>CAXAJV010000020.1:11669166-12290833 GCA_963969225.1 Xylocopa violacea | reverse complement strand
CCATCGCGTGGTCCACCCGTATCGGAATAGCGTAATCGGACATGGAGTTCACCTCGACCGTCGCGTACTCTCGGACGATCGACGATTTCGGGGAATAATCCATCTGCATGTGCTGTATCGAGGATGTGGGCACGTCCGTGGGGTCCGTTATGGTGGACACGTGGCCGTTGGCCATCGAGTATAGGTCCGGTTCGTCGTGGGTCTTGGACGACAGCATGGTCTCCAGGCATTGGTACAGCAACGCGTAGTCCTCCTGGAAAGAGCACGCGAAACGTGTGTACGTCCTGAATAATGGTAATGAAGCGTGTGTAATGGGCTGAAGAACGCCGCTTCAATTGTTGCTGTGCTGCCAAGAGAACGTGAGGGAGGGTAGGAAGGAAAAAGAGAGGGAAGAACGTTTCGCCCTGGGCCTGCTAGTGGACTCATCCCTGCCTTAGACGCTGGGATGGTAGGGATAGGTCAGAATTTCTATTATATAAAAACTGAGTAAGACATGGAGTGCTCGTGGAAAACTAACGAGTGTGCTGTCCGCCTAGTGGCGTACCTTTGATCGAAAGACTCCGGGTCGCTTCATGTACAACAGCTTCGCGTACATGTAGATGTCGGCGCACTTTTCGAACTCCAGCTGTTTGTTCAACGTCGTGAGTAGGATGAAGATTGCAGCCTCGACGCCGCCGAACCTGACACCGATAATAATCAACGTTATTGCCACGAAATGTCGAACGATTTCGTGAAAATTCGTGAGAAATATCACCTGTCCATCACGACAATAGGACCGTTTTGGTAGTCCCGATACAAATCGTGGATCAGAGTGACCAGGGGTCGCGGATTGGTGTTGTGCGGCCAGAAGCCGGGTTGAGATCGGGGTCCTTGGACGATTTTGGCACTCAATTCGTAATCATCTTGCAGAGATCGAACCGCGACTTCGCGCAGGATCATCCCGCTCGCGGTTTCCTTGATCCCGCAGAATCGGACGCGGAATGTCTCCGACTCCAGATCCTTCCCCTCGGTGGGCCAAAATTCGGGATACTCCTGCGAATTTTACCATTGCGTTATCGGATGGTCCCACGTTCGTTCGATCTTTTTCTAAGTCAGATGGACCTACTTCGTCGCACTCGGTCAGCATGACTACAGTCTGCGCGCTGTAGTCCCACATCATCTGCCAGAACTCCATGATCGTGTTCTCCATTGGATGTTGGGTGATGATGAACTCGCGATTGCGATGGAAGCCTGGAAACGAAATAATTGGTCGTCGCATTGTATTCAAATGTACGTCGACCTCGAGATGATTCGGAACGATCGCTCACCAGCGATCCACGTAGCGTTTATGTAGTCGCTCCCATCGATTCCGGGCTTCGGCGTTAGGTGGACGCGAGCCGTCTCGATCGAGATGACGTCCTGATTGCGATTCTTGTGAAGGTTGCACGGTTTGATCGCTGACACCAGATTGAACTCTTTCGGTTTCCACGAAGTCACCAGCTGGAAACGAACAATTTTCATGTATCGCGTTTCTTGCGACAAAGAATCTCGCTGCGCGAACGGTACCTTGTATTGCGCTTCAAGGTTGTTCCACGCGTCGATGTTGGCGTTGTTAGGACTGAGCATGTCTTGAACGTACTCCAACAGATTGTTCGCGTCGATATTGGTTTCACCGCTCTCGATAGCCTCCTGTAAAGCGTGATGAATGAACACGTACTGCTCCTCGGTCTGGACCAGGAAGTTCCGTTGGGTGCGGATGTGTTTCAGGAATCCGAACACGTTCACCTCGTTTTTGCACTTGGCCTGCTTCAGCATGGCGTCGATGACGATGTAGGTACCCGTGCGTCCGACGCCAGCGCTGAAAACGGAGTTGGTTAAGCTGCGTTCTTTGAGTCATCGCGCGCGTTGATCCAATTCCGCGACATCGATGCCCACCTGCAGTGAACAACGATCGGTCCTGCATCCGGAGGATTGGCATTGGAAGATTTCCGGATGAAGCTCAGGACCGGCAACGGATGCTCTGGTACTCCGTGATCGGGCCATCCAGTGTAATGGTACTGCCAAACGATACGTTCGCCCATATTGACTCCGTTCTTCCTCTTCTTTACCTGAAAACGTCGCAGACAGTCGACTCGTGGAACCGTGAACAGATCATCTCTATCGACAGTATCGACAGTACTTCTCCTCGAAGATACACCGACCTTTAGGTGACGAATCTGAAGGGTGCGAATGGTGTACGTAGCCATAACGTCCTCCCTCAACAGAGTCACTTGAATGTAGCCGTAGGTCTCGGATCCTTTCTTAGGCCAGTACATATCACATTTTTTCTAAAAACGTAAAAATGAAGTAGGAACGATCGAGGAGAATCGAAATTCAGATACGCAAAGAAACACTGACAACACTTACGCGACCACGCTCGACAAGGTTGGTGATCATGACGACGATCGACACCCTCTGCTCCCACACCATGCGCCAGAATCCGTCGAAAGTCGGCGGCAACGGGCCCTGCGTGCCAATGTACGCGCGAGTACGCTGCCAGCCGTCGATGTAGTTCGCGTTCACGTAATCGTGGCCCTTCTTAGGCGGCCCTCCGCCGCACGACAGCAATTGCACGCGAGTATGATCGTCTGCGAACAGAGTGCAACCTCTCTGAAACCATCACAGCCGACTATCGAGAGCCTTGCGCTGTCAATTTAAATATTCAAATGGGCATTAATCGTATTCGATTTGTTAACTCTTAATGATTCACGTCGCGTCATAATCGTCCGACGCAATTTCCATATTCCGATTATTTCACTCTCCGCTATAATATATTATAATTATTAGATAGCTCGTAGCTCACTCCCATTTTAGTTTCCTGAAATCATTGCGCTCATTAGTTAATACCGTCATTATACAAAGCGATTTCAAGCGCGCGTCCAGATATTCCAAATAATTAACCTTTCCATAGACCCGTGCAGTCAATTTCTCCTATTCCGTGCAAGCTTGGATATCGGCGTATTCGATTATTTAGGAATAATGAATCATTAGTATAATATATCGAAACGATAATGCAGCGATCGAGGGTTGATTTCTGAATTTCTCTACTTTCTACAGGGACGCACGAGCGTCTCGTGTCCCGTTGATGATGTTTTGGCCTACGGTGCGTTCAATTAAATCCCGAAAAATCTGACGTGGCTCGTCGATCGTCCAGGTGATCGTCCCTCCCCTCCTCGTCGTCCATCGTCGCTGATGGGCATTAACGAGCAGTGTCGCGAAACATCTGTGACCTCGTTGTCGAGCTCGCCTGCCGGTCACTCGCATTAAAACCGAATGAGAGCAGCCGTTAAAATCCGATAACATCGCGAACGATCGAGGCTGCGGTGCTCGCAGCATCGCGAATTTCGGGCCGGGCCATCCGATTCCGCGCGAGCCGATTTCGAACCGATCGAACCGCTCGTCGGCTGTATCTGGGCGAAGCCTGATACGTTATCGTTGCGAAATCGCGAAGGATTTTCAATTCTGACATTTCCAGATAGTCCGATGGACCTTATCGCGACGAAAGAACGATACCCCAGCGTCTAATTCAGCGCGATTACTTCGGCTAGGTGAATCGCAAATGAAGGTCGAATATTAATTGATTATACGCTCGATATGCTCGGTTCCGGTCCGACCTTTCATCTTTGCGCGAAGCTCGACTCGATTTCACCCGAAAACAGAAGCATTCCGCATATTATTCCTAGCAACGCGCGAGGAAACGTTATCGTAATTATTGAAAACGTTTGTTTCGTCAACGATTTGGGCGAGAACAGACCGATCGACAGCCTTCGGAATTCTCGTTCCACGAGTCACGACGAGTCACTATCGATCGTCAAACACGATGCGTAACATTTAGCCTCGTCGTCGGTCAATAAAGATTAAGCGAAGATCAAGTTAATCTGCCTACAAACGAAGGAGGCGCGACGTTTACGTTAGACGCTCCGATCGGCTCGACGGGGCGAGGAGGCAGCGACGATTTTTCGCGCTGGCGGGACGACGATCTCGCGGACGGAAACGCGTGAAGCCGCTTCCATTCGAAGCACGAAAGCGAGCACGGAGCTCGCTGTTCCAGCTCTATTGGCGACCGGTTCTGCGCGAGGCCGAGCGACGTTGCGACGATTGCGGACTTCCGATACGCGCGATTACAATTGTCGCGTTGCGCGGGAATTCTGTCGTCTATCTCGCAGCGCGCGAAACCTTCCGCGCGTTCGATGACGAACGAGCGAAGGAACGCCGCGAACGGTGGGAAACCTTGAGGAAACGGAAACGTGCCATTGCTCCGAGTTAACCGCGGAATGACATCGTCGCAGTTTCCGAGCGCGCGTGCACGACGCGGCCAGCTCGACAGATCAAATATCAGCTTCGGCTCTGAAAGCGTGGCGCGTTTGGAAAACGTCGCTGGGACCGCGACCGCGAGCGATAGCGGTTCCGTGGACCTCTGGGTGTCGTTCCAAGGTCGATCGATCTATAAGAAGCGGCGGATCGCGCCATTGTGCGCGAGATAACGCCGCGGTCCACGGCGCTCAAACTCCGGGAATAAAATTAAACCTCGCGATGTACCGCGACGACGATGAAAGGGAAACTCGCTCAGAAATAGAACCACGATGCCGGCGGGCCGTGGAAAAGAAAACAGGGGCCGTCGAAACCGCGCGCGCCTCGGTCGACGCGGGGTTTTCCACGAAAAGCGCGCCCCGCCTCGCGAATGGCCCCGAAAAATGCACGCTTAATAACACAATTATACGCGTATATGATAATGAAGTCGCGCATACGATAAATACAAATGTGTACGCGATCCACGGCGCACCGCGCGATAATATCTGATTCGAACCAATCAGGGCGTACCAGGTTCGAATAACTGAATATTTAAATAATAATTAATTATCCGAATATATAATTGGCAATTAATTGTCTTATACGCGCGGCGGCGCGTGAAACGAATCGGATCGGGAACGGGTCGACGATAACTCCCCGTTCGCGTCTACTCACAGGCCAGTATGTTCAGGTATCGGTTCTTCGTCTTGTTCTCGACGTACTGGGAGTTCTCAGCGGTGAACTTGCCGCTCTCCGACTGGATGAACTCGTACTCCTTGCTGAAGCCGATGTCGCCGTCCGCGTGGAGGCTCGCGACGTGCTGGACGAACTTCTGTATGGCGACCGCGGTCCGCTCCCCGTCCTGCTCGGTGTTCTCCCATTCCTGGAGGGTGGGCACGTTCCGCGGCGGGTAGTCGAGGAAGTAGTACGCGGTGTGGAAGCATTTCCTGAAAATTGGCCTCAGGCAAGGCCTAATGAGTTTCGTCATAAGCATGCATTCCAAACGAAAACGCAAAACAAACGTAACGAGTGGGCAGGGTGAGGAGAAGGGGTGGGAGTTTGAGGAAGGTGTGGCGGTGCAGGAATGCGATACAGGTGTTAAAGTGTGTGCTTAACAAAGCGTCTTGGCGCGTGAAATCGCGACAAAATCGAGTGCGACGTAAGAAAGACAGAGAGAGAGAGAGAGAGAGAGAGAGACGCGAGCCGCCATTGGTTTCACCTCGATGTTCGTCGGAAAGAGCACGCGGGAAACCCGCATGGCGTCTCGCGTTCGCCAACGATCCACGCGGAGGAACCAAGCTCGTCCCCCTATTCTTCTCCTCGTTCTTCCCTCCTGGAACTTACAGTTCGAGGAACTTCTTCATCCCGTCGACGCGCTTCTCGCACTATCCATTCTAACACGTTCCGCAGAAAGGTTTCCACGATCGGCTGAGCAAGAGCGGGATCGAGGCGGACGTTCCTCGAATAGACCCACGGGCGCGAGAGAAGAACCACGCCGTCCGTGACCCAGAAACTGCTCCTCCTCCTTCACGAATCGTTCCGTCGCGGCCGATACGATATCACGATCGGATCGTGGACGCCGTTGGGCATGTTCGGACGACTTCGCCGACCGATCGAGGGATCGCGCGAGGGACGACACGTGCGCACCACGGACCAAACGTGTTCGACGCGTGTACCCGCTCGACGAGCGAAGCGCGACTATTCGGCTCGCGATACGCCTCCGTACACGACTGGGAAGCCTTACTCCGTCGTTCTTACAGCCAGCCGTTATCGCGAACGATAAGGGGTTAACCGAGGAAGGCGAACGAGGAACTCCGTGGGGACCAAGGAGAGAGAAGAGGGTTACGCACACAAGTGGCGTGGAAGTGGAACGGTGGATCTTCAAGAAGCACCTAGAACCGAACGTTCGCCGTTCGTAAAGCCCAGCGCACACTGTGGCGCCTCTTATCAGCGACAATATCGTGTCGCGAGGACCGCGGGGATATTTCCGAACGAGCACTTCACGCGACACCGCGATTTACGTCGGACGAAACTGTTCTCGAACGAAATCGAGATCGTTGGGCAACGGAAAGATTACCGCTAGATTACCGCTTCTCCCGGCTCGTTAGCGGCGATCGAGCGACATTTAAATGTCTACCGCGAGAGAGCACAGCCGGGTGGACCGATCGCGAACGCGCGACGAGAGGGACTGACTCTGCGTGCCTTTTAATACCGCGTGACTGCACCGTGGAACGTTTGTAATTGCACGATGACGACCGAACGCCTATTATCGCATGATGGGCCAGAGGTATTGTATCTGCGGAGCTGAATGAGTGAATGGGACTGTGGGCGGTAATCGCGTGAATACGTTGGGCTTGGGAGGCAGGAATACCACCTATCCGAACCCTCTTGCGTAACAATCCGTAAGCTGCGCGCACCGTGATTTTTCCAAGACGAGCGTTCGATCTTTTCCTCGCGACAACTCTGCCGATCTGAACGAAGCTTAAGAGGAATCTGGCAGCGGTTCAGCTAACCGAGTTCCGCCAGCGGTTTGCAAATTAATAGCGCGCAAGAGGGCCCCGATGAATTCTTGCTTCTCGTCCCGGTCGATTGAAAAAAGTGCGTGACGAGTGCGCGAAAAATGCGTGAACGAGACAGACTGAAGCGTGCAAACACACACTGTGGACTAAAAGAAAGGTAGACGACGGATCCTCACTTCCATAGGACGAACGACGAGATCATCAGCATCACCGCCAGGCAGGCGCAGATCATCCCAGCGATCACCCCGCTGCTGAATCCTCTGGTGCTGTGCGACAACAATGGCGGCGCCCTGTTGCAATCGCGGATGCCGCGCACCTTCTGCGGGATGGAGCCATCCCCGCGTATGATCAGCCGATTGTCGATTGCGCTACGCGTGCCTCCGCGCACCACGATTTCGTACACGCTGTTCATCGTCAGATTGGGTATTATCATCTGCAACAATCGATCGACCGTATTCGCGCGTGGTTCGTGGTTTCGTGTCTCGCTAACCCGTTTTAACCGAAGCGTTCTACATTTCTACGCCTCGTTCGTATTCGTATTCAGAATGTTGGTAACGACGACTCGTTCCGGTTATCGTGAAATTTCGATGTGGAATTCCACGCGATAAAAGACAGCCGGCCCGTCCGTGTAGCATTTCCGGCAGCACTACAGTCGATAAAACGCTTTCCAGTCGCTCGAGGACCGCGTCAGCTGAGCGTGTCCGCTTCGAGCGACTCTCGATACGCTTACGCGCGACGATTTCGTGCGAAATACTCCAAGGATACGCGGATAGATAAGAGAGAAGCCTGATCAGCCGAGAAAACGAAAGGTTCCCGGAGTTCCGGTCTAGTAAGCGTTTGGAACTGGCTCGTTCTACGCGCGCGTACAGGATCGCGTGAAACGAGCCAGCCGTACGCAGTGAAAACGCGACAGAACGAAGAAAGTGAGGCGAGACCGTCCGTACGTGTACCCGTACGCGTGTGGTGGCCGTTGAAGTCCGAGTGAAAATTATCCAGCATCGTGCATGGGGAACGTACCGCGCTCTCGAGATGATTCTTCTCGGTCATCACCTCGATCTCCTCGTAACGTTTGTCGTTCTCGATCCGATAGTTGATGAAGTAGTAGTCGATCGAGCCCCAGAAGATGCTCGGCCTGGCCCACTGGATGTACACGGAGTCGTGGGTCGGGCAGGTGACGTTCAAGATCGAGGGCGCACTGGGACCAGAAATGTCCGTGCGCCGGATTATGTGGTCCGAGGGTTCGCCCTCGTTCTTCCACGTGTACGCCTTCACCCATATGTTGTACTCGGTGTACGGTTCTGGAAGAAGTCGGGCCATTAGTTGGCGAAGTTCGTTCCGTGACTGGACGGAAAGGAATCTCGTGTTTAGACAGGTCGAGGAAGACGTCTTCGCCTTATCGATGATGCATTTGAAGGGAAAAAGGTGGTGGCAAAAGTAAACCGTCGAATGCTTCTGCGTTTTCTGTTCGCGCAGCGATAAGAGCGGAATGTATCTGGCGAGCAATATCGAATTTATGCTTGATCGTACGAGCGCCAGATTCCAGCGTCTCGTTTAACAATGAATTCACCTGCAGTCATCGAATACACGACTCAGCGCGTTGATAACAGCTCCGTCTTATCGCCGCGCTAAACACACCGCCGTCTCTTGTTCCTTTATTCGAGCAACAATTCTCGAAACAGATACTACCAAGAGCACCTGGTCGCTTCGCTTTATTCCTAGCCTGGCTCGACGACAACGAGAGGAGATCCACGATTCGCGGAGGAACCTGGAAAGCTGTCCCGTGTTTTCTGCAGAACCTGTACTCACCTAGTTCCTTCAGAACGAATTCGATGACTTGTCCGTCGTAATCCTCGGACCTGTACATCTGGACGTTCGTGTAGTTGGAATGCATATAGTAGATGCGATAACCGGAAATGATACCATTGGCGAACTCAGGCTCGGCCCACGACAGTTCGATGGTGGTGGAGGTGATGCCGTGAGACGAGAGGTTCAATGGTTTCGTTGGCACTGGAAAAATAAGCGGAAGGATACGATGAATTTCATCCCGTCACGCTCTCCACCCCGTATCAACGATGACGCCGCGCTTTAATTAGTTCGATCGACTCGAGAGCATCGGGGGTATCCCTCGTAGCCGATCCTCGGGTGCAACGATTTTCCCATACTCGAGGTGAAGCACCGCTCGGAAACGCGCGGCTCCGTAAACAATTTTTCGGTCGATGCACTCGTCCGGCTCGCGACGGCTCTTCCTACTTTTCCGCCGGCCAGCTCATCATCTTCCAAGGTGGCTTTCCAATTTCCCGCGCACAAAGACGAGAGCTGGCTTGCGACGGCCGAAGTCTGAATAATTAATTTCGCCTCGAGTGTCTTCTCAGACCCCTCGCGCCGCGACGAGCAACTCCATAGACACCGTTCGCTTTTCGAGAGTGCCGCAGCGGGCCTCCACGATCGTAGCTACCAGCTCGCCCGCCAGCTTCCCCGCGAGACGCCATTTTGGAGCGCCTCGCGCTGGCACGAGGAACAGAACTGGATCAAATTTTATCGCGTTTCTCCTTTCGAAACGTCTGAGAACCCGACGACGGCGAGGCGGAACGATCCGACGTTTGCATGGCCTCGCGATTGAATTTCGTCGAGTTTTAGCGAAGAGGGTGGCGCGCTCGGGGTGGCCCCGGAGGAAACTCGCGCTGGGGCACCCTGACTCCGCGCGAGAAGTAGTCGAGCTCGAATCAGATCCCGCGAACGTGATAGACATTCGGATAAGCGTCGCCTTGTCGAAATTTTCACCGGAGAATCGAGCGTGTTTCCGATTTCAAACGACTCGCGAGACAAACCGCGCATTAGACGCGCGGCAAACGGACTTCGATCGCGTCGGTTGTACCCTCCGGTGCTTCCCTGTAACGCAACACTCCTACGCGTTAATGTAACGTTAGAAGCGCGAATGTTAAGCGCCATCCGTTCGCCCGTGTGCTCGAACGGCGCCACCGCTTTCACGGATGGCTGCTCGCGGGAGTAATTAATATTGCAGCGTGGAGGAGCGAGATCGAAGCGGGACGATTCCGCTGGAAATACAGATTATCGCGAGACAGCGTCGTAAATGTCGATGGTAACCAATAATCGAACGAGATGGAACGGGGGAACAGCGATATTTATTCCCTTAACGCGATCATCTGCGC
Source organism: Xylocopa violacea (assembly GCA_963969225.1). Classification (NCBI taxonomy): domain Eukaryota; kingdom Metazoa; phylum Arthropoda; class Insecta; order Hymenoptera; family Apidae; genus Xylocopa; species Xylocopa violacea. The sequence continues at coordinate 12,280,836 of CAXAJV010000020.1, read as the reverse complement.
GCGGCGCAGAAGAGTCTCGTTGAAAGGGCACATTCAAGCGGCTGGTCGCGTTTCACGCCCACCCTCGTTCGCGTTCATGCATTTTCGCGCACGCGACGGCATTTCCATACCGTTCCGTCGCGAAAGCGTCTCGTTTCACGCGAAACTCCGCCCCAGCTTTTCTTCGTTCCCTGAAAAACCAAGCGTACCCTCCGTTCCGGTTGTATTCGCGTCGCGTTCGCGATGGGGTGGGTTACGAGGGTGGGACGCGGCGGCGAACGGGACACAATCGGCCGCGAAAACCCTTAGAATTCGCAGCCGAACCGTGTCGCGTCGCTGGAAAATGATCGCGTACGGGGCGAACAGGCAAGGTCGACCGTGTGATTCGTTCCGCGACTGACTGCGGAAAAGTGGCGCGGAGAAAGGAGAGACTCGACCGGCTCGATTACGTCGAGGACTTTTCCGGGTTGCGCGAGACCACTGGAAAACGTTTTCTCCCTCGTTTCCTCGTCGATCGAAGGCCTTTATTTGCTGTCTGTCGTGTATTTACGGTTGATTTATACCGCCTCTAATTAGTTGGTCCACGTAGCACAGCGATACGGGAGATTGTACGGTGGTGAACGGGTAGACGATTTCAACTGGTCTTCTTGGGTGTCGTTTACGAGTTTCTTCCGCGGTTCGATGTAATTGACTGGTTAGACTGGTGTCGGAAAATTCTCGCATAAAGCACCTTATTTTATTATCCGATGAATGCGCACGCGCGGCGCTTTTAATTGGCGATTAAAGCAACGCGTTGCGTGCGATACGCGAACGCTTTTGATCCAGTTCTCTTTTCCTTAGCGTAAGTAGTTCAGTAGTTACTTTCTTTCGCAGTCGGGCGCGATTCACTGGTTAGATTACGGCCAGATAACGCGCAATAAATAGAAAATTCTCATATATTATAATACACACGCGTGGCGGTTGATTCTTATCGTTTGGTTTTCAATTCAGCGTACGATCCAGTCTAGATCATCTTGGCGAGAGAGAAAATGGCCTAGTGAGACAGAAAGACGACGTCCGAATCGTCATCGGACGATCTGCCACGTAAAAGGTAAGAGCCTGGCAGTCTTCGATGCCAAAATAGTCGCTGTTGCAAACGCTGGGTCCATTCGGTACTCGAAACCAGTAACAGACCGAGTGCAGGCGAAAGTGGCTTTATTAGGATCGGTTCGCAATGAGTAACGGTGGTCGGGTGAAAGGAACGATCGATAAGAAAAAACGGCATTTCGTTCCAGCTACCTGTTTCGCGTAACGTGGTCCTCGCGTTTCCTGGACTGCAAGTTTATGAACTTGAAACGTATTCAGACGCTGGCGATCTCGGATCGGCCGCGTTATCGAAGCCAGGCACCGTTGCAATTTCGTCCTCGGAACGGTGCCGCGGCAAAAACGCTCGCCGTCTAAACGCGTTTCACGTTGGCTGACTCACCGCGTTGCTCCTCGTGATCATTGATCATTCTCCACGAAGGATACCAAAGTTCTAACAACGTGCCAGCGTTCGGTCGTGTTTTGAAACGTAAAAATGCTAATTGCACCTACGATGTCTCATAACTCGTGGAATGTGTTCGTTGCATTATCGATTCCTGTTCCTATGTTAATCGATCGTACTAAACAGTTTCGCATGATCAACAAACTGCGAGTCTCATCGCCGGTGAATCATTCGCAACAAAACGTACCGTCGAACGTCCAGCGTTGCGTCATCGTCTCTTTTGCTCCGAAGTTCCTGAAACGTCGTCAATTTCAGCTCGAGATGTCGAGCGTTTAACGCCTCGTCCCTCGATCGCGTCGGAACAAGGCGATCCTCGCAGGGCGAGAGCCCGTCGAGGGGCCATTAATTCGCGACAGGCATCGATACGCGCGTTTCTCGAGCACGCGGACTGCGAGTCCACGACCTTGGGGACCGTCACTCTTCTCGAGTAAAAATAGACGCTCGTCTAGATGCCTCGTGTACGGGCAACGTGTCCCGACTTCCAAAAAACGGCCGAAAACGGGAGAAAAAAAAGCAGTCCGCGGTCGAAACGCGCGGATTTCCATAATCTCGTACCCGCTCGGCGCCGTAAGGTCAGCCGGTGCGCGCGGTTCTTGCAACCACGCGTCGAAGGAGCCCGCGCGTTTGCACGCGGATCACGCGTGCCGCCAATGACGATCCGTGAAACAGGGTTGCGAAACTGGACCGTGGCGATCGGCAGAGAACGCTGAAATGGCAGCTGGCTAGTTTTTGCCGTTCGCGAACCCCGTTGGCGCCGGGTCTCAATTTCGGATCGACGAATGGAGTCGCGAAACGAAGCATGCAAACGCGCGGTCCACGCGAGGCTGAGGTTATTAAGCCAGAGCATCGATCGCTGTCCAGCGTGCCAAAGATGGCTTTGCGGCAACGCGACTCCGATTTTCGACTGGCCTCCTGACGGAGGCGACTCGCAGAGTCGAGTGACGATCTAACAGCGAGCGAACTAGTTCGGAACCTGATCGCGAGACCCGGAGGAAACGCGACGCGGTGTTTTCATGCCTTTATGACAACGCGTACGATCTCGCTTACGTAACCCGCGCGTAGCTGGCCGAGGCTCGCGTTTACGGAGAACCAGACCAGGCCCAAGGAGCGAAGGGGACGCGCAACCTGCGCCACGCGATACAGCTGGACAGGCGGTTGTGAATTCCGCGAGAGAAATGCAACGCGTTCCCCGGAATCGAGACGGGAAAGGAAACGAGCGATACGACTGCACGCGACTGGGAAATCTTTTGCGCCGCGGCGACGATTATCGATGACGATCGACGGAGTTTCCGAGAGATATTTCTCGGCGACTCCTTCGAGCGCGACGCGGTTTCACTTCTCGCGTCAGGCGTTCGAAGCGGAATAAACGAAGCCACCGCGTGATCCTCGATCGGTTCGATCGATGGATTCGACGAACGGAGGGGTCACGCGGACGCGTCGCCGACGTTTTCGAATCGACGCGCAGTTTCTACGCGCGGACGTTAAATTCACAAGTCATGCTTCCTGCGAGGAAATATCCGTCGATAAATTCTCGAACGTTAAACGCATCCATAAATTCTCTCGCGCTCCGAAGTAGCTGTGTGCACGCGCGAATCGGACGGCGCAACGTAACGGGCGGGGCGAGGGCGGCGAGTTCATTAAAAAGTCGCCAATAATAAAGCATGCTACGGAGAGATTTTATTTGTCGGGGCATTACCGTGTCCCGGTTTATTTATCGCCGCCGGGGAATCGCTACGGGATCAACGGTGCCGGCAATTAATCGAATAAATTACCAATGCTTTTTACGCCTCCTTCTCTCCAGCCGCGTCCTGGCCGCTCTGGCGGCTTCCTGTTTCGCGATGGAAGCTCGACGGAAATTCAGCGCTCGCAAATGCCTCGACCGCGTTCGACGATCGAGAACCGTTCCTGAGAGCCGGTCCCGAAAATACCGCCGCGGGAATCGAACAAGCTTGATTTACCTCGATCGATGTAGGTGTCGTTCTCCGTGGAGGAGACGGGCATCGTGTACGTGGTCTGCTCGTACGTCTGCTCGTCCGTGTACGCGATCGGGTCCGCGGACGCGAGCAGTATCCGCAGTATGACAGCCACTGCTGCCGCCAGTTGAGCGGCACTGGCTATCCTGGCCCACAACATTTTCGTATCTTAGCTGCGCAGAGATGTCGAAGAGGTTGCTGGTGCGGCTATTGGTAACGCGCGCGACGTCTCTCACCGGGCTACTTCGCGAATTCGTCCATCCTCGTCGTTGTCGGTTGCCTGGGTTCTTCTCATCGTGCTCTCTCGGTCTGCTTCACCCTCGGGACGGTAGTACGCGCGGGCACGCACGGAAACCACGGGAACAACACGCGACAGCACGGTCCGCGTCCTGAATCGAGCCTTCGTGAAAGTTCATTGCTGCTTTTCCCCGCGCTGCGCGTTCCTCGCCGGCGGCCGCGTTACATCGCGGGCCCCAGGCCCAGGGGGAGGAACGGGCACGGTTTTCGCCGTCTCATGGCACCCTGCGCGACTGTCCTCTCGCGCGCTGCTCGACCTGCTTCCTTCTCTGGGATCCCTCCCTCTTTGTCCCTTCGAGCGAGGAGGAAGCGGCTCAAGTGGCGAAAAGGAGTCCCTTCGAGGCACCGTCGCGCATAACACCTGCGTCTTCCACCCTTCGCTCGGTCGCTCAGGGCACCCCCGTCACCTGCCGTTGCGGACGAAAGCCTGCGGAGGCTCCGAACCACAATGGGCCACGCTGAACGTCCTTACACCGGGACCACTAGTTCTCGTTTAAACCTGGTCCGTTCGAAGCCGAGCGCGATTGTTCCTCCGAGGACGACGTCGTTGGACAGCAGTCGGACGATGGCGTACGGGTGGCAAGGGCAAGGGAGCCTATCGGACGGATCGATCGGTTGGCGTGTGCCCCTTCGTTCGACCGAAGGAATAGGAAATCGTCGAGGCGTATCGGGCGCCGAGGATCGAAGCTAACGAAGCGGTGATTGCGTTCGCGCTGCATCCTCGTGGCCAGATACACCTCCGCGGCCGTACACGTCCGCGCAACGTGACCGGAATATTAAACGTGGCTCGAGATCGAGCCGGCCGAGCTCTATCTAGCCAGCCAGCCCAATTTGGTCTCTTTCCCGGCGGACTTGCTCTTCTACGTTTATCACTCTCTATCTCTGCCTCTGTCTCTGTTCATCCTAGGCCCGCGGCACGTGGGAACAGACGGTCGAGCGTTGGAAAGCGGGGCGGAGGGAAAAAGTGAATTCGATCGTCGCCGGTTCTCTCAGCTTCGCGCGCGTTGTCCTAATTGCGTCGTCGAGTGCCTCAATTAGTCGGAATTATGACCTCGATTGTTTCTCGTCGCGAGAGAGCTACATGGACACGGCGGCGGAGGAGGAGAGGGGCGGAAGGAGCGCCGGTAGCAACGGGTCGCGGCTGGCGGCAGCGACGAGCGCATCAGCTACGCCGGGTCGGCCAGCAATAATTACACGGGCCCCTCTCGAACGTTTTAAAGCGGCTTCCCCTTATATTTTTAGTACGTCAGGACCGAGGGGGGCCACGCGGAGAGAAGCAGAGAGAAAGAGAGAGAGAGAGAGAGAGAGGGCTGCACGCCTCCACGTGGCGTGTCGGTGGGATCCAGCGGCGTTTCTTTCGCGCGACCGTAGAAAAAGCCCTCGAAAGCTGGCAGAGCGAGCGCGGAACCGACCCGCCGGTCTCTGCGTTACGCGCAAATGGCTACGTTTTTGTCGGACGGGTTTCAATGAGTCAGGACAACCGTGGATGTCGTAACGCGGTAGCAGGAAATTTTTGCAACCCCCGTAGAGGGCCTCCGATCGTGGCGATTCTCGCTTCCGCTGGTCCCCGATTCGGCGTTGAACGCGCGTAGAAAGCGCGCGCGAGTGCGATACGGTTCCGTGTGAAAAGATCCACGCGGAGCGGGCTCGCCTCGACGGAAGAATTTCCCCGGGCGGTGGGAAAAATGGCGGGTCTCGGAACAAAGGGGAATTGTTTACGTTCGATTTGGATACGAGCGGAGCGGACGAGTCGGCCGATTATGACTCAACGGTTGCGATATTAACCGAAAGTTTAACCGCAGCAACGTTGCACGCGTGCACGAGCACCGCGGCGAGCCTTGACATTTACACGTCACGGAGAAACTCCGCGTTCTGTGCTCGTCCGCGGGTTGCGTGGAAAGCTTCGACGGAAAGAAACCCGTGGCGAAGACGCCTTCGACGATTCCGGTCGACACGACTGTAGACGCGGAAAAACGCTTCCGCTGATCTCGGATGAAAATTCGAGTTCCGCAATAAAGGATGACTCACTGGCCTGCGACGCCTCGACGCGTGCATCTATACAGGGTGCATCACAAGTAGAGAGCAGCCGTTCAATGGTAGACCAAGAGATCTCGCGCGATTCCACGATCTATCCGTTTCGCTCTGCTCGAATCTGTATTTGCACGATTAACCTCGCGTCGAGTGAAATTCTCTGCCATTTCTGGCGGAACTGTTCAAGATACCTATCTCCTGTACGCGCGTGCAATATCGCTCCGCAAACTAGTGGTGATTTATAGAACGTTATGAAATACTGTTTACGAATCGTCTTCAAGGTTGTACGCGTGCGTAAGAAATGAAGAATCGTTTGAGAACGGTTATGGTACGGTAACGTGTGCGTTCGTAGGAACACTACCGCTCGCATTCGCTTGCAGTATAACCGCTGTATAGGAGAGGCATTAACGAAACGTGGCGCATAAACGATCGGCAAGTTATCGTCGATTTCCTGGCTACTTCCGTTTCGCTGTGAAAAACGTAAAGTTCTCGAGGGTCTCTCTATCTATCTGTCTCTCTCTCGAGAGAGATAGACGGCTGCTGCTTCCGATTCCAATATCCTACCGCGACGAGAAATATCCAATTCCGCCGCTGGGTCGCCGGAAAACGTGGAAACTCGTATTATTCGCCGACTGCAGATTTGCATAGGTCGCTCGCACCGATGACACCGCGTCCGCGTGTGCGATTCGACCGATCCGGGCCGCGTTTAAGACGGAATCGATTGGTTCCGCGCGAGACGTGGGCTTTTCGGGCAGACGGGCTCAAGGGTGAAGGGTGTTGCCCTTTGTCTTCGATGGTACTCGGTTCGTACCGTGCACGCGGCCCTGTAACACGCGTAACTCCTCGATCTGGCGGCGAATTTCCCGACACCGCGGACAGCGAAACCGTCTCGACGAGGCTACGTTCCATTACACGCGACCGGCGAAGGCCGATTAAAGTGGACTGCGTAGCGAATACGCTACATTTGCGGACACACACAGCCGGGAATAAATTATTCTAGCGGATGACATTGACACGTATTCCGTGAGACGGTGGTCGCGCGAGCGGATCGCGTCTTATTTACGCGGACTCCGTGCGGGACGCGCGGCCAGGGGACGAAAACAAAAACGTCGGAGGAAAGAAAACGAAAGCGCAACGGGAATATCTGGGCTGCGTATCGCGCGGTGTCGATGCACTTTAGGAAAACAAACGCGAGAACGATCGCGTTAGGGAACGGTCGCGGGCGGCGTGCGAAACGGAGCGGCGACCAGCCCAGAGAATCGCTCCGATGGGAGGATTCTGGGGTGGATTCGATCCCTCGGGGGACACCTTCGCGTGGCCAATTGAATGCACCGTTCCGGCGTCGTTTCGGCACCGTGCGAAGAGCCCTTCGCGCCGTATCGACCCTTCGACCTCGAGCCACGATTCCGCCCGTTCCGTCCGACTTTGGGACCACCGTCGCACGATCCTCCGCAATCTATACCTGCTCGATCATTACCAAACGATCCTCGCGCTAGCCACGGTGAAACGTGTACACAGACTCGGGGCACACTGCGGCGGTGCGCGCGATATCACTGGAAACTTTCTCACACTAGGCGTCACTGGCACTTCTCGTAGAGGCGTCGTCGTTCGCGCGGCGGATCGAACGCCATTTCGAACCGGAACGCACCGATGGATCCCCGGCGATCGTCCGGAGACGTCGATGAACAGGCGGCGTCGCGGTACTCTACGGGAGCGACAAAACCCACTGGTGCTCCTTCCTCGAGCCAGGAACACGAAACGCTGGGCGCACGCACACACCGCCGGCTCTCTGCGAGCCACCGACCACCACTGGCGCAACGTTCTCGCGCGTACGGTAAACCGTGACTCCGTTCCGTACACGCTCGCAACACCGACTTTGCTTCCAGTCGGCAAGAGAGCCGGACGGACATGCACAGAATGAGCGTACGGGATCGAGAGAGACAGAGAGGGAGATAGAGTCACGCAGACAGGTACACGCGCGCGCGCGCGCACACATAAACACACGAGGACCACACGAACGTGCGTATCTCTGTGCTCGTGTGTGGAAAACGTGCGCGTACGTAAGGGGATGGAGCGACCGCGCGCGCACACCGACCACGCACTCACACCGAACTGAGCCAGAAGCCGGTATACACGTGCGCGGCTCGCGATGTGCGTGAGAGAAAGAAAGGGTGAAAGAAGGGGGGGAGGGAGAGAACGAGAGAGGGGGGACTGTGTGTGTACGTCAGGCTGTACGTACAGAAGGCCTGCTCGTGTATGGGTACGCGTCCTGTACGTGTACGCGGCGGTCGCGTTTCTAACCCGTTTCCCTCGGCCGTTCCCGCTTATCGCGTCTTCTTCGCGCCGACGAGACGAGAGGCGACTTCGTCGTATCGCGTTCGCCACGTACCCCGGCCCACTCCACTCCAAGAGGCACGCTGGAGTGAAAAATCGTGGAAAATCGATCGTGGAACGAAGAGAGGCGCGCCGGTGGCGACGACCGAAACGGCGTGGCCAGCTCCCTCTCTTCGCTTACCTGCCTTTACCACTCTCTCTCTCTCTCTCTCTCTCTTCCCTCGTTCTGTTGTCTTCGTTCTTCTTTGCGTCCCTGTATCTTTCCATCTCCATTCCTCTCCCCCTCTCTCTTTCTCTCTTTGCTCGTTTTCTTTGCTCGTCTATCCACCGAACATTTCCATCTGCCCGTCTTTTTCCCTAACACGCGCACTGTCGTGCATCCTCTTTCACTTTATTTTCCCGTCCCTTCCCTTTCCCTCGTGGGAGCTTCCTTTCTCTCGCGCGCTTGCAATCTGTCCGCTCCTCTCTCTTTCTATCTCTCTCTCTCTCTCTCTGGAGCGGGCTCTCTGCGCCTCTCTCGGTCGTACGCGGCCCCTGGCCTGTGTACCAACGTGTAGGTATGGATTTTCAGGCGGCTCCGAGACCGGAAAATTCGCGCGATCGCGAACGGAGGCGACCGCCGGACGGGGATCTCGGGTCGGCCTCGATGCGAGAGATGGACGCTCTCGTGTGACTCACGGGGCGAAGACGACGCCGGATAGGTCACTGAAAAACGCGCGGACGGCCATGAAAATCCCGGCTGTGCCCTCACTCGAGAGCGAGACCGCCGACCACGACGTACACAACGACGACCAGCCGCTCATGGACGAACGAGAAGAGCAGCTGGAAACCTGCTGGCGAGCAGCCTTTCAGGGACGTAGAATCCGATCTTCGTACCACGTGGCCCATAACTGTCACCGTCGGGGACGTGATTCGTGTGCGGATGCGTATCACCGCGATCTGCCGCGATAAGAATCGCCGGAGTGGCCCCGGGGCCATTATCATTGGAGCGGCATCGGCGCCACGATCGTCGTCATCGATTTTCCAGATGTCGCCTTGCCTTGACGAGCCCTGCAACCCGAACGATCCGCGTCTCGTCGCAGGAATTCGATGGTCCTCGACAAAGTTGCGCGAAAGTTCAAAAGATCGCGGCAGGGATACTCGTTTTCCGCCCCTCGCGTAAGCGGAGGCACCGTGAAAAACGAGTCGACGCTTCGAGACTGGCTTCGTATCAGCGATAAGTCGATAGATTAAATTGATAAGGGGTACCGATTGCGAAGTCTTCGACGCGCAGAACTTTCTGAAACGATTTGCTCTTCCATGAATTCGGAGTCACGATGTTGTAGCGGAGGACGCGACAAAGGGGAATAATGGTGAAAAGCTAGAAGAAAATGGTAGGAGCACGCAGAGTGGCGATAGAGCGATCCCGTGGGATATATGGGCGTGTTTGTATCAGTCGGATGGTTAAACGACTATTCGCGCTCGCAGCGTCGAGATGTAATCCTCTGGTAGCCGGTGTAGGAGGACTGCGACAGGTTTGTGGTAAAGCGTTTCAAGAGTTGAAACTCGGCGAGGGCAAATGTGACCCGCAACAGCCACAAGGAAGAGGGGCAAAGTTGAAGACCGTACGGAAATCAGGGACGTAGTTAGCGACGGACGAGCCATAAGGAGAAGCGTAAAGAGGTTCGATCGCGAGCGAAATGGCCAACGATTTGCATAAAGTCCTCTGAATCCGTCTGTTTCTCGCGTCGAATCGAACGTATCGGAGGTTCGAACCGATATCGGCTGTGTCGTTTTTAGAAAGATTATACGCTATCTCGTGAATGTTACGTTGACGAGCTTTATCAGGCTTTCGCATAATCGTTGTGGTCGAGTGATAGGAGCGACTCGGAGGAGCGCACTGGTTTAGAGCGTATAATTCAATTATTCAGCCCTCGCTCGAATAGTTTCGGAGCGCCGTAAAATGATACGGGAAGAGACACGTCTTCCGCATTTTACATAATGTTACCCTTTTACGTGGCGAAGATAAAAAAAAAAAAAGTTACGATCTTGATACGAGCCCCATAAACCACGGGTGGGGGAGTAATCAATTCTTATCGCGCGGCCGTAAACCAAAAACTTGGTGACATCTAACGAAAGACTAACCAAACTTAATCGCGTTCTCGTTTGCATCTTCCTACTAACGACTTTTAAACAGTTCACTCCCCCTTTTCACTGTTCCGCTGACTTTTAAAACCGCAATCGTGTCCCACGTCGCGTTCATTTCACTCGATAGTTTAGATTTCCCCGATTCAATGTCCGACTGTTGATAAACGTGAGCTCTGTCAGGAACCTTCCTTTTCGAATCTAGTTAAGGTTGGTAACCTCAGGGATTCGTTTATCGACTGAAGATATAAGAAGGAGCTTCCAGACAGTCTGCTTTATCGATTGATTCAATTTCAAGGCGCCAAAATACGAAACCGCAGATGTTGCAAAGAAACTTGTCGCCTCACCTCCTTCGTCCGTCATCACGGATATGGTGGTTTCGGGGCCGTGTCCTTCCGGGTTGAACACCTTCAACGACACCAAGTACTGGGTGTACGTTTGCAGATTGCGTATCGTGTGATTCTGCAATCGAAAGAGACGCATAAAAATTCGTAGAATGCTAAGAGGCGACGCAACGTTCAGACAATAACGCCAACGACGACGATAACTTACGTTCACAGTGGGATTCCGTATGTATACTTCTTTCTCTTCCATATTCGGTTTGTCGCGGGGTTTGTATCCGATTCGATAGCCAAGGAATTCACCGTGAATGGTGTCAGGGCTGGGCGCCTTCCACGCCAAATAAATGGACGTGGCGGACGTATTGTGAGCGTTGGTAATTATGGGCTTCCCTGTCGGCACTGAAACGAAAAAATAGAATGCACGTACATCAGCATGTTTTTCCGCAAACAAACCATCAGAAAGATTCCGCAGTTGTATCGATGTTTCCGTCGAGTATAACAAAAATATCCCCCTCGGCCCGATGTTGACCGTACGAAGAATTTGATTAATATGTATTTTTGCGAAATCGTCTGTTTGCTTGTGCGGCAGAAATTGCCTCTTCAAAGCAGAAAACTAAATAAAATGAAATATCGAACACCGTTCGTTTCCGTACTGTTGTTTAAGTTTCTTTAATTGCTATTCCTTGCCAACACGTCGATGACCCAGTAATCTCACGCGTGTACGTTGCGACGGAAGTTAAGAATCGATGTTTCCGCGCGAAGTTGCGCGAATAACAATTAACGTGCTCGACGGGAAAGAATCGCTCTCCCGAAAGCCTAGCAGCGATTATGAGCGATGGGGGAGGGGATCGGAAGCATCGAAATGGAGGGATCGACGCGAGTGCCATCGAAGTTTCATTTCTGTTGGTTAAAACATATTCACGATGATTGTTTGACGATCGACTCGCGCAATAAATATCAGCCTGATCGCATTTATTTTCCACCCCCTGCCGGCCCGCGACGCGGAATAAAATTCGAACGATCACGCTTAATCGTATTTCCCATCATCCCCCTGGCCTGGCCGCGCCGCCCGCGCCCCGCGCCGCTTATCCAGGTACACGCAATTTCATTGGACCCACCCCGCGATATTTTCGCCAATTGATAGCTTTCGACTCGCTTAAAACTCACGACCGTGTAATTTAATGCCTTCGCGCGCAATCGAATTTTTGCGACGTCGCTGCGCTCGAATATAATAGCAATTACCCCGAAGAAATACGATACGATCACGTTTATTTCATCTCATGGTCGGGTCTATCTGTCACGAGTGCTTCGAAGAATTTATCGACCGACGCCGCGCTCCGTGGAAACTCCCGAGCGAAATGGAATAGAATTTCCATGCCGCCGCAATTTTCTTCGCGACCAACAACCCCAACCCTCCGCGCCGCGCGACATTCGATACTCAAAGTCGAACTTATCCACCTTGAAATTCCCCTCGTCGTACTTTCTGCCATCTCACCAGCTGGATATCCCGTAAGCACGTGTTATTTCATTACTTTCCTCCTGGAACCGGGCGCAACTTCACTGCGCGCCACGAGTACGCTGGTACCAACGAGTTTGCGAACCGAAAGGTTTCTCGCGACGACCATCGCGGAGGGACTCGAAGGTCGGATCGACTTAACGAATGCTCGTGCGCGTACCGACTCGGCCTGCGAGCGAACCTGCACGTATGCATACGTATTTACCCAGGAAAACGTCGTCGCGTGCCTCCATAACTCCCTGCAGCGTTTACTATGACTTAGGAGTTATTTAGCCGTCCGCTCCGTTCCCATTCGCAGATATACGCTCCCGCGGCTTCATTTTATCGACTCGTTATTCCACTATTTCATTTCGTTCTGATTTAGATCGGGCTGGGTGGGCAGAACGCCGGGGCGAAATGAGAAATGATACGAGGGCGTCTTAAGAGGTATTTACGGGCGCATAAAGGTAATCGATGAGTAGTAGCTCGAAGCATGCATTTGCGGGGGCGATAATTACAGCTGGAAGCGTTCTCGACGGCGGTGCCAGCCGTGGAAACGCGAGGGTGTTCACGATCGTCCACCCCGCGCTTAATTTGGACGGCAGCGCGAACTTTTTCAAGTCCGGTCGCCTTACTTTCTGTTTGCGCCGCGAGTACCCGGTATTTTCCCGCTCCGGTTACCGCCGCCGCGTTGTCCCCTTTTATTTCGATGTCCCTCTGTCGCGCAATTATTCATAAGCCGTTGGAGAACGTTCCGTTTCACCGTCTCGCGCGGATATTAATTACCCGCCGCGTAAACTTTCACAGCCGGTGTCACTTTTCTCTTCTTTTCTCTTCCTTTTTTTTTTTTTTCAAACAACCGCGCCAGGTCGCTTTCGTTATTTCCCGCAATGAACGTCCGCCGTCGACGTTAATTACGAGAGACGCCTCCTATCGTTAACTCTACGCGGGGGCGTTAAGCATCCATCGCGGTGGTTGGACGATCGCGACGATAAATTCCGACGATAAAGTAATCGCGGTTTCTTCCAGCGTTCGGACGTCGGGATCGGGTGTTTTCGGGTCCGCTGGCTCTGGAGAGCGGACCCGTTTCCCGTCGCTCGGGTCTTGTTTCATTTCAATTCAGCCGCGATCGTCGTTGCGGGCAGTTAATTAACGAAACAAGCGGAATTATTCACGCGTAGCTGGAGACATTGTGGCGGGTCGGACGTTACGGGAATACGCGGGACGCGATAAGTCTTTCACGCGATTCCGGCCCGGTTGCTCCGGCAGGGATAATTCCGCCCCGTAATAAATGCGAGCCGCGCGCGTTTTTACAGTCGCTAAATCCGCGTTAACTTATTACGATCCCGCCGTTTACGACTGCCGCGTTTCGCCGCGGTAAAAACGGCGGCGACATCAAACCGCCGGTTTCGCGGTCCCCCCTGGCATTTTCCAAGTAGAAGACGTCGATTTTTCGCCACCCCGCTATCATTGCGATCGTTGAGAACGCAAGCCCGAACTAATTCGACATCTCCCACGATCATAAAGAACACCGCCACGCTCGCTGGCTTCTACAAACTAAATAGACACTGTTTGCCGCGGTGCTTCGCGCAGTAAAAACGCCGCCGCTCCGCGAATTGCACCCTTCGCGTCGCACTCTTTGGCGTGAGACGAAGGAGAGCTCGATGGAAAAACGCGACGAGCTACGAGGCTGCGAGGAGCGGATATTCGATGTGGCGAACGAAGAGGCAGAAATTTCTACGCATCCTTTATCGGCTGCGAAGGGAAATGGAAGCGTGGCTCGCGACGCAACGCCACCCCCGTGGCTGTTATCCGAGCGGGGGGCGTCGGTATTCGACTTCGTAACTCAGCTACCGATTCGCGGGCCCGTGGATGTTGCGGAAATTAGCCGTTGCGAGCACGCCGCGAATCCTCCAATTTTCACGCGGAAGCGCTCGAACGAACTTACCCCCTTGTGGGCCGACCGCGCGTATACGCCGACACGGCCGTCCCGATGGCTAATTGGTGGCTCTGTCGCGCCATATATTTATGGGGGACAGGCGAACGACCTCCGGAAACAGGAACGAGAGTCGCTGTACGTATTGGTCCCGGGGCTAAAGCGGTAGGAGAAGTTTCGTCGGTGCCCTATTGATCTGGGTGAGACAGAGTGAGAGAGAGAGAGAGAGAAAGAGGGAGAGAGAGAGAGAGAGAGAGGGAGAGGGGGGGAGACGAGGGTGGTGGGTGGCTAGAAGCACCGAGGAGGACAAAGAGGGATGGTGGGCGACAGAGAAAGGGCAGCGTTTCATTTAAGCCACCCCGTGGATTCCTGTACACCACCAGCGACCTGGCATCGCGCTCTCGCCACCCGCCCCCGTGCATACCTAACCGCACGTATACGTACGCGCGTCCGTGTACACGCGCAGGACGGCGAATTAGTATCGCGAATTAGAATATGCCGGCGATAAATCGCGCGAACGAACCCGATGTTGACGCGTTATCGGCTAATTGTGCGCGCGCGCGCCCATTCAATTTCGTTCGTTTCGTCCCCTGGTTAAACCGGTTAACCGCCACGGGGTTTCGGAGTTTCTGAAGCAGTTCGCGGGTGGAATTTTGAGGACGGTTGCACGAAATTGGCGGTGCTGTTCGACGGGAAAGAGCCTGGACACCGCGAAGACGCGGCGTCCACGGTTCGCCGCGCAGTTTTCCGTAATAAAGTGTCCTAGCTGACGATTACAAGCAACGGGGCGGGCTTCGAGGTCCGCGCGGCGCTCGAGCGTAGTCGCGCGGCAATTTAAACGTACAAGAGGATCGGAGAGAGAGAGAAAGAGGGAGCAGAAAAGTTTCGTAGCATTTCATTAACGACTGCAAAGGGGTGGATCGTTTACCGGCTGCGAAATTAATTATTCTCTGAAAGCGTATCTATTTGCGCAAAGAGATTGGAGCTCGCCCCGGCCGGCGAAGATCAAAGAAACTTCCGGTAAACTTGCAGGAATGTTATTCGGAAAAAGAGGCGCACCTAAACAGGAGCACGGTTGACCGGCCTTTTTAACCGAGGAGTGGATCGAATCGCGAGCGAATTGCCCACGCTGTTAAGATTCACCGCCCCCGGACAACGGATCGACGGTGCTTCCGTCTCGTCGATTCGCGATCTATCATCCCTTTCGACGTTTCTATTTACCCCTTTATCGCTCGTCGACGCGCGACTCGTACTGGCGATATTAAATGCGCCTCGCTGTCCATTAATTATCCGTATATTACTTTGATTGCTGTATACGATCCCTCGTTATTACGATGCAATCGTTGCACTCGCTCTAAGCACACTGTATATCTGTCAACTGATATTACTGTCCCGAATGCGAGCCTGTTCCCGTGTTTCAGAAATAAAAGAAACTCTCGACTTCGTAGAAAACAATTCTCGTTAACGCGATACGTCTTCTCGTCGAATCTGCACCAGCTCCTGCTTCGCGCAGCAATTAACCAATTTTGATAATTAATTGCATTTCTCCCTCGACGTTGCATATCCAATTTCACGCGTTACATTACGTTGTTCAAATACGTTCCTGATACCGAAGAACGATCGAGCCGCTCCGTATTTGCGCGCAGAATAAAACGAGGAACGAAGAAAATTGTACGTTTTAATCGAGTTTCATCGAGCGCGAGCGCGGCGCATTATTTATTATCATTTATTGCGTCTGGTGTATGCGCGCGCGGCATCCGCTTTTATCGGTTTTCCCTGGCGCAACACCACCGACTCTTCTTTCGTCGGGGCGTTACTGAAAAATTCATTCGTCTCGTCGGTGGATGAGCACGCTGTCACAGTTGACGTATTACTCGTCGCCCGCTATCGAGCAAAGGTTTGTCATCCCGTTTCAAACGCGAGTTCACCGCGGCCCAGAAAGACTTCATCGATCTCTCGACGGAACGTCGCATCGGTCCGCGACGATTCGAGTTCGGCGAAACGGTCGATAAAATCACGCTGCTGATTTACTCGCGCGGGCCGCCCTCGAGCGGACGCGCGAGTCGAAAGGGGAAACTGTCCGCGAAAAGTCAAACGGATCGAGTAGATCAACCCGGACCAAGCGTAATCAAAGAGCAGCCGTCACTGCGAATGCTCCTGTTTCACGCAATTCTATATTAAGTATCCTTCTTCGTTTCGAAGTCCCACGCGCCGATTCGTCGATCACTGGTCACCCCCTGTCCGGGCGAAAAACTCGATCGTTTTGTAGCGGCTAGCAGCGAAGCACGAAAGAAGACCTTCGCTGCAAACGGCTAGCACGGTTTATGGTATGCGCGACAAACAAGCCACTTTTGAGGAACCGTTTTAAGCTTTTAATATTTTCCGGGTGTACGATAATTAAGTTTCTGCAACGGCCTCGATGGCACATGCGGACGCCATAAACTGGGGATTTCCGAAGGGTCATGACCAAATATGGTCATTGCAAAAGCCAGCTCTCACCAGGAATACCACCGCCCTTCCTTAAGAAGGCGGTGACATTAGGATAAGAAAAACAGACGATTGACGAGGAGAAAAAAGGATCTCGCAAATTTGTCGCGCTAACGAGGCCAGAGAATTCGCTCAAAAAGCATCTAAATAAAAAGTTCGGAAAATAGTAGACTTATAACTTTGCACCCTGCCTGGACTATCCCTGAACACGCAAGAGCAAAGACATACCGTCGTATCCCTTCAGTTTCTACGCGGCTTCGTCCGCTCCGCGCGTTCCCAGCCGGCTCGCAGTTTCCAGCGTGTCCTTTTATTTTTTTGGGAACGTCGGAATTTTCAGCGCGCGCCAATGTTTTGCTTGATCGCGCGACGTTATTGTTGACGGTTGCCGTGAAAACGGCGTTTAAACGTCGCTTCCGATCGCGAGTATCGGGAAACACGGCCGAGCGGGAACACAGGGTGGAAACAAAAACGAGGTCCGGGGCCGAGCAATATCGCGGAACGAATATAATCGCGTTCGGTTTAACAACTCGTAACGCGAGCGTTCGCTTTATTTTTCGTCCGCGGCCGTTCTTCCGTCCCCGATACAGGCTGCTGCTCGTCGCCATTAGCATCGACCGACGTCGACCGGCGGTATTTAAATTATTTATCGACGCTGGCCCTGCGCGATCATCGATGCGGGCCAGTCTTGATAACTGGCTAATTACACCTACCTCACGTGCTACCGTAACGAACCCGTAGCCGCTGGCTGGGAGCGTCAGTTTATGTATTTAATAGCACCGATTTTGCATACAGGCCAGCCTCTGTCCCCCGCAGCGGACGGATCGCGGCGCGATCGCTGCGCGTTTCCGTTCGAATCCGCCGAGTCTCGAAAACAACCGAGCCAGATTTCGAAATTGGTGTCGATTTTCGCCCGCGTTTGCCAGGCCCGCGGACGTGTCGCGATTTTTTCCGCCAGACTCGAGCCGCGGTCCGATTGCAATTCGGTTTCAACTTGCACCGCGATCGGCTTTAACGCGTATCTAATTCGAACGGTCGGATCGTCGATTTGTCGCGCGTTGCTTATCGACGTTCGATTTTTCGAAACACCGCGAGATAGCGGATAGACACCTCCCACGGTATCCTACGATTCTACAGCCCTCGAGGTACGTTCCTTGTCCCCGTTTCCTTCTGTCGATCGACGCGATGCTCGCTTTCATATCCTCTCGGGGGTTTCCTAGATCGCCCCCTTTGCCTCGTTGCAAAAGTAATTCGCCAAGCCTCGTTCGTTTTATCATTTTATTGACGCAATAAAGACAATTTACTATCATCATCGCTATTATCGTTATCGTTATCGTTATTACGGGGATATCAGTATGGAATCCGAACGTAAGTTTAATTAGCTACTCGTTAAGGGCCCGTTCTTTTGTAATGGTATGGCACTGGGAACGCGGAACAATGCTCCAGCGGGATTAATTAATTATATTTCGCGATTCGTCTGTACAAAAGTAATCCGCGGATTACGAAATATTGTGCGTCGTTGATAGATCGCTAGTCCTCGTCGTTAATCTGTTTCGGTAGGCTGGTTTATTAAATGCGCGGTTATCGCCGCGCTAATTATGCTATTCGAACAGCGAGCTTATTACCGATGCCGGTTTATTGTCATCGTAACGCGGACACGCGAGAAACAAAAGCGGCTCTCTTTGCCCGGTGACGAGGACGCGTAAAATACGTACACGCGAATTTTCTGTCCCGATCCGGTGTAATAATTGCGAACTTACCCGTTGTTCCTGTTGCGCGTCGAATTTGTACGCGCGCGTCAGCCTGTAATTCGGGTCGCGGCGCTGTCTCCTCTCTTTTTTTTTTTTTTGTCCGCCCGTAACAGCCGTTCCCGATCGATGCCATAATAAATTGCTCCCGACGATCGAGCGTCAACGATCCGACGTTTTAATCATATTTTTTTCCCCACCGCGATCCTGTCGGAATTATTCGTAGCGGACCGAAACGAATTAATCGAATAATACGATACATATCAATCGACGACTCGTTGTAACTCGATATTTGTCTGGAACAGGTTTGTTATTTAAATGCATTCGTTTCCACGCGTTAAATCTACCGTCCGATCGTCGAACACCCGGGTTTAATTAATTTGTATGTTTAGGCGCTACCGATAGCGGAGAAATGCGATATTAATGATTAACGCGATGTTGAACACTATTAAACGCGATTTCGAGGAGGCGCCCCCGCGTAGGGCAGAGGCGTATTTTTCCGTCCGCGACCCCCCTCGTCTCGCGCAACAAATTAATTCCCCGCATTAATGATTGCCGGGTATTAATAATGCCAGCGGTAACGAGCGGCGCCCGTAAATTACGGACACGCGTTCATCTCGGTTTTTAAGGAGACAAAGCGATCCGCTCGCAAATGAGTTGCTAAACACGACGCTCGTAAGACGCGCGCGTTTTACAAAGCCGACGATTGTTCCCGGGTAGCTAGAAGATTAATAAAGCACGATGAACGGGATGAATTACACTTGTCGTCTTGTTAACGCGATCACACGAATCTCCGCGGTGTTGCTCTCGCAGGAACCGTCCGCGATTATTCCGCTCGTCGGGAAACTTATCGCCGAGCGTTCGTTTCCCCGGCGCGGATTACGTTTATCAATTTCGCAGAGATAATATAAATAACGATGAACAGTGCCGTCCGATCGATTGAAACGTTTTCAATTTTTCAGAAGCAAACGCGTTTACCGCCTCTATCTATAACTCTGCGCGCGACTGCGTTATCGAGCAGTCGCGATTGCACAATTAATTGAGTCACCAATCACAAAAATTCGAACGCGGTGAAAAAAAATAAAAGAGAAGCGTACCCCGCGGAAAAATATCTCGTCGGCCACCAGCGCGACATTAAGCGCCCTTGGTGGGAAAAAGAGTTGCCCCCGCGGTTCGAGCCAAACCCGTAAGAAATTCCATGTATATTAAACCAACATCCTTTCAACGGTCCTTTTATGATACAACCGTCTCCACCCTTTCCGCGCCGCAACTTCCTAATTGTCCCCGAACAAAGAAGGCTG
This sequence comes from Xylocopa violacea, assembly GCA_963969225.1. Taxonomy (NCBI): domain Eukaryota; kingdom Metazoa; phylum Arthropoda; class Insecta; order Hymenoptera; family Apidae; genus Xylocopa; species Xylocopa violacea. The sequence continues at coordinate 12,261,268 of CAXAJV010000020.1, read as the reverse complement.
GCTAAGAAATTCTATGTATACTAAACTAAAGCCTTCGCGTCCTCCCCACTGGTGGGCATGGAATATTCAATGGACGGGAATCTCTCGCTGATAATCCCATCAGCGAGTTCGTTCACCGCCGCTGCGTTAATTGTCGCGGATACGCATGGGAATTCAGGTCGCGGGTGGCAGCTTCGCGTGTTAACTATCGGCTTCTTTGCCAGCATCGTCGTCCTCCTCGTCGTCGTCGTCGTCGTCATCGTCGTCTTCGTCGCCGTCCTCGTAGACGCCGTGCAAAGTTTGTCGAGCGTCGTGGGTATACATACAGCAGGCGTCGGCCAATCCCGGCGGCGTTGACAGAATTTATAGGGCCAGGCTTGCGCGCACACGGGCAGCTCAACCTATTTTCAGGCGTGGACGACGCGAGGAAGACGAGGACCGAGGCGGTCGACGGAAGCTGCCTGGACCGGTCGAGTTAAGCGCGGCTGTACACTGCTCCTTCCGGTGCTGCAATTAGCGCCCCTTTAGTTGGCTGCGCCGCGTCTCGCGACGCTGCCTGCCCGCGGAAAACCGGTCGTGCTAACCATTCTTCTCGCCCTTCCCACCCCTTCTTCCGCCCCTTCTTCTCCGCCACTCTTCTTTCTCTACTCACGACCAGCCAACGCTTTTACCCTTCGTTGAACCTCGAAGCTTTTGCTTTCGCGAGCCGTTGCATTGCCCCGAAGGGACTCGTTCCGTTGGACACCCACCCCCGGATTCCGTGTCTATTATCATTTCCCTCCGGTGTTTTCGGTTAATGCCGTTTTCGATGTCTCCCGAGGAGTTATGGCCGCTTGCTCGGGAAATTGAAGACGAGTGGGTACGGTGGAAAGAGTGTGATTTGTGGCAGGTTGGCCTGGAGGGTCGGATTCGTTGGGAGTTGGCGAAGGCTACTCGAAGGAGGGGCGAGTATCGTTCTTCGACTCTGGTATGTTAACGAAGGTGCGCGCGTCTATGTACGAGGGTTGAAAGATACCTTCTCGAAGCGTGATGGAGTGGAAGGTCTCGTCGCTGGGCCTGCTCCGTCCCATCGCGTTCACCGCCGACACACGGAAGCTGTAGACCGTGAAAGGGTGCAGATTCTCGATGTTGTAGGTGGTATCGTTGTTCGGCGTTACGATTTCTTCCGTCGCGTTCCACGCTCCACTTACCCCGATCCTGAAAACAATCGAGCGGTCGTTAGTGCGGGCCGTGTAAACACGAGCGTTGATTGGAGGGAAAAAGCCCGCCGCATCGGGGGACTTTTGTTCGCCCTCGCGGGTTTTGTTTATGCAGTAACTGCACGCGTGCAGGGAAGTTTTGAAATATCCTCTCTGTTGGCCGCACGGCGAGCGGACTAAAAATATTCCTCCTATTCCGCTAGATAGCCCCAGAAAATAAACACGTCCGAAAAACCCTTTCAAGTTATCGACAGAATAACAGAGGAAAAACAATGCGTTTCTTTTTATCGACAGTACGAGTCGCGCGAATCGATCGCATTCTCATCTAAGCGCGTTCAGGATTAATAACGCGTCGTATCTCTTGCCAAGTGAGACTTTTGATTCGGAAGCGACTCGGCCGCGCATTGATTCGATCCCTAATCGTAACAAGCCACGGTACGTTTCACATTTCGCGGTTGATTAGAATCCAGTGGACCGTCGATGAACACAACTGACGACTATATTTAGACATTAATGGACGGTCCGACGACGATATGGACGCGGCGTGGTACGGGATCGGTTGCAAATCGACCGTGCGGACGCGATTAATTAATGCACGATATTATGGGGCCACTTCGTACAAACAATGGCGTTTTACAACGACCGCGCAGGGTCGGCTAAATTCCGATGACGGAAACGTCGTTCGTCGCGGAGTAATGGGCGCTCGAAGACGCAACACGCCCGCCCGCAACCGAGATTCCACCCTCTCCAGGCCCGCTTTTACAGACGATCGCCCGCTCCCCTCGTTTGCCCTAATTAATACCGGCCATTAGTTGTCCCGCGGTCCGTTACTGAAAGTTCCCTGGCAGCTGTGCTTCGAGTAATTGCCACAGTTTGCCTTCGTTCCAGTCACTTTTTTGCCGCCCGTGAGATTGCTCGATTCCTGAAGATGGTGGTGCCCCGTTCGAAGTGGACCATTTATTTATCAATCGCGCTTTTTCAAGAGCTCGGCAGAGAGACGTCGAATCCCCGCGGAGGGCAAATTGTTGATCTCCGCTTTTACCATTTCCACCACTCGATTCTCGCGCGAAACTTTAAAGAACGCAATTTATGTTCCCTCTGAACGTCTCGAGGCATCCGCTCGAATCCGGTATTGTTCCTTCGAAGAGCTCAGGATTTTCCGCCCCGTTTGACCCCCACTTTTTATTCCTTTCACGCACGATGCCGTTCCAATTGGAGTCTGTACAATCGTACGAACCAGTCTTTTTTCGCATCCGAACTCTCTTTCAAAGCGTACATACCGCGTTATTTCACAACGAGCCGTGTTTTATTCGTCGAAACTCGGCGTTGATTCGGAAGTACAGGATTTTTTTTTAATCGTCGATCCATTTCAATCGCTCGCTTCCGATCGAGCCTCGGAGCCGACTTTAGAAACCGAGCACGCGTTTTTGGCCGACGATTAACGGGATCCAAGGGGATTTCGTGGGCATCCAAGAAACGTCTCGTTCTCGTGCTCGTTCGGCGAAAACATTAATTACGCTGTTCTAATGTTACGACTGTTTGTTCCTGCTAATTGTGCAACGCGATACATCCCAGCAGCTTAGGTCTAGTAATGGAAAATGGAACCGCGTTTGTTTCAGAAACGCGATCATTGAATACGCTCAATGGAGCAGCGTATTAGTTTCACGGTGTAATTACATTTCCGATGTTTCTGAATGTGGTTTATCGAGCGTTATATATACGGAAACCTGTAATGAACAGACTTCGAAATAATACTGATTAACGCGACCCCGAAACTGTACGGAAAATGCGCAACGTAGTTAACACTGTTGATCGGTTAGCATCGTTGGTCGTTTACCGTCAGTGTTATCGAAGGTTGGACGATACCGATGATTTTTTGGAACTTCCTTGTGTATAGCGGTCCGCGATTTTGCCTTGGGATACCGTTCGAGGTATAATTTTACAAGGCTTCGTTACGCGTTATCGCATTATTATTATTTTGTTGTTATTTGCGCTGCGTATACGAGCGTAGGATGCACAATGCATGCAATTACGGTTAATGCATCTTCAATGCGGTAATTTGTTGCAATGCATGGATTCGAAGAATAAACAAACAGAACGACAACGTTCGTCCGCCACGATAAAAATGCTTCCGATAATATTATCGTGCCTGCAACTACTATCACGGTTTACACAGCCTCGCACGGCCGCGCAAACCGACGCGCTCGTTTTCGTTATTGTTCCCAAGAAAAATACCGAACGTTTTTCCACCGCGTTGCGGACAAAATTGTTTAAACGACCGTTTTCGCGACAGATTTATTCGCGTCGCGCCCAACTATCCGTTACGTTCGAAAGTTGTTCCGTTTGCGCGTAACAATGGAGCCCGGAAAACGATAGGCTCCGAATTATGTACGTGAGAGTAGTTTTTAATTTCTCCCCGCCCCCACGTCCCAGCTCTTTCACCTTGTCGCGGCTGTTCCAGCATCGACGGGACGAAAAATCGCGTATAAAAATTATTTTCCGGGCCGCGCGACCCCGGGTCCCCGCGGGACGCCGCTGAAAAATAAACCCGATAACTCGTTTCCAATTAACGTCACTCGGCCGCCGTTTATCCAGCTCTTCGATTTGCTTATCGTTTGTACAAGCAGATCATTTCAATTTTGGTCACGCTCGGGATACGGTCATTCGCTGGCTTCCCCAACGCGCACGAAATCGATGTCGATTTAAATTCACCCCGACTATTTTCCCTTCGACTCCGCCAGCGGCCCCCGCCCCCGGCCTCGTCCACGCGAGCCTGTCCTCCTCGTTATTAGATCCGCGTTTACCGCCACGAATGTGTATCGATTTCGAATCTATCCTAGTCCAATCGTTCTCGCGACCGGGAAAAATGGAAATTCGATAAGTCAGCTGTTCTTCCGCGGGATCGAGCGCGAGCGGGGGTGGGATGCGAGCGGGAAATCGCCGTCGCTGATCCCACCTGGAAACGGAGGAATCGTGTCGAACGTTTAAGGGTATTTTCATACGAGGAGACGCATTTGTCATTTCTCGCGGGCGACTCCTCGAATGGTAACCCCGGCACGAGTTTCTCGCTACCAAGTGGGATCAAAAATGGCCGCGCTCGACCGTCCCCCGCCGTCGGAAAAGGATTACGCGAACTCGACAACTCGAATTTGTTCCATTTCGAAAGTCCCGTAAGGAGAACCTCCAATTTGACCGTCCCACGGGGAGGGCGAAAAAAATGTCGCCCCGGAAACGACAGTTCGCGCACAGTTTCGTCCGCCGCGGAACTCTGGCCTGCGGAAAGTTTTGCCCTCGGAGGGATACACCCCTGGCGTTCCTTAAGAAACGAGTCATCGCATCAGAAATTTTGATTCGCCGCTCGTACCCAGCGTGGCGAACCTCCGCCGGGTCGTCGAAATAAATCGTCCTCCCCTAACTTTTCGATCAACGGGGCGCCGCCCGTAAGAGAGAACTGTCGCCGAAGGAAACACGGGGCATTCGTCTTCGGAGGAACGAATTGCCGTTCGCGATCCACGCGTGACGACTTCCTCGTCCGATACGCGGGGGCAACACGTTTAACGATGGGATCCGCGCGAGATTGGCCTCGAAAAGATTCGCCCTATCGAACAGGCCCTTTATCGAGCGAGAGCTACGCGAGCTGTGTTTCCCTGGATTTTTCGCTTCGACTCTTTCTTTTTCTCGTTCATACAGCGCTCCTTTGATCTCAATCGAGAACCAAGTTGTCGATTTCATTTTAAAAGCGAGGGTAGAGAGTGAGAGAGAGAGAGAGAGAGAGCGTGGGGAAACAGGGGTTGAAACGCGCAGTTTCGTTCGAATTACTAGCCTCGTATCTAGGATCGCCGTGGTCGCGGAAGAGGAATCGATACCATTGCGTTATTCCTCCGCGTAAAGGAACTTAATACCTTTCCTCGACCATCGCCGCGTATCGCTCTTTCCGTCGCGAGCCGTCGTTGCACGGCCACGCAACGTTATCGAGCGGCGGTCCTCCTTTTGCGTGGCTCGCGGAATCGACGTTGCATGCGCAGATATTTCGCGTGTAAACCGCGGCGAAAATAACACCGTGACCGTGGTTCGAGCGTGATTATCATAACGACGAGGGCGAAGCCAGCCTCTGCAACCTGTTTGATTCCATCGCGCGCCGCCGGAGCTTTTTTCACCCCACCTACCGCTCTCTTTTTCTTTCGCTCTCCGGCTTTCTCTGTCTACCCCGGCTTCCTGTCCCTCGCCGCTTTCGACGGATATTGCGTCGACCCGTTGCTACAACCACGACGACATAGGAGCCTTTCAGCGGACGAACGACGCCGATATTAAAAGTGACCGATATTTGCCTCCCCGTTCGAAAAGCCGGTATTCCCGCTCGGTTTTGAATCGACCTAATACCTCGATTGTCAGTCGGACGCGCTCCCAGGTCGAATATGTTGCGAACGAGCAGGACGATAGTCGCGCACTGGATGCTCGTAAAGTAGCGATTTATTTTAACGAATCGTGGATTCTATCGGGATGAGTTCTATTTAGATCGACATTTTTTTTGTTTTTTTTTTTTACGAATATTACGAATCGCGTGGACAGTATTTTATTTCCACGATTGAACGAAAGTAATCAAAACTGATAGTTGGAGAGTAAATTTTATTCTAATCACTATCGCGACGAAAGAGAGGTGGAGGAGAACTCGACGTTTCCGAGACACACGAGCGTGGCATGATTCAACTTACCCTCGATAAATTGCGAATTTTTTCCCTTTTTTTTTTTTTTTGCGACATATCGCGTTCCATTTCGATCGAGCCGGGTAATGGAAAAGGCGTTCGCCACGATTACGAACGACGAGAATCGCGTCGATTCCGTTCGCGTTTAAATTCACCCGCGGCGAATATATCACCGGATCCGGTTTGGCCTGGCTTTAACGGGCGCATCCTTTCTCTTTTTTCCGGCCGTTCCTTTTAATTTTTTGCGCGTCCAGGCGGATCCGCGGCGCGATGTCGCGAAATCGCGAACGCCCACGGAAAACGAGGAGTGTTTTCATGGCAGCGCGTAAACGAGCGGCCATGAAATTTTATAACGGCAAAAAACGGCCGATCGCGACAAATCGAAACGCTTTCGAAAATATAAAATACGGATATTACAACGCTATTTCTAGCACCGGATAGTGTCCGCTGTTTGCGCGAAAACTATCCTCGCACAGTTCAGCAGGATGTCCGTAGTTACTCTGTAATTCTATTTCCAGTTCCTGTTATTCGCGACTCGTAATTATTTTCAGATAATACGGAAATCGATTCAGCTTTTCCTGCGCGAGCGTTTGTGTCATCATTTAGAGAGCAGCAGATATTTTTAAATAATTGGAGTTAAAGAATATGGTATTAAAAAACACCACCCGTAAAAGTGTAAATGCTTCTCGCAGAGGTGGTAGCGTTTCGAGGAACGTTTAATCTCGCTGCTTTTCCGGCTAGCGCCCCCGGGACAGGTCTCTCGCAATCTCGTTGCGTTACTCGCGTAACAAAGAGCCGTAGGCGCGCGGACCAAGCAAGGGTAGCAGCGAAAAAAATCGCACCGCGCGCGACGTTTCCTCTCTTACGATTCGTACGTCCATTCAGTGACACGCGTTACGACGGAGTCATCGATCCTCCCCTGTCGGCGTACGTGCGCGTCCATTTTTTCCCATTTCTCTGTTCTGCTCCCCCGTCGTAATGCTCTCGCCGTTATTAAATCATTCGACGGATGAAACGATCCATAAAAATAAAACTCGCCATATACATGCACGTGTATACACATCGAGATGCACCCGCCGTGGTTACGAGCGCACTACATCATCATTGACAACCGTCTTGTAAAAATAAACTGTCCCGCGAGCGCCACCGCGTGTAATTCATCCCCCGACGCGTTGACGCCAGCCATCTGTCCCTTCTCGTCGAGCCAGCCGCGCCAGACGCGCACTTTTCATCCCCAACGATTCCGTTTGACTCGCGGCGCAGGTTAAAGTGCACGCGTTCGACTGGTCCCGTTTCCATTAGAAATCGCAAGCAGTCGCGCGACGACAATTCCAAGGAGCCTCGATTTTTCAGCGAGCTCCTCTGACACGGTAAACACGCGACAGTTGGACGAACCGGAAGCAGGCCAGGGGCGTCGCGAACGTATTCTCCACTCGGCGAACTTCGATTAACGGGCAAATCACGTTACACGTGATATCGCGTTCTGAGAACACCGTCTACAGGGGTTAGCCCGTGCTACATTAGCCCGGGCCCGCGCAATTAATTAAGTTACAAGCGGTTTAATGGGGATCCAGTTATCTCTTTGATTGGCTCGCGCTCGCGCCGCCCCGGTCCGCCGAATTTCACTGCCGTACTTATTTCCGGTTCCCACCGCCCGTCTGAGAGGGCAAGGGGCACGGACCACCCTCCACGCTATCCTCGCCATCCGAGCGACTTCGTGAAACAAAGAGACCGCACCGGGAAACTGGGTCGTCTCCGAGATAGAGAGAACTCGGGTAGAGCTAAATGATCTCAATTATATTCTTAGTTAACCCGGGGAACGGGCTTCAATTGCAGCTGCGTTTCCGTGCAAGATCGAGTGTTTCCCGCTGTACTCGTCGCGGGACCAGCCTTTGTTATCGAGACTTTTAATTCCTCGTCGTAGGGTTCCTTCGTCTCAACCTTGTTCCTTGGGAGGCTGAGTCTAGTGCGGGTGCGTGTTGCAGCGAATCCACGGTTTTTCATCGGGATTTTCGACGTGGGCCTCGACCAGGGAAGCGCAGAGGGACGCAGAGGGACGCAGAGGGACACGACGTCGAAAACGTCGGTAATCCCCGGCGAAAGACGAAATATAAACGGCGCTTCGATCGACTCGACGTGTCGGGCGCGCTTTGAAATCGCGCGTTTCAACGGCGATCCCCGGCGACTAGCTGAAAACACGTTCGATGAAACGCGTTCGACGTGCCCAGACGCCGATTAATAACGCTTTATTAAATCGACCGGTAGCGGGCGTTGTTTTTCCGCCCGCCGCCACCTCTACTTTCGCTCGCTGTTTCAGCTCTGACCAGACGTCGGATAATTATTCCAACCGGACGGACAGCGTCGGGGCGAACAACGGAATCGTTTAAAAGCGTGACGTCTCATTAATTATATTGTACGCGCGTTCTATTAAAATCGCGACTGGCCAGCGTCGAGAGAACGCGGACTGTAACGGAGAAGGGAAAAGTATCGCGCGCGGTCGAATATCGCGCTTGCAGCAGCTTTTTCCAGGCACGCGCGGCGAAAGGGAAATGGCGCGGCGTTTCAGCTCGCCCTTTCCGGTCGACGGTTCTTCGTTCGCCTCCTCTTCTCCATGGTTCGCTAATTAAATACGTTTTAGTTTAATGCCGCGGTAACAAGGGACGCGATTCTCCGCGATATTTCGAGGGGGACGAAAAGGCGAGACACGGCCTCGACACGTCTCCGACACTGTTGACGCAAGAATTATCGACGGTTCGAGGGGCTTGGGGACGTCGAAGGGATCCAGGCGCAGGACAGGGAGAGGCGTTCGATCCTGGTGGCTCGTCGCGATGCCTGTCAGGGATTTGTGGATCTTGTCGCGCTGCACCGTGCGGTACGTGGTAAACGTACTCGCCGAGATAGCGCGGCGCAACGGGGCTGACCTCTGTATCCACTGCGAGCACGACCGCTGTTTATGCCAGCCCGGAATAGTAAATTGGACCGTATTATCTAGCCGGACGCGTATCGTGTTCCCACGAACCCGTTGCTGTTCGAACGAATCGGCGGACCGTCGATGATAATCCTGCGCCGGGTTCTCGTTTTGAGTGATGAACAAGCGGACGTTTGTACCTGTCACCCATCGCGAGAATAGGCCTGGATCTGTTCTGGATCGGTTCTGGATCGGTTCTGGATCGCCTCACGATCGGCCAATGCGTCGTCAGTCGCGTCCTCGTTCTTTGTCAAGCGGTCTAAGTAGTTCGAGCAAACGATGCGAGTCTCGTCTCGTCGGTTCTGATCGTCGCTACTGCGGAGCTATCGACGAGGCCTGGAAAGATACAGCGCGGTTCGTCGAGCGAGATCCTGTTCGACGTATCCGAGGTGAACGGCAATTCCGAAGGGTCGCGGATTTACGAGCCATTTTTTTCTTCCGCCCCGTAGGTGAACGCGGCCATCAACATAAATTTCGTCGACGGATCCCGGCTACGAATCACATGGAGCCGGACAACCCCCTTCACGGTTCGAATTAAAAATAATATAACCCGTCGCATGGGCCCGGGTAGGCAGATGCTATAAATCAACGCGTCAGAAATATCTCCGATAAACTGTCGGCGTGCTTATCGATTCGTACACCGATGGGGCAGGGCGCCTGGTGCGTGCGTCTCGAATTGGGGCGGCGCGCGGCGTGTTCGCGAATCGCGAATTCGGAGGGGGGTCCGAGTATTAAAACACGGTCGACGTGTTCACTCGTCAGGATTAGTCGTTCCGTTCCACGGAATCAATCTAAATATCAAATATATCCCAATGGATCGTAGATTTATTTGCGCCGCCGTTGAAACACCAATATTAGGCTGTTGATTTAATAAACATGGAGCGCGGGATCGCGCACGTCTGGATACATCGGACGCGTCGCGATACTTTGAACGCGAATTTTCGAGCCCCGTCAGCTGTTCGTTCTCGCAGGACGTTTCGAAATAAATTTCCTGGGCGTCGCGCGGGGGATCGCGGCCCCTAAACACTCTCAAATATTTGCCGCTTCCGGTGTCCATCGTGCCCGCCCCGAGTCTCTACGGAGGGGAATATTTTGCAGGCGTAACGGAATCCACCGAAAAGGGCCGCAGGCGTGAGAATAAATTCGTCCCTGATCCGAGCAATTATTTTCAACGGCCCGCGAGCCCCCGTTTTTCGCTGTAAAAAACAGCTCGGATCGCCGGAAATAACGTCAGGCGTTCCCTCCGCTACCTTCGACCCGAAAACCATCGACCTGACGCGAGCACGCCCCCATCGAATTCCCTGACAAAGATATCGCTTCCTACACCCCCTTTTTTTCGCCCCACTCCCGCTCGCTGGGGGAACAAAAACTTGTTGTTCCACGGAGCACTCGTTCCCGTGCATAGAACTGTAGAAAGGGTGTCCGTGCGTGCACCGGTATTTTCCAATAAAACGTTATCCCATTGGATCGGATCAGTCCCACGTTTTTATCATTGAACTGATGCGTTTACTATTAACCCTTCGCGATGGGCTCCTTTCCAGTTAGTAATAGAAACTATTGCTACAATATTCCAATTTAGTTTACAGTTTATATTGCTAACGTCTCTCGACAGTAGAAAGTTTCCATTTCAATAGAAAACTTGAGGGAAACATGCACTTTTCAAAAGCTGCGATGGAACAAGTTTATATCCTCCTTAATTGTCAATCAATGCTGATGTCTCCTCAGAGAGGACATTCGAAAGGGTTAAACGATCGATTCAGAAAGGAAGCATCAACGTTTCACACCTGTCGATTGCAAGTTGAATTTACGAAATTAATTCAATTTTCCTCCCCTCTCGTCCAGTAACGAAGAACCGCGGTCTTTTGCGAGATTTTCGAGACATTTTATTCGCTAACCAGTTCGCGGACCATAACCGAGTTTACGCAACGCGGTAAACGAGAAGAGAGATAAGGCAGGCGAGCGGTTAAGGAGCTCGAAACAATCGTCGACGGGGCGCAGAACGATTCGGTTAGACTCTGAATTCGTTTACGCTACTCGAAGAGTAAATTTGAAGGATCGCTGGTATTTATCGTCGGTTGTTTCCACGCAGAAATAATTCCGCCTCGGTCGGGAATAGACTCGTCCGAATTTTGTTTATCCGCGCTCGCCCACGGTTCCGGTTGCCGCGATAATGCAAATATAATACAACGGAACGCCGCGCAAATATAATGCGAACCTCGTTTTAACGAATTTCGAGCCGATCGGGATGGAGTTATTGAATTTCGACCAGTCGAAAGGAACAACCTCGTTTATCGGGATCGACGCCATCGAGGTCCGTTTTCGAAGTCGCGTTTTGTAGCGGCTAGCAACGAGGCACAATAGGAGGCCTTCGCTACGAATGGCTAGCACAGTTTATGGTATGCGCGATAAGAACGTCATTTTTGAGGAATCGTTTTAAGCTTTTAATATTTTTCGAGCATGAAGTAATTAACTTTCTCCGACGGCCTCGATGGCACATGCGGACGCCATAAACTGAGGATTTTCGAAGGGTTCACCTCCCGCGGTCGAGCGACCCTCGGTCGAAGGACGCAGGTATCAGGCCCAGCGGAAATCTCGTTACATGACCAAATATGGTCATTTGGAAAAGACCGTCTCCTACCTAGAACACCACCACTCTTCCCTAAAGAAGGCGATAGCATAGGGTCAACTACGCCAACGATTAACTCGTTCACCTCCCTTGGTCGAAGGACGCAGGTATCAGGCCCAGCGGAAATCTCGTTACATGACCAAATATGGTCATTTGGAAAAGACCGTCTCCTACCTAGAACACCACCACTCTTCCCTAAAGAAGGCGATAGCATAGGGTCAACTACGCCAACGATTGGCTCGTTCACCTCCCTTGGTCGAAGGACGCAGGTATCAGGCCCAGCGGAAATCTCGTTACATGACCAAATATGGTCATTTGGAAAAGACCGTCTCCTACCTAGAACACCACCACTCTTCCCTAAAGAAGACGCTGGCATAGGGTCAACTACGCCAACGATTGGCTCGTTCACCTCCCTTGGTCGAAGGACGCAGGTATCAGGCCCAGCGGAAATCTCGTTACATGACCAAATATGGTCATTTGGAAAAGACCGTCTCCTACCTAGAACACCACCACTCTTCCCTAAAGAAGACGCTGGCATAGGGTCAACTACGCCAACGATTGGCTCGTTCACCTCCCTTGGTCGAAAGACGCAGGTATCAGGCCCAACGGAAATCTCGCTACAAGACCAAATATGGTCATTTGGAAAAGACCGTCTCCTACCTAGAACACCACCACTCTTCCCTAAAGAAGGCGATAGCATAGGGTCAACTACGCCAACGATTGGCTCCGACGTAAAAACCAAAAAACGGTTAGAAGCGTCGTGCCAGGACGATCGAGTAAGACAGTTAGTCTTAGCACAGGAGTCCTGGCAAGCAAAACAAATAACTTCGTGATAATTCTTATTATTTTCTGAACGCCTTCAACACGCAGCCTAAGTTCTAGTCACCACATCCCTTCACGTTTCGACCGGTTGCAACGTCCTTCCCACCGACAGTTTTAACGCGGGGGTGGGCCGCGTTTCGTAATGCGGGCGCGATCGAGCGGACGGGGTGCGATGATCGTTTTGCATCGCGAGAGGGTGGCGCGTAACCAGCCGGCGAAATTTTGACGGAATTCGTTCGGGGCGTGCGTTAAATTACTCGGCTCTGCATAATTCGAATAACTCGCGTGTACGTTACATTATTGCGTGGGAACGGGGCTTTGCGGGATTGTCCGTGCTTCGGGGGCCGCTGCTCGGTTTGCGTAATATTTGCGGTCCAACGATGAGATATTTTTCCCGCGAGGAACGCGCGGTTGGGGCGGCCGATTCCGCTCGCCCGGCTCGAATCGCGGCGCGAGCTCTCGTAGGGGTAGATCGTTTTCTAGGCGGCTCGTATTTTAAAGCGCGCGCGCAATTTACAGCGTGAAGGACAAGATCGATGGGCCGATACGCGCGGCGATCGGCGCATTGTCGAGGACGCGGTAATGCGAGCTTTATGCGACAGAGGACACAAAAGCCCCCTAATGCTATTGGCTCCGATCGCGGAAAATAGTGGCGCGATCATCAAGGGTCGCATTGTGCAACCGGGGTTCGATTTTGACAAACGACGCTCCCGTACGTCTCTTCCGTTTCAACGGTATGGATAGCTTGTTTTTAGCTAATCGACGACGGGAAATAGTTGTTCGAAATGCACTCCGCCATTGCCGACCGCGCGTTTGTGCAGCGATCGGTTCGAGCGCACCGTACGTAAAGTCTCTGGAGGGGTCCTCGTCGAGATATAGGGGCTGCGATTACGGGCCTCTCGTTGCGGCGCTAACTGCGCACCGTGCATTTCGTGACGCGTTGTTCTTGGCTCTGACCGGAAGTGGACGCGACGCCACATCAAATCTGCGCTAGCTGCGTGCCATAACTGGTCGAAACACGGGGATCTCGGCCGGGTTCGCTATCTGGAGCTCCGTTTCGCATCTGGCCTAATAACGTACGGTAACAGCCGACCGTGGCCGTGCACGCACACACGCTCGTCTTCCAACCCTGGCGTGTGTTTACGCGCGCGCGTGTCCACCGTCCGTTACCAGCGTGATTTACGTTCTCCGCGCGACGATACGTCAGCGAACGACACCGAGGACGCGACGCGTTACACGTTTCCCCTGTCATATCGCGGAAAAATCGTCGAACAGACGGCGCGATCGCGGAGGAGGATCGCTCGCAGCCGTGCTCGTTTCGTTATTATTTTGTTCGAGCAATTTCGGACTCGCGGGAAGAAAGGTCGCGTCTCGAATAACAAACAGGGACGCGTCGCGTCGGCTGGAGTCCTCCGAGCCGGTGCAGAGTTTACGATTCACGCTCCCGTTTGATTTCTTCGTGCCGCGAGGATCGATTAACGGCGGCACTCGACGTTGCACCGAACGGCGCGCAATTAGAGCTGACGCGCGTGTAATTAGCAGAAACGCCGGGACGGACCGGATCCCAGTGGCGTTTTGAAGATTCGGGATTAACGTAGGCCGTGGTGCGTGAACCGGCTCGAAGCAGGGAAATTGAAGCGCCATTTCGGTCCTCGTTTGACTTGTAAATCGCTGAAAGCACCGCGGCGGGCTCAAGCCGGCTCTTTTTCGGTCGCTCGAAATCGGCTCCACCCCTCCGCCCGCCATCGGGAGCCCGAGATAATGAAACGAGAATGAAACAGCCCTGCTTCGCGCGGCCAGCAAAATAATTATTTAATATTTAAGCTTGTCGCGCGGCGCGCCCGGTGTCGTTCGTTCCGGCGCGAGCGTCGCGGCGCTTGCATTTTTAATTTCTCATACGAGCTGCCCGGATGATCGCGCGCCGACGTGCGATTTCAAAGGGAGATTCGGAACGCGTCGAGGACTAATTGCGTTCCCTTTGTACGCACCGTTGCTCTCGTGATTTCGCACGCCTCGCGTTCAATCGCTCGGTGGCGCGTATCGCCAGAGCGAACCCGGATTACGCGTGAACCAACCAGGACCCATTTTTTTCTTCCTTTTATCGACGCAGCTAACTTCATTCGGACAAAATGCAGGTACACCGAACTCGCGTCGTCTTCCTTCCCGATAGAGAGCCCCGTCGTGAATTTTCAACTTTTATTTCATCCCTCTCCAGCTCGTCCGTTGATAACGAGCTCTCTAAGCAATGCGACGGTGTCACAGAGAAATAGTATCTTATTACAGGCGGCTGGGGCGGGGGTGGAAGCCGTTCCAATTCCCTCACGGAATCACCTGGAGTGGATGGAAAGGGTGTCAGGTGTGTCTAGTCGGACAATTTGGTCACGAGCCTATTATTCGGCTCTTATTCAATCTCATGGTCCGTGCCTGAATAAATCGGCGTCATTTCCTCGTGAATCGCCGGCCCTACATCTTTCTTTCTTCCCATTTCACGGCTCCGCTCGCTTCCCCGCCCCCGCCTGCAGACTGCACCCGATTCAATTCGAAGTGGCTTCCGAGAGTGGAAGTAGCTCTTTCGAGATATATTAAGGACCTTCGTGGAAGTTGATCGAACTCCTCTCGCCGGGACTGGCTAAAATGATCCGCGAGAGCGTCAAAGCTCGAGGGTAGGGGGTTTAAAAGGAGGCGAGATTGCCACGCGACGTCTCGTCAGACGCGCGAGGATCCACGAAAATTCGCACCCTCCGACGATCAACGAATTAGAGGGGCGTCGCGACGCGAGGCCAGCGAAAATCGTGCGCCACGCGCGATTCTGCCGGTGGAAAATGTGTCGCAGGTAGATTGCGCGTCGAGGTGAGCGACCTGCGAACGCGGCGTGGGCGGTCGAATGTTTGAACGATCAACGAGCTGAGTGTTTGTCGGAGTATTAGCCGCCTGTAAGAAGGACTTGGAGGAAAGTTACTCGTTGAACGTTGTCGGAAAGGTCGAGTAAAATCGGGGCGAATTCGTGATCCCGCGGTGTATTTACACTGATACATCTATAGCGGAAGTTCGACGCGATTTATGATTATTAAACGCAAATAATCCGGAAGACCAACCCTTTTTCTCTTGCGACCGCACGCGCGACGGAAGGTTTGCACAGGCCAGAAGCTCTGATCGCGGTTAAGAGGAAGGGCTAATTACCAATTTGCTGGTATCAGATATGATTATCTGGCAAATGAGAATCAGGATCAGAGAGATCGGCCACAAAAGGGAGGAGGGATCCACTTTTGTCGGCGCAGCGACCGCAATTTGGTAGGAGAGAAAGCGGTCGCCGAAGGGGCGGTGGTCGAGGAGTGGCGTTCGGGGATCGCGGCCCGTGGAACGAATAAAAGTTTTCCGATCCCGAAAACTTTTTACGACTTCATTTTTACCGTGCTTTCGGCCCGCCGTCGATAAACGGGGACCTCGATCCTTAATAACATCGCCGCCGTTCCGCGTTATTGTTACAACGCTAAAAATCGCGATCGACGGGGCGGTCGAAGGAGTTCCCGGCGCTCCTCGTTCGGTTTTCCTCCGTGACGTTTATCGGGCTGCCCCAGCATCGATGGGCGCAATTAAAACGTTTGTTAAGGCGGCGCGGGAAACGTCTCGTTCGATCGTTCATTTTTATTCCAGCCGGTTGTGTCGATCGTCGACGCGGGCCGGCTAAAACAGCGGAAAACGTTATCCGGAACCAGCGTCGAACGACGGGGACGGAATAATGGAATTACAAAGGGGCGAGCAGGTTTTTCGAAGGGGTCGCGGCTCGAAACGTTACGCCGCGATTCCGCCGTGGCGTGAAAGTTAATTGGCGAAACTGGCGTCGCGCGAGCGCCGCGATTTTGACGGTTTATGGTCGCGGGGGGGGGGGGTGAAAAATATCGGCGTTCCCGAGGCCCGGGGAAAATAAACACCAGAGCGGCGCTGGCACCGCGGTGTCTCGTTATTTAATTGTTCCGCAACGGTCTGTCAGTCGCGCCACGACCTGTCTTCCCTCGGATATCGTTCCCCGGTTCGCCTAATTGGACGGCAAAACGGTTTAATCGACTCGGTTACACGATGGGGATGCCTGCGGTGTTGGAAGAAAAAGGAAAATCGAATCGCTGCCCTGGCGGCGGTCCGTTTTCGAGCGGCCATCGAGCCGGGTCCATCGAAAGGGTGAAAAGCATCTGGAACGCGCTGGACCACCGAATAGCGCGGACGGAATTAAAGGAAGCAATCGGTCGGACGAAAATCCAGCCGCAAAACCATTTCGCCGAACCAGCCCCGGCGTTGTTTCGTTCGATATTAAGTGATTCTTCCCCGAGCGGGTGACCGGGGTGGAGCTGAAAATTTCATCGACGGATTAATCCGAGAGTGCCTCGTTCGGGGAGGGCGCAGGCCTAGGGACGGGGGAACGGGATCGATCGGTACGGATCGGTTTGATAAAGGTGTCGAGGCGTTCCGCAGACCCTCTGTACTATTATTTAACAACGACGGGGCGGGGTGATGCCGGGTACAATTACTCCCTGATGACTCGCAGCTGAGAGTGCAGCAGCCAGTTCGCCCGGAAGCCGTTTCTCCCTGGGATTTCGCGCCTTCGAAGGAGAATCGCGGCGGCGTAAATGGGCTGACGGAGCCTCGCTGGGTGGAGATGGAGAGAGTGAACGTCGAGGCGAACGACGACGACGACGACGACGCGATGATCGAACGGTCATTTGCTGAAACGTTGCCACGACCACGACCACCGAGGGAATCAACATCTGACTTTTCTCGATTAGACGCATCGCGAGGACGGGGGACGCGAGGCTGCAGCTGGAAAGAGCCGTTGTAGCCCGCCTTTTCGGTCCGACCTACTTTCCGAATACGAGATCCCGTGCATTAGTGATAACGACATGAAAAGATAATCGTCCCCGCGAAAGTGCCGCGTTTCCGTCGTAAGTGATGAGTTCGGTTTCTTGCTTCCCGCTGACTCGAGGGAGGAAAGATCGAGGCACAGTTCGGGGGAAGTTGGAGAAATAGAACGACGAAGGAAAACCGGGTGGCGAAGGAGGAAAATGTGGACGGTGGAAAAAAAAAGAAGGGAAGAAAACGGGGGCGGGGGGTGAAAGAACTGGATGAAAAAGGGAGATGGAAGGAGGGCGGAGCGGAAGAAGCGAGACGAGGGGGTTGCACGGAATCGATTCGCATTGGAAACGTTTTAACGTTTCCTGCGCGGCGACGGCGGAAGCGGAGCGACGAACAAAATCGAGCGGATGCCACCATTTATGTAAATAGCTTATCCACGGGTTGTTAGATACATAATACTCTTCGGGTAAAATCTCCATATGAATATTGCGCATTAATGTCACGCGGTACAGGCCCGTTCATATGTTAATGCCCTCGAAGCGAGCCGCGGTGGCGTGCAAATTAACGTCGGGAACGGAAAAATCCTCTGTTTACATCGAGCCGACACGCGCGTAAGCCGGCTGATATCCACCCCCGCTGGCGGGCGCCCCTCGCCTTCTCTGTAATTAGCATTCGTCCGGTGGGAGTCGCGGTGTCGAGTGACGTCGCGCTTGGATTGATTTATGATAATGCGTGTCCCCGGTTCGCCGCGATACCGACTACGCGACGCGAACGCCAATCGAGCGTCGTCTTTGAGAGTCAAAGTAATTCCATCGGATCTCGAGCACCCCTCAGTCCAAGCGCGCGACGTAAAGGCGCGAGGTGCGAATCAGAGTCCCGTCTGTTTCTCGTTTGCCATCGACGACTTTGATTATGCCAATTTATTGCAGACCTCTCGACGCGTAATTACGCGTTTGACGCGGACCACGGGGATGGAAAAAAATGTTCCGAGCGTTGCCCGGGCCAGATGCGATTGTCCGCGTTGAAAGGAGACCGAGTCGCACAGACGGCGCATCGCTAAACGACCTACTACACGTTGTTGCGCGATGACGCGGAATGCGAAAATGAGGTCGAGCCGCACAAAAGGGAACTCGAACGCACGGGCTAAGGGAGGGAACGACCAAGTTGGCGAAACGTAGGGGGATGGGTAGAGGGGTTGACGCGGCGGCGGAGCAGAAGAGAAAAGAGGAACGGATACAGTGGGACAATTTTTTAAAGAGGAGAGCTTTTAATGCGCGTACCGCGACGAGACGCGCAGCCGTATCAAACAGCCGCGGCGGTGAAACAATCCCAAGGTTAGAAGGGATCCCTCCATTTACGGAAATCGAGCTCGATTTCAAACTCATTTCGTTAGGCGGATCATCAGGTGGGGAAAATCGCGTTCAAGCTTCTCGCCGTCCAACTTTTCGAGTCGCTAACCGTGGGAAAAGCTTGCGGAGGGTAGAGGTTAATTAAACTAATGCAAAAGTATACAACGGGAGGAGCCGCGGAGAAATATTGAGAGTTCGTATCCGACTTGATCTTCGCGAGTGCCGTCCAATTGAATTTCTCCCGAGGAAACAGATCGCGGAACGAACGGAGGAGTCGATCGCCTGGGTCCTTCCATTCGGTCAGTCACGAACACGTAACCGAACGCGGAGTTATTAGAGACGACACGGAGGGCAGTTGATACGCGAACGAGACAGATTTCTTCGATCGAAGTCTTTTCGATCGTGCGCTCGTTGCATCGATGATTGATCGAAAGAAAATTAATCACAATCGAGCGATCGAACAATTCCAACGTCCTGCTGCTCGTTTCGCATTTTATGGATATCGTTCAGTGAAAAACCCAAGCGAATTTCGACGCTCCGCCTCAGTCAGATCCTCTATTATCACGCGCGAGCGTGTCTCGTTTCGGTTCGTCACGGGCGAATCGTTCCCGTCCTCGTATAATTCGGATGAAAGCGTTGCTGAGCAAGATCAAATGGCACGACGCTACTTTCGCGTACGAACTGAAAAATTGCGAAAAGCGAAAATAACAAAAAAAAAAAAAAAAATGTTCGAAAAATAGACAGAAAGTAGAATCGACGTGAAACGCGTTGTTTGCGCTCGGTGCTACAAACGCGTGCAATAATTGCATTAGCGAATATTAACTGGTGCACGACGATGAAACCGTATCGGAAAAATTGCATCAATTCGCGCGAGGCGAAAAAGTATACGCGCGTTCGTTTGATATGCGCGCGTCGTGATGCGCACGATTCAGAATTAGGGCGAAGAGAGGGTAAGGAAAGAGAAGTATCCAAGAGGCGGGTTCTTTGGGACGAATCTTGTTATGGCGTGCGAAGATGTCGCCGGATGTTAACTTTAATTCAGCAGGCCGATTTATTCGCATTAATTGGCTCAGGCTAATTTCTACGTAATTGCGGACGATCGCGTGGTCCCAGTTACCGGTTCCAGTGGTAGAAATGTATCTGGCGCCCGGCCAAGTAGAAGAAACGCTGAAAAGTCACGAGGTCGGCGGCTCGGGAATTACGAGGCGCGATCATAGGTCGCCGCGTATTAACTTGTAAAAACAATAAGGGGACAGAAGTAGAACAGGGGCGGGCGATGCCGGTTAAATATGCGGTGTAATCGAATTACCAACTTGGATAATTGTGGCTCGTTTTCAGTTAGACCCGGCACACCGGCCGAGTTTCTTTCCCGCGGCCATTAAAATTACGCAACTTGGCGGGATCTATGTTGGGATGAAACCGTGCTGCTTTGGGGAATACGATGAAACTTTTACGTTGCTCGGTAAACTTTTCAATCTGGCGCGTTTAATTCTAGATCACTGCAAATTGGATTGACCACCTTCGGTTATTACCGTTCTTTCAGTCCGACCAGGTACCGCTCTACTCTGCTTGCCCGGATAGAGGCTAATCTGTATTCCCTACTCGCCTGATTAGATGCAATTCTGTTCCGCTGCATTTATCCACGTCCTGTTCTACTTTGCTTGTCCGAGCAGAGCGCGGTCTTATTCCACTTCCCTGATCGAGCGCTGTCCCATTCTACTTATCCGGTTAGACATCACGCGAGCATTCTACTGAGCCGGTAGTACCGACGATATATCAGCGAGCATTGTCTCGACGTTTTCTCGAATTTGAACGTCCCAAGCTGCACGGGATATCCATCGAACCGACAAACTTCCCGGAAAC
The DNA here is from genome assembly GCA_963969225.1 of Xylocopa violacea. Taxonomy (NCBI): domain Eukaryota; kingdom Metazoa; phylum Arthropoda; class Insecta; order Hymenoptera; family Apidae; genus Xylocopa; species Xylocopa violacea. The sequence continues at coordinate 12,240,914 of CAXAJV010000020.1, read as the reverse complement.
AACGATCCTTCTACTTTCGTCGACCGCAACGCAGGAGTCGCCGTCTTCGACGTGGAACACGTTCGAGAACGAGAACGCTGCTTCACGGCCATTTCTGTTCCCTCGAGCGCAGAAGAAGCACTGGCGTTGCGGGACTGCGTAATCCACCGGTTAACTGTGCTTGGATAAAGCGTTAAAGGCAACGTCTCGCGGTTCCAACTTCTGCAACGCGAGGAAGAGAACGATTCTCGGATTCCTCCATTTTTTTGGCGACAAGTGCTGTCGTTATACTTAAACCGCGAGACATTTGACAACTAGCTGCCTTCGTTCTCCAAGCCTGGTCTCGATAAAACTGCTCCATTCGATCTCCATCGAGCGTTACTTATCGCAAAGTGAAATTTCGATACGCGCTTAATTCAGCTGGCTTTATCCTTAAGAAACCGCGGAAATACCAGCCGCCAGAGACGCGTAACGATTGCTCTTTGTAATTGAGAAGCATGGCGGAGGTATTTCGGCGAGGTTTATGGGGAGATCGGCGTTAATTATTCCAATGTGTACTAATTGCTGATTCGGTGGATTATCTGGTTATCTACTCGTGCGACCGGTTTCCCTCTTTCCTCGTTCGCCTCCCCCGTGTTTTCCTTTCCTCTCACCCTCTATCCGGCGCCGCTTAACGGCTTGCCGCGGCTCGACCTGGTGGCTTGAGGTTTCACGGAGATTTTCGATCGAATTCCGATCGGCTGCAGATTTACGTCGTCTCGCCAGCGAGTCCTCTTTCGAAAGATACTGGTCGCGTCTATCGAGGCGTCGTTATCGTCGCGCTGCGGACGCATTATCCCCGCGTTTCTCCGCCCCTTAATGAATCCACAATTTTTTAATGCGAGTACACGCTTGAGCGTAAATATCGCGGGGGCATTCAAGGGAAATGGCCGCGGCAGATTACAAGGCGCGAAGTAGCGGTTAATAGCGGTCGAAATTACCCGGCCACAGCCGCGGTTAGTTAGTAATAATCAGGGCGTTAGTGATAATTAATAAGAATGCGGGGAAGGTAACGGGAGCGAGCGCGAAAGGCGAGGGAATTCTTCTATTACGCGCGATACCCGCTATTATCGCCCGATTAAAAAATTAACCCACTTCGATAACGTTCGCCTGTTCGACTGTCCAATCACGTCCAACCGTTCGGATCTCGTTTAACGAGGGACTCGTATTTACGACGAATTAATTGCTAATTAATTCTCAAACGGCCGCGCAGGCTTTGCGAACGTACCCCGCCCTGCGAATTCTCGTAGGCGCGCTTTAATTTAATTCGCACGCGCAGATTTCCTTCGATCGAACCGTATTCGATCATAGAGCGTGGCAAAAAAAAAAAAAAAAATAACGGGTATAAAATTAGAAGCAAGGCAGGGGTGGGGGATGAGGCGGTCGAAGGGGTGGAAAAAAGGAAAAATTTGTCCGGCGCGGGGAAAGTAAAATCTAAATTGACGAGGGACCAAGCGGCCGCCATTACACCCGCAGTTTAAAAGGTTTTAAGTACCCAAAGGCTTATAACACCGGTCGAGGCCGCTGGGACTAGGAAGATTCGCTATGGACTAATCTTCTTGAATTTATGGACCCGCCCGATAATGTTCCCGCCTTCCTTTTACCTTAATTCTAACCCGGGCTTGCTCATTCCGCTCTCCACGAGTTCCACCGGTATTTTTCCATTTTCCACCGCCGGGAACCGGCCGTTTTTCCTTCTCCTCCCCTCTTTTCATTTCCGCTTCGCATTAAGTTCCCTCGCCCAGCGAACAATAGAATTTAACGTGACCGCCGCTATCGATCTCGCATAACAACTCAAATGCAGTTACACGACTGCCCTGTGTACTGCTCGCTGACTTCTTACACGATCCCGTCTCTTCTTCGCCCCAGTAATCTTTCCCCTTCCGCCAACGTGGCGGATGATCGATGGACCCGTGGCTCGAGCAATGAACACAGCATATGTACCGAGGGAAATGGTCGCGCTCGCAATCGCGTCGCTATTATCCTCGACGAAACGTGGCGGCGAAAGGCGCTGCTGGAAGTCAAGCTGAAACGAGCGAACGTTTCGACCGCGTGAATTCTTCGGATCAAAAATCGCGCGCGTACATCGCGCGATCGGTTCACGCTTTTTCCCGTCGTCATCACGAATCGCGCCAATTCTCGCGGACGATTTCCCATTCGATTTCCGGGCGACGTTTTTTCTTTTTTCCCCTCCTTTTTTTTTTTATTTTTCGTCCGCGGAGGCACCGTTCTCGCAGGATCTTCCGGCGCGATCGATAGATCCGCCGCGCGGCTGCCATTTATATTTATGACGGGACCGCGCGCGGATCGCGAGCCGTAACATTATTCAGCGGAGGTAGGAAGCGCGCGACGGACAACGCGGCTCGTTAAAAATTGAATCTATCTGCGCGGCCGGGCTTGAAATTCAAATTCGACGGGGAACAGCACGCTGGACCTTCCAGCCTCTAATCGATACGTAACGGGCAGCCGGTATATTCGACGGCGCAGCGATAATTCGGGCTACGTTCGTTCATCGAGGCGAGCGGAGAAATAGGAATCGGTCTATTTAAGAATCTTAATCGCGTTTCTTCTCTCCCCAATTCCCAGGTGTGACAGATGATCGAAAACCGTAACGATGGTTAAAGATCGAGGATAAAGGGGGCGTTGGCGATAAGACATTTTAAGCAGCAGCCATTACGCGAGTGGAGAAATAGAGATTGGTCTATTTAAGAATCTCAATCGCGTTCCTTCCCATTTCGGGTTTTAGGGGATCGAATAACCCAAACGATGGTCAAAGATCGGAGACAAAGGGGGTGTCGGCGATAAGGCATTTTAGGCAGCAGCCATTACCCAGCCCGCTTGACATATTTGCCCGGCGTCTTTCATTACATTTAATTCCATCTTGCGCTGATTACGCTGGGAATACTTAAGCTGCGCGCGGTATTTTTTAATTACGGCTGATGCACCCTGGTAGACGAGCCAGCCGGCGTTTCATCGATCGCCTCCCGGGGCCGCGGGCTACCCTCGCTCGAGCATTGCAAAATCCCGAAGAAACCGCGAAAATCTTCACCGTGACCGCTCTCGCGCACCCTCGTACAATCTCTCACCCTCTCCTCGGTAGCGGGCGAAGAAGATTAATTTCGCCGGGTTCTGTCCGAGGCAGCCAGACGTACGTTCTGATCGCGATAGCCAGGCTGTTCCTCGCGCTTTCAGAGGATGCCCTCGCCTGATTAATTAAAAAAATACTGACGGGAGAAGCATTCAGGTAACCGGGACTTAAACGTTGTGTTGACTCTCCACGCCGCGAAATTGGTTTCCGCCCCGAACCGGTTGAAAAAAAAGTTACCCCGTTCGAATTCATGGAAAACAATGGTAATTACGAGAGCGCCCCGCGGCGCCGTCAGGGCGCAAACTTTAAGGCGCCTATACACGACAACCGGTGGGCCAGGTTTATGTAAGGCGCTTAACGAAGCTATCCCCCTTAATCTCTTCTTCGAAGCTGTTCCGCACCGCGCTCGGCACCATGGTTATTTACCAGTAATAGTTCCAAATGGAGCGATTGTTTTCGACCGTCAACGACCGCCCGCCCAGAGAAGCGAGATCGCTTATAATTAAGAGGGTCGCTTCGAGGGTCGCGAGAAGAAAAAAGCGCGAAACTTTCGCGAGTGGCCGCGACTCGGGGCGAGCGGTCGAGGCGGATTAATTTCCCTGGCGCCCCGCGTTCGGCGCTGCGCCGATCGACCTGTGAATGGAGTGGCCGCGCGGTTTATCTTCGCGAAGGACACCGCGACGTTGACAATTAATCGCACGGTCGAACAATGGAAAGTAACCCGACGGTTTAATCTGCGCCCCGAATGAATTAATCGCGGCGGACAGCAGGCGCTGGGACCCGTTTCCGGTTGCTAGGCGACACGAGGTTCCGCGCCAGCCCCGTGGGTACGCGCGTAGCAGCCCGTCGATCCTGGCCAACAGGCGTCTAAGAGCTCTCTCTAATTCTAAGCCGCCTAATCTGAACGCCACTTCTGACTTGTCCTCCTTCCCCTGCGGGTGATTAAACGCTCCGCCGTGTTTTCCCTGTCGCGCGCGTTTTTGCCAGGGCGTCCGCGGCGCGATCGATCGTCCGCGTCGAGGGTAAAAAGCTCCAGGAATGAATATCCGGCCGGTGACGTGCAGCTGGACGCGCGCTACCGAGTTTCAGCGCCACCGTAAGTCGGTGGCCACGGTTTTTCACCGGCTGCGACGGCTCGAGTGCCGCGGTCGACGACAGATTTTCACCACGGCGGCTGTTCTTTGGGCGTCGTTTTCCTCCGCGTTGCTAGCTTTTGATGCGTCGAAGAGTATCGCGGGGAATCGTTCGTCGAACGCGGAGGAACCGCCTCGACGTGTAGTTCTCCTTTCTCTTCCGGCTATTGTCCTCGTTGGGGGTGCAAAGCGACAGCTGGTCGTTAAAACGGTGCCCCGTTCGCTCTCCTCGTCCCCGCGTCGCAGCGATAAATCGATGGTGGAAAATCATGGACCGATCTCGTTAAGAACGCATAACTCTGGCCAGCGGACGACCGCGGAAGCATGAATTCCGTGGGCACGACGCGGGGCGGAGAGATAGGGTGGCCTCGCGCGGACGAAAAAAGCGGTCGGAAGCTGCGGACCGCGGAAGACGAAAGCCGACGTCGACTGGAAACGAGAGGAGCGAGCCTGCTGGGTACGCACGCGAGACGGAAAAAGGAAAAGGGGCGGCGGATAGTGGAAGAGAAAATTCGGTGGAAACGCGGCCGAGTCGGAGGGAATTCGGTCGACCACAATTCCAACGGGTTACCTCCGGGCGCATATTTTCAGGTTAATGACAATTATTATCCGGGCCGGACATGCGCCGCTGTCTGCCCGCCGCGGTTCCCGCCAGATAATTGCATTATTTATACGGCCCGCCTTGGGTGGGTCCGGACGGGTCTCCCCTTTCGAAGAAACGCTGCCCTTTTTTCGCGGTTCGACCATTGCTACTGAAGCGTTTCACCGTGTTGGTGCGGCTGAACGCCTGGCTTCAATAGTTGGGCTGTAATGTGTGCATGAGAGAGGGTAGGAAGGAAAAAGAGAGGGAAGAACGTTTCGTCCTGGGCCTGCTAGTGGACTCATTAGTCCTAGCTACCTAGCAGACCCTGCCTTAGATGCTGAGATGGTAGGGATAGGTCAGAATTTCTATTATATTGTAAAGGGAACGTGAGAGAGGGTAGGAAGGAAAAAGAGAGGGAAGAACGTTTCGTCCTGGGCCTGCTAGTGGACTCATTAGTCCTAGCTACCTAGCAGACCCTGCCTTAGATGCTGGGATGGTAGGGATAGGTCAGAATTTCTATTATATTGTAAAGGGAACGTGAGAGAGGGTAGGAAAGGAAAAAGAGAGGCAAGAACGTTTCGTCCTGGGCCTGCTAGTGGACTCATCAGTAAGGCTACCTAGCAGACCCTGCCTTAGACGCTGGAATGGTAGGGATAGGCCCGAATTACTATTATATAGAAGTGCTGTCCTCCTAGTGGCGAAGACCGCCACACTACGATTCGAACGAAACGCCGCACCGAAGGGAGAGACGAGGGTGGACGCCTCTGCGAGGGGATACGTGCCCGTCGAAGCGTCGACCACGGCTTCCTGATTTATTATTCCTCCCGAGTCGACCGTGAGACGAAATAATATTAGTCGTTTTCAACCGACGTCTGATTAATTCTCATGGTATCGCTCCGCTGCGCCGTTCCAACGAGTTCCTCGCGGATGATAATTCTCGGTCCGTTAAACCTCGCCGACTGGCTCGTGGATTTTTCACCGCGGACGGAATTTCGGTATTTACTTTAGTTACAGAATATTCGTCGAATCGGTATTAGCGATTTACGCAAATTGCGAACTTCCTCTGCGGATACACTTTTATACACTCCGCGCTGGCGGGGTTTCGACTTTTATTTAAAAAAAAAAAAAAGGAGTCTCGAACGCGTTTACCTTGTCGAACTATCGCGTAACGGCGGTTCTTGAATTTCACTGCATTTTTCGAAAATCAGAGGCGACGAAAAAACTTGGAGAGGACATAGAAAAGGGCGGGCTTGCGGACGACGTTAGTAAAAATATCATTCCGCGATATCGGTTTTTATAAGCGATCCTTCTGGCGGACGGTCGGTTATAAAAATAGGTATCCCACACCCGTTTTGTTACCCGTTTCGCCCCGGTTATGGTTTCGTCCAGGGGGCACTCTTTAATGAATACTAATCCGGCCAGACTGCGGGGGTGGAGCCGTCGATTTTCGTCGAACGGTCCGCGAACGGTATGCAAAGGAATTAGCGGAATCCGTCGTTATAATGTAACCTAATTAAGCCGACAATAGATAACCGGGTTGCATGGGGCCGGAGCGCGCGCGCGTGCGATTCCAATGGATATCCCGAAGGAGAAGATAAGACCTTTGAAATATCGACAGCGGCTGAGAGGTGTATAGAGGTCGAGACAGAGAGATAATCCCCTGGAGAGGTTCCCGCCACGGAGCTTAACCAGTCAGGGATAATCACCGTAAGGCACCTCCTATACCCACGTAAAACGGTATCGACGTCGACGATCGTCTCGAATTTCAACGAGGCCGCAATAAAGATTCGTCAGACGCTTACCCCGGGAGTTCTCGATCAGAGCCGGGTTCAGCGGCTTTTTTTTCCTTCCTTTCCCCTTTTCTCCGTTTCCACCGCCCCCTCCGACACCCCCGCAGCGCCATCGTCCTCGTTCCACGCCTGGTGTCCCTCGAGAGATTAGAAACCGCGAGCGGACGGGGTGAATTTCTGCGGATTCGTCGCCGCGAAAATTGAAGTCAAAGAGCCTGCACGCAAAGGGGCGCGGGTTTTTTGCTCGTCCGCGAATTTGCGCTTTCGAGGGCGGAAAGGAACGCGCTTCGTCGGCCTGGGAAGCCTTGTTTCCCGATATGAAAGAAGAGGGAGGCGCGTGTTATTCCTCGAACGGGGTTAACTGGATACGATCCCTCGAACTGATTGCCGCGCGAGTATTCTTCGTTGCGAGCGACTCGATTCACGGACGCTTCCTCGAGACTCGGATGCCAAGCCTGATCGGTTGATTAGACGATTTCCGTTCGCGGAGAGACGCAAAGTCGCGCGGCGGATAATCGCGATCGATCGTTCGGTCAGAAATTTCGCTTCGGACATTGGACGCCGTCGAGATCCTGTAATCATCAGCTTATCGACACTTTTCAATATGCAGGCGGCGCGCGCGCGGAATCCGTTCGCCACGGCGAAATAAAGATTTAACTCTATCGCCGATAATTAGTTATCTAGCGTATCAACGGGCCACTAATAACTGGATTTCGCGCAGAAAGCCGACGAATTAGCGAGTCGTCGGGACGCTGTAATTACCCGGGCCGGTAATGCCGGCGGAAAACGGGATTTCAAATACGCGCCGGTCACAAATCTGTAAATTACATTGCTCTTATGCGCGCACGGTTGCCAGTCGCTATCGGGCACTGTCAAAATTCCGTCTGTGTGAGAGGGATGATCCCGCTGGTACGCGTTACGTTCGCTGTAACTTTCGAAACAAGCTACCGGGGACGCTTTAAAGCCTTCCGCTCGGTGGAAACCGAGAGGAAAACCGTGAGGGGGTTGGTAGGAGAGGGGGGGGGGGAAGGGGGGGATGGGTGGAGTTTAAAAAAGGGAAGACGGAGGGAAGGAAGAAGGAAAGCTGGAGAGCCGGGGATTTAAAACCCCTGAAATCTGGGAAAGTGTCGTTAAGCCGAGGATTAATCTATCCATAAAGGCTCGCCGCGAGCGGACGCGTTACCGTTCCGTAATGCAGATATGCAAACGAGCTCGAGGCTCGCTTATCGCGCGACCTTATCGATTTTCGGCACGCGTTGCACGCGTTCGGTGTCGGTTGTCGGCAATAAAGTCGCCAGATCGATCCGAGGGAAAAGAAGCCTTTCGTCCGGGACCACCCCCAACCTGCCCCACTCCCGCGCACGGCCACCCTGTCATTATTCCTATAAATACCACTCTCGTTTCCAGACCGGCGGGGCTACGTCAACCCCTGCGCCGGTGAATTAAGTTACGCGGACAGAAAGTTGATTCAGTTCCGCGCTGATATACACAAAGGGACGGGCGGGGGTGTGTTTCCGTCGCGCGTTGATAGCGTCAATTGAATCGCGGCCGTGTGTAACGCGCGCGTGTACACGCGGGTAACTATTATTTGGCGTGTAACCGGGTCATTCGAGCCTCCCGCGCGTTCACACGGACGCGAGGCTCGCCTGGAGGGCGGCAAGATTTATTCCGGGCATCAGCGTTGTCGACGCGGCCTCTGGTCCTTTTTCCGCGGGCGAAACGTCTCTCTGTTCTTTGTTCTCTCCTTCGCGTTTCTCCCCCACCCTCCACGGCCAATAAAAGTGGCCAAACAATTCGAGGGCGGGCGCGACTGAGTCATATTTCACGCGGCTCTCGATCCGACGCCCGCGCCGCGCCGCGCCACGGCTAGAAGAATTTATTAAATCGCCGAATTTATACCTTCCCGACGAATTTTTCAACCTCCGCTCGTAAGATTACGTTTTCGCCGTGGGAAAAATTGGTCCCGCGCCCCATCGGAACCGCCGCCGGAAACCAGGGCTGCGCCCTTTAAACAGAGATCGGTGACCCGCTCGGACGCGAGCTCCCGTCTCGATAAAGTAGGCATTTAAACGCGTCGAATAAATCGTGGCCTGGCCCGATAAATCTTCCGACGTCAACCCTGCCCAATCGCCCTGCCCTGGGCTTCCCTCATTTTTTCACTCTCCCTCACTCCTCCGCTCTCTCTCTCTCTTCATCGCGAGATGCACGCGAGCACGATTTTCACGCCCAGCCCGGCTCTTTGTCGCGCGGCGGGGCCAAGACCGGCCTCGACGCCTTTTCCCACATCCGCGAATATATTCCGCGTCCCAGGCCGCCTCTCTCATTTCCCCGTCCCCTTTTTTCTCTTATTCCCGTCGACCGTGAAATTGCTTGTCCTACGCGACGCACCTAGAGCTCCCTCGTCGCCTTCGTCCCTCGTTCTTCGCCGCGGCGCGGTGGCTCTCTTTTAAATCATCTCGAAAGACGCGGAGACGCGTGCTGGAAGCTGCGCGACACCCGCCTCGTAATTAAAAAGTTCCCAGCGACGGGAGACGCGACACGGCGCAGCGGCGGTGCGGATGTAAATCCGGTATCAATAAATTAACGAGATCATTCGCGCGGTCCTCCGAGTTTCTCGAACAATGGCGGACACCGGGCGCCTGATTTAAATTTTTCCCCTGTTTGGGCCCGCGATCGATGCGAAGGGAAGTTAATTAAATTCTCTCCGCTTCTGCGCCTCTTCCGTCGAAGTTCAGTATCCTTCTGTTTGGCCGTTCGAGTCGGGGAAATGTTATCGACGTGCCCACGGGGAACGTGGCTTATCGTTCCTCGATTTCGCGGAAGCGGAGCGCGAAGAGCGACGAAAGGGCCGGCAGCATGCAAAGAGCCGAGAGCGGAAGGAAAGATTCACGGCCCTGTCCGTATGCAATTCCAGAACTTGTTAGCCGCGAGGATGGCCAAGTGGAATAGGTCTATCTTTCTACCGGCAGTGGGCCTCCAGAGGATCCAACCAATCAGGATCTTTATAATTAAGTTTTCTGTCTAATCTTCGCGATGGTCGATTAACCGGCGTTGCCTCTCGACTTCTAAACCGCCCACCGCCTCCCCCAACCCCGCCACCATAAACATGGCAATAGTACAATTTCTGGAATTAAGTCGGCTGACCCCGCAGCCAAGTATCGTGCGAGCAAGGGCTCGCTGATGGAAGCGGCAAATCTCCCGGGGATTTCCGACAAGGATCAGGACGTACGCCTGTTTCCCTTTTCCCTCCTATCCTTTCCATTCCTTTCTTTGCCCTGGTCTTTATCCGTGTCCATGCCAGGCTCCACTCGACAACCAAGACGTATCGAGAGGGAATCCCTCTCGCGAAAGCGCCTGGCATTTCCGATAATCGCGGTGCTCTCCTTCGTCTTACCGGATCGGTGTCATTCCACCGAGCAACTACTCGAAACGCTGCGATCGCCGCGTCGCAACTAAGATCGCAGTGGCTGATGCTCGCGATGCATAATTACGTGCACTCCTCTCGCACCGCCCTCGTTTCTCCGATCGCAGAAAGAATCTCATTTCTAGCTGTTTTCCGCCTAATAGGACGACAAATCCGTCGAACCGAAACGCGTCCACGGAGGATCGATCCGGCGAGAATAATGTCACGGCAACGAGGGTGAAAAGTGTTTGGCGAACGAAAGCATCCGTTACGTGCGCGCGGCCTTCGAAAACGGCCTCGCGACATTCGAACAATCGAATATCGGCGAGCACGGTTTCGAAATATTCCCAGCGGCCGGTAGAGTGCACTCGACGAGATCCGATTGAAAAGAAACCGGGCACCCGTGAACAGTCTCCGTGTTACTTTCATAAGTGTCATCTGTTCCCATTGTGGCTGGGCACATTGTTTGATCAGACACGCGGGTACAAGTGACGTGTGCGGTGTCAGAGCGAAACGGGTCATTGGTTCCTCGCGCAAAGCCCTGTCGTTTCGTCGAAACGAAATTAACGAGACGGCGCTCCCGATGGAATCGATCGACCAGTCGAGCGAGCCACTTAACGAGCCAACGACCGAGATCGGTTCCGTTGGAAACGCGGGGCGTGGGCCAGCGGCCACGGCGACCGCTTCCGGCGGCCATTCGCTCGCGCGTCACGTAAGTGACATTAATTCGTTATTCAAATCGGCAAAGAACGCGGCTACGTGGCCGCTCGCGACGATTAAATTATATCCATTAAGTCCGAGGAATTTTTCATACGGCTACGTTCTTCTTGCTCCGCGTCAGCTGCGAGGGTACCCAGAACGCGGTCCCAGCGAAGGGCGCGGACGTTGAAACTCGCGACCCTTCGAGCACGATCGAACGTGTCGCGTAGCCAGGGTCTCGTTCGAACAAAGCTTTTATTTCAGTGGTAAAGATCAAAACCGAAGGAGGTCGAGTAGACGAACGCGGTTGTTACACGATTACGCCCGCTCGTCGGCGATTTAATTCCTCTCGCAAATTGTTTCTCGTCTCCGGTTTAACATAACAACTAACGAGCTTATGCAACATTTATTTTTGAGCCACTCGAGCGTCGTTCCAGCTCCGTTTTAATGAATTCCGGCCGCATCTCGATACGATGTCCCTGCCTGTTCCCGCGTCTCGCATTTAAACGCAGACGATGCACCAATTGCTCGATTACGAGGCGAGCAATCGATACTCGGAGGAGCGTGTTTCCTGTGTCCCCGAGCAGCGTCGGTGTTTATCGTCTGGCGGAACGTCTTTTTGCGTGGAAACGGACAAAGCGGTCTGATAACACGACCCTGTCCCCCTGGACAACTGGATCGGGGGATGAAATGCCCCCGTGTGTAGCCAGTGAAAACAAACCCCAGTTCTTCAACCGCGCAAAGACCACCCCTCGCGTACACGTAATCGAATATCGCGCGACACGATGCGCCTTCGAGGAAACTTAAGCGTAATCCGTGTCTTCCATTGAACGTTTTGCCTCCCCTCGATCGGAGACCGGCTCGTTTCGCGATTTCGTTATCCAACGAAGCCGAGTCTGTCGCAAACGAACGGGCTGACAACGTTACCGCGTTCGAAACAGAAACGGAAATATTCAAAGTTACGACGGACTCGACGACTCGATTACAACAGAGGGGATCGAGAACGAATGCGACGACGTTACGAGAAAGAGTTACACGGACAGATGCGAATGAATTATTCCGGGAAATTGATTGGTCCCCCAGCAGAAGCACGAAGATTGATAGTCCGTCTGGTCGGACGAGCGCGACTATAGCAACCGATTACTCTCCGGTCGACAGTTCATTAAACCTCATAGAAATAAAACTGCCGTCGAGAATTTAAGAGGGATTTTCGTCGTTTTACCTGGAACGTACCCACCGTTTCCCCCTATTTATCTCCCTCCCTCGCTTCTTACCGTCGACAATCTCTACGGGCCATTAAAGGTTCCATTATAAACGCCGCCAATCGTTGCGAACAACGCGAGGAGAGTTGCGATTCGTTCCGTCGAAGATTACCAGGACAATCCGTTCGCGGCGACGCTCGTCTTCTCGACTAAAATTTCCGCGGTAATTCGTCGGTTGAGTCGAGCGAGACGTCGTGGCTTCGCGTCTCGAGGAACAACGACCAACCCCTCCCGCGGGAAGCTTCTTGGGGGACGTCGAATTTTTAATTCGAGCCGCGGAACTCGCGGGAGCGAGCCGCTTATCGTTCGCGAAAGTTTCGACGTCGCGTTCGACCGCGAGGGGCGCAGCAGAATCGTGGTCGAGAAACGGGCCATTGTAGCGAGAGTTTCTCGTCAAAACGCCGCTTGATTCCGTCCAAGATTAATAATCCGCGAACGAAATGACTGCGCATCGTCCGCGGCCACGATGGAGGCTTCGCGAGTGGTTGGAACGAACACCGACGGGTGAAAAGCGGCGGGAGGGTGGGAGGTTGGACGGGGCCTGGAAGGAAGTTTGTTCGAACTTTATTATAAAACTAATATTTTCCAAGTTCTATGAGGTATTACGATAGTTTTCTGAAAGGGCCTGCCAGCCAGAGCGGCAAGACGAAATGGTTCGCGGGCGAAACTTCAATATTCGGCGACCATAACGACACCCGGCTGATATATTATTTCCTATAACTTCCCTCCTCCCTCCGCGAGCGCTTTGTCTGACCCCGCCAGAATGGGAATAAGAAGATCGGGAAAGAAACTTGATTAAGAATTCCGTCTTCCCCGACCGTCCCTCGCTTCACCCTCGTTCAACCCTTCGTTTCCCGACGATCCATTCTTTCCTCGCTTTCGATGCGACTGTCATTTACGCCCGGCGAAATGAATCGTTGTACGTGCGAAGACCGCCCCGACGGGTCTGATAAAAGCTTAATAATTAACCCGAGAGTTACCGGCTCTTGACCCTTGACCCTTAACCCTTGATCGATCGCGCGGAATACCGGGGACGCGTCCCAGGAATCGATATCGTCTTCTCACGCGTTATTTTTCGCGCGACGTTCGCGTGTCTCGAGTCGAATCCGGCGGCCAGCCTAATATTCTTAACGGCATCAATTTCGCCCACGAATCGGAAACGGAACGGGAGAAAGCGTCGATGCCGGGGGAGCGATGCGGCGGCAGCCACCGCGAACCGAAAGATAGGCGCTTAAAACAGCAAGGAAAGCGGATTTAACGGGGAATCTTATTAGAAGACTGATTTACGGGCCGGTGTAATTTAAAACTATTTACGAAGCGTTACGGCGAGAGAGGACCGGCGGCCATTACATCGACCGACCGCGGGGGTGTAAAAAAAGCGGCAGAGATGAAAATTGAAGATCTACTTTCCGCGCCGTGGACCCGGCTCCCATTGTCTTCCTTCCTTAAAGACTCAAACTAATTTTCTTCTTCGCTCAACCCCCTCGCTGTCGCGTCCTCGCCAGCCTTCGTCTACGCCCTCCCTTTCTTTCCTGCTCTCCTTTCTCTCTGCCTCTTTGCTTTCTCCTCGCCCCCGTCGTTTCTTGCACCTAAATTCGCCAGCTTCATTTGGTGCGGCGCGGCTGACAATAAAAAGAAAAAGGGAAAAGGGAAAGAAACACGGTCGAACGGCAGAAGCCGGAGCGGTGCGGGCGAAGCTTAATAACTATATAGCGACGCGGTCGAACGCGACGCTACGAATCTTCATCGCGAAGCGGACGGCTGATTCACCGCCGTCGAGATAAACGCTTCAACGAATTGCCGCGTTCCACCATTTTCTCCCCGCCCTTCGACCGCGCTGAAACGCGAAAACCCGTCCAACCGACGTCTTTGCATCCTGTTTATCGCCCGAGCAATTACTCGATTGGCCGCTGACAGATTTCGCGGGCGTCGCGTTAACGAACAGAACGGGGGTTGTTGGAGGTAAATTGAATAGAATGGATGTTATTTACAACGCGTTGCGAGTCGTCCCGATTTATACGCGGCTCGATAAAAGTTATGGTAACGACCGAACGCCCTTCTAGCAGTTGGCACGGCCAATGCGATCGAGAGGAACGAACCGGCCAGTCGCGAGTGGAACAAGAGCCGGACAGAGGAGGAGAAAGGGTGAAGGGAGAGCGTACGCGAAGGAACGAGAGACTTTCCCCAAGTCTTCGCCCTCCTTTCGTCCTCCTTTCGTCCCCCTTTTCTCACCGCGCGCGCTACCTTCGATCGGACCGACTCTCCTCGGCACATTTTCCTGCATTCCCGTGTGCAAACCCTGCGAGTGGTCATTCGATATATACGTGCCACTCGGAAATGTCGATAGGGAATTTCTTGGTGGAAAATCGGAGAAGCGAGCGAACCGTGGGAGGCACGGGGCTTCCTTTCGCGCGTGAAGAGAGACCCCGAAGGGAGAGGAAGGCCGAGCTCGAGCGAGGGTAAAAGAAACGGAGGGAGAGGAAGAGGAGGGCTGGTGGAACGGGGGGGAAGATAACAGGAACGGTGGAAACGGGGGAGAACAAAGGGTGCTTATCGACACCGCAGTTCTTATCCCTAGTAACTCCTTTTATTTTATCCGTTTCCGTTCCCCGAGCCACGGGGCTGAAGCCTCGAACTCGTACCTTGTATCTGAAAGATAATCAGACTCCGAGACGTACTCGAACGCAGACGGCTACTTCGGGCCGCGCCTTCTGCCCCTCAGGCGTTGCGTTCGCGATCCGTAGGGATGGAATTATCATCGCCGGATGCGAGCGGAAAACAATTCAATCGGAAAAGTCTGACGCGCTGGTCCGATTCCTCTCGAGACTCCTTTCGAGACTCGCACCTCGCGCAGCTGAATCTTCCTGGCGAACTGCTACTTCCACGTGACGGAGAGCGTGGAACGAACGTTGGAAAAGAATGTTCGAAAGACTTACTGAGTTTCGATGACGTAGTGCAGGACCGGGTTGTTATGCGAGTTGCGGCTGGCCGCCCAGGACAGACGCACAGACCTCGACGTGAAGTTCGATATGAGAGGGCGGTCCGGTGGATCGGGAACGTCTGAAAGAAAATGGCACAGTTTCAGCTGCAGGCTCAAACGACGCACACCCTTTCACCGCAATCAGTTACCACCCGTTTCATATAACACCTCAACGAATCATTGCGAGAGCTAACTTTTACGCAAACCGTTTTAACTTAACTCAAGATTACAGAACCGGGGAACCCATTAAAGCGCAAGAAGCACCCATTTCCCCGTGCTCGGCCAGGAAATTACCCAAAATTCTCAACTCTAAGCGCCGTGTCGCCCCTCTCTCTCTCTCTCTCTCTCTCTCTCTCTCTCTCTCTCTCAGGGCGTCTCGTGTTTCCTTCGAACGGGATTTCGAGGATTACCATTCGGATCGTTTAGGGGATGATCCGCGCGCGGGAGAGGGCGCAGCTCGACCTCTCCGCTTTAACCCGGCCCGGTTCCGAGAGGCATTTTGTCACGGTCCGCGAAACGGACAGGGACTTTCGAAGGGGCCGTCGTCCGGAACCGACGATCACGCGTGGCCGCCGTGGACCGAGGCCGGGATAAGAGTCGACCAGTTTAATATGCGCCGCCATGCAGGCCAGCCCTGGATATAACATTGCGCGCACGTTGCACGAGATCATAAATGAGAACCAGAGGGAGGCGGCGGGCAACCGTCGCGCGATGGAGTCGTCAGCCTCCCTCTGACCTCGGCCGTGTCACCGCGCCCTAACGTTTTGCGCGCGCGGACGAGAACCTGCTCGCAGTTAGCGCCGGGCAATTAATCGTCCATTGTAATCGCAGCCTGTTGCGACAAACCGGGCTATTTTGCGCGCGGCTCGCCTATTCTCGCCGCCAGGTTCCGATTCGACGCGACGCTCGCGGCTCATATAAGGGTGATTTCGCATTCTCTCCGCTCGATTCGAGCCCCGTTTTTTGCGGCCACGTTGATTCCATTACGAGAGGCGGACGTTCGATTAACAAGGGACGAACCGATTGTAACACGGGTAACGCTGTTAGGGATCGACGCGCTGGCGAACGGGACCGGATTGAACGGTCGAGTTTCTTGGAGCTTCTCGATGGAACTGAAGCGTCACCGTGTTGGTGGGGCTGAACGCTCGGTTTCAATATACTGTCGCTGTTAAGAGAACGTGAGAGAGGGTAGGAAGGAAAAAGTGAGGGAAGAACGTTTCGTCCTGGGCCTGCTAGAGGACGAAATCGGTAAGGCTACCTAGCAGACTCTGCCTTAGACGCTGGGATGGTAGTGAAGCGCATCGTCACCGTGTTGGTGGGGCTGAACGCCTGGGCTTCAATTATACTGTACTGTAAAGAGGAACGTGAGAGGGTAGGGAGGAAAAAGAGAGGGGAGAACGTTTCGTTCTGGGCCTGCTAGAGGACGAAATCGGTGCGGCTACCTAGCAGACCCTGCCTTAGACGCTGGGATGGTAGGGATAGGTCCGAATTTCTATTATATAGAAACGAAGTAGGACATGGAGTGCTCGCGGGAAACCGACGAGTGTGCTGTCCCCTTAGTGGCGAGGACCGCCACGGAACAATCGGGAGAATTTTCAAAACGAACTCTTACTGTCTGCTTCTACACGAATTCCCTCAAGACGCCAGTACTCTGGTACTTCTAAAATGCGGAGAGTACACATCGTTCCCTCGAACGTTAATATTTGATCGGCTTAATGCGCGTAACCGCGGCGCACAAAGAGCGAAATTATTTGCGAACTCCGGGTGTATCGTTGTCTGCATAAATATCCTCGGGAGCAGGGCGAAGTTTTTAATGAAACGGCCTTTCCGACGTCTCATAATCCTGAAAGCGTTAAACGAAGGTAAGTCCGGTTAAGCACGAGGAACCGAAAGGTCGCCTCGAGTCGCAGGCCCGTTAGATTAATTCAAAGCGAAACGGCTTTAATTGGCGGGGGTTGGGCTCGGTGAATTTCGCAAAGGCCGAAGTTGGACGTATAAATGCGCGTACGTACGACCAGGGATACGTATGTACAGGGCGGTCCGTGGCGTAGGAAGGAAATCCTCGAGGCGTGCGCGTCTCCTTTGTCCGCGGCGTCGTAACAAACAATTTTTCTCAATTAGAGTTAACCACGTTACCGGAACTCCGGACGAAATGTGTCTTCTGCCCTCGGTAACGAGCATCCGCGGACGCTTGATACCGGAAGTTATATAGGTTAACGCTGCATACCGACGTAACTGCACACAGAGGGACCGCGCGGCCGCCCCGGTACGCGGCCAGCCCTTTGCTGCACGCTGAATATAAATTCCAGCGAGGCCGTTTACCGAAATTTACGAGCGTCATTTTAAGAACTGTTTTGCCTTGCTCAACCATATGGCTCCCGCGTAAATATCTCTCACTCCGTTTTGTCGTTACAGTTCGCCGTTTAACCATTAACCAGCCGTCTCTTCGTATTCCGCTTCCTCTTGACGCGATGTTTACATTTATCACCTCCCGTTCGATGCCGCGCGCCACCCCCGCCGTTCTTTATCGACCCAATCGAAATAATGGATCGCGCGGATAATTTCGAAAGCGCCACGCGAGTCGCGTTCGCTTTTTCCCTCGTTTTCTTCTTTTTTTTTTTTTTTTTTTTTTTACGATACGCTCGCTCGTTTTCATCTCACCAAATAAATAACGCAACGAGCGAAGTGATTTTTGTTCCTTCTTTTGCAAGAACCCGAACAAGCGAGGAATATGTACAATTTTTTACGACAGACGGATAGGTGATGTTTTCGAAATCACCGGCTCGGTTTGGTAGATTAAATTAAAAGCACGGGCAGAATTATGATTCCCCTCTCTCGTCCCCGAAGGGGTTCGAGCTGTCCGCGTTGCACGCGCAAACATATCGGATTCTCATTCAATATTGAACTTCATACACATCGATACCATCCCGCTCGCGCGGTCGCCGCGTTCTTGTCTCTCCATCGTGTTCCTGTAACCGTCAGGTGGTTTTTCTGCGTCTCGAACGCCGCGCGATTGACTTTTCCTTCGAGCAAACACCCGATCGGACGAAGCAACCGGCTCTCGCTCGATCGAGCCTCCGATCGAAATCGTTACCGCGCCATTTGACTCCCCATTAAACGCCGCGTTTCCGCTCGACGTGCGTGCATATTCGCCAGCGTATTGTTTACGCGGCGCCAACGCGTGCCCCGTCCGCGATGGTCCCTCCCCCCTGCTCTTAATGTTTGCACATTTATTCGTGCGTCATCCTGTAATACAGCACGCGGCATTAACCAGCATGATTGGCCAGACACTTCGGATCGTTGCCACTCCGTTCCGCGTACCAGCGCGTCGAAACGCGGCGGAATTATTCCACGAAACTCGAATCCGCCTCTCCGCCGCTTCCTCCGATATCTTCCGGATGTTGCGCCTCGTATCCGCGCTATAGATATTTAAAACGCGCACGATACGAATTACGTATTCAGGGGGAAACGCTGGCTTAAAGGCGCACGTGAAAGATTTAAAGCGTTGCCAGGTTTAAAAAGCAGATTTAAAACCGGAGCTGCCGCGCGGGAGCAGGAGTCGCGGAGCGAGCGGGGGGCAATTTTGCGAGAGGAACATCCGCGCGCGCCACGTTTCGAATCGATTCCCGGGACCGTCGAGGGCGGAGTAAAATTCTCGAAGAGGCATCGCTCCTTGTTGGAAAACGAACGGCGGATAAACTTTAAAGGATAAAGTCTGTCGCTCGTAAGGTCTCATCCACTCGATGCCGCGCATTGGCTGCTATTGGAAACGCGAACCGTTGTTTCGAGCGGAACGCTCGGCTGACGCGAAGCCAGCCGAGAGAGCTTGACGGAACGGAAAGTTTCGGATGATTTCGTCCCGCGAAAGCGAGCCTGTTCGTCACGCGCGCGATAACCGACGGTATTCGCAGTGGAAATTACGTCCGCAGCGAGTCGTGGGCGTCTTTCGAACGTCGTCTCGCTGACGGTGAGTAATGCCGTTAAACGGCCCCTTTCATAGCCCGCTTCATTCGTCCCGGGTACATCTGTTTCCCGGTATAATAAATGCGGGTCGAATAAACGCGAGCATCCGCACGGCGGGGAGGACAACGACCCTCCGCGCGCGGCGATATTTCCGATTGATAAATACACGAAGCGACGCACAGGGCCGCCTTTATGCCGTCCCTCTGTGAATCCGTGCAGACGCGCGACGGTATTTCCCTTCTGTCTGGTTATACGCTGACATTTTCCCCTTGGGCGGTCCCAGGGCTATCGCGCGGAGCACGCGGAGGGCCAGGGGAGCTGGGATTACGCGAGCGGACGTGCAAAGTGAAAAATCGCCGGCCGCCCCCGAAGAAATTGGCCCGTGGTCCATTCTTGGCCGCTGTTTCCACCGGGATATCGATTCGATTCGCTGGGATTTGCGTGGATCTTCTTCTTCTTCCGCCAGTGGGATGGGAGCTGGAACCCAGGTGTCGAACGACGACCAGTAATAGAAGCTAGTTTCCGGCAAGTGCGTTCGGAAACACTTCAAAGGTGAAAGGGTCCACCTCGCCTCCTCTGCGCCCTATCTCTGCTCATCCATCCCGCGATCGCACCTTCTCCTCCTCATCTTTATTCCCCTCGCGTGTCGTCTTTCGACGCGCGCGAAAAATCCGCGCGCCGCGGCGAAAAACGCGCCGTTCGCGCCGCGTTGGGAGCGCAATTTCCCGCGGACACGTCGCCGTGAAAATTGCACGTGTAACTGCATCGCGATCGGGGCTCCTACCCACGGTATCTCGTTAAACGCGCGGTCGCAGCGACGGGGCCCAGCGTCCGACCCATCGTCGAATCGAAATTGCGCTGCAGGCTCGCGCGCCACGGCCCCGCCGCTATTTTCCTCCTTATAATTTGTTTCGCGCGCATCGATTGCCGCCTCGTTAACGTAACACGCCGGCAGCGGGGCGACCCGGAATATTTTCCTATTTACGCACCGATGGAACATAATACACCGTGTAAATTTCGAATTACACAGCCGCGCGATAATGCCGAGGCGGCCGGGAATTTATAGCGGACAGTTAGCCGAAGCTTATACAATCCATCGAGAATTAATAACGTTTCATCTGGCGGGGTAAAAAAAAAAACAAACCCCGCGGTTCGATTACGCTTGTTGGTGATAAATAATCGAGGATGTTCCTGGCGCCGCGGGACGAAACCGAGCTCGAGCCGCTCGTCGACGAGCCGAGCGCTCGTTTCCGACCTTTCCGATGCTGTTACCGCCTATAGGCACTTCGAAAATTTGCTCGAAGTTCGCTCTAAGCACCTCTTGGCGGCGAGCTAACAGCGAGTTTGGTTATTCGACGTCAGTTGCGCGCCGTTGGGCTACGAATGAGCATTGTTTGAAACGCAACGAAGGTATTCCGCCGAATGACACGGTTAACGACCGCGCGGTAACGAACGCTGTATATCTTACTTGCGAAAGAATCCTTTCGCCGCCACTTGCGTTACGTTTCACCTAAATTAAAGCGTAATTGCTGGACTGCGGACAGTTGCGCGTTTATAGGGAATTTTCGCGTCAGATGAAACGGAAATGCAGAACACGCGTTGCGCGGAGGCATATAAAATGTATAAAGAACAGTGCTAAGAAGCTTACGTATAAATATTATGAAATTATAAGCCACGCGTTGTAGTGCCTGGGCCGTGGTAAAAACCTCTATTTAGCTCTCATTAGCTTAATTTGAATCGCGCATAGAGCGGCAAACGATTGCCCGGGTAATTTCGTCGGCAGTGTCAGGGAAATTCATCGGAGCACTGGTTTAATATTCCTCGCGGTTCAGGAAGTGACCGCTGATATTACCGAAATTCCCGTTGCCACGGCCCACGCTTGGCCTGTATTTTATTCGAGAAATCCCTGGAAAAAGGAGCGTTGAAGAGGGTCGTCGAGGGTTGGCTGCAGGGGGCGGACAGGGCGGGGAGGGTTTCTCTATTCGAATTTTTGCGGCGAGCGGATCGCGTGCGCCGTGGAAACACAAGCTCCGTTTTCGTTCTCCCTCCCTCTCTCTCTCTCTCTTTTTCTCTCTTCGTAGCTTTTCCTAAATGGCCGCGGCCAGTCAGCCAGCTTCTAACCACTCGAGCTCCCAGGACGCGAGTCGTGCAACCGGATAAAACGTAAAACAGAAAGGATTGGCTCGCTCGCTTGCTTGCCCGGCCGCTTGCTCGTCCGTTTCCGGTGGCCTAGGACACGGAATACGTTCCATTAAAAACACCACCGCGAAATTAACGCGCCGCTCGTACTTTCGTGCGGTGGGCTTGCTCGCGCAACCGGCCGCGGGAATTTAATGCTCGCGCAACAACCCCGAGACGTTGTTCCGCGAGATGGTTCCTCGGTAACCTCGAGTCCGCATGCAGCAACGGAAACGCGGACGAACGATTCAGACGTGGATCCGCGTCGTTGCGAGGCGAGGATTGATTTTTCGGGTTGCGCGTGACGGATCTGATTTACGACACCCCGTGCGTTCGTTCTCGCCGTTTCGAGGGGCGAAACGGGCCCCTAGTACTCGAGATCGATTCGCGTTTCGCGATCGGATCCTTCCCGATTCCGGAACACACCGCGCATCGCACGGAACACCGCGGCCACGGCCGGGAAAGCTCGCGAAGAATGCAATATCCACGTAACGCTGGGCAAATATTCGCCCCGCGCGAAGAGAGATATAAAGTGATACAATATTGATGCAGTGATAGCGCGGATGGTGACAGCGCGTCGAAGGAAGGGCTTCAGACATCTCGAGGACCAGCTCGAAGAGCCTGGCTCGACGGTGCACGAATTTCCCCGCGAATTTCATCGAAATTGCGTAAATCGCCGCGGAAAAGATCGTCGAGGGGAAACGAAAGCCCGAGGACGCGATTAAAAAATCACGGCTACCTTCGTCGCGTACCACCGACGCCATAGTTTCCATTCTTTCCCAGTCGACCGCTGCGAATTGTCTCGCGCGCGGCGTCCAAGAAGAACAGGGGGCGCGGTTTGATATTCAACCGCGTCGAAGGAATCCTCAAAGCAGTCTGTAGTGTTTTCGCGCCGAGTTTCCCTTCATCTCCGCCCGTATTGACAAGCACGATCCCATATACGCGTAATATTTGTTCATCTGTCCGTGGCTCTGTTTGCGAGGCGATGTCGTCGCGTACCCGCGGCGTGTTTGCACGTATATGATTTTGTCGGTCTATTTACGACGTCGCCGTCGCAGGATCACGCGCGCCCCGCCTCCGCGTTGATGTTCCATTTACACGTGCCCCCCAACTACATCGGTGCCTGGAGGAAACTACGCTCGCTGGTTGCAGGGCGGAGAACGGGGGCGAAGCGACGGAGGCGGGTGCGGCTCGTTTCCGGGCAGGTCGGTCCACTTTCGACCCGATCTGAATTCGAAATTCTTTGGACGCGAGACACCGCTCTCCCTCCCCGATTGGATGCCGGTCCCGTTGGATCTCGCGTGAAACCGGACGGAATTAATCGAATATAAAACAGCGCATTAGAGGCGGGGCGGAGGCCTGGTGCCAGCTACGGGTCCATCTTGAATATTTCATTGTTCGATCTTGGCGTCGAATGGCTTTAAATGCGACCGGACGCGGCTTCGTTTTCGAGTGAACTTTGCACGTGCGTGCGTTCGTTCGATCGTCGCCTCGAGCGCGCTGAGAAGGGATTAGTTCGCGAATGGTTGTTTTACGCGTCGCGGCCCAATGCGAGCAGAAACTCCTGGGTGGTCGAAAAAGGGCGGCTGTTTTAAGTAATTCCTTCTCCTGTTCCGTTTGCTAACCGTTGTATTAATTCCACCATGCTGGTGGAAAAAAGGAGGAAAGAAACGGGAGAAAAAGGTGGCGGAAGAGGGGTGAGGAGGGACGCGATGGCACTCGTCGCGGGAATTGTTTGTTTGCACGACGGCCAGACGTTGGCCGCGCAAATAGTTTGGACAGAATTACCGATAGGATCCGTAATCCCTCGTAAAAATACACGTTAGCGGGTTTAGCGGGGACCGCCGTTTGAAATAAGACGGTGAACGGGGGTTGGGGTGGGTCGGGCGGGCTGGCGGACGGGGAAAAAAGGAAGCGAAATCACGGAGGAGCGCGTTTCACCCCGCAAATATTTTACTCGCGTCTCGGACGCTTTAAGTACGCCGGTTGAAGTACAAAGACAAATGTTGCCGCGAATAACCCATTTGTTTAGCGGGACATGCTACTTGCGGTCGCGAGTGAAAAACCCCGGGGCGAAGTAATGGCGTCGCGAAACTTTTCAGAACGGGTAACAACCGCCGTCGTCGCTGGCAAAAAGCGAATCGGTTCCGGAACGACGCAACCTTGCCGCGAACATTAAAGCTGGGTCGTGTCGGCGGTAACGTTCTTGCGTGGGATGATTGAGTATCGGGTTTGATGGAAAGTGTCCGTTTGATTTGTAGCGGTAATTGACTTTACAAGATTCCACACTCGCGGGCGAAGAAACAAGCCGTGGTAAAACTATTTTAATGGAACGTCACTCCGCAGAAATGCCTCTCGCTGGTCCTCGCTCCGAACAATTCATTAATAATCTTCGCGTCGCTACGTCGCGTCCCGGTGTTTCGTTACGTTCCGCATCGGCTACGGGGGGTTAATAAATACTTCAGCAGGGAGCGTTCTTTAATTCCACAAACGAATCGTTCCAGTAACTCCGGAGCTAATTAGCTGGAACGCGGAAGTTTTAAACGGAAGTTTAATCCGCGCCGAAAGGATTAAATAAAAGTAATTTGTACCGCGCGGATACTTCGTCAAAGATTCCAGCTTGATCAAGGATTAGAACCCCCGTCGAAATATTAATTACGTAGCAACGGGCGGAACAGACGAGACGCGACGAAAAACCGATACGTCTCCGATAGGCAGACGTTCGTTATCGACCGTATTTTCCACCGCGGCGATCGAGCATTCAGCGTCGCTCGGCTTTTATTCCAGCGTGGCCGTCACTGGGCGCAGAGAGCGCGCCATTTATTTCCGGATCCGCGGGGTAAACATGGCCGCGCATCCGTTTCGTCGGCCACCGTAAATGAAGCTTACGCTAAACCTCGCGATTCGTCGACGCTGCGATAAAAACGCAACGAAACTCTCCTCCGTCCGACGACGACGACGCGTCGGTTTTCTTCGCCGCTGTCGGGCGAAATCCACCCGCATACGTCCTTCCGTATTATCCCGCGTAGCCGAGTTCGCGTTTTTACGACCACCCCGGCGAAACGCCGCGCCGCGATACACGCTGTTAACTTCTTTCGCCATCGACAAGCGCGCCGCGGACTTTCCGCTTTTTCATTTCGCGTTGGCCGTAGGTGACGCCGTTGACAAATGAAAGATCGCGAGGGAGGAGGGGAAAAAAAAAAAAAAATGAAAATACCTACTAAGGTCCAGTATTCGCCGTTCGCTGGAAAATGAAAAAGTTTTACGTCCCCCCGCGGACGTTATTATCGACCCGCGGCTTTATTAGTCAATTTCGAGGGGCTAATATCGCTCGTCAGAGCGGGTCGCCAGTCGAGGGTAGTGCGTCCTGGTGAGAAAATTATTATCGCGAGGTCCGTGAAACGTGCTAATTGGAAGATCGCTCTTCGAACGTCCCCTCAGCGGTAAATACGCTCCCGTAGCCGAGGCACTGTCAAACGTTGAAGGGTAATCGCGACGGGAGCGCGGCGCTCGTTCCGCGGGGCAAATATTTCACCGTGCAAAAGGGGGCGCAAAACAATCGCGAGATTGCTAGGGAAACATTCTCGGTTACCCGTTTTTCGGTGCGCGGCTGGGGTGGGATCTCGCTCGGAGTCAGGCCGCCGTTAACTGAAACGCGATTCAGCCGGGACAAAACGCGCGGCTCACAAAGGACCCGCGGCATAAAAACGTCCCGAGGTAGGGGTTTAATTAGAGTTTAACCAAGAACGAGGTAGACAGGGGTGTCGCGCGTATGGAAACACCGAGTGGATTTTAATCGCTGCCGTGGTAATTGTTGACATTACCCCGCGAAACGTTTACCACCGATGGCCGCTCTTTGATTCGAAAGCTCTTCTTCTCGCTTCCGCCTGTCGGCTCTTTGTACGCGTATTTGCCCGAATCGCGCTATCGTCGCCGCGCGGATGCTCGTTTTTCGATGGGCCCGGCCAGTTGACGACTCGTCGAGGACGTTCAGCGGGCAATTTTCCGCGGTTTTAAATACCGCGCGCTAACGAACCCGAAATCGATGCCACGCCGGGCCATCGCTGGCCCGCGACACTAAACCACCACTCGCGACGATGGTTGTTATCCTCCCCGTGTCGTTCGATTTATTTACCCTTTATTGCCGGACCGCAGCCCAGCGCTGTCCACGGGGGAAGCCATGGCGCGGAGGGTGCGTCGTCGCGCGGCGATTCTCGGAGACGGAGGATCGTGACTTGTAAATTTACTCGCCCCTATCGGGGCATCGTTTCATTTTTCTTGTTTAAGGGAGTCGAGGTAAACGTCGTAACGGTTCCTTGCCGCGCTTTTATATTCGTTAGCGTAGTAATTAGCATTTAACTGGCGCCGTTAAGTTTCCACGGGGTGTACGCGAGCCACGACATTCATAAATTTCATCCGCGGTGAATTATTGGAGCGCCACCGATAGTCTCGTTCTATGGACAAAAACGTTTGAATAATACACCGTGATATTTATTGTACGGAGCGGCCTGTTACGTTTCTTTTTCATCTTTTCTCAAAAGTTACTCTATCGTTGCTAGATTGTACGATCGTCGTCGTACGTGTCCGAGTGCCGTTATTTGCCTATCAATGTATTTGCACGATTGTATTTGTAGATGACATGTTTCTAATTAAATTGCGGTAATTATATGATTGCGAGTGGTTGGCGCGTTTACTATTTGTTTCACGAATGAAAATACACGAGCAGACGCAAGCGTGAGCGAAGTTCAGTGAAAATTGAAAATTGCGTTCCCTCGGGACCATTACCCAGACTGTCCTTCGCCGATTCTCTCGCTTTCGTACCAAGAAAACGAAGTTTCTCGCAAGACGAACGAAGTCGCGCTCTTTCGATCATTCGACCAAGAATTTAATTACGTCCGAGGACGTTCGTTGGACCTTTTCAAAATTGCATTCCAAAAATCCCCGGTGATCGCGATCCGACGCGAGCTCGCGAAATCAGCGCCAACGGTGTCGTCCGTTACGCGGCGCAGAAATTTGCCAGAAAATACGAGAGCCGGGCAAGATTTCCAGCTGGAAATACGAGCGGATACGAATTAGCATCTACAAGCGGGGGCAGAGAGTTCCGAAAATTCGGTTGGGCGGAACCGGCTGACGTTTCATTACGACATAAACGTCCGCGTCCATATCTGAGATAGTCCTGCGCCGCGTTTCCTCCGCATCTTCCTTCTTCTCCTTCTCCCAGCGGCCTCTCGCGTCCTTCTCCTCCTCGCGTCCCCAGCGGTAGTCGTCGTCCTCGTCGTCCTCGTCGTCGTCGTTGTCGTCGTCATCGTTGTCGTCGTTGGCACACCGGCGGCGGGGAAACAATTACTTCGAGACAAAAGATAACGCGTGGAGCCGGCGTGGAAATTTGCCAAAAGTGTCAAGTCTCCGCGCCCGCGGCCACGGCCGCTCCTCCGTGGCCCCTCCACCCGTCATTCGTACCCCTTAGCGTCTAACACACTCGCGGGACACACTGAACTGCTCGCCGTTCGCCACGCGAAACTTTTCATCCCGCGCGACAAATTATCCCGACTGCTCTTATCGCCGCGAAATTTATTCCCCGAGAAATTGAATACCGCACCGCCCGCGCGAACGGATGATAGCGATTCGAGCAACTTCCGCGGCGCGCCACTGAAGGGCTGTTCATCCCCCGTGATTTGGTCGCTCGTCTTTTCGTTCCTTTCGCGGAGAATCGTTGCGTAGAAGCGATACAATTGTTTCGAATGATTCGAGAATGAGATTCGATGCGATGAACGATCCCTCGTGATGACCAAACGAGCGCGGAATTAAGGAAACACGAGGCTGACTTAACGTATCGCTCGTGCGATGCAGTCGAGTTAAAATGTAACGATTATATTCCTATTTAAAGACACGAATCCATCGAGACTCGCGTATTTCACCGCAGCCAGAGTGGCGCTTGTTCCGACTCGGCTGTCATCGAAAGCAATTATTCAATGACGCGGATCGATGCGTTTCGGGGGATATTTTCCGCGATGTTCGTCAGGGGTGGCAATAATCGTGGACATCTTTCTCTCGGCGAGTCGAGAGCGTACACGCAACGACGATAACGCGGCAATCAATTTCGATTTGCGTCGGACGTAATATCAGCCAGGTCAAGTAACCCGATGCGCGTTTTCCAGCCGAAATTCGTGGAACGCGCGCGGCGGAAGCTTCAATTTTAACTACCCCGCCTAATGAAAAAATAAGAGACGGGGAGAGCTCGCGGCTGTCGCGCGCGCGTTGAGAGTTCGCTGGCTACACGCGATAATGTAAAGCATTAATGCCTCGCTCTCGACGGGAGTCGCGCAAATCCTCCGCCGCGAAAAGTTCGCGTCATTAGCAATTCATAAATTCCCGTCGACGGGTTAACAATACCCGAATGGAACCGCGTACTCGTCCTCGTTACCGTTGTTATTATTTCTTTCCCGTCAATAATTAATCGCTTCGAAAGGGAGCAGGTATTTTTCGCGCAGCAGCAATTTCGAAGAGCATTACGGATACAAGAAGGATGCTCAGACTCGGGCTCCATTACGGGCTACGTTGCGTTCAACCGTCGAGTACGATCGGCCTCGACGAAATCGCACGGAACGCTGCAGAGGGAGGTGTACGCGCGGCGAGATTTACGTTACACGGAGGATCGTAGAGGACGTATTCTTCGCAACGGTACACCACGGAGGTAGAGCACGCGTTCACTCCCAGCGGCAGAAGGTATTCGAGAAACGGCGTTCGAGCAGCGGGATGTTTTCCCGCGGGCTGGCGCACGGAACACCCGAAAGAAACCGCGTACGGTGGCCGTAAGAGGATGCAGGGAGCGGCGCGGAAGGGCTGCTGGAATTTATACGCGGGGCGATATATACGTCGAGGCGTTTCGCAGCGGCGGCGTGCGCAGACAGAAGTGGCTTATTTCTGGTGTCGGGGTTCCAGGCCCGGCTAAAGAATGTCCCGCGTTTGATTTATGCGCCGCCGCGGAAGCTGCGGATACGCAAACATCCCCCGTGGCTGCTCGCGCGCGCCCTCGATCGCACCCCCGGATCGTTGTCGCGCGGCCGTGTACAAGAGAGCGCGAACGCGCGAATCCTCCGCTGACGGGCCCATCTTCCGGGCGATTTATGGCGGAATTTCATTCCACCCCGCCCCCTCCCGTTATCCACCGGCCGTCACGAACGATCCTCTCCTCCTCGCGGGCTGCTCGCGAAGAAGCGATCCTCCTGGCGCAGGATCGCCAACGTTCGACGAAGGATCCGCCGCTCGAAGCAACGGGACGCGACGTAAATTATTACCGAAAATTAAGGTGTCAACCGGCGTGATACATCGCGGTGTAACGATCGATTCGTCGCGATGACACAAAGGATTCGGACGTCACCGCGGGGGAAACTCAATATCCATGCTGCCAGAAAAATGTCGCTCTGCCATTTCACAAAAGAAACCCGATGCCAGGAAACCATTATTCTCGGACAATTCTTGCCGCATCCGACCCGCTTCCTCTCAAAATTGGATGTTCCGCCGTCGTTGGCCGCGGACGTATCGAGGGCTCCGCCTTGAACCGTGCTGATACGTAGCTCGCGAGGTTCGATCGTCGAATTCTCCGGGCCGCAATCGCGACGCTCGTGCAGAGCCGCGAAAGTAATCGCGACGCCGCGGACCGGATGCGGCGACCGGATGTTGCTTGCACGGGACGAGGTATCGATTGCTCGCGTGCAGCGCGATCGATGTTTCCATCGTTCCACATTTTGCGGAGGAACGGTATCAACGAAGCTTAATTGTTCGACCGTGTCCGCTTCGTCCAAGTTAAATTTCGAGAATTTAATCCGCGTATATCTTCTTTTTCTTTCTTTTCCGCGGAACCCAGGATTAAATTTTTAATTTAAAGTTCGAAATTTTTAATGAAAATAATCCAGAGCGCGGGTACACCGGTATCGCCTGGTTCGACGATGGCAAGACAACGAAAACATCCAATAACAGCGCGCTTCAAACCGTGGGTAATCAGACCCTCCCTGCGGACTGTTTCGTCGCTCAAATACACCTACTTTACCAATTAACCGGCGCAGCTACTCCGGCAACTACAACAACCGACCAGTCGATTCTCTCTATGCAAAATACCGCCACGTGTGTCCCTGTTGCCGACTAATGAACGCGCCAAGTTCGCAGGGGCGCCGTCCAAGAAAGCAACGAGCTCTGTGTCGCGCGGCGAATTATTCGTCGCAGTCGCAGAGCGATGGAGGACGCGCGCGTCCGCGTTTCAATCGAAATTGCGACGAAATTGCTCTTCGAATTGGCCAATTATTCAGCGCTTTCCATTTTAATTAGCCCCCCGTGTGGGGAATATAATTGCGTAAATTACGAGCAAAGTGGACTTTCACGGAAATTGTATTGCCACCGGTTGTTTCTTCGCGATTCGCGACGCTATCGAGAGAGAGAGAGGAGGAGAGTCGAACGCCGTTCTTTGACGCGTCGACGGGAAAAACGCGTCAGCCGCGATCAGCAATTGGCGATTAAAGGCTCGAGCAATTGGCCTTTTTCAAGCAAGAACGTAATTAACCACTCGAAATCGTCTGGCGGAAACCAGCAGCGCGACGCTCACCGCGTGGTCTTTATTCTCCTCGAACGAGAAACTGCTCGAACGACGTCGCGCGTTTCCGCGGCGATCCCCGTCAACCCGCGAGGAAACTTTCGGAAAATACTGTGTACTCGATCCATTGAATCTGACTCGACGAACTTCGGACCCCCGTATTTTTATCGCGACGAACGTAAAAAGGAGAGAGACGTACGAGCGTTCGAACGTCGAAGAATAATACTGTCTGCGAAATACCGTGCCTCGTGAATGCATGTCCGGCTGGAAAATCGGATTCCACCGGAAATATTAGGTTTTTATCGTCGCGTCCTCCGCGACGGTTTACGTGCGTCAAATCCACGGGTTATCCAGCCTGGGTTTCTTCCCGATGAGCGCTTCGCTTTTCTCGAGACCAGCGTCGATATGGAGCCGCTCGCGAACGCGCCTCCAACTCTTTCGCATCGACGAGCCATGACTATCAGTTATCGGTTGAAACGAGTTTAATGGAGTTGCTCGAACGAAAGAAGGGAGAAGAATGGAACGCGAGGAGGGCGAGCCTTAATATCGCAATGTCGAGTCATCGCGCAAAAATTTGTCAGCTGGATGGCACGCGGATGTTTAAGCCCAGCGGTTGGTATCGCGCGTGGCTTGTCAGCGGCGGCAGAAATGGCGTCGCAGAGGGCAAATGAGCCCCTTTTTCGGATCGATGATAGTCCTTGGCCGGGATTACAGCCCGTAGAGAAAGGCGAACGACGACGGAAGAGGACCTAAAGCTCCGCGCGCCGGCCCGTTCTTACGGGCTGGAATTTTCAGGCGTCAGGCAACCCGGGAAATTTATGGCGGGGTCACAGCTTGGATCGCCATGAACAGTGCTCACCCTCCTTTATCCGAGCTTGTTATCGTTCTGAACCTTTTGCCCTTGTAGGAATTACATACCTGTCCTCCGACGTTCCATGTACGTACGTACACGTGCGCGCACCTTGCATCCGTGCACGCGCACCTTTACCAACACGACTGTCCACGTTTTTGGTTCGCGCGAACACGTGCGCGCGGCGCAACGCGGTTGCTTGGCCGGTGCAAAATTTAATTTTGATAATAAGTGCCCCGTATCTTCGCGGAGAAATGCCCGGGTGCAGTTCTCCCAGTCTCCGCGAGGCGAGGCAGAACTAACAGAACCAGAAATCGGCTCCCATAGGACGAGAGGAATCGTAGATCGCGGGAGAACGTAATAATGGTCGTATAAAAAAGTTCGAGACGATATTGAGTTACACGAAAGATTGCCAGGATCGCGGGAACTCCGAGGGATCGGGTTCTTTAAGACGCAACTTTGCTTCGAGACACTTAACTTCCTCGTTTTATCGCGCACGGGAAGCGAAGAAATCGAGGCCCCACTTCGCGACCGTTGGGAACAATTTGTGATTCGCTCCCGGTCGAATTGCTCGGGCTTGGTACGTCTCGGAATCGGGCGAGGTTGGATCAATGTTTGGACAGCGTATTGTTCGCTCAAAACTGGCCCTTTGGAGGGCGTAACGGGTTACGCGCGACGAATCGGTCGACTTTGATGGAACCACCGGTCGGGGCGGTGTTAACTTTGAGCCACCCGTTGCACCTGCGGCTACGTTGCCCATAACGCTATTAAAACCGACTTAGAAAATCCGATTTTTCCCGCAGCTGAGACGACGTTCCGCTTCGACCCTCGTGTTTCCCCTTCAAACTGAACGCGACTTTGCTCGGCTTAAAAAGGATTCGCATGCGAGAGGATACGCGATACCCTCTAGCACTGCTTTAAGTATTACAACGACGTACGTACGTGCAACGCGACGCTTGAACCTTCTACAAATCCAGTTTGCCCAACCTTTCTCACATCCGCAGACATTGCGAACAAACCTTCCTTCTCTTATCGACAATCCCATCGGACAGGGAAAATTCAAAATATCGCGTCACGGTGTCCAACGTGTCCGATACGTTTTATTAGAGAGCCAAGGTGGCTCTGCACGCGACCACGAGTCACGATCCGAGCGAGTCTCTTCACTTCCGTATCCGGTGCCGCGATCGAATAAAAAGACACGTATGAGCGATTCTGTCGTCTTCGCGATTCCATTCTCCCGTTTCCCACCGCGGTCCCCGTCGCGTGTCAAAGACTCGCCTTTCGAGACGGCGCCAAATTGAGTTTTAATGCTAAAAGAGATCCGCAGACAGGGGCGAGGCGAAAGAAGGGACGATCGCGGCTGGTGGAAAAGCGGAAGATTGAATAGAAAATGCGCCCTCGCGTATGCTCGCGTGATCTAGACGTCGATCTTCCCAACTATAATTCTCTCTCTCTCGCTCTCTGTTCCTTGCCGCACAATGTCGGGAAAGTAATTTTTCCCGAGAGAACTTTTTAACCGCGTGGTTGCTCGTCTTCGAAGATGAACGCGCAGCCGTCACAGAAACGTGTCTCAGCGAACAATTATACGCGATAATCAAAGAGAATATGAAAAAACGAATAGTATTAAAGCGTTGCTAAACGTTTTACTACCACTTTCTGTGCCCAGTTGCGCTATGCAAATCCTTGATCGAGTCCGCTCCGCGTACCGCGCCAATTTATTTTCGTAACGCGATTTCACCGTTCCCTATATTGTTTTCTTCGCTTCAAAGTGGCCGGTCGATTTAATTTCGCCTTTGTGGGCTCGATTTAACTGGCTGTTTCCCAGGTCCGAATGGAAAATCCCGGCTACCCGATTTTCAGCTCGCTCGCGAGCCCGGCGAGCCTAGCCGGAATTTCAGCCCCGGCTAAAACGATTCCCGTGCTTGAAAGCCCGCGAAACTTATCTGGAATCCTTCCACGCGCGTCGATCCGCGCAAACAACGCTCGCCCCTACGCGCCGCGCAATCGAATTAATCGTTAATTAATCCGCTCGTTGCGCGGGTGCATCGGGCCGCGTTTTTATTCGCGCGATAATTCACCGCGGGCCGCATACAGGATATCGTTTACGCGTCACCTTTGTTGCGTGATCGTTGAGCGAATTAATTTCCCTTCTCGACGGCCAATTGACCGGAAAACGCGCCGCGGCAATCGCACGTACCGCAGCCTCGATTCAGCGATTCGTCAAACGTACGCGCTTCGTTTTTATGATCGTCCGTGATCAACGTTAACGCTCTCTCCCGTCGCCATTGGGACGGTGTTAAAGTAATTCACTGGCCAGTGTACAGAGATAATACGCATCGCTCGTCGCGCGGTTGTTTCCATATTGTAAAACGATTCGCCGTTTCGACGCGCGCGCTTAAAATCGAAGCGTCGATCTGATCGCGGAACCGGACGACGACGGCCCTGCAAATCGAGCGTACCGTCGCCGCTCGAACGAGAGTGAGAGAGAAAAAAGGGAAACAGAGAAAACTAGAATAACTTCCGGTTAATTGCGCGAACGATCGTTCGATCGAACGCGATTGATAGGTGAAAAGTTTCTGAATTACCCGACAGTGATCCGCGCGCGAAACGAGCAATTTTATCGGTCGTTCGGCCGACACTTTCGAAGACGAACGAACGACGAAATTCACGAGTTTACGCGGTCGTTCGAACACGAACATCCTACGGGTGAATAGAGAGAGAGAGAGAGAGAGAGAGAGAGTGAGAGAAGCGCAAAGTGGTGGTACAGGGCGAGCGAGAGAACCTTTTCAGCGATGGTATCGCAAATTATCCCCCGCGGTGAACGGAACAAAAGGACGCACCTGGGGCAAGGATCATGGCGCTCGTGGATTGTCACGCGAGGAGCAGAAGGTTCGCGCCTATCCTAGCGGGTGATAGCGTGATGCATAATTCCCAAGTATATCATCAACGAGGGGCGCCCGTCGTCTTTTTAAACGCCTCGCGGGAAGAAGCGTTGCCCCCTTTTGTTCCCCGCCCGCTCGCCGGTTGATCTCTCGCGCGTTCCAAGCTCGTTACATCCCGCGGCTAAAGCTCGGTCCATTAATGCTCCCGACCAGATACCAGGGCAGCTTTAATTGTCCGTTATAACTCAGAAGAACGTAACTTTTCCCGTGGGAGAGGTGTACGACGAGGGGGTTGGAGGGTGGACGCGAAGGTGTACGGTTACGTACGTGTGTCTGAGGGTGGTCGAGAGCGATGGAGATGGAAAAATAGAGGGGTAAAGTGGAAAGAAGAAGAAGAAGAGGAATCGAGCGGGTGGACGGGGGGAAGTGGGAGGCGCCGAACCGTGGAAGGAGATAAAACAAAATGGGTGACGGTGGGAAGAGGAGAGAAATATGGGGAGGGAAGAGGGATGATGGGGCTATATAGAAAGAAAGGAGGCAACTATGCCTGGAGATGAAGAGGCGGCAGTTTAAGTTGCCGGGGTGTTAGTGAAAAGGCGGACATTAAGGCGTCAGACCACGTCTTGTATGCATCCCTAGGGCCGCGGATGAGGTATCGTCGAAAAAGGAGGGCGGCACCTGTAAATCAGTGTAATCGGTGACCTGCCCTGGGAGTACATTAGAATAATTTATCGTCGGACCCGCCAAGACGTAAAAAGACATCGTGTTATCCGCCACCGCGCCACCCACCGCCCCCTCTATGGTCTTTCTATTGGACGATGAGGGCGGCGATAGGCGAATATCGCCGAGGTTACGCGGACGATTAGAGAGAGGCGGCTTTACGAGCTTTCACTGTCATCCCTCGTGACTTACGACGCGCTGGGAGGAGCGTCTGGAAACGTCACGGCGGATACGATCCGCGAGATGTTTTCGCGGATGCAAATATACCGTCGCTGGGACACCGTTTACCCGGGACCGAGATCGGTCTCCCCAGCGAAATTAAAAACGTCATAAAAATCTTGAACCGCGCGTCTCCCGCCGCGAACCGCTATTTGTTAGCTTTATCTCCGGGCCAGGCAGGCGCGCCCTTGTCCTCTTCGTATCGCGCCCCGAGCGACGCTCATTAGAATTCCGCGGACCACGCGGCGCGGACTTAGAAAAATACACGGAAAAATTGTACGACAGAAAGCTGGATACGCAGTTTCGCGTGGCACGGTTGAACGAAACGCGGAGAATGTAACACGTTTCCAGCGGTGGCGCTTAAAGTTCCACCGCTCGAGCTACGATCCATTTATAGTATATTCTCGGTGGGAGGTGTCGGGTCTTGTAGAGGGTCGACCCGAGCAACTCCTACCAGCGTATCGTAACCGTGTCGAAGTTCGTAACGCCACCGAGCAGTCTTTCGATGTTCAATTGGTAGGGGGACGCGGAGGATGCGTCTGACATTCATGTTTCCATAGATCTTCGAGAAGGGGCGTGCGCTCGCCCCGAAGGTCGGTCGCGACCGATCAAAATTGTACAAGCAAAACTTGCTCGAAACTTAACGAAACTTCGCGTCCGCCGCAGTGGTCGAAACGAGCACAGAGGAGACCGCGACGATCCACTTGGACCGGACGAACTCGCGCGACGGATAAAAACCGGATCGATGCGCCGAGAACTGCTCGACGATGCTCCAGCGTTTCTATTTACGTAGAAATTCTATTCGTCGACGGGCATCAGCGTCGAGAAACAAAGAACATCAGCCGGTCCGAGGTCTAGAGATTTGCCTCTTAGATCGCGGTCAGTATAAAGCGACGCCACGAGAACGTGCGCGCGGACGCCGTATCCCGTGGGAATGGAATTCATGTGGCCGCATCGGGACGGAGGATTAGGCAACAAGCGTACCCGCGAGAAATTTCCCGGCGTCCCAGCTACCTTCTGTCGCTTCTCGACAGGGGGTTTCATACGTTTCCTCTTAACTCGGGCCTCTCTCTCTCTCTCTCACTCTCGCCCGTCTGAAGATCTTTCTCTTATCTCCAGGGACGCCTCCTTCAACGGCTGTTCCACATCGTGGAACATTGCGGCGTATCAGTGCCAGTCCGTGTGCACGTGATTACGTAGCCAATTGTTTCCGAGCGAGGGAACCGTTTTAGGATTTTCCGCGCTACAAATCTTTGAGCTCGCTTCTCGATGATCACAGTGCTCGGTTATTCTGTCGCGATGTTCCGGTTGTGGACGAACAAAAGAGCAGGAGCCCGAATTCCGTCGCGAGACGCGATCGACGGAAAAAAGACGGCCGTTGACATCGTTGCCTCGAAAGCCGCGCGCTCGACGCTCGACTGAAACCAAGCAGACTCTCGCGGGTATCGTCCTCCGCCAAATATTTACCCGCTCCCCTTTGCGTCCGGCCAATAGCTACGGAATCACCGCGAATAAGCGTCTGGTTCAATTCGATCAATCGGCGCGGCCGGTTTTCTGACACGGACCGTCGTACGAGCGCGGCGAATCAGAGGGTCCCGACGATCTCGTCGTGTCTCCTGGATCGCGCCGCCCCTCGAACGCGTATCCTCGGGTAAACTGAAGCTCCCGCTCTGGTATTGACACGTCGCGGGTGGCGTGTTTCGTCAGCCGTGATCGCGCGTGTTTACTCGCGTTCCCGGCGAATAGACGATTCCACGACACATTCACGGTGTACGTGTTCCGAAACGAACCTCGAGACGATTCGATGTTCCGTGGAACGTCGCGTGGGGATGGGGGACGAGTCTTCGAGGTAGATCGTCGAAATCGGATTACCTGTTGGTTTGGCGCTGGTGGCGTTTCGTGTCGCGGCGTTATTCTTCCACGATTTTCCGTCGCGTCTATTATTATCGCGGGGAATTTCAATTTCGCGGCTCGCGTCGCGCGTACGTTCGCGTGTACGTTCGCGCGTTCGACGACGGAAATTCCGGGGAATAATATTTTTATCTCTGTCCCAGATAGTGGAAGGTGAAACGCGCGACGGAGTATAATCGAACGCGTCGCGGATAAAATCTTTTGTTGGCGACGGGGCGTGGAAGGCGCCAGGTGAGAGGCGAGTCTCCGCTGGAAGCTGCCGCCGTTCGAAACAGTTTTGGCGACTAATGAGAGTAATGAGAATCCTCGTCCGATCGCTCATTCGAAACGGTTCGAAAATGGCTCGGCGTGAACCTGGTCGTGGAAAGAAAGGCGCGGGGGAGAAAGGAGATCGAATGGCCAACAGGGAGATCCCGTGCAGCAATTTAAATTGCGCCAGATGGGTACCTGCAGTGCAGGATTTCATTGCTCGAGGTCCTTTTTCTTGCGACAATTGCGCCTGGAAATTGCGGGATAGATAAACCGGATTCTCTCGTGTGCAGCTAGCTCTCCTTTGTTTCCACTCTTTCCGCCCTCCGCCTTCGCCTCGCCACCGCTTTCTCGCTTCCATTCCCGAGGGTGCGCGCCGCGACTACTAATTGTGCATTAACAATAAACCCATTATCGACGCAGCTGATTGGGAATTTGAAAAACGGCTAACGATCCACCGCGGACCAATTCATTTTTTACCCCAGCGAAACTTACCAGCGTTCGCCCGATAAAACTGGTTATCCTCGATTTCCTCCTCGATCCTCGACGCGATTTCAACGCGTCGAATCTTACACGGGGTGCGGCTGAAATCGCAACGAACTGGTTCCGTGGATTCGTTCGTTTCGGTCAAGAGCGATCGGACAAAGGGCGAAATTCGCGGGGCACGTTCCATAAGCCGCAGATTCCGCGGATTCTGAGTAGATTAAACCCGCGATACCTCGGGTATTCTGAGAAACGTCGGCGAAGTTGATTACGCGGGCAATTTGGCCGGGAATATAATTATTCGCAGCGAGGGAGGGGGGTGGGTTCGAGGGCTAGTTTAAAATTCCCGTGGCGCGCGCGGTTCGACGGTGCGGGCCGCGCGCTAAGCTGGCGCTCGTTTCAAAACTTCGCCTGGGCGTTGTTCGGAACTTTCCCCACGTAACGCGGCTATTCGGTAACAAGGTATCGGAGTTTGCTGGTCAACGCCGCTATCGCGTTACACGCGAGCGTCGCGGACAATCGGATTATCGCGTAAATGCAGCCACGGCTCGATAGGCCGGCGACGAGTCGCGTCCGTCGAGGCCCGTCGTGGACGAGCCTGGACGGTTCGAAATTTCGACAGTCGAGCGGAAGTCCCGCGCCGCCTCGGAGGCCATCGATGCCTGCCGGGGATTGCCTTGAATTAAACTGCGGGAACTGCGCGAAATGGGGAAAGTT
This sequence comes from Xylocopa violacea, assembly GCA_963969225.1. Taxonomy (NCBI): domain Eukaryota; kingdom Metazoa; phylum Arthropoda; class Insecta; order Hymenoptera; family Apidae; genus Xylocopa; species Xylocopa violacea. The sequence goes on along the minus strand of CAXAJV010000020.1, from coordinate 12,203,199 downwards.
TCGAGACTGAGACGGAATACGCGCGGACTGGAATCGCGATCGTACGTGCGCGAGCTGTGCACGCGGGGGGTTGAAGATGGCCAAGTTCTGCCGAGGCATCGATCGCTCGCGGTGCTCCCCAATTTTGGCAATGCGTCTTTGACGGTGTCTTCGCGGAGCGTTCGTCAAATTTGGATAGCTACGGGACGATATTGCGTTCCGTTTCATTGACGATTGGGTGTCCGCGCGAGATGTCGTCGTGTATTATTTCTCTGTGTTTCCAATACCCCGCGCGAAGGCGTGCTTGGCAACGAAATACGGGAAGAGGTCTCCGGAAGAACCGGGCTATGTACGGTTCCCACGAAAATCGAATCCGTGGCGATATCGGGGCCATTGTCGTTCGCCCCCAAAGGGTGGTTACGTCGTGTCGCGAACACTGTATCAACACGACGGGACCGCAGCCTCTGTACCGTGGCTCGAAAGAGTGGAAGCTTCTGAAGCCATTTGCAGAGTTCGCGATCTTGATTGATGCGTCTCCGGCCGATCCCACCCGAGGAGAGTAAAGTGTTTTCGAGCGGCGCGGCGAGGCGAGGGCGGCAACGGCGCCCAGCCCACCCTTTGCTCGAGCACGGTCAACCGTGCTTCAAAGCGTTTCGCCGTCGAATACCGCCGATAAAACCAACGGCGCGAGGGGACAAATGGGGTGGGTTAAGTCGAGCAACGTCTCACCGTACGGACCGCGACCCGATAAACATCGAGCGTCTTCGTGATGGCGCGATCCCCGCGACCGTTTTGTTACGGACACGTTGACCCGTGAACTTGATTAAGCGTGCCATTAAACACCAGCCAATTATCGGTTTACAGAAGGGTAGGAGGCGATTAATTATCGCGATGCGTCCGGCTGATGAATCGTTCCGCGATAAAACCGAATCGCGATTGATATTGCGAGTTTTACGCGGTCACCGGAACCGTCCGCGGCGTAATTATGAATGAAGTGTGATCGGTCGCTGAACAATTTGGAGGACGCGTGCCGTACGCGCGGGAAGAGAAACTAGAGCAGCGCGACAAGGAAGACAGTGCCAGCAACGAGAACGTACGAACTCGAACGTGATCGTCTCTGGAAAGGCGTTCCAATTGTCTTCCCCGGTTCTACTCTACAGCGGGAAGCATAAAATTTTGTGTACACGAGGAGAAACCGCGGGATAAGCGGAATCGAAGAACGCGCACGGGAAGCGCAACGAACTCCACGCCCTCCCCGAGGAAACTTCTCTCCCCCGCGCGATTACGTGCCGCGCGGTATATTTCATCGCTGCGAAGCAACGGACCCAGAGGGGGTGGAGGCTTGGTGGAGGCGGAACGGACCGGAAACGCGAAACAAAATTAAAAGGGTCCGCGCGGAGGAATTTTCCGGCGCTTTTAAGACCGCTTTAACCGAGTGGCGTGGAACTACGGCGAACAATTAGCGTCGATTACGGAGGTTACGCCGCTAATGAAACGTTATAGCGCGGCAACTACCCGGTAGTATAATTTCGAACGAACCCGCGTACGTGTTGCGGGCGTATCGCGTTCGACCGTGATATCTTGAAATCGACACGATCGCGACGCCGCTGGTCATTTCCGCGGCGCGCCCTTTAGACGAGCGCATATTTCGCGTGAAAGCTTTTACATCCTCCACGCTCTATCCACTTCGCGCGACCACCGGCTGGTCGCAGTTGAACTGGGTAAAGCTCCAGTTTCGGTCGAGCCCACGATACAGCGGTCTCTTTCTCGGCTCGACAGAGCCTACACGCTCTCGATCAATCCTTTCTCGTTCTCCCCTCTGGCCTGGCTCACCCTCTCTCCCTCTATCCCTCTGTCGCTCGCTTTTTCGTTGCCCCTTCGCGCACCTTTCGTTTTTCGGTAGCGACGAATCGATCCTCGAACCAGAAGAGAACCGTAGCGAGTCACGTGGGGCCAGCTGTGACGCATTTGTTACGGTTTTGGAACCGGGATTACCTCGGACGCGTCCCTGGCCGAATCGCACGGACAGCCGTTCCATCGACAGGATCCCCGCCACGTAAGGGAAACGACACGGATCAGCCGCGGTTCGACGTATAGCGTCGGATCTCTCCGACCACCGCGAACCCAGGCCGTTCGCGTCGGCAAATTTTCAATAGCGTCGAACCCTGGGTTCAATTTTAATTATCGCTCGAAATAATCCACGCGTCAGGGAAACAACGCGAGCGGGACGCGTTGGCTGACGCGTCGTGACAAATTTCTCCAGCCCGGAGCGGTGGCTGAGCGACTCGCGGCGCCGCGTTTTCGATAATATCGGATTTTGTATCCAATTTTAATTATCGCTTGTAATTACCGGCTGTCCAAAGAGTTAATAAGGGGTCAGAAATTCGCGGGAAATCGTTCGTGCGCCGTCCGTTCGATTAAAATTTCGTCAATACCGCCGGGCAACCGCCGCAGGACCGGACGAGCGATCCATACCGTCGTTTCCGGCGAAGGACCCAAGCTGGAGGGGAAATCCGAGCGGTCGCGGCTCCTTTTACCCCGTGAACGGTGTCGCGAGGGCCGAGTCCCGTGTATAATACGTCGTAGCGGGCTCCTCGCGAGCATTTCGAGCCGTGAAATTGCTATTTATTCGGTGAACGCCGCGCGGAGTCGGTATAGAGGCTCGCCGACATAACCATTTGGCCGGCTCGAAATCCATTACTGGCGAAACTATGAAGTTATCGCGCCGCTACACTTTGCCAACTACAACCCACTGGGGGCGAGAATGTAGGCCGCTTTGGGTTCGAGGCGCTCCACGCGAAGACACGGCCGATCGTTATTCCCGCGAGTGGTGTTCCGGGACACTCTCGAAAGCGTGACGACCGTCGCGATATCGGGCTCGAAGAACGGGCCGCGAGTGGCTACGATGTTTCGATCCTGCGGAAGAGATATCGTCTATAGAAACGATTATACGGGATGTCTGGTGAATCTAGTTTTCTGCGGCGAATGGTTCCTTAATTTCTCTTTATCTTGTGACGGTCTTCGCCACTAGGGACAGCACACTCGTCAGTTTCCCGCGAGCACTCCATGTCCTACTCCGTTTTTTCCAAGCACCGCCGCATATAACACCGACATGCGTGACCCTTCGCAGTGTGTTTAACGCCCATAACACCTACTGGTATAGGCAAAAGCCTAGGTACAGTAGAGCGAGCCAAAGCGCTCAGTAACGCTCAAATTAGACACTCGTTCTGTCCTACTCCGTTTCTATATAATAGAAATTCGGACCTATCCCTACCATTCCAGCGTCTAAGACAGGGTCTGCTAGGTAGCCTTACCGATGAGTCCTCTAGCAGGCCCAGAACGAAACGTTCTTCCCTCTCTTTTTCCTTCCTACCCTCTCTCACGCACACATTACAGCCCAACTATTGAAGCCAGGCGTTCAGCCCCACCAACACGGTGAGACGAGCTTCAATCTGCTGACAATAAATCGATAATTGCCATAAACACTTGTCAGTCTCAGCTGTTACTGATCGAGAAACCGGCTTCGGACTTCAGACCACGATTCTTTCGTCGTCGTGGCGATGGAGAGGAGGAAGCGTTACCCGGTTCGAAGCAACGAATTTGCTCCTTCCAGTGCTTTCGACGAGTCCTCGCGAACGAGGCCGCAAACTTCCCGAGAAGAAATTCGTTCCAGCGGACTCGAGCAAGTTAGCCAGCTCTAACCAGCCCCTATCTCGGAAACAAATTCACCCTCCGCGAGCTACTTCTCGCGTCTCACCCTGCATCCTGATACGCGAGCGTACTAACACACGATCACGCGTGTTCCAGTTCCGGAAACGCGATCGCAGCGCGCGGGGGATGGTAAAAGGGGATGGCGGAAGAGAGCCCGGCGTCAGTGAATTTAAATCCTCTCGTTTCGAAGAAAAGCGTTCGGTTTGGGGACTTAGACTGGATGGTTTTTGTTCGCTTTTGGACAGCTTCCTGGAGCGGCTGATTCAGTTACCCGAGCTCTCGCTCCTTTCTCGGCTCGCTAATGCAATTATGGTTGCATTCTTCGCAAACTCAGAACGATACGAGGACACGCGAGTCTTTTCAGAGTTGCGTTAATTTTATTTAACTTGGATTTATGAAACTCGTGTTCGAATTAATCTCTCAGAACGACGTTTTAAGAAAGGAAGAAGTCGAAGGACGGTGATGTATTTACGTTAACCGTACGCTTCTGTCTCAGCGATTCGATTGTTCCCGAGCGAAATTACAGGCGAAGGAATGTGCACGGGAGAATATCTTCGTTGACGAACGATGACGGGAATGCGGAGGGGCGGGGTATATAATTTCGTCATGTCGATCATGATTACGTCCGGAATGTGACTAAATGAACCCACTGACTTTCACCCTGGAAGGCACGCTATTAATTCCGTGTACGCGCAATCTTGTAGCCTTCGCGCGTTTCGAAACGACACCAAACTTCTTTCGATTCGAGTTCTAATTATAACGAACCCGCGCCAGAAGCTGCGATATCCTTTTATCAACGTGACTCGAACCGACTGACAGCCTCCTCCTCTCGCCGTTCAACTCGCGCTGCACATTCAACCCCGCAACGACCAATCGCAAAACTCTTCGGCTTACTGCCGCGTCGTTTTCGTTTCTCCTTTATGATCTCGTTCAACTGGTCATCAACACGTTTCGCAGACCGGCGCGATGCTCGCGTCAGGATCAATGGAGTCCTCGATGGATGCGCCACTCTCCAGCCGAGACACGATAATGAGATGCGGTGCTACCGTAAAACCGCCACTAAACTTTGGCAATCGTCGTTGGTTTTCACCCCCTTCGACGATAAACCGTGGAAGCAGGTATCTGGCCGTTAAAAGCGACCAATGGGGGGCATCGAGACATCGACGATCTCCGCGAAATCGTTCGGTAATTATCGTCTTCTGGAATAACTCAAAGTGGCCACGACGACGCGCGACGTCGAAATAATTCGTGGACGCACGGAGGGTCGTACGGCTGGAATTTCGATGCGCGAGAACTTCGAGGACGAGGCTGCGTCTGCAAGGTGTTACGTGGTTTCGCTGGTAATCGTTATCGATTAACACGATTAAGCGTTCAACTCGGTGTCTATTATTCCCGCGGGCCGTTTCCAATAACCCCCACCCCTTTGATCCGCAACGTTCTCTATAAACATCATATCGGGATTCAATTAGGTGTCGCGCTGCGCGATTCAGTTTTTGCGACCGTCACTACGCGACTGTAATTCCGAGTCTCAATCAGCATGCAGAATTGTCGTGTCAAACGCTGTTCCTCGCGTTTCCACGCGTTCCGCGGGAGACTGAAGCTATCGCGTCGATTCGTTACGAATAGATTCCGCCTTATCGAAGGGAATAGGGGACTCTCTGTGTATTTACATCCGATGCTCCGCTAGGAAATATGCTGCTCGGATAATAGAACGATCGCGCGAGAGAACATCCGAACGGCAGAACGTTTAGATAACGCGAGCTCGGATAATGGTGGTTGTACCGCGGCGCGGCGATAAGTAAGTAAAGCAAGACGCAAAGTGAGCCTCGAAGCACCGAGGGGTTGAAATTGAAACTTGACGCGGACGTTTTCGAACGATTCCCCAGCCAGGGGTTCGATCGTCGCAGGGGTTCTCGACTGGAAATCATCGCGGCGATCGCGCGCCCGGAAATTGAGCCACGGGCGGCGATTATCGCCGCGAATGGCGGATTTTTCGTGCACGCGGGCCTGGCGCAAATTATACCCGGCACGGCATAAACGGGGCTACCCCCTCGCGGCTGTTCGAGCGTGACGGCGAATTTCCGAATTACCGGGAGCTTGTTACGACCGATCGTAAAGCTTAGAACTAGGAATAATGCCGGCAGCTGAAAACAGTAATGGCATATTACAGGGGTGGCTCGACTACAATACCGAGCGCCGTGGATTGAAACGGAACGCCGCGTCGTAAAACAGCAACGACAGTCGACGAAACGTGCATGGAAATCGATACCCGCGGATACGAGGAGAGCGTTTTGTACATTGGCCCGCGTTTGACTAGAAAACGAACCGCTCCAGCCGGCGGTGGTGCGGCCGCGCGTATGCACCGCCGCCGAAAAGTTTCGGTACGCGCGCACATTTCATATTTATGCTTGTCCGACCGACGAGAGCGAATAAAAATGGAATAAAAATGATCCGTGGCGGGGACGGTCGTGGCGCTCGATTCGGTTTTACGATTAAGTAACGAGAGAGAGAGAGAGAGAGAGAGAGAGAGAGAGAGAGAGACGGCGAGCGTAACGCGAAGGGGCGGAAAGGGGTGGGACCGTGAGTTTTGCAAGTCCCAATTTGCACGGAGCCGCGCACGGGGCTTTCAGTCATTCCCCTTTCCAGTTCCTAAACTGACCCGATTCCGCAACTAATCTCGTTCCCTAAAGGAACGTAAATCTCCCCCTTTCCGACTGTTCCCAGAGCAGAACACGAAATAGCCAATTACCCAATGTATCAAAGACACGATTAAGAAATAGTATTTCCGTCGCGTAAGTATACTCGTGCGAGGGAACGTATAATCCAGCGAAACGTCACCCGGCGTGGCCCTTTATCCGTGTAAAGTGAAAACCCTTAAGCTGCAGAGATCAAAGGGCGTTTTAACGTCTACGAAAGCGGTGTCACGGCGCGCTGGAATGGCGGGAAAGAGGAGTTAGCCGGTTTTAATCGCGCAGCCCTATTATTATCGGTCGCTGGTGCTTGACCAAACTCTCGCGGACGGTTGAAGCGCATCTCGCTCGCAACGAGACGAGGCGACGGCGGCGGCCAGGTCGATTACCTACGCCATTTGGGAGTCGTTGTTGTTGCGGCCCTGCTGGAAACAACTAGCAAGTCGGTTTAGAACTTGGATGCCCCAAGTGTTTCGCCATCTAGCCGGGCGAACCCATAAATCGCGGCCAGCCCGCGCATTACCGCGCTTCTCGTTTGTCTACCCCCGAGCAACCTTCGGCTGCTGCCCGCCCGAGGGTTTCGTTGGGACCCCGTTAATTTATTCGAGCCCGATCGCGGGCACGAGTCGACGAGCTGTTCGAATCGATCGCGCGACATCGATTAAAACGAACGTCCTTCCCTTGTTCCCGGTTTTTTTTTCCCCTCTATTTTCTAGTCGATGTGTATCGGTTTAGTTTTAGCGCTGCTGGCGCGCAAAGTGTAAATTCGTGTTGGTACCTCGGTCGAAAATAATACGACTGTTTGTCAAACGATTGGCACGCGCGTCCACCCGATCGCGGAGCGTAACTTCTCTATTTGATTTTCCAATTATTCCGCGCGTTCACGTTCGCGCTGCTTGTCCACGCGACATCGTATTTCACGGTATCCCGTGTCACATAATTTCCGACTAATGGATACGTCGATCCGCGGATTTGACCTCGGCCCAGCGCCGATAAGGGGTTGCGAAGTTAGTTTACGGGCTGTCGACAGGCTGCTACCACTGGCTTGAAGAATTCTCGAGAGCACAGTGGCTGCTCGAACGATCGAAACGCTCGTTCTGACCGCGTTCCTCGCGATGGCTGCGCGAAAACTCGCTGCTCCGCCCGTTATTAATTGCCGAGGAGCGTTCCAACAACCGTTTTTCCTCGGCGAACCGTAATCGCGCGACGATAATACACGCTGATGGGAATCGCGGCTGTCCGACTGTCATTACGCTGTAGGAATCGAGTCAGCAAATTATTCACGCACGACACTTTCTGACGGCTCTAACGATCTGTTTCCTTTCGCGGATACGTACGCCCGCCGTCCCTATCGGCAGCGATCTGAAAATTGAACGACAGCGGTTCTAACCGCGGGAGAACCGTGTTGTGTGCTGTGTATCATCAGGGTAATCAAATTTTTATGCGCTCCGTTGCTGGAAACCGACGATGGATGATAGACAAACTACGGGCTATTAATGGATATACGAGAGCTTAGCGTGTGACAAACAATATCCGCGTTCGAAAGAACTCGCGAGCGAACGCGTAACAGTCGATTCCACTGCTTGTTTCCCTTCCAACGCGTCCCAAGATCCGGCTCACGAACTCGAGCGAGTTCCATTGAAATGAAATTCATCTCCGCGCCCTTCGCGTTCCTTCAGGACGAAATTTCTCGCGCGAAACCCGAGATCGATGTCCGAATCTACTCCTCGCGAGTGCGACGCGATCGCTGATCCCTCGAACGACTCGACTCTCGCAGCCAGCGATTCGACGCTGGGATCGAGATCAACCTTTCGCGCGGCAGACGCGCCTAATCTCCCTCGATTTCTTTCCCAGCGTCGCGTCGCGTCACTATCAATCTCGAATAGGGGTGGTCGCGCTCAGCCACTGTCGCCAACGTTAACGACAAATTACCCGTGTTTCGTGCACGCTGACCAGTCGGACTTCGACAAATGAGAAAGTTCCGAGAGCCTCGACCCACACCTTCGCCTCTTTCGACGTCCGCCGCGCTGTTAATGCGTCCCGCGTACCAAGTTTCAGAGCCCGCGCGGCCACGCCACGAGCGGGCGAAGTTTCTCCGCGTGTCCTCGCCATCCGACTCCGAGTTTTAGACGGGGACTTCGCCTCCGTGAAATTCTTATTAATGTTTCAACAGGAAAGAGCTGGCCACCAGCCCCTCCCCCCTCGACCGACCGGTCTACCGCGCCGCCATTAAATCGAATACGTACAGAGCCAGCGCGCCCGTCCGTCCAGCTTTACTCCCGTCCTCCTCGTTAATCTTCCTTTTATAGAGTATCGACTGCAGAGTTTAACCGAATTTCCTCAACTTCCCGCCGCTTAATACACCCGGCAGCTGGCCCACGGACGGCGTCTAATCTATTTTCCAATGGATCGGCCCTGGGTCAGCGCGTCGCTGCGAAGAGGCTACCCATCGCTCGACAAAATCGACGCGCGACGCTGTTTCGATCTTTCGACGAGTCTTTGCTCCCACTTAATTACGCCTTCCGTGCGGTCGAACGGACTGCGTCTTTGTAATTGCAGCATTGTCGTCGACGAGGTAATTGGCTCGTCGCTGCTGTTTTCGGATCGAGCGATCATTTCTGCTCTCGCGGAGAACAGACGTCCCCGTCCGCTAAACGCGGACGTAAACAAGCGACGTCCGCTTTGGACGCGTCTCATCCGGGTCTTTTGACGTAATTACAATTGCTGATATGACGGCAGAGCTCGTGATTTGGATCTTTGTAGTCTTTGCGTTAAGCTGCCGGTTGACAGGCCGCCTGGTTCCATTCCCTTTGATCCTGGCAGCGGACCTCGGTCGTTTTCACCGAATGGTATCGCTACGATAATACCGTGCGAATGTTTTCTCGGGCAAATTTATTCGATCTAACTTCCTCGAAATTGCAGCGGTAATAATTGTTGGAACACACTAGTTTACCGTGTCCAATACGGTTCGAAATTGCCAATTAAGTTTCCCCTCTCGTTCAATTTTCGCGAGATCCACGGATCCGTGCCCCTTTCATGGGCGCGCCGGCAATTTCGCTGCTCGGACATATCGTCCAACCCTCGCCTACTCTCCCCTCCCTCCCCCCAGGTCTGCGAAGGTGAAACGTCTACGTTCTTGAATGATAATCGCGGATTCCCCATGAATACCGGTCCGCTCGTAATACCCGCCCATAAGAAAGGAAACTGGCGCTGGTCCTCGAGACTTCGTACTTAACGGCGAGTCGTCCCTCTTGCTTAACCTTCAACCATCTAAGCTTCCGGCGAGTTAATTAAACGACTCGTCGCGTCCGTTTAAACGGGAGGCGTCTTCGAGGCGCGCGATCCTTAGCGGTCCTTTGTGCACGCCGCGTTCCCGTTTTTCTTCCGTTTGTCGTCTTCGAGCGCGCGATCCTTATTGGCTCTTTGTACACCGTTTTTCTTCGGTTCGAACGTCTCATCGGGAAAGGGACAACGCGTCTCCTTCGGTTTCCTTTGCCTCGCTTTTCGGATAACCGCGAAGAACCACTTGACGCTCGAGTCGAAGCGCGCAGTCCTCGCGACGAAGGTTCTACCGTTCGAACGGGAGCGTTCAACCGGAAGTGTATCCCCGTTACCTAGAGGTGGCGAAATATAATAGACACTCATAAATCTGGAACAGCCGCCGGTTCTTTCGACGTTCCCCGCGGAGGAACGCATCAATCTACATCCGAACTTGGCGGAAAGTTTCGCGGCTATCGTCGAGGGGAAGCTCGCCCCAGCGGCAGAATCGCGCAGCCGGTCGAGGAACGGTCGGCTTGAAGCGGAGCTCGACACCATTTATATCCCCGCGACTTGACGCCGTGCTGACCGTCACGGTGGTCAGAATAATCACGCACGAATGAAATTATTGCCGCATCCTGACGTTAATTACCGTAAATTGATGGAATCCGGGAACGGTAAAGCGTTTAACGGCCGGCAGACGCGGTTGAAACGGGCCGGTCGCGTTTTGACCGCGAAAGTTCGTAATTGCGTCGGACGAGTTAATTATCGGTAATGAGCGACCGAAACGATATCTTCCAGTTACGACGAAATAAAGACGGGTCGATCGATAGACCGGTCGCCGCCACGCTCGGGACCGGTCTTTCTTTTTCAGGCCAGACCTGCCTCAACCCCTTCTTCCACCGCAGACGGGAAATTGAGCAGCGGAGAATTCCGAGCACTTCGCGAAACGCCTGTAATTCTCATGCTCGAAACTATTGAGAACGGCCACGAGTAACGAATATCAACTTGGAATTTCTTGTCCAACTTCCCGACGATTTGACCGCGTCCATTTTTTTCGTTTTTTTTTAATATTTCTCTGATTTAGGGATGAAAATGTGGCGGTCCTCGCCACTAGGGGGACAGCACTCTCAGCACTTCTCGCCAGTTCCTCGCGAGCACTCCATGTCCGACTTCGTTTTTATATAATAGAAATTCTGACCTATCCCTATCATCCCAGCGTCTAAGGCAGGGTCTGCTAGGTAGCTAGGATTATTGAGTCCACTAGCAGGCCCAGGACGAAACGTTCTTCCCTCTCTTTTTCTCTTTACAGCGACAATAATTGAAGCAGGCGTTCAGCCCACCAACACAAACACCACGCTTCAAAAAGTTGGTGGTTCGCGCACGATCGTTCTTTCGAAGGATTTCATTTGACGTTGCAGTCCAGATAAAATTCCAGCGAGGTGACGAATCACCTTTACGACCGTTGTAAATCTCCGATCGCCATTAGCATCTCGACGGTAAACAAGCTGATTTCCATTCGAATCAAGATCGAAGATACCGCTGGACACACGAAGATCAATATTTGCTGATAACGCTATGCACACCTGAAACGTTAAATACTATCTACTTTCTATCGACCAAAAAAGGCTTCAAACGGTCAGATATCGATCGCAGATTTAGACCAACGATACGATTTACTCCTTATCTCTGTCAACAATTTCGCCTTCCTCGTTCCAACCTTTCAAGTCAGTCAGCGGAACGATTCTGCATTAACTCGCGCGAAACTTTCGCTGAAACGGTCACTAAAAATACAAGTGGAACTCGCTCTCTCTTTCTCTCTCTCTCTCTTTCTTTCTTTCTGCCTTTACAGCGAATCTCGAAAGTTAATCGAACAAGTTATAACGCGTGCCACGTCCAAACCGCGATGACACCTTTTCCCTTCCGCGAACGGTGTAAATTATTAAACGCGGCGAATGACAAAGCACGCGAAGCGAAAGATAGAGGGAACGGGAAAGAGAGAGAGGAGGATAATTAGGGATGATCAGATAAAAAGTGTCGCGCGCAGCCATAGTCTGTTTGTCCGCGAGGAGGCTTCTTGGAAGCGGTGTTTCGATCGCGTGGGACAACAGGGGGTCGGTGACAATCACGAATCGACCGTCGGAGGGGATGATCGTCGATTTATCTGGCGTGGAAATTGCAGCCAGCTCTTAATAGCCCAGGCGCGGCTCGCCGCGTGTAAAAAGGTCCCGTGTCTAAAGTGATTCGGGTTAATTCGCATCGATCGATCGTTATCTTCGACGGGACCTCGCGTTGGCGTATTCGTCAACGAGCGAAGGCGGATTTTCGTCGTACGCGAATTTCTGCGCGCGTTAAGAGATCCCGTTGTTGTTTTATAGGGAATTAAGCGGCGCCCCCAGCTGTGGCTCACCGTTCAGCGTGAGAAGCGAGGAAAAATCAGCCGTTTCATGTCCCGCTGCATTATTGCCTGTGCATTATTCCGTGAAACAAATGGAAACGCCGCGGTCGCTAACTTTTTCATCGCGACCCTCGAACCGTGTTGATTCAACGGTCTGAATAAACGTACGAAGCTTTTTATCCCGACGGAATTCATAAACGGGGCTGTTTTTCCTCCCCTTTTTTTTTTCTACTTTTTTGCTCGTTCAATTTGCAACGTTGCCGGACAAGCGGTTCCGCGGCCGCAGCGAAAATCCGAGCGAGACGCGGGGGTTGAAACGGCGTTCGCGAACGAGCGCAAAGGCGCGGCGAGTGAGCTGCGAACAAAACGGAATCGCGTCTTTAAATACCGCCGCGTTCGAAAACGAGACTCACCGCGACCTCCTTTTCGCGCGACCCGTCGTCGAAATTTTTCTCCACCACCCCGCGTACGTATTCCTCGAAACGACGTTGAACGTAGGAGAGAATTCGTACGGCAGAAACGCGTGCATTTAATGAACGATAATGGCCGACAATCCGGTGCCGTAATCTCCGACCCGTCTGTGTCGATGTTACCGCGACAGAGGGTTCGAGTAGGGGCGATGACCTATTTACGGTACGGTTGAACGAGGCAGTCGCTTAAAAGGAGGCTAAATTCCGAGGGAAACGGCGTCGCGATTACAATGGCCGCCTCTGGGGGCGAGATTCTTGCGTATTTCACGGGGAGTGCATGGCTCCGTTTGACGACGACTGCGAAAAAGCGAACAATTTGCCGGGGAACGGCGCACATTCCGGGCCAGCACGGCGTTCGAATCTTCAAATATCGGGCAGATCCCAATGTTCCCGTCGTCCCTGTTGTTGTCTCATAATGCTTATTGTCTGTCAGATTGCACGACAACAGGGATAATGAACACGAGATTGTATCTGTGCCCGTAACGTACGTACAAACGTCTGTCGCTCCATCGCGGTGCGTGCACTCCGTGCTCCACACTCCGAAAGACAAGATAATTAACGTGCCCCAACTGCGCTCAACATCCAATTTATTCGTGCCAAAGGGATGGAGCCGAGAATTGAACCATCGCGCCCGACGGCTGGCTCATGATACATCTCTCTGTGCCACGCTCCTCTCTGCCAATCGCGTTGATTAAGTAACTTAATTAAAAGTATTCGGAGAAATATTATCGACGCGGACGCTTTGTCGACGCGCCTCCGACAAAAGCGCGATCCCACTGTTCCTCTTCTTTCTTTCTCGCGGCGCGCTGTTTGCTGTACGCCGCGCTCGCCAGGCGGCCAGAGGGGAGGTTCGCCGCGATCAATAGGAATGAAGTAGAGATTTAAAGAGGGTGTACTTCCGGTACAACCGTTTGTCCAGGATCGGGGAGACTCGCGAGTTCGATGAAAAATTTAGCCCGTCCAGAGAGAGCTTCGATGGACGTTTGCCACAATTTCCTCGGCGAAAGCGTCTAAACCCATCGATACTGGTAAACGACAGGCTAAAAGGTTCGCGTGGCCATCGACGCGTCGTTCGTAAGTCTTTCCAAGCCGACCGCCAATTTTCTCCCTAAGCATACAATCCTTGTACCGACGTGTACACCCGCGTTTAGTTATTCAATCGAAGATTAGTCCGAGATTCCCATTACCTATCGAGCTGGTAACAATCTGGTTGGACATAATCGAGAATCCATGTTCTAATCTGGCCCCTAATGAAACCCTCGTATGCACCACGTGGAACGCGGGAGGGCCGCCGCTGGGAAACGGCAACAGTTCCGAAATAAATGTCACGGCTTAATCGATTCCTCTTCACCGTCTGAGCGATATCCGTCAAAGCGAATCCTCTCGAGGCGAGCGGGTCTAAGGGAAACGCGTCTAAATTAACCAGCAGTCGCTTTGTTCGCCCCGAGGACGAGGAGGGACCAACGTTTGGGTTATCGGCGAGAGCCAATAAATGATATCCACTATGCAACGACGCACAGTATCAAAGGTGCTACCCAGCTTTTGCATGGCCGCCCTGCACAGAGGGACTTTGCGACGGTCCTTTTAAAACCGTCGAGAACGCCTGGACGTTCGAACGGACGGGAAGAAGCCAACGGAGAATCGCAAACGTTTAAACCGTTGCGTCTCGTCCCGTTAGAGACTTTGTTCGTAGGCTGGCGTGTCGTAAATGCAGACGACGATTGTTGTTCCGCCCCTTTGAGAGCGTTCCGCGAGGCGAACAAAAACATTGCTTGTCACTCGCGCTCCTGATTTCACTCGATTCTCTTCGATCGAATTAGAAAGAGAACTCAATTACACGTTCTCGAAAAAAGACAAGACTGGTATCGTCGTTCCTTTCAAAGTTCCATCTCGCGTAAACCCTCGCTCGCCCTTCCCTTCTTTATCACCGACGCGAATTCAACGTCAATGACGCGTCACAATCAATCTGGCCCAGGGAACGGGAAACAAAATAGCCGGGGAAGGCGTGGCAACGGCAGCTGCGAGAGACACGTATCGAAAAGGGATCCTTCTTTATTCGGATGCCTTGTCAGCGTCTCTCGAAATGCGAGGACAAAGAATCTCGCGCGACGGAACAAACATGCACGCGAGTAACACCGGGACGAAGGGTGGATCGATTGGAGCCGTGTTTCCGAGGGGGAGCGCGCACGGATCGCGCGACCCAAGGCCCATGGCGTTTTGACGCGGTACCATAAATCCGCGGCGCCTCCGCGCGCGTGCACCAGCGTGTGCAGCCCATGAATGTATGCATGCGCGGCAGTCCGCGTGGGCCTTATTGAATTCGACGGGACGGAACAGCTTCGCCTCGATTCCTCCGGTCGCTGCGCCCTCGCCAACCGTCCCATCCGTGTGTTCGACTTTTATCGCGCCTCTGTTTCGATCGACCCCTTCCGCGTCGAGCGTGGACGCCGTTCCGCGCCGCGTCTCGACGCGAGAGGCCCTCGGAAGCGGATCAAATCTCTCCGCCTCGCGGCCGCCTTGTTCCGGAGCGCTTCGAATATCCGCGTAACGATTGTTGTTTCCGCTTGTTGGCAAGATCCCGCGAGTCGATCGCACTTCTCGTTAACTGGACTAACCGAGAGAGGTTCAACCGTGCAACTGATTGGCCCGTTCGTTGATGCTCGACGGAGATACTCGTGGGAAATACGGTCCCTCGAACTGGCGACCGGCTAAGTTTTACATCGGATAACGGGGGCTGGGGGAGGGATGGTCCCCGCGAAGTGTCGCGTCGCAACGGCGGTTACTTATTCACCCTGGCCGGGATTAAATGTAAATTCGGCTGATGCGCGGGATATTTGGCGGCGCGTCGAAATTCAATAATGCAGGAGGATCGTCAGATGGAATGTGGGTTAGCGGGCGCGGCGGCGTTTCAGCGCCGGCGTCGACCTTCCCGACGCATCAAACGGTAACAGAAGTAAAAACGCCCGGGCGGAATCGCATTCTGCTCGGAGACAAAGAGCTCTCTCGCGAAGACGCTCGGCTGTACTACTCCGCCACCCTTTCTCGACGGTCTGATCTTTCAGGAGGAGATACGATAATCTAATAGAGCCGGAGTAAGAGCATCGACGGTAAAGGGAAGTTCCTTTCCCTGGCCGCGTTTGTCTAAATGCGCGTTCCCGCTGCTCGCCCCCAGTCTGGTACAGTTGCACTCGAACCTCTTAATGAAGGGGCAGACTTCAGGCAGCCGGACCTAAATCGCAATTCTGGCGTTAATAATATCAGTCCTCCGACGACCGAATAAATGTTCGCCGTTCGAAAATACGGTTTTTCGTCCCCCCGAACTGCGTTTGTGCATTTCAGGCCAATGCGTTCGCAAACGCGAATTTTTTCTCTCCAGCCGACTCTCTTTGGCGACTTTTCCTTAATTAAAAACTGTACGTAATGAAACTTTACGTTGTCGGTGCACGCGCGACTTTCTGCGGAATTGCGTATCCCGCTGAAGCTCGTATTAATACCATTGCCACGAGAAACCTTCAATTTTTCTCCAGCTTCTCTTACTTGAGGCAGGGAAACGCGAGAATGATTAACCATACAGGACGAAAGAGTGATATCTTGATGAGTTCGCGAGGTGGCGCAATCGTCGGAGCGGTGGATAATCCAGGGCTTTCAAGCCCTCGCCTTGCGCGGGAACGGCGTGCATTTTTACTCGGCGGAAAAGGGCGGTGACGCGTCCAACGTCTGCCGTCTTCTTTTCTTCGTTTCAATTTCGCCGCGCTGAAGAAAAGGGGTGGAACTCCGCGATTTTGATTCTCTCTTGTCCGCGAACGAATGTTATTAAAGCGAGACAGCAGACAGATCGATGCGCGTTAATAACTCCGCATCCACGGATACAAAGAACACCAGTGACGAATAAACTACGTCGATTACCAAGAGCCAGGCGAAAGAACGCAGCGAGACCGAACGCGTGATCGATCACGCGGATTAATCCGCGTGAGAAGAAAACCGCTCGATGGACTTCCGTAATCTGTTTCATATCGAGTAATCTACTTATGCAGCGCGGATTCCCTGGCCACGTCGCTCGGAACCACGATTTATGGTATCAAAGCGGCGGCGTTCGTTCGACCGATTAATCGCCGTTGCCAGGTGAAGCCCCAAAGGCTCCGAGCAACCGTTCCCCTTTTAACGAAATTACCCCGATTTCTGTTGCGATTATTCGCGTTCGCACCTTCCGTCCTTCGCCATTCGACGTGGCGCGGACTTTGACGGCGCGTTCTCGGAATTATCGCGCGGATTTAACTGTTTTTCTTTCGCGAATGGATGCACAGGGACGGCGAATCGCGCATAAAACAAGGTAATCAACGATAGCAACGTTGGCTGTTTCGATGGCGGACGGTGAGTCGACGCGTCTCGGCGTTTAACACCTCGGTAATCAATCTCACGGATCACGCGCGTTTCGATGGAGCTCACGTTCTTGTAACCCGGCCGCAACACAGTCAGTTTGGGTGTCATCCTCGGATGGAATATCGCCTTCCGGTGTCCACGGGTGTTCGACCATCGTGGACGGCTGCAGACGAGATCAGAATGTTTCACGAACAGCAACGGTGATACGCGTCGGCTCGAGTTACGGATAATTCAGGCGATATATCCCCTGGCCGCGCGATTCCGCGCCGATGGCGAGTTTTAGGAAAAACGATATTTCCGTATAATTGAACGCGACCGGACAATACGAAAAATTAGTCGTTACCAGAGTCGTTCCTATTTTTTCGCGCTCGTCACGCATATTGTTTCGCCGTGACGTGCCCGGCCCTCGCAATTTTCCGCCGTTTCTGTCCGGACCAGACCGAATATTCGCCATCCGCATTTGTTACAAATCGTGACACTGCGGTGGACCTATAAAAAGCTGTTTTCGACCGCGCGCCGCGAAACGGAGAGAGCTTTTCGAACGATAGAATGTAAATACGTTGCAAATGCGTTTTACCGGAACGCGTTCGGTCAGCTGTTCGCGTGGGTATAATAATTTAATTATATCTTGTACCACAAAAGATAATTAAAAAAAGAAAAATGAGTACGTAACCAAAAAACAAGCGTTTAAAGAAGGAATCAAGAAGAAGTTTACGTCCTTGTCACATTTCTCAACGCTATCAACGGTTAACGATGTAATGTTAAATTTCATTGAAAAATACACCAAGAAGACTTGCGAATATTTTCATAAAAAACAGCTCAGGAGATAGCAGAGAGCGTCTAGATTGCAACGCTTTTTGTTTCGTCCCGATATCTCAATCGGTTCCGGAGATACAGGCGTTTAAAGATTGACCGCTCTGGACGCGGAGTTATGAATGGAGGTCGGCCATCTTGGATCCCCAGTGACCCACTTAATTTCCTAGAAATGCGTACGCTAAGTAGTAATAGTAAAAATCCCGTTACTCCGCCCTTTGTCACTGACCAGCGCACATATGTTCTGCTTGGGATAGGTCAGTGCCTGAATGTGCGAGCGAGACTTCCGAGTGCGTGACAAGGATGACGATAGAAAACTATCAGAAATTACGTTCGTCTTCGCACGACGATATCTCGGGAACGGGAAGAGATATCGACGCGAGACGAAAAGCATTTTACAGAAGAAGGTTCCTCGCTCCCAACAACCTGGATTTCGGTAAAAAATAATTTGGAACCTAGGAACAGTGGTTCTCAAAAGTCTGGTCAAATTCAATCCATATTATTGATATGTTTCGATATGTGTAAATGCAAAAGCGTGTAGTTTTGGGTGAATGTATTTTATAATAATTATGTTAGTTATTGTTAACGTTGAATAAGGGAATAACGAGGGCTATAAGAGGTTTATCGTGTCATTTAAATTTATATACCGTATGTAATTTAAATTACATTTTAAGAGCCACACTTCCACGTGTAATCGATGTTCTGTTTACGGTTCAAGTGTCTTCGAACAGTTAAAACTTGCCGCGGGCGTGTGCGGTTATTCAGCGTTATTTATTAATACTGAAATTGTGACATAGATTTGGGACTTTGAAGTCCCGCCGGTCATCAACGGTGTAATAACCATCCAATCAACTAACGCATCGAATATTCGATACGGTGTATATACCATTTGCACAATATATTTGCGGAAACAGTAGCGTGGACCAAAAATAACGGAACCCGCGGAATTAATCGGGCAGACCGCGCCGCGTCCTCGCCAAAACCAAAGAGCAAGCGTATCTTGTTGAAATGCTAGCCCTTCGAATCGATGATCGGCGCGGCGATAATAATCCACGCTTGCAGTTATAACGAATACAAAGAACCGACGTAACGATATCGGCGATGCAATTACTTCCGCGTTAAAGCATCATCCCCTCGTTACGATCCACCGAAAAAAGCCTCTCGTTTAATTGCAATTACTTGCGCGTTTAATTCGAATGCGACTTCGGTTATTGCGCAAATTGCGGTCGTCCGTTCTCGTTGCGCGATTTCCGGGAAATTCCCGGACGGATAATCAACCGGACCGAAAAGGGAACATGATGGCGGTCGATGACCGGAAGGAGGACTCGCGAGGGAACTCTTTGGAGGGCGCCTCCCTCGTAGAGCGAGCTGGATACACGGTGCGCCGTTTTCGTTAGTCGCGGCAACGCTCGGGTCTAATTAACGCGAATTAACGCGGCCCGTTGTTGATGGCCGGTAAAAGGAGCGGCGGCCGTTCGCGAAGGGGCGAATCATAAATAACGAAGACTCGGACCAGATGCCCCTCGCGTTTTCGACGCGCCGCAGCGCCTTCGTTGCACGTAACGATAACTGAATGGCTACTGTTCATTAAGCTTTCGCTCCGTTCGCCTGGAATGGATAGCGAGCATTTTCTTCGCTCCGCCGTGGCCGCGTAATAAATTTCGTTCGTTAATCCGTTCACGGAAGCGCATTGGATGCTTATTAAACTATGGCTCGGGCGTAGCTGAAAACGTTGCCAAGTTAAAACTTGCACGAGTAGCTCGCTCCGCGCTCCGCTTTTACTCTTTTTTTCTCTATACTCCTCTCCTTTTTTTCTGTTTTTTTTTTTTCCTGCTCGCCGTTTCCCTCAATCCTAGTAGCCCTGTTGCCAGTCTCGTATATTATTTAAGCATTTCAAACTTCCCGGCGGAACGACGGAGTATGTATCTTTTTAAATTTAATTTCGAACCATAATACGACAGGGGTATGTGACGGGGATGTATCGAGGAACATCGTACGGCGGGGCATGTAACTTTCCAGCGCGGAGTTTTCCATTGAAATATAGAAACGCGTTATCCCGGGTCTAGCCGGTCGCGAGCGATGCAATCCGAATTTCCGCGGCGGCGGAAGGGGATGGAACGATATCGATAAGGTCCGCGGGATTCAATTTCAGGAATGCGTAAGCTTATAGTTGGAAACAAGGACGAGTTTTCCCAACGTCAGCCAGCCGAGCGGACGCCGAAAAGTTCCCGGTTCGTCTGGGATTTCCAACTTTTATCGAGCACCGATTGCTGTCCCGCAGACAATTTTCCCGTCAGACGTTCCGCCCCCCTCCGCCCAGTTTCGATCCATCCATTCTTGCGCGCCACTTTAAGAGACCATCGAAGGTCCGGGCCGTTCGAAAATCGCGCGGCCGACAAATCAAACGAACCTCCGTTCCACGCTGCTCAACGACACGGAGTGGTCAATGGTTCAAGAGACGAACGAAAGACGGACGATCCGTGAAAGAGATTCGGATGCGGTGTACGCGATAAAATGTAATAATTTCGAGGAAGTTCCGTCCCTGATTTCCTACGTTCTCGCAGCGTCCCGTCGAGCTGAACGAAAGTCACCCCGCGTTGGTTATTTCCTTCTGACTTCTTATTCTGGAATACTTCGCGTTTTTGTCGAAACGTTCCCGTCTTGGCGCAGGAGGAAACTGGACAAACAACCGTATACGACTGTCTAAAAGCCCATGCGGTCGGTGTGAACACCGTTGCACCGCGAAACCAAGGGAACGACAACGTTTTCAGGATGAAAGAGGTTTGGTTAGAGGATAGGGTGGATCATAATTCTCGCGTCTGAAAACAGGGCCGGTGTACAGCGAGACTCGCCCTCGAGTGCGAGGCTGGAGCAGCACATTGTGCCGCGGCTCGCTGTAAATCTGCATTCAAAAAGGGAATACAGAAAACGCCGGCATAATTGCGTTTCGGATTAAAAGAGTGCGCGCGCGTGCTTATGAAACGCGGTCAATTTCACCTGAGTGATAAATTCGCGCCCTCGTCCGAGTTAGAGAACGGGTGCGAGATGAAAAAGGGACGAGGAGCAGGCTCCTTTGTATCGTTCACCCAACCTACCAACTTTCCTCGTCGCGAGAAAGAGACATTTTCGATTCGATTTAGGCGCGTTTACGCGCGATGGCATGCAGCTGAAACGAATTCTCCCATAAATCTTCCCAGCATCCTCCCCGCAGCGCGTTCGAGCGATATTTGCAGAGCGGAGCGACCGTTCGCTCGACTTTTGTCGCTTAAGTAACGCGGATCGTGGGATCGTCCGCGACGCGGAAACGTGGCGAAGGTAATGGCGCCGCGGGGAATAGCGAAGGGACGACAGGGAGCAGGCGGCGTGGGCGGGCGCGATACACGTCGATGAAGCCGACACGTCTGTCAGCCGGCAGTCTTGGAAGGCGTGGTACCCGTTCACCTGTCTACCGGCTGGATACGAAATGAATCAAAGAGCTTTAACGCCCTTCGGAACCATGAATAATGCAACGCCGCGATCCAATTTATAACTCGCGGCGCCGCGCGGCGTAATATGTGTTACGCCGTGTTATACGTGGCGCGCGAGGGCGTTTCGTGTATACGTACGCTCGCCTCTGACACCGTATCCACGCGAAGGAGCCAGGAATATTTCAACCACGGGCCACCGAACGTGCCCCGCGCGTCTGATCGCGTCGCGCATCTGCTTAATTGAGTGGATGTCGCGCGGTCCGGACCTTCCGCTCTGAATCCCTTTCCCTCTGGCCCCTCTCCTTCTCCCGACGGCTGATACGAACCCTTTCAGCCGTCAGAGCCGTGAGCTCGGAACCCTTCGTTAAGAGATCCGGTGTCCCGATTGCTGACGATGATTCCGACCGTGTCCCGGCTTCGCTTTGTCCCGGATTCGACACCTTTCAGACTCGCAGTGGCCGGGATAATTAGAAGCGGCAAGCCTATCCCGTTACGGGGATAATTGTATTCGCAACAACTGCAGCGGGCAGTGTCGCGTTCGTCGCGAAGATTGCATTCTGGGGTAAACGCTGGCTCCCGCGATCCACGAGCGAGCGTGTCATCGTAGAGTCCTTGGCTGCGCGGCAGACGCTCTCGCGGTCACCGAATCGACGCGGTCCGATTTCCACCGGCACCGCGAACCGCCGATATTTAATCGCGGCAGCGATAATGGTCGCCTCGACCCGATCCCTGCCGATATCTGCGAATTAATAATTTCACAGGGCACGGCCTGGCTGCATTATGCATGGCGCGCAAACGCCACCGTTCGCGGACGCTGACACGCGTCGCACGTTCGCGCTGATCGTGGATTTTGATGCTCGTGGTGGGTCAGACGACGCTGCCAGAGGCGCGTCGCGTCGCCTCGGCTAATTGCAGAAACGCGGGACAGCTGAGATTGTCGCCTGGTTATCTTAAACGTTCGACGCGCGATCGAAAATCGACGGGTGACGACGAGCGCGATTGATGTCTGTCCGGCGAAATTCGAGTCCCCGGTGGCGGCACGATTCTCGCACGCGTTTCCTCCGATTTCCACGGTGAACGCTCGAAAGGACGGGCTACGACCGATAATAACTGGAACGAGTTCGAGGCATCGAACGCTCAGCGGCGCGAACACGCGGGAACGAGCGAAGCGAACGCGGAGGAGGCAGAGATTAAAGCGACGCGCCGGTTGAAAGAGATAGGGGTGAATGGAGAGGGGCGCCGCGGTCGAACACATGCGAAGTTATCAGCTGCGAGCAGGTGCTATCGCGGTGCAACATTAATGAGTTGCATTCTATCTGTTCTATTGCGTGCGCCGCGCTGGGCCTATATACCTGGCCAATCGTTCACCTCTCTATCTGCGCCTCGACGATCGCCTCCTCTCGCCTCGTCTCCCGCGATTTCCACCCTCCGTTCACGCTCCGCTCGGTCCCGCCTTTTAATTGCCAGCCTTATCGACCGACCAATAACCAAATGAAACCATTAGCGTATTGCCTACGCTCGCTCTCGATCTCTCGTCCCAGAAAGGGGCGATCGAAAATTTCACGATCTTCCTGGAGTTGGGGGAACGCAGAGAGGAACGATTCTGCGGCGCGCGTATGTTTCGCGCAACTTCTTTGAAGCCATCGTAACGTTAACGAGCACCAGCAAACTACTTGTTTGATTAACAAACACTTAGCCAGAAGCATCGGCAGTTTCGGCTAATTCGGAACGCGCGCGCAGAATCTATCCTGGTCAAAGTTTCACGCTCAGCTCGAACCACGCTCGCGAATAGCGATCGTGTCCTTTTCGAATTCGTCTGCCCCCGACGCAACGCTTTCGTCCGCTTCGAAACGTACCAGCTCAGCACCGTCGACGCGTCCACCCGCTAATAACGACGTCTAAATCATCCCTTGACGCCGCCACCGTCAGATCCACCTGCGAGCGCCGGCTGCCGCGTGCAGGTGTCGTCGCGACGTCGACGCGGGGGCGTCCAGCGCGCCTGAATTCGTCAGAAGTTGGACTCCGTCGGTTGTAACGTTAATCGAGCCGAACGGCCTGCACGTAACTCATCGGGGAGCGGTCGCTGACGCGAAAGTTGCTCCGCCAGCGCGGTCATTTTCCTCGTGGCCCGCGCAATGGCGTAATAGATACGAAAAGGCAAACTCGCAAACGACGGGGAATAAAGTTACCGTGGCGGGCCGCGAATTCCCGGCAGGCTGGCCGATAAATTCGAAACGTGAATATTAGTCCCGTCGGACGCGCTGGGCAACTTCCGCGCACGGGACGCGCGCGCTAAGCGCCGCGTCGGAAGTGGCGTCGCTCGTGACGTCCCTCGGATTGAAATGGATTTTTCGGGGGCGGTGGACGTCGGGAAGACGAACTTCGTCCAACGGGAATTCTGCCACGGAATTTCTAACGTCGACGCGGTCCTCTCGCTTACCGACGAGCTCTTTCATTTCGCATCGAACGTGCGAATATCTGCTCGTACAATTTGAAATGTGAAATTAATCGCCGAATTTCGACAGGAAATCCCCCTCGCGATCGCTGCGGCATTAAATTCGCGGAGTTTCGTTCGAAAACAATTTCCAGTTGAAAAATGAACCGTTATCGAGTCCGGGAAATCGACACCGGAAAAACAGCCGCGCGATTCCGTTCGAGAGTTTAAAAATAAAGTTCGAGGATCGAGACGTTTCTCGCGATGATAACGCAGTTTAAACAAATTGCCTCGGGTATGCTTGTCCGTAGTTTCGTTCGAAGTTCGCCAAGCTTTCCGAGTCCGTGCGAAAGTTATTCGCGTCGACGGAATGTCCGCCTCGTTTCACGGTTCTCGGTATCGCGACGAGCGATGCTAAATAACATTTCAATTAATTAAACGGGAAAGCAGCGAAACGATCGGATGAGGTACAATCGCGTTTGATTTCGATTGCGTTCGAAAGTTCCTTCGTTCCGATTGCGGCGCAAACAGGAGGGAATCCGACGAAAGAAACGCGGAACGAGCTCCGGATACGATTCAACGACCACTCGAACCATCCCCCTCGTCCATATTGATCATCCCTCGACGGAAGCGACTTCGATGATCGCCGTCATCGACGTGTCGAAGGTATGCGTAAACGGTTGTTACACGCGGCCAAACGCGGGGTTTACGCGTCGCCAAACACCGGCTGCCGGATTTTCCTTCGACGCATTAGCAGAAACACGTCGTACACATGCGGCTGATCTTCGCTCCACGAGAATCTATGCTAATTTCATAGCGTTTCGTGTATGGTAAGCTAGAGGGTTATTGGCTCGTTATTGACCCATCCCCTTTGCTATCGGTTATACCGCCGGTACACGATTATAACGGTGCTCACCGAGATTGGATTTCGAACATCGATGCGTAGACGTTCCAAAGTGCATATGCATATTCCCGTTGCATTGTAATCAACGCGCAACCCCGCCGCGATCCACTCGATCCGTCGAATATTCCATCAATTTTTCACGTTTAGCTCCCACCGTGCTCGTCGCCAGATACGAGTCGTGATTAATTTATCGCGCCCTCGACGCTGATACCGGCCCCGACTTCGAGCCGCTCGATGTTTCGAGATTCGCGTTTCAGGTGACGCAAGTACGTATCGATTATACGAGGGGACGCGGCGGGAGGACGAATTTAAACGCGCGGCCGGCCAAGTCTTAGGCGATCGATGCCGCGAATTCAAATTCCCCGCAGGAGCCGCGTGTGCGTCAAAATTCGAAGATCGTACCTCGATGCACGGTTCAATGGGACGCCACGTCCCTTCTTCCGCCACCATCCTCCGCCTCCTCTCCACCCCAGACAGGACCCGTGGATTCTGCCGAGATACCGCGTCGCTCGCCTTTCAAATATAGCCTGGAGACGTTTTCTGCGCCGTCACGTATATCCCGCAGTATGCCGGATACTCGGGGAGAGGCGAGCGCAAGCATGACGGCCACCCGGAGGAAATATATTACACGTTTCCCACTTAAAAAGCAAATTTGATATTCCGCCCGCCACCATCCGGGAATATCAATAACCGAGGCCAGCAAACACGATTTACTTAAGGACCCGCCCGGAGGGCCTCGAAGTCGCCTCGGTGACCTCGCGTGTAACTTAATTTCGACATAGTTTCGATAAGAGACTCGTAAGCCCGCTTACACGGCCGCGCGCGAGTCTACGTCGTAATTCAGATACGGATGGTAATTGCCGGGGGTAGTCGGGAATTTTTAAGTTTAACAAAACCTACACGCTGGCGAACGCTTCAGCTCGCACGCCTCGAGGTCCCGATTCGTGATCGCGCGTCGTAACCGGTGGCGAGCAGCCCGCCGCGCGATTCTTTCCCAGAGTGTAGCGATCAAAGAGCGAGGGTAATCGCCTCGAGACGTTCCGGTTCGAGTCAACAAGGGAAACGACGGGGAAAAAATGGATACCGCGACGGACGAGAGCAGGCGGAAGGGCTGTCAGGAGAAAGGAGCCGGTCGGATCGTAAATTTTCAAATATTTTCCTGGCCAAAGTAAATCAAGAGCCGAGGGACCGCGGTTGTATGCAGAAACGCCGCGTTCAATTTCCCTTGGCTCGCGTTATTTTTGTTCGCCCAGCTCGAGCCCGCCACCAGGGAGCCGATAGTTTGCGGTTGTTAATTTCGATTTTCCAATCGGCCCGCCCGTCCGATGATTATTAACCGGCTAAATGGAAGAACAACAATCGGATGGGAACTTTATCGCGAGGCTACCATCCCGTGGGCCTCCTCGAGGCGTGGCCCGGCCCCTTGGCTCCGAATTTCGCGGGGAAAACATCTTAGGCTAATGGAAATTCGCCGCGAGGAGGCTGTCGAGCAGTCAGTGGTAACGAACGGTTATGATCAGACGTCCCGCTGCCTACGCGAGTTACTACTGCGCGTAACAACCGATGTCCCTCGTCGTTCTCCCCTTTGTAAACAAAAAGCACATGAACGAATGTCAAAGACGCGTCGTACGTACACAGGGTGTCTCGCGGACTCTCGCGCGAGATCTTCGTAGCAAAGAAACCTGACGAGAGAGCCGGAAAGTTCTCGAACACCGCGTACCTTCCAGCCAGCGGAATCTCATAAGAAGCTGATTCGAGAACCAAGACGCGACGCTGCGAGTCGAAAGCTGCTCGGATCCGATCCCGGGTAATTGGCGATCGGTGAATAATTCATAACGCGAGGGCCAGCGTAATGAAATAATATTGAATCCGGGGTCGGGGGCGAGGTTGACGCGGCTGGATCAATCGGACGGATTCGCGCGTTTCCCGCGGACCGGTCGGTGACGCGATCACGGTTCGTCAAACCTGGTCGAAGCGTTTACGGCCGCAAAACGCGGGCCAGCGGGCCGCGCGCGCGACGCGGCATTGTTCGCCCGCGCATTATATCCTCCGCGAGCGATCTGCAACGGGATTTCTCGCGTCGCTCGTCAACTGTACGCGTTTCCGTGTCAACAAAATCATAAATAAAGCGGGGGCCAGCGGGTTCGCTTTTCGAGCCCCGCGTTCTGCCCCTGTATCGATTCGGGCGCCGGGTTACGAGACGCGCGCTTGACGGACGGGATAAAGCTCGAAAAAAAATAGGAGGGAAAAGAGCAGGAGGATAGAGGACAGAGAAAAAAAAAAACGCGAAAAATATATTCGCATCGAGGGACGTACACTGACAGAGAGGGGGTGATAGGGAAGGAAACAAAGGTACCGGTGCGCTGACCTCCTCGATATTCCATTCGCGTACCGAGAGCCGATTCACCATTCACGACGATCACGTTCTCCGACGGCGACGAGTAAATAAAACTAAAGTCCCAGCTATGATTTTCAGTTTAAATTGCCCGCCCTCGCCGCTCGCGTCGCTCTCTGCGAGCACTTTCGCGGACGGAGCACCAACGTGGAGGAAACGAGGTGAGCGAGCGACGAGATAAGGTGACGGAGAATTAAAACGATCCGATTCGGCATCGGAAGGTATTGCAGGAACGCTGCCACTCCGCGAGCGGCTTTGGAACGGGCGGTGGAACAGAAGGATTATCGAGACGCTGCCGGATGCAGACGACGCGGTATCGATAGCGCGGCTTAACCAATCGCGAGCGGCGTACCGCCGCCTCCATGGTAACTTTAACCCCGCCGCGACAGACACTTAGTTTGGCTTTAACTGCTAATTGATCAGAAAATCCAATTGCTGATCCTGATACATTATATTCCGCCCATGTCGCGTAGATCAAAGCGCTCGCAGCCGCTACCCCGGGACGGGCCGAAGTTTCTCTATTAAGCCACCCTTTCCGCGTTCAACTTGCCTCCGCTCCGGGAAATTTGTCCACGTCCACCACCGGTGGCTGCGTCCTACCGTCCAAAAACTTCGCCAACGTATCTCTCGTGGCCTCCCCTCGGCGTGTGCCGCGAGCACTGTCGCGCGTTCTACGGCTGTTTCGCGGCCGGGACCGAGTTCCGTCGCGCGTGCTAATTTAATATTCATTAACCGCAACGTCGCGCGGTCCGTAGCGAGCGACGTGGAGGAAGGAGACAGGTCGCGTTACCCTAATTGGAACACGCGGTCTGCCGATAAACCGCGTTTCAGCGTAATGAAAAGTAGCCGGCCGTCAAGCAAACGGAATTCCAGCCAATTTCATTAAGCCTGAACCGCGCGGGTCAAGGGTAAAGGGTTGCGCGCTCCCAGCGTTTCGCCGCGCTATTGACTCTCGCTTTTAAGCAACCCTGCTCTCGTTCGGCCTGTTATTGTGGCGCCTGGCTCCTTTCGACGACGACGCGCCGCGTCGCGTCAGTCACGTCGTGTAATTCCGTATTCATAACGTTATCCCCGTCCAATTTTCAGGGGATATCGCTTATTTCGCCCCCCCTGCTGGCCTCGCGTCGACGACGGTCTTCGAAAGAATCGAGCAGGCACCCAGATGAGACTCCTACCCCTCGCCACGCCAGCGCGCGACCCTTTTTTTCGATCCTCCCTCGACTTCTCCCGGCGACAATTTTGTACCTATTCCTCGAGGGCCGCGGAATTAAGTCGATCGCCCCGAGTCGAGAGGATTTATCGCGGCCCTGCGATAAAACTATTCGCGCGACGGAGCAGAAACTCCCAACCAGACGCACAGGGCCGCGATTTATTCGTAATTTACAGTGTCGCCCGTAAATATCCAGGTATTTTGGTCGCGTCCCGGCTAATAATGCAAGGGCGTTATCAAAAAAACATATACATCGAGCTGCTAATTTATTCGACGGTCTGTTACGTTTAAATTGGTCATTGAAAAATCTATTAATCACGCGTTTTAAAAACCGATACCCGATTTATCGACGCGCGTGCCAAACGTGGACGCCGCCGGCTAAATCGATCACGATAATGTCCGCGTAAATTAAAATAAATCTGCTTTATTGCGTCCACAATTCTGGCTCAGAGATTGGACAACCGAAAAGAAAGTTCTAATTGCGTGTCCATGAATCATTCTTACGTTCCAAGGCGTTCGGAGGGTGAGTCGATTCCGGCGAAAGTAGAATAAATCGTTGATAAATTGCCACCGTTGAAAGCGTGGTTGCGCGTCGCATCCGCGCTTATCGACGCTCTGGCCCGGCTAATTACGAGCAATTAATCATGGGCAGGTGCTCATTGATGGGCCGAAACTGTCGAACGGACCGACGCGATGGCTCCGTTTTACCCTTTTTCGTTCCCTCTTTTTTTCTCGCCGAGGAACACCGTCATTCTGCTACGTTCTATTGTCGATCAATTCTTCCATCGGTTATCGGTAATTATCGGACGGGAATGGTAGCGCGATTCGATACACGATGGTTTTTAATACCGCTTTAAATTGATTGGGATATGTCCGTCGAAGCGTTTTTATCAGCTCTCCGCCGCGCAGCGTCGTTCTAACGACCGGAGGATTTCGGTTTTTGGGGAACAAACAATTTGAACGTGATCGACGCTGTTCGTTGCTTTTTCACGGCTTAAGCGTCGATTAACAGTTCGAAACCGAGGCGCGTTGCGATAAAACCTCGACGAGGAGCCTGGTTCTGCTCGAGAGGGTGGCGCTACGGCTGCTCTAGTGGGATCGACCTTTCGCTGGAATAATTTATACTCGCTGCCGAATATTAGACGTAGAGGAGCCATCCCCTCGTCACACGAGACGATTCGAGGGTACGTTTACGGAAGGTCAAGTGCGAGCTTGCCAAAGGTGAAGTGGCCTATCTGTCAATTCGCCTCCCAGACGTGCCTTTTAATATTCCCCGGGGGACGAGGGACCTTCCGACGAAAATCTCATCGTTTCAGCGGGGCTCGCGTCACCGCGAACCACGGGACGAACGTTCGATTTCTACGCTCTCTCTCTCTCTGCTCGAACGTCTTGTCAGAGAGACAAACATCGAAACGAAAAGAAAGCAGTGTACCTGGGTCTCGAGCATAAAACGGATCCGACACGAATCCGGGTCTCGCTGTACTCTCGAGTCATTAGCGACGTCACTCACTGTCTTTCGCAGCACGTAACCTCTCTCCGCTCTTCCTTCCGTTCGAGGAAAGCGCAAAGCGTTCCCTCGAAGACGGGGTACGCTCGCGGAAAGGGACTTAACGGCGGGCGGTAAGCTGGCTTATGCCCTGTGATAGATGGAAATCGAATAAAATATGCAGTCGCAATTAAACGGGAAACCTCTGCCAACTTCTCCGACGCGCGCGCGCCTCGGTTCAATGTTTTATTTAACAATCCCGTCGATGGTCTCTACCGCTTGTACCTCGCTAAGTAAGCTGATTATTTTTGCCTCGCGCTGGACCGCCTCCGGTTCCATCTTAACGGTACACGACAATCGACGTCGCAGAGCTGCGAGGGGGGGGTAGTTCGTTCAATTATTCTCGTCGTTTACAGTCACCTGTGATCGTTTAATTGGCTGCACTTCCTCGACTGAGCTAACGAGATCGCCAAGTTTTGCTGCGAAAACTTCTCGTTCCTCGAGCTCGCGCGAGATAACAGCTTCCCGATCCTGGCGAAAGCTACGCGCGTCGACTCGACGAAACGTTCCACCGATCCGCGAAACGTACGCTAAACGCTCTTCAACGCGAGCACGGCGAACGAGAATTTATCTCGCCTGCCCGAATGGAAAAGTGTCGCCGTAAGAAATGCCCGCGTTTCTTCTTTCTTACATAATAAATTTCTCGGGACGCGCGCGCGCGCGCGCGCGATACTCCCGCCGCGCTCCAAAGCCCTGGCGATATTTCACGATGTCCGGGACAACGCGCAAGTACCAGCGGCCAGAAGAAGAGGGAAGTCTTCGCGGTCTGTTTCATTATACCAACGAAACGGCCGGTCCAGGCAGATCCTGCCGCCGGATAAAACCGACGGACACGGATTACGCGGCGGGCAAAAACGATGATTCGTCATATCCTCGAGGTGTGTCCCGTGGGGACGTCGCGTTCGTCTTGGCCCGGTCGCGTCTCCCTGTCCGCGTTCCTCGCGTTCCCCCGAATAATGCATCCGGACGCAACAACGCGCTATCTGATTTTGGCAAGGCTCGCGATACTGCGACTGGCTGGGTGCCCGCGTTCTATCAGCGTAATTATTTTTATGCCCCACCGCACCCTGTGTCTCCCCTGGTCCTGCTCGCGCGTTTCAATAATTCACGGCGACGACCGCCCATCTTGACCCGCCCTTTTTGCCCTCCCCACCTCTCCCCCCTGCCCCCCGTTCACGACCTTTATTCAACTTCCAACGGGATAGCTCTGCGCTTCGTTTGGTGAGCATGGAAGTTTAAAGCACCGACGGGGTCACGTGTTTGCTTACCCTCCGTCGTAGGGGTTCGCGCGCGCTCGTCGCCACGGTCCAACGTGCCCGTTTCTGTCCCTCGATGAGTCGATTACACGCTCGTCCGACCGGTACGGCGGCGAGCCGCGCGCGAAATTTCATTCGACGCGATGTTTCGACGGACCTCGATGCTTTCGACGTCACCGCTGACGGGCGTCGACCGTCCAAATGGACGAGCGCTCTTTCCGCGCGTTGCTTTCCATTTTTGTGCTCGCGGACGCTGCCGGGACGAGGAACGCCACTTTCGAGAGCGCGATATTTTTTCAAACCAGCACCGCGCGCCGACGGAAACGGTAAACGAATTGTAGCCTCTCTCCAATTATCGATAGCCATCGGCGATTAGCATCAGGTCGATATACGAATCCCCGCTGTCGAGCGCTCGAATACGTTCCTCCGTCGACCCGAGATCACCTCCGCGTATTAACCCCTTCGCAGCGTAATCCTCTCGCTTATCACGGACTGAAAAGCACCCCGATCTTTCGTGTACAGTATTATCGTCTCGATTCGCGGCGGAAGCTACAGGAACGCGTTGGATCCTAAAACAATAACCCGCCCATCGGCCGGATACGTTTCACCGTGCAGTTCCATCCGTACGATGGACGCGAATGGTAACGGACAGATCCGACCGCGGATACGTACGCGCGGAAGCCGCATAATTGTTCGGACTGCGGAGTTAACACCGGCGGGGTGTGCCTTTGCGATGCGATCCACCACCAATCCAGGCGATCCCACGGACGGATCAGGTGTGCATCGACGAACGACGCTGATCTTGGCGATCGCGCAGCTGTAATTTGTTCGGAACGACACGCTCCCGTGATCGAGACGTACCCAGCTCCTCCTCTTGGAGCTCCAAGTCCACCGGAAGAGCCGGTCGATTCCATCGAATTCGATCCAACCGAGGCTTACCTCTGTTCCTCGGACGGGCCTACGCGGCAAATCTCCCTTGTCCAATCACGAGGGGCAACACTCGAGCAGATAGCTTTGTCCAGCCGGGCCACAGACGCTGCCTCGCACGGCGCACACTGGATTATCGTCTCTTATGACCGTTGCTTGTACAACGAGGAGCCCATCTCCACTTTAATAGGCGAGTGCCGACCGTCCCGTTACCATTTACGTCCGACGCCAGCCGTTCGTTCCGAGATCGATCGCGGGCAGGTGCATCCAGCGAGAGACTTTTGTGCGGAGCCTTCGCGGATCGTTTCGATATCTGGAACGCCTGGTCGAAGGACCGATCGTCGTTCGTATCCATCCGGACGCGAGGATTCCTGGGTCCGTGGCATCGAAGCCCCGCGTTTCCCGATCCCGCGTTCGTTATTGCGTCTACAGGTGCTCGACCATGCTCGTGTCGAAGGTGCGAATTATCCGGGTGCTCGCGCGGGGCGACGAATAAATTCCCGCGCGCTGTTCTTGCCGGGAGAAATAACAAACGCCTGGCACGTGCCACGATCGGAGAGATATATTCGCGACAGTCGAAGACATTCGTCTTCCGATTCCACTTGAAAACTGTCACGTATATTATATTATATTATGGACGATCATTCACGAAAACCTCCTCTATTCGACGCCAGTCGTTCACCGCATCTGTTGTCGAACGATTGCCATCGATCAGACGCATCGATTCCTCGTTGCTCGCCCCCGGACCCTGCGCCGCTTTTTTGTTATTCAATGGCTTCATTTGGGGCGAAAAATGGCGCGGCGCGATAATTAAACGGATTCCGGCCGAATAGTAAAGAAGTGGGGGGGCGATTAAAAGTTTTCCCCGCGGGAAACGGTGGATTATTAATGAATAGTTCGCGCTCGAACGCTGCGCGCCGTCGGGTTAACTCCATTCCGGGCTCGATCTTTAATTAACGAGCAACTTAACGAACGGTCAGTGAAAAAGCTCGCGGTAAGTCGGACAGTTAACTTCGCTCGAGGTGCGCGTTGTCTCGTGATTATTTTACCTCGTCGGAGGACAGCGATGGTTCTTGGCTTGCGAATCGATCCGTGGACGATGAACGCGACTTACGGGAAACGGTTTTAGAACAATGCGGAGCGGAGAACCGGCTGGTAAGCGCGTCGATACGAGAACAGACGGAGCGAGCGGAACGGAGTCGGTTGCTCGCAGTTCCTTTCTGACGTTCGAGAAAGCGTTTCGGTCCGTTTTCAAGAATTATGCAATTGAATCGGCTGGCATAGCAGGAACTAAGTAAATTTCTCACCGTTTCCAGGACGCTCGGCCATTTATGCTGAGTAAATTTACCATTTGTTTCTTTTCCATTTCGAGCATCGCCGGCCCGGAAGCAAGCGAGGATCGTAATAGAATCCACAGGGTGGCGGCGCCTGCCTGCTCCTTTCTCTCTCCGTCGAGCCATTTTGCCGCCTCGCGGTGGTTATCGACGCTGCGCGAGGAGTTTTAATGCACGAAAACAGAATCAACGTTCCGCGTTTTTAACGTCGAATTAACGTTACGCGGTTCTAGAGGGGTAATCCGACGAGAAAATAGAGAAGATTCCCAATGACCAATTCGAGGCGTCGTCGAATAAAACTTCCTCGAGGACGTCAGGTTGAACGCGTGACGCGCGTTCGAGGGTGCGCGGATGGAGATAACTCTTCATCGGTACCCTCAATTAGCAGGGACACAACGGTTCGATTTACGTCACCGAGGTTATTGAATTTATGCCCGTCAAAGATGGATGGAGGAGGCGGGAAATGCACAGGGGCCGCGTATACAGTATATTTAAGCCGGTGCATGCACCGCCGTGTGACGGATTGCACTGTCCACAGTCGTCATCCAGCCGGAAGGGGTTTTTTGACGGCTGTCGCGTCGCGTTTTCGATAATCATCGTTCCGGCGGCTCGACCGTCCCGGCGAGCATCGATTGCGCGATCGGACGCGCGTGAAGAGCGTCAATTGTTAAAATCGCAAGTTGTCGTTTTTCCTGTCAAGACGCGTTCCCCGTTCGTCCGTCCACGGGGATGATGGATCCTCGCGTTCTCGGAAAAACACACGATCGGACGAAAGACCGCCCCCTCCGCCCCGGTTCGACGTGTTTTCGACGATCCTTGCATGCAAACGCGGCCGTCCGCGGACGCGCACGCCTCTCGATCGACGCGTCGAAACGCAAGCCAGGCGAGACGCGGCGGTAAACGAGGACACGGTTGCTCTTTTTCCAACGGGGCAGAAATAAGGCTGTACCTACTTCCGAACCTTCCGGTTTGGCCGGACGGTCGGTGAATTTATCGGTCGCGTTACACCTGGGTCCATTTCGTACTGGCGGAACGGGTGCTGCTGGCCACACCGGGGCAACGCGAGCGTTGGCTGGCGTTAGAAGCTTTAGATCTATCGGCCGGTCTACTCTGGGGGATGCTAACCTGTCCAAGGGATGCTCTTCCCTTGTAAGCACCATCTACGGTCTCCCGGATACCGGCCCTCCTCTCCCATCACCGGTTACCTTCCTTTTTCTCCCTCTGCTGTTACGTATCGGATTATATCTCTTCTTCGACGAAGTGCACGTCCGCCAGAGATATAGGGGAGCGCAGAGCGGCCGCGCTCGATCGCAGTACACCTCTCTCCAAGGCCGCTGGGAATTCCTACGGCGCATCCGAGGAGACGGCTCCAAATTAGACTAAATTTTTTAGATTCCCCGAATAGTTGTTTCCAAGACGGTCCCCGTTTGCAAGGCGGGTTCGGCTGCATTTTTCTACATCCACGTAATTCTCTCGCGCTCGAGGCTCTCCGGGCTTCAAGGACGTCCGGCTTCCGTCTCGCAGGATACCAAGATCGCGTCTTTCCTCTCCACGGTGGATCGCGATACTGGCTCGAAATACGTCGACCTTCTGCTCAATTTAATCTACGAAATTTGTGACCGTACGAATTGCTTTATGATTTCGATCGGTTCCTCGGCGACGCTCAA
The DNA here is from genome assembly GCA_963969225.1 of Xylocopa violacea. Lineage (NCBI taxonomy): Eukaryota > Metazoa > Arthropoda > Insecta > Hymenoptera > Apidae > Xylocopa > Xylocopa violacea. The sequence continues at coordinate 12,168,360 of CAXAJV010000020.1, read as the reverse complement.
CGACAATAGCGTCCTGGCTCGACCTCTCAGCGATCGTGCTTTGATCTCGAACGGAAGACGCTCGCGAAATTACTCGATAAAAATATCAATCGTTACCTGTCGCGGTCCATTAACAACCACCGTTCTCCATTGCCCTCGTCGGAGGGCCGAGGAGAGCCTCGCTGGCTGCATCGCTAACCCACTTCTAGTTGACAAAGCGGATATAATGCAACGATAGAAAGAACGAGGACTGAACCTACTGCCGGAGCCCCATCCATTTCCGCAAAACTGACATTTCTATCGGAACGTAGTTTCTCCTTAAAAACTTTCTCGAAGAATACAGAGGCGTGTATAGAGTCTAGAGCCTTCTTGCAAACCACCCCTCCCATAACTCTCCCCCTCTTTCTCTCTCTCTCTCTCTCTCTCTATCGCACTTTCTTTCCATCCATACCCTCTGGTATAACGATACCGCGCGTATTTTTCTATTTACGTTTCGCAATTTACGAGGGAATGGCGAATATTCACCGAGACACCCCGTACCCCCCCTCCCCCCTTTATCTTCCCAACGATTCCTCTTTCTCACGTCGCTGTTTCCATCTTCCCTCTTCCGTACTTTTCCCCTTTTTACACGTTTCATCTCTTTCTCCGGGGTCTGCGCGCGTCTCGTGCACGCGGTCGTTGCATCTTTATTAAGATCCAACCTGAATTCATCTCTCCCCAGGGACCGTTCCCGGTTCGCGTTCACTCCATTTTTACGTTTCCGTAATTCACCGCTGCCTCTCCCGGCAGCGATCTTATTAATTCGCAGGGCTACGTGACGCGGCGATGACGCCGATCCTCTCAGCCGGACCTCGGAGCCGTCGTCGCATCCCCGAGCATTTTTAATCCCGCGACGAGCCGCGCCTCGTCGAAAATCATCGAGCGAAGTGCCATTTTCACACGGGACGGCGGCGTTCGCGTTGTTCCGTCGCGAGAATTTCTCCTTTCGACGCGGCTCGCTTTCTTCCTCCTCCGCGCGACGCGTCTCATTCACTTCCGCCGCGACTTTTCCTCCTCGTTCAACCGGTCGCGTGGCATTGAAGGCTGTCGACGAATATCGCCTCTCGAGTGCACTCGATGTTAAAGTCTGAAAGAGCAAAAACGCGCTCCACCCGCTCCGCGTCCCGCCCGCGCCCTCGTTCGCGCTCTTTTTTGTCGAACGGCTGAATCTATGCTGATTGAGCCCATACAGAGATTTCAGCTCGCAAAAAGCATCGAATGAAACGAAAATAGGGAGGGAACGCGTTCGATCTTCATACTTCTTAGGCACGGTTACGGAACGCTTTCCAGATCTCGTTTGAACCGCTCCATTTCGCGATACCTTAGGGGAATTTCCTTGTGTAAATAGATTAGGTATCCTCCTCCAGGAATAAGTTAAACAGCTCTGTTGATCTTTAGATAATCCTCGTCCACGGATAAGTTTAACGGAAACGTTTGTCTTTAGATTATCCTCGGCCACGTGTGAGTTTAACGGAAACGCGGACATTTTTACGGATCTTTGTCCACTTGCAAAATCACCATCCTGGCTGTACGCAACTGGTTACGAAAACTTACACGTAGCCGCACGCGTCTGAACAACACCTTGGAACAACCTTCTCTTCCTAACTTTTGGCAACTTTGACCAAAAATAATTTCAACTCGCGGAATTACAAGAGCGAACGCTTCGTGCTCCGAGATTGGAGTCGGTCCGCTTGAATTATAGAATTACACGAACCGGAATTTGGCTCGATCTCCGTGGACGCGGCGCGAAACGAAGTTCGACAGTGATACTTGGCTGGATTACTCGAGAACTTCTTCGGACTTCTCGCAGCGAGACAGATAGAAAAGTTAACGCGGACGGGGGGATGTTTGCCCGTTACGCGGCTTAGAGATTTTAATGAGATATCGAACGGGGCGGCCGGTTCAACGAGTTTCTAATCTCCGCTGCGTTTCCCACGCGACTTTCGTGTTCCGTAATTTCATTACCATACGTGATAAATGGAAACGTGCCGGTAATGTGATTATCGCGAGGTCCCACCGAGTCACGGTGAGCAAAAAGCGCGATAATGCTTGCAAACTTTTTAAAATGCTAATGATCGCAACACGTTTCCCCATAGAATTCGCGCCCTGTGTTCGCTCTCTCGACGTTCCCTAACGGTTTCCTTACCTCCTTTCATTTTTTCGCTCTTCATTACCTTTTTTCAGCTTCCCCTCTTTCTCTCTCTCTCTCTTTCTCTCTCGCTCTCGCTTTTATAAACGTTTTCAGAGTTTCACTTAAACTCGTTGTCGCGCGACCATCTCTGAAATCTCCGACGCTCTCTCGCGCGTCACATCAAACCGGGCCACGGATTCGGTGGGGCTGATCGAAAAAAATCGAAATATCAATTAACAGAGAACGACGGGGCGTCGAATATCGAAGTCAGGTTTCGATAGTCATTTCGCGAAAGCGTCGATATTCGACCAGTGAGAGGGCGAGGGAAGCAGATAGAGAGAGAGAGAGAGAGAGCAACCATCGGGTCTAAATCACTACAATAAACTGCCACGATATCGACACATCTCTGGTACGATAGCAGCCTTCAATCAAACCGCAAAACCGGCGGGTAGCTGCGTCAAGCGTCGCACCTACCCCGCTCGCGAAGGTAGGAGGCGTCGATTGGGGTCTGGCTTTGATCGCGTCCCAGCCTGCCTCCGATATTTAAGCTTGCGGTGTGAAAGTTCGACGGAAGGCACACGACGACCAGCCGTCGAAAAGAGGACGCGCCCGCGAGCGCGACGTCCGTTCCATTCCGATCCGCGCCGCAATCACGATGAAAACGCAATCGGACGCGCCAGCAGGGAAGAGGATCGACCCAAGTATCGACTGAGCTGGTCGTCGCGACGACTTTCATGCGGGAATTAAACGACCAGCCGTCTGTGTCTCGACGTTCCCAGCGACGTGTCCTGCGGGGACAGGACTGGTCAGCCTGGCTGGCGAAAACGAAGGGGAGAGGGTGGGGAGTGCAGCGGACAATCGGAAATTAGGTTCATCCGTCTGTGTCGGTTCGCGAGGTGACGATAAAAGGTTCGTTCTCGAACGATGCTTGGTATTGAACGAGTTCTCCTTTTTGCGGTGCTATTATTCGACGCAAAAGTGGTTCCGATATTTTACGATAAAAGTAGAAGTACGCAGTAAGTAGTTAGTATAAAATGGCGCGGGTTGACGAAAACGCCGAGCGGATTAAAGAGTTTACGAAAGCTGCGACCGGTCGGAAATTATAGATCGAGGAACGCTGGTCGAGTCGAACGTCCGTGCACACGAATTGTATTAGTGTAGCCATCGGAGCAAAACTCGCTCTGCCCCCATGTGTACCAGTTACACTGTCTAACTTCGATATATCATAAATCTGAACGCGTATGTATAACATCCAATAAATCCACATTTCATTTAAATTCGATTAGCGCTCCGTCTTTCACGACTCATCGATCACACCCTTTCTCTCATCCGTTACGTCCGCCTTTTTCTAACGATGATTCCGCTCTGAATCTCGTCCCCTCGAGCGTCGAAGGATTTAAATTCTCGTTCGCCAGAGGGGTGGCAAGGGTGTGCGACAAGTGCCTTTCGATTTCCCCCGTGCATCTCGACGCTGCGTTCGACCAGCTAATCCGATTAGCGTCCTTTAGAACGCGCACGGTCAAATTGGCCAGGAACTTCGTAGGAGGACGCGCGGGCAAACCGCCCTCGGTTCTCCACCCCCGCGGCCGTCAACTCCTCGCGTTTCACCGAATGATTAACGCATCGCGATAACACCGGCACCGCAGGTGCGAGGCCTTATCTCGCGCCCCTAATGGTAAATACGTTCGTCCATCGTGCGTGCCAAGGAACTGCTTTTTAGTTTCGTCGATGCGATCTCGCGCTATTCCCGCCGACACGTTTCACCCTCTCGCGCCGGTTTAAGAATTCGGATCATCTCGCGTTTCCTCCGTCTCTCCTTCGCAAGATTATTTAGAACCGCGACGTGGAGGCGGTTGCGCTAACTCTGGTATCGCGCCAGGAACGCTAATTCATTTCGGTCCCGCGAGTTTCATTTTTCCCCTCGAATTGGCGTATCCTGCGCGTGCGCTTGGCTGCGTTTAAATTGTGGCGGTCTTCGCCACTAGGGGGACAGCACACTCGTCAATTTCCCGCGAATACTCCATCCTCTATATAATAGAAATTCTGACCTATCCCTACCATGCCAGCGTCTAAGGCAGGGATGAGTCCACTAGCAGGCCCAGGACGAAGCGTTCTTCCCTCTCTTTTTCCTTCCTACCCTCTCACGTTCTCTTTACAGTACAGTATAATTGAAGCCAGGCGTTCAGCCCCACCAACACGGTGAGAGACGTTTCAAAATTTAAACTAGTTCATTCCACCGCGATCTCGCGAATTACACGCCACCCTCGTCCGGAAGCGCGTACGTGCGCGGGCGGTATCGAAAGTCGCGAGCGCGGTCAGTTGTCGCCCCAGAACTCGCTCCACCGAGGTCCCCCTTGAACGCGTTCAACGATACACCTCGTTACAGCTACGGTGATATATAAATGAGGCTGGGGGTCGCGGGCAGCGCTTATCGCGGCGCAGCCACCGTGTGCCGCCCCCGCTTTGTTACGCGTTCTTTTTTGCTCCGAGCGATCCCCGCATCTAAACGTGGTCGCGAACTGTCGCGAAGTAACATTATCGTTATTTAGTGCGCCGCGGCAACTTCCCTTCGGCTGTTATGACTTTTGTCGTTGCCCCGGTCACGGAACTTTGCCCGCCGCCACCGCTCGTGCCCGCCCCCGCGCGATTGTTACGCCTCGAAAAACAGTGATTTGCATCCCCGTCACGGGGACGATAGCCGTGCGGTCCGGGTTGTTTCGCGGCTTAGCACGTGTTCCCGGTTGTTCTCGACGGAGGCGGATTGTTTGCCCCGCGCTGCGGAAGCCCCGGTGCTGAGCGCGGACCCGTAGTTAGCCGGGAGTTAAATCCGCGGAGGTGGCAGATGCCAATATCCTCGTATTGGCGGAGGTGGCTATCCGGGGATGAACGTCGTCGGAGTTCGCGACGCGCGATCGCGGGACGGGGGCGATCGATCGACCCCTCGATGAGAATCGTTAACGTTCTCCTGCGAAAAGTCCGCTTAATTGTGCCCCGCGCCGCCGCGCCTCGTTCGCGGCGGATAGGCCGTAATTAATTTGCGGTTACAACGCGTGCACACGTGTACCCGCGACCGATGACCAATAACGGTAATTATACTAATTAAGTTCGTGCCTAAGCGCGGCATGCTGCGCGTCTCCGGCCACTGCGACACCGAATCCATCTACAGGTATTAATAGGTCGGAGATATTCGTTGCCGTCGAAGCTTACGCGCCCCCTGCCACGCCGTACGGGTGATTAAAGATCGCTTTGTCGGCTGCCAAAGTTGTTACGCGATGTCGCAGATGTTGCACGAGCGGCGCCCACCGCCGGGATATGCCCACGACGAACGGAATAATAATATTTCGATCGATCCCCGTTTCGCGTTCCGAGTACGGGAACAGCGTCGTGGGGCGGTTCGACGATCGAGCCCGTTCCCTCTGGCTGTATCGCGAGCCCGAATTGTATCCTAGGAGGTCGGTGAGAGGTTATCGAGAAATACCTCGCCGGGCCGAGTCGATACCGGTTTATTAAGTATGATTGCACGAATTAGTACGAAGTACTGACGCGAGCCGTTGCGAGACAACGGGTATTACGCTTAAACGGGGTGATCAATTCGATAAGACGCTCGACATTCCGGGTGCGCTCGATCCACCGTGTAACGCGCTTATTTAAAACCATCGACACCGCGACAGTCGCTAGTGCGGCTCGTCAGGGCCTCCGTCGAGGCTCGATCGAAGAATTCGCGAGGCCCTCGTGGAATCCAGCTGGACGCACATTGCACGGAAACGACACGCGACGGGGACACGCGAACCGCGTAACTCGACAAACATAGACGCGCCTTCGGGCGACCAGCAGTCGAGGGGATAGTTTCGAACGCAACCGGGCGGTAAACGTGGCCGGGTGGCAGCTTTTAAACGAATTCCGTCGGTGTCTTCGCGCCCGCACCCCCTCGCACGCCCCGTAGAATCCGATGCGCCACCCGGCTCGCTAAACAACCGACGATGTAATTTCACTCCAAGTCGAACGACGCGCCTCGTTCGCGCCGCGTTTACAACCCGGACACGGTTCGTTCCGGATGCTAGAACGGGGATCTCTTCGCCCGTCGGATCACGTCGCCGACAACGATCCGCGCGCATTGTTTTCCGATTTCCTGCCAGCTTTACGACGACGGGTTAATACCGCGTCGTTGCGAGCTGGCTGGATACGGAATGGTACGCGTTCAGACGGCTACTACGTTCCGACCGTTTACATCGCATACGCAGTAGTCGCGAGCGATTTTTAGTCGGACGGCCACTCGGACAGCTCGCCGTCTACTGGCCGCGATTTTCTATATCGAACGTGCAGACGTAGCGAGGGGACGCGAGTGGGATGGGTGATTAGTTTTATGCCAGTTACGAAACCTGTTACCGTCGTTATTGTCGTGATCGGCGTACGTTATTACCTCCTCCGCCTTGGTCGCGAATAAAATCGAGTCGTTCGATTCGGTTTCCTTTTCAGAGGCTCCGCGAGCCGGCGGAGAAATACGAAATGAGTTTTTAAATTCGAACTAGATTACCCGATCCCCCGACGGGGACGGGGAATCATTTTTTTTTTTTCCCCCACCCTCGCTCTTTCCATCTCAAATTCAATGCCGTTCAAACTAATTTTCGTTCCAATCCGATACGTCGTATCGATCAAGGAAAACACGGATGTAAAGGACGTGCGAACGAACCCACCCACTCGGAATTACCGGTGCAAATGTTGCAAAAAGAAAGGGGAAAAAGGGACGGGATCGAGTCTGGGAACGAAGAAAAATTGAAATCGACCGCGGAGGACGGCCAGCCTGGAGATAACGCGAGCGTGTAATTGATTCGGCGGCTGGCAAGCCCTGCAAAGTGGCCAGCCGCGTACCTTTTGATTAACCGGTCCCGATCCGTCGCGGATATCCGAAAATTTGCGAGATTAAAGCTCGTCGCTCGGGGCCCCGTGCAAATATGGAGGGAACGCGCACGGCCGCGGTCGTGGCCGTCGAAACTTAAAATCCAAACGTGCTGACTGCACGGTACGTGTTCGAGGCGAGGCGACGCGACGCGACGCGCTGGTTGACCGTTCAATTACGCCGCGCCTGCACGTGACTAACACTCTAATTATGTATTTAGTCTTAATTAGACGGGGGCGTCGGAGGTGGCGCGAAACTTTCGAGCCTCTCTCGCGTCTCTCGGCTCAGAGCGGATGAATTAGGCCGCGCATCGACGGCTGAACGCTCGGCGACTTTAATCGTCTCGTTGCATTTCCGAAAATATCACGCGATATCCGCGGATAGAACGGATTAAAACGTCGTCACAGCTCCGCAGCAACTTGGATCGGCACATCACCGCCCGAAAATAGCCACGAAATTTCCTCGGAGACTTTCTTCTCCGCCAGACTCGTATGCTTTCGTATTCTCGGCGCGTCAATCTCCGGATTCGACGATTCTCGCAATTTTTGCGATCTTCGACGGTTTGCTCTCGCAGGAAACTCCCGGGAAAAAATGTGACGGGTCCGCGGATCACGCGAGACCGTTCGATCCATCCTTCGTCTGGAACGCGACGCGCAACGCGGCTCGATCGATATCAATTAACCCGCCCCGTGTGTCGAGAGTGGAATCTACGCGAGAGCTGTTGAGCACATTCCGCACGGTTAACTGGTTCCCGTATTGGCTGATCGCGCGAATTAACCATTATTGATATTTACATACGTCCCAGCCCTGGGAAAGCGTAGGCCCCGCGTATCCCGCTCGGAACCGAGACAGACAGCCCCTCGTTACGCGTTACCTCTTTTTTATTTCGTTTTTGGAACTCGTCGCGACGGCGCGTCTGGCAATTTTCATCGACGGGTTTGACGCGCTGGAAATGCGGCCGGGAAAGTAAACGCGAAAGACACAGGCTCGGGTATCGCGAGGGGGAAGTTTTCCGGGATGGAGGACCGTGTTTCGTCGGTTCGTCGGCCTACGAGCGACGGGCGCAGCCAGGTACATCGTTCGAGCGTTAAGCGAACCCGAGAGTAGGGTACTTAATTTTCTCGAAAACTTCTGGTCTCATATTTCGTTTCTCTGCGGCGGGAAACTTACGCAATTAGACGTTTCAGCCTCGAAACTTGGCCAACTTTTGAACCCGCCGCAGAGAGGTTGCGAGGCATACGCTCTCGACGGTCCCATGATGAAAATCGCGATCTCGATCGCGGCCAACGGAGAACCAAAGCGTTCGACGCGTTTCCAGCTGCCGCTGGATCGTGTTCGCCGCTCGCGCGACGCGCCCCGATCGGACGCACGGAATTTCGCGTAAATTCGTAGAGCAGATCGAACTGCCGGGAAGTTCGCGATTCTTTTTACCGAGCTACGAACGACGATCCCTTCCTCCGTAGAAATTTCAAGAATCCCAGCTCTCTCTCGGAGCCATTCGTTCCAATCTTCCAGCTTCCCCTCGTTTTTTCGTCCGTGAGTTAAACGTCGGCTTAAAATAAACTGAAATCCACTTATCCGTGAGGCGAAAAAACGGGCGATTCGTAGCCGCCGTCGGGAAAGAGAATGGGTTTTCGATAGGGCGAGCGTCCCGGTCGAATGATTTTGTCGATTCGACGAAACTTTCCCCGGGGGTGCTTTTTCACGAAATTCCGTTTCCTTTTGGCCCGTTCGTTCGTCAGGAGACAAGCACGAGTCACGGGCTCTGATATATCGGCCCGATAGCACGCGCGCTCTCGCGTTCAGACGTTCTGCCCATTAAACGGCGTGACCTCGACGCCAAGGAAAATTGCCAAGGTTACAGATAGCTTTTTAATGGTCGTTTCCTTTGCATTCTGCCCTCTGCCCGCTCGCTCCGTCCCGAATCCGTGGCATTCGCGCGGGCAAATTTCGCGAGCCGCCAACCTGGCCGTAAATATCCGACGGGCCCCGCGAAACCGAACGCGACAGCGTTGGAAACCGATAAAGAAGCGGTAACAGAGGCAATAACCAATCCTTTGGGGGCCGCCGCGCTACCAGTGGCAGCTGTGATTTATTGGAGGCTGTCTCGGTGGCTTTACGATCGCGTCTCGATCGCGTTAAACGACAAACCGGCCACGTCAATATTAATACCAGCTGCTGCGACAACAATCGCACTTGCGTTTCGCTTCGACGGCGCGTGCGGTCCCGGTAACACGCGTCGTTGCTCGCGGTACCAGGCGAACGACAAGATGGGCCAAATATTTGGACGCACGCCGCCGCGTCCCGGCGATTTAACGGTCGACCCTGTTACGTCGAACCTTCGCGGAGACGAGGGTTGCTTTTCGTACGCGCTTACGATCCTAACGAGCGACAAGCGCGAGCCCAACCTCGGGGAATATTGCAACACCGACGCCGCGTTTTTCGCGAATATTATCGTATGCGCGCCGCCGAGTGTTTGCGTTTTTTCCTTTCCCCCCCCCCCCCCTCTCTTTTTTATCCTCGAGAACGGTGGTTACGTTCCCGAGTATCGCGCGCGCGTTTTGCTTTTTTCTTCCTGAGGCGAAATAATACCCACGAAAATGGTCGGTCTCGCGATGCGAGCGATTATTCGCGAAATGGAAGTCGCGTTTCTGAAATTTCGCTTTAAACAGCTGAAGGATGATCGTAAACAGACCAACGACGAGCCATCCCATCGAATTATGCCCGAACGATCGGATGAATTGCAGCGTTTTATTGTCTTACCGCCGCGAAGTTTATTAATCTCCAGCGTACCCGGGAGTTATCGCAAAATTTCGCGGAATTATGCGACGATCCACTCGCGCCCATGATATACGACGCGTTGTCACCGTCTGGGTATATATCGTGACACGATCCAATTGTTCATTCTCATCGTTCTCGCCTCGAAAGAATTTAAATTGTTCACCTAATGAGCGCCGAGCGCAAGATTAATCGACCGACCGACCCTTCTACGTGTTCATTCCCGCGACCTCGTTCCGTGACCCAACTTCATAAGCCAGACCCACAACTAATAACAATCGCCCCGCCGCTCTCCGCTTTGAAACAAGACCGGAGAAGATAACACGTTTTCGCGATTTCGAAAAATGAAATTAAGCTCCCCCATCGAGACGGAGAGGATAACCAGGTTTCGAGCACGGTCAGGGCTCAATGCACCTGCGCTGTATTGAGTTAAGACGGAGGGCCACTGAAAGGAAGTTCTGAAAGAGCCGCGTCACGGGAGGAGTTCCAATTCGCAGCTACCCCGTGAACATTCCGATTCGGTGGCCGCTATTCCAGGAATTCGCCTGGCCTCGCCTGTCCAGTCGGACCAGCCGATCGCTCGCTATTTCTCGACGATCTCGTCCGCTCGGCCTCGCGACGCCTCGCTCGAAATTCGCGCGACGACGACGAAGCAACGATTCGCGCATCGATTGGTTCTCGATGGCGCTGGTCGTTCGTTCGCGCTCTCGAAACGGTCGTGTCGTTCGGCTAAATCGCGCCCTACGAGATCGCGACGCAGGTGGGAAACGAGGGTTCCATCGCTTCGAGGCTGGTGGGACGCGAGCGGAATCGGTGGGGTGCGGGGCTAAAGCGGACTTTCATGAGCCGGGAGGAAAGTCCGCACAGGCTGACGCGCAGCCAGGAAGAAAATCGCGGACGGGTATAAAGCATACCTAACGACCGATCCATTGATTTTCAATTTTCGCCACCGGGGCAGGCGAGCCTGGTTGTCGAATTAGCCTGCGCGAGCTGCGCCACGGAAGAGACTCGGCTTGGAAACTTTTCAGAGAGCTCCCGGTCGGGTCGTTAGCTCCCTCGCGAACGACACCCGCTCGACGTGGTTTGCGTTCTTCGCGAGACAGACTTTCGTCGAAGAACATTACGACGGCTCGATCCTGCTCAGGAAGCGATGACCGTCGAGTCTCGAAGTCGAAACAACGCGACTGAGATCCGACTAGCTTGTCGGAGATCGCTCGAAAAAGATCGTCTCGCTAAGAGTTTTCTTTCTGTCCGTCTTGGGACAGCAGAACTTCGTATCCGCGTGCATCTGGCGTCGCTGTTTCACTTATTTACCTGGCTCGCGAAGCGCTCCGAATGGCGCCGCGTATTTGCGCGCAGCAACCAAGAGCATCGTGCTCAAACGCCGTTGCCAGGCGACGGAGAATTCTCATACGAGCGTACCTTAAACTGTGACGTCTTGCTTTCATTACGCGTCATACAGCGGTGGAATAACTGTAACTCACGACTGCGAAACGCATTTCTACGGTGCGCCAGCCCAAACCGGATTCTTCGCCTGTTTCAGTAGAGCGAATCGACTATGGTCAGACGGCCTACGGTTCTCCGACGATGCTCAGTTCCCTCCACTTTCTAACTTACGCTGCGATATTCGCCAGAAGACTTCGATGCGAAATTGATCGCGGTCCTGTCCCACGTGTTTCTGACGTTTAATTTCGCGCGATACAAAATTCGCACTTTCGCGATAGGGTTAATTAACACAGCTGGCTACGGTGTTCGTGTCTCCGCAGCCTAGGAACCGCTCCTCCATCGAGCTTGTGTTCTTAAACATTCGCGCGCAAATGAGATTTCACGGGACCAGCGTATCCTCGTAATTGGTACTTTGCGCGAGCGAAAGATCGCTGCGACGAGATCCTCGCGGAGGAGGATCTTCGAGAACCGTCCCTCCCTCGCTCGAAACAGGGAAACGAACGACCGCTCCCACTCGACGCGAGTAGCCTCGACGATGAGAATCTGGGTCACGTTCGCGGAGGCGTTGCACAACTCCGACCGGATGTTCTCCAGCAGCAGACGGTGGCCTTCGAAGAAAGCCAATGCCCCGGCGGGGTCCAGCTGCGCGGGCATCGCCGGCTCCGGGCTGCGGTCCGAGACAGCAAGGGGCTGCGACAGCGGTTCTGGCAGAGGACAGCGCGGGAAATTTCCGCAACGTATCGATTGCGGCCACCTTGCATTATCTTCCGTGCGCCGGCACTAGGCAGAATCACGCCAACACATATCCGCACGCCGTATTTCCCTCGCAATCTACAGCCAGCGCGCATTACATAAATTCATACGAACCGTGGAGGGCACGGAGAGAGAGAGAGACAGAGAGAGAGAGAGAGAGGGAGGGTGGCGTATGGGGTGGATGGTGTTGGAAGGGTCGGCGGGGCTCGGGGCAGGGGTCGGCCCACGGTTAGGGGGGACGTGTGGAACATGTTCCGCGCGATAGTGTACATTTGAGATACAGCGAGCGGACTACGGTTCTAATTCCGATGACGTATGAGCTTGCATAACCTAGTTTTCTGTTTGCCAGCCCCGGTAATGAGTTGTCTAGTCCTCTCTCTGTCTCTGTCCCGTCGCCTGTCCCTTCCACCTGTAACCACCGAATCCATCCTGCCGGTATGTGGGCACCCCCGGCGCGCACCGCCGCGCCGCCTGCTAGCCGTCGTAACACCGTGTACCCCGTGTATCGTAAATTACACGGCTGACAGATAATCGCGCGTTCGTAAGTTTCCAACGACCCAGAGACGGGTCGGAGGAGCGCCGCGTCGCGAGAGGGTTGGTGTAAGTAGCTGGCGCGAGCGCGCCTGAAACGATAGGGGTAGAGGCAGCAGCAGTAGAGGCTCGCCAAGGGGGTTCTGGTCGGAATCGTGGAAATCCGAAGTCGGAGGGGGGAGGTGTCGTTGCCGATAAGCGGTCGCGCGGTGAATTATCGCGTCGAGATACTCGGGGCGGAATTATTTTTAATGGAAAGCGACGCGGGGGATTGGCAGAGATCGAATCGTCCCTTCCAGTGGCGTGCCAGCGGTGGGAATGATTCACGCGAACGGGGTATCAGGGAAATCGTCGTCCTAACTTTTTCCTTCGGACGAAAAGCGACGGGGCTCGCGGCCAGCGTAACACACCCGGTGTTTATTAATTTCGTCGCCACGTAGCGGGGCCGCGCCGCGACGAATCCAATCAAACGGACGAGCGAGTATATCCGGGCACGTGAGGCGACGATTTTTCATCGGAACCGCTCGCGAAACTCCTTTCATCGCCGTTTGCCTTCCCACGAACGCCGGCTGCCGCGACAGCGGTGATAAAAGAGACCCGTTCGCCGCTGCTTTTACGCGAGATCACGCTCACGGGTGACGCGCACTTCCTCGCGCGTTTTGCGCCTCCGCGTCTGCTCGAGACACGGGGAGATTCGTCACCCCGCGGTGTCCCCGGCGCCCGCCGACGTATCTGTCACGTTCCCGCGCAAAAATCGTAACGCCGCTCTCGGGGAAAAAACGCTCGAGCGCTTACCAGCCACAGGGTGTACCAGTAGTTGAAGTTTCGCGGACGGTTTTTCGGTGCTCGAGAGCTGCGAAGCTGCTGGGAGAGCAGCTGGTAAAAATTCGACGGGGTGATTTTCGAAGAAGATCGGAGTGGTCGTTGAACCGGCGCTTAATTGAATTTAGTTCTTCGAGCGTTCCAGTTTTTGCTCCAATAAATGGACAGGTGTATATTCGATACGATCTTTCCACTCCTTTATATTCGAAGTTCGGGACATTCGACATTTGCAGGCAGGGAGGAGGCGGAGAAGAAATTCCCAGCAAGAAACCTCGGACAACTTTCAGCGTGGCGTGCATCGAGAAGGGGGATGGAAAGCGGGCCGCACGCGTCGTTACACGTAACAAATGCAACACGGTCGAGAAGAAAGAGACACAGGGGGAAGAAGGTAAACGAGCGTGCGAATGCGTGAGCATAGCGCGGCGCGGCGGTGAAAAAAGTCGCCAACTTAACGAGGCAATTTAATCTGTTTTGTCCGCTCTGCCAACCAACGGGTTTACTTGCGACGAGAGATAATAACTCACCGTGAGTTTCGCTGAATTCACGCCGGCACCGTCCCTGATTTTCGTGGCCACCCTTTCGCGTCCGTTCGCACCGCTGTCCGCCATTCCGCTCGAGGAATCGTCAGATTTCGAACGCAAATGCGTAATCGAGTCTGACGAGCTCTCGGCTGCAGTGACGCGTCGTGCTAATCGAAACGCGTCAAAACGAAGAACCGCGAAAAAAGGCGACTCTCAAAGACACTCTGTCGAAAATAGGACTTCCTCGTTTGCTGGGACAAATTCTTCGTAATAGGCCACTGTTCCGCGGTACGTCTCGGAAGTAACGTCGAATAAACGGTGACGAGCGAGAAGGGTTCGTTTGAAGAGTATCTCGTCCGTCTATCTTATTTTCACAGCGCGGCACCGTCGGCCGGAGGTGAATCCAAGCATACTTTCCATTGAAACACTAGGGGCGGCGGGATACTTTTTATTCCAGCCCAGCCAATGAAATCGAGTACCGGCCACGAGCCCCGATGAGAAATATCCGCAAAAGAGGCGGTCGGTACAATGCAAACTGCGCCCGTTGGAAGTTTAAACACGCGGCCACGGTTTTATCTCGCTGAAAAATTATTAAATTCAGATCCGTCTGTTGCGAAAAACGGCGCGATAACGCGCGGAAACTTTAATAAATATTTCAACGTGGAAACGCGCGTCCCCGACTCGCTCGCCTCTACTTTCCGATAGATTTCCGTTTTTTTTTTTTTTTTTTTTTTTTTTCCCTCGTCTGTTTATACCGCCAACGGTTTTACGCCGCGAGCGATGCGCCAATGTAATGTTGTTTCTCCTGTGCGTTCGCGATAAATTAATCATCGCTTAGAAAACCCTTCCACCTGTACCGCACACGCATTACCTAGCCGCTGCTTGCAACGTTCTCGCGCACTGCCCATGGGGACGACCACCACCGTGGTTCCCCGGGAAATCGATCGAAAAGACGCGCGAACGCGAACCAGAGATGCTCGCGGAAACGCGGGGGTAAATTCGCTATGAAAATTTATACGAAACCGTGGCACGCTCGCCGACGTGAATTTAGAGGCGCGATCAAGCGGGCCATATTTTCCTCGGGAATCCCATCGCCGAATTAAACGATGACGTTTCGTTTTTTTGCGCGCGACGACCGCCTAAAATTCACCCCCCTCGAAGACGCGAGAGGCATCGGGGTGTCCCTTCCGCGGGACAAGGTACACGTCCTCGAGGGAAGAAATACCGGGAAGCTCGACGAAATATATTATCCAGACGGGACACGCTTCCACCCCCTTATTTCGCGTTTCAGCCCCGATGCGAGCCTCACCCCTTCGGAGGAGCCAGCCAGCCAACCAGGCCAGCAGCTCGCCTGCCACGGAGGACACCGCGCGGGCCTCAACTTTACCGCTGACACCTCGAGTGTCTAAATAAATAATGCGCCTTATTTGTTATAGGAATTGCGCCCGGCAACGGATGAAATCTGCGGCAGCCACCGGCAGCGAGCCGGAAATCCGCATGATTAAGGGCGCCCTTCGTCGGACGATAATTGCTCCGCGAACGGCCGAAATTTATTGCGAATTTCGCGAACGAACAGATTGGACGACGCGTCTGCTCGCGCGGTGCCTCGAGTTTCCGCGGAGAATCGGCACCGTCGAGTCGGACGAACGATTATCCTCTCCCCCGTATCGCTTTATAGCCGGCAAGGAATCACTTAAGCGCCTAGTAGACTTTCCACGCAAATTTCTATCGCCCGGCGAAATGCTTTTGAGGCACCCCTGGCGAAATGACGCGGCTGCTCGTTCGACGTCGTTTCGGCGGTGCATTTAACGGCGTCATAAACGCGCTGGGAGGATTTCATCGTCGCTGCGGAAGTCGCGGAGTCGCGCGACATTAATCGAGCGACGTTCTATAAATTCGTCCGGGGAACCGTTTTATAATATTCTGCCGTCAGTGAAATCGCTCGATCGGATTGACAATTATACAGCGTGATCATTTTCGAGATCGACGAACGTGACGTTAAGTAACTCGACGATATCCGTCGGATATCGTAGGACCTCTTCGGAAATATCCCTGGTCGCCAGCCGTCGCACGTAAAATTCTAACGCAACAGCTATATCAGGAGGGCGAGTGCCCCTAAAAATATACATATTCCGGCGCGCGCGGCCTGATTCGATTCGACTCGTTTCGGATCGCGGTCGAGAAATAGAGCGAACAGCAGTTTCGAGCGTTCCGCGTAATCAGCGGCGGCATGATAAAAATACGCGCGACGGTAAAAAGCCAGCGAGGCGAGACGCGCGACAACGCGGAGGGGCTCATCGTCCCCGATCCGTTCCAGTTTTTCATTTTCGCCCGGCCAACGGTGAAATATATACCGCGCGGCGGACGCGGTCTAAAATCTTTGCCAATTCCGCGAGATTTAGCGCGCCGCGCTATCCATAAAGCCGGAAATTGATTACGTTTCGCGCTAATAGAATTTTTATTCGCGCGACTCCCGGTCTCGACGCGCGAGTGCACACGCTCGCGGCGGCGTATCGCGCGAGCGGACCGTCGCGCGTATAAATTTGATCGCGACGGGGTTGTCTGAGAGCCTGGCCGTCGGTGGACCGTGGTATCGTCTGAGTTTTACGGATTTTACGTCTCCCCGTCGGAGACGCCTGGGAGAAGAATTGCGACGCGAGTTTCAAACTAATCTTCGACGTTGCAGCTGCAATTAGTTACGGAAGGAACGAAAATATGCCGCGCCGCGGCGTCGATGAAAGATTCAAGGGGGTAATTCCTTGGGGAGGTGTCGAAACGCAGCAGGGAAAAAAGCGGAGCGTAACAAAATTTCACGCGACGCGACTTAACGCCGGATTAGCTCTCGTGGGCGCGGGTAAACGCGGTTCCCGGGGAGACGTGGCCATTCAATCGGCAGAAGACGGATCCGTCGATTCCGTTTCCCGGTGGAATCGCGGCGGGTGTTGGCCGCGGGCGGAAGTAACGCGAGAGGCAAGTTCGGAATCGGCGTCAGCTCGTTGCACGAGCGCCACGAGGATTCCCCCGTCCGGTGTCCTTTTTCCGGTGTCACGGCGACGGTGTTAAAATTCAGCGCGTTCAGCTTGTCGCCGGAGGCAGTCCAACTGGGTCATTAAATATGAGAGATCTCGTTGCCGAGACTCTCTCTCGTCGAGCGTGCTCCTCTACACGTATACGGGGGTATGGGACGGGTAGAAAAAAAAGAGGCAGGGGAGGGAGAGAAGAAAAAGGAAGAGAAAAAAGGTAGAGAAGAGGAGGTACACGGCCAGGCTTGCTGACTGGGTGAGGGTGAACGCAACAACCGGAGAGAGGCTTGGAGAGAGGAGTGAGTCTCTTGCAGTTGTTTCTCAGCTACCCGACGCGCGAGACGCGCCACTCTGGATGCACTTTTGTATAATTTTACTTTAATTGCTGTTGAGACCCAGGAGTTTTCAAGTTTCTCCTCTCCTTATCTTTTTCATACTCCTCCCTAGCCACCGGCTGGCCTGTCTCCGTCTACGGCCTCACCTCTATATCAGAGCCCACCCCCGCCCCCCTCCCGCCGTCCTTTCTTCTCTTTAATCTATTTCTCCCTAAAGCTTCTTGCCTTTATTTCCTTCCTCCTTGGCACACTTTAACTCTCCGGCAACCTTCTCGCGACGGCTCCTTCTCGCGCGCCGTCACGGCCCATCTCCCTTCCACCCTCGTCCAACAACTACCACCTGCATGCGCCAGAGAGAGCGAAGGTACCGCCTGCCCGGCCAGGCATTCCAACGTAAAACTGTTTTACGCAACCGTTCCTCATCTTAACTCATAACGCGAGCACCGACCGTATTCGAGCCGGCTGCGCAGCGGGCGGAGCGGCGATAAGCCTTCCACGGCTGCTTCCGTTCCACGGGATCCGCGAAATATGATCACGTCCAGCAGCGGATTAAGCACGAACTCGAATTAGAGGTGGAAAGACGAGGCCGGGTGGGTTCGCTTCACCGGTACGCGCGAATGAAATGCACGGGGTTCCCGGGACTCGAACGGACGCGGCGACCCGCGATGCGCCTCACGTTCCCAAGGCGTTATTGTTTTTATCGCGGGGAACGGGACACGCCTCGGGATTTCAATTTCCGGCGTTCGTTAATGCACCCTCGGCGCGGTTAATGGGATCCTACCGGGTTTTAAGCATCGCGATGAATCTCCACCCCGTCGATTATTGGCGCGCGTATTCCAGCTCGGACGTTATCAATCGAGCGTAGCCTCCGCGCGAATCTTAATCGAAGCGAGAACATCCGCTACGAAGTCGCTGCTCAGGACTTTGTCCGCGGCGATCCTTGGTTTCGTCGTCTATCTAGAGCCTCTGCAGGGCCTCTGTAGGGCCTCAAAAGAAGCGCAGGCCTGCGGCTCTTCGCGTAACCCCGATGGCTTAAGATGTTATCGGTCGGTCTGGTGGTAATGTTTACCCAAAAGCGAACTAAGGACCGCCAGGTTCCCGCACTCTTTCATCGGGCCTATCAACTGTTTACATCGAGGTCGTAACAGGGCCGTGTATCTCGCGTGAACGTACGAGGAAAGAAGGAGAAAATGGTGGGAAAAGGGAGCCCGCTCGTTCATCGACACTGACTGATACGTTTTCACCGTTTCTTATCGCGCACAATCAAGATCCTTGGACGGCCGAGATTTCTTTTTTCTCGACGGTGTCGGCGGCAGGACTCGAGGAGCCGTCTCGAGCTGGAAACGCTTCTAACCGCTCCAGATTCCCCTCCCCCTGGGTTACACGGACGATAATTATTTCCCGGTTCCGCGCGATTTTCTCTCGCAAATAGGGGCGGAGGATTTAAACCGAGACGCGGCGAATCATTGAATAATATTTAATATTCATCGGAGCGTGAATTCGAATGAATATGCACGAGCCAGGGCGATTATGCGCGGAGGAAAGTGGATGCATCGGGGTCACGGTGCCTCTAACTTACGACTTCAAGATAAATCTCGAGTCTCTTTGCTCGCCACCGGTGCGCCTCCGAGGCGCGTGCGACGCTCGAGGATCTCGCCTTTTTGTCCAAGCATTTTTTCCTTCCGTCTGCTCGGTGTCGAATGGTCCATGCACGCGGCCCCACCCTCTCGTCATCGACCTCTTATCGCGTACTCGTCGCTTTTCATTTCCGCGCTTCCCATTCCCGCCGCTCGCGATACCTGTCCTAACGAAGAACGAATAAAAAGCCGTCCGAGCCGCTGATTGCGGCGACCGGAACAGAGTTACGAGTTTACAGAGAAAAGAACCCTGCCGGTTATCGCTCATTTGAATAAGAGGCGCAGATGAGGCGGCGCGACTCGATCTCTTTAATTAAAGTATACGAGGAGCTCTGACGAGCGACGAAATGCCATTCGACGAAGCGCGTGAGACACATTTTTCCATAGAGACTTGTCGTTGGAGGGTTTTAAAACCGCGAAGTTCTTAACCTAGCTGTGCCAGGCGCTAAACTATCGCCGAGAGTAGCCGCTGCTGGGAAGAAAGAACGCAGGAATTCGGTGACACGCTTCTTTTCGTAAATTACACGACGCGTGCGCCAGGGCTGCGTCATAGATGACCTCTGCTACCGCGCTCTAAAATCTCAGCCCCACTCTTCTACCCTCTCGCATCTTTCCGCCGCGTTTCTCTCTCGCGAAAACCTCTGATAAAACAGAAGAAATTTGAGCCTCCACGCGTATCTGGACATTCCGCGCAGATGCGATATCCGTGGCAGCAGCGGCTAGAACCACCGACAGAAATTACGCGAGCCACCTTGTCGCGTTCACGTGTCGGGTCGGCCGGAATTAATTACGTCGCGTGATGATCGAAATCTCTATGCGCACACTGCGTTATTATTTATTCCTCGCGCTGCTACACAGCCTGAGCTTATCTACCCCGGACGGGACCCAGGTAGCGATACTAAAATTCGCGATAATTGTGAAGTTCCCTCGACGGTGGCCGCGAGAGACTGGCGACGATGGTCGGCGGTGAAGTTGCAGGCTTTCTTTGCGAGCCAGCGAAACAAATAAACGTTCCGACAGGCGAGCATAAAACTCGTAATATATGAGATAGAAGGAATACCAGCGATCTCTCGCGTGAATCTTCACGTACCACCTCCATGCATCATCCCTCGGCCACGCCAACTGAGCAACCCCTTTCAACCACCACCGACTCGACAGCTTTTCCAACACCTTTACCATTTACATCGACGTACGCGCGATCATCCTCCGAATCGACGAGTCCTTCATCTTGTATTGCGCCGCGCGAACGCGGGGCGCTTCAATTTTTAACCCTGTAGGGGATGCTCGAGGATCTGGGCGTTTCAGGGATTCGAAGGTGACAGTTTAAAAAGAAAGACATAGTTGTAATTAAAGATAGTTCGTTCACGACTTTTTACTTTCGAACCTTCACGAATCTCTGTTCGAGTCTCTATCCTAATTCGTTCAAATTTGACTAACTCTCTTCGCGCCTTCACTCTTTAACCTTCCATAAGTCGTAGGCGTTTCTTTTTTGACCAATTAGACATTTTGCAAAGTATCTAACTCCCATTCTCTCTTTCTTGTCAGTGTTTTCACTACTCGACAGGAATTTCCCTGCTTTCGCTACAGTGACCAGATTTATGGTGACCGCTTCGACGCGGCTGCTGAACGCGTGAGCCCTACAACCCCCTAATTTCTTCCTCGATGGAAGAGGAAATACCAAAAAACACGTGGGCCCTACAAACTCCTAATTTCTTCCTCGATGGAAAAGGAAATACCAAAAAAGTTTCCTCTCTCCAAACAGAAGAATAGTGGAATGACAATCGCTACCCTTTAAGGCAGCCACGTGCGTCCAGATGCGAGCAAGAAGCCAATGGCATCGCTACGTGGCGACATTATGCGCCGAGTCACTGGCAAAAGTTCTTCCAGATCGTCATATTTCACCAGCGGCATGCAAAAGTTTCGTAAGCTCGGCCGCGATCATTAATTTTAAAGCGCTGCGGGGTGGTCGCGCGGTTCCGAGGGAAATCAATCGCGTTTCATTTCGGTCGACATCAAAGTACGCCGCGTCAAAAGTCAAATGCATCCCGGGGTCGAGGGTGGGCGGTGGCGGCGATGAATTTTTCATTCGTTTCGGGTATTAATATGTCGCGGCAGGGGGGGCGCGGTTTCAGTCCTGGGTCCCGTAAAAACATCGAATCGGACCGCGCGAACGCAAAAACATCCCTCGTCGGCGCAGGGCTCGTTCTCGCGCTCGACGTTTCGACGCGCCATCGGACCCAGCCACATCTCGATACATCGCTCGCTTTTACGATAGCGTAAAGTCACGCCAGCCGTGCTGTTTCGAAACGGCGGCGAAAGATCGCCGCGGACGGCGGCCCGCTTATCTCCGCCATAAACCTCCGCAACGCAACCGATGCAATCGAACACACGGCTTACGCTTCGCGCGAAATAATTGGGAATTACCCGGTAATCCCTGCCCGGATTCAACTGGGATCGGTGGCGGGAAGAGAAAAAAAGGACCAGAGTTGACTCTCCGCGCGCGGTTAAACCGGGCCGTCGTCGATTCGACCCGGCAAAATCACGCGGAATTATGAAACAGCTCTCCGCTCGCTCGAATAGCCGCCTGGAAAATCGAAGCGAAAATCAGCGCGGCGCGTATCGCAGTATCGAAGCTATTTTAATTCTCTTTAGCGTCGCGGCGCGCGTGGAAAACGCGCGCGCGAAGTGATAAACCCATTGACTTCGCGGGCGAACGCTTTAAACAGGCCGATCGAAAGCGGCACGCCCTCTAATCGTATCGTTCCGTTGTCGGATTGCGGCGCAACATCGGTTGTGTGAATACGGATTGTTAATAATTAGATTTCGAAAATAGTTATAACCGGATAATTGGATGGCTATGTTATTAGCGATTCACCGGCTGAAGCCTGGCGCTTGTTAGTTTGAACCGATACGCGGTCGGTCGTGTCGGTTTCTAAATATTCCGATTCATTATGGAACGACGCTGTTCATCGACTAATCATCGAAATTATGCGCGCGGCATAATAGTCGGGAAGCGACGACGCGATCTTCCCACCGCGATATCTTCGCGGCGCGTCGAACGGATGAAAATTTGATCAACACCCCGTTAAAGCGTGGCCGGTTTTCAATTTCGAGTCGCGCGACTCGAGAATCGAGCCGAGTCGGACACGGAGAGCGGAACTCGAGCGAGAGAGCAAAGGCGAATTCGGCGGAGGCATGCATAATGGATCCCCGCGTTGCATGTCGATGCGATTCCCGGTGCTCGATCGTATAAAAATGTCAGCAGCTTTGCCGCATCCCGTCCCGTCGGCCTCTTTCTTATACCGGAGTCAAAAACATACGACGCGAGACCCGGACGCCAAGGTGTTTTCCGTTTCCCGTTCTGAATAATTTTAAATCCCGCCGACCGATAGCCAGCCCGCATCCGCCGCCAGCTTTTCCAGTTCCGCGAGCTACTTCCTCTAAGAAACCCCCTGGACCCAGCGTCGCCGCTAGGATCAGGCGGAGTTCCGCGACGCGATACCTCGATAGGGTAAGACCGCCTCCGTTCGGGCATCTCCCTCGAAAAATATCCCCATTGCTCATTGGACGGAGACAGAAACGGCCGTTCAACTTCCGCCGAGATAACGTCCCGGTTTTGCAGTAAATCAGTTTATCGCGGCGACCCGGATACTTAGCCATTCCAAAGGGTTCTGTAATTCATCCGGCGCGTTCGACCAAGAACGCCGTTTTCCACTTCGGTTACCGTCGCGGCTCGGACGTTCCCGATGGCGAAACTTCGGCTGGTAAGAAGAGAGGCCCTGCTTCCGAGCAGGCTCTCCGAAAAGTTCCACCGAAACAATCGTTGCTGCGATCTCATCGGCTGCGACGCGCGATCGCTGTGCGGTAGATTGGACGGCCTTGAGGTCGAATTAATATTTGCTCGCGCGACGTCAATAGCTTTGAGCAGGCAGACGTTCGACTGCCGCGGGTCTTTGTGGGCTCTCGAGCGGGTATCGCGAATCGATCAAACGCACAAGATCCCGGACAATGAGGCAATTGTGACTCTGACGCCTTCAGGTAATTCCGGTCCCGAAGGCGGGGACACGTCAAGAGGGATTGGACGCGGCCGATCAGGCATCCCGATGCGACGGCCAGGAAGCTCGGACCCGGGCTCCCATTCATGCATCAGCTCTTGCGTAACTAGCGTTGACATTAGTTGTGTGCACGCGGATGAACCAACGCGGACGTAATCAAGTGACCCATTGGAAACGGACACGCCGACGGATTCTAACGTCCAGCTTTGCCGAGGCTCGTCGTACGTTCCGAGGACCCGTCGATAAGCCCGAAGAGACGTCCGACGGACTTTTATTTCGAACATTTCCATGCCTGAAATTGAATTAAAAGGCTCCCGCGAGAACTTGGATAGCTATTGCGAGCTCGCTGGAACAAGTTCCCCTGTGATCTATCCGCGGGGAGATTGAAAACTGCAGTTCGAAAGTGAAATTACGATAATAAAGATAAGAACAGGCGAGGCAAATGGCCGAATCCGAGATAACTGCGCCCTCCGAGTGGCGTCTTCCGTTTCAAAGACTCTCGGCTGAACGGTTTTTATTGAATTCGTAGTTTTGATTCCCGAGTGCGGAGCGCGCAGTTGGGAAACTCGAGCCGCGAGTATCGCCGGAATCCGAGCACGGTGGAACTTCCGTAGGATTTTCGTGGATCGCTACCGATCCAATCGTTTCGAAATCTACGCGCGAAACCGCTTACCTCGATTTCCCAGGGTGTAATTCTTCGACGGGAGCCGAAGATTTTTCAGGAACTCCTCGAATTGATTCTTTCGCTATTCGTGGGAACTTTCGAAACATCTTCCGACAGAAAGTGGCTCGACCGTCCGAGGAATCGCGCGCTCTTTTATCCCGCGGCGCGATAATCGATAGGACAAGTTCAATAACCGACGCTGCGCCATCGTTCACCACGGAAAATCAACCCCGCGCCGTTATCCCCTTGAACTTCCACGCTGCTGGTTCTCCGCCGACGCTATCGATAAATCGCGAGCAACAACAACAACAACAACACCGATAAAACCGACAACTCGGACGATCAACAGAATCTAAGCAACAAAGAACTTTTTTCCGCGAGGTTTCTACCACCCCCGGCGTCTCTCCTCGTTGTCTCGCGCGTAAAAGAATCGCCTGGCGGACTCGTTAAGAAATATTCGAGGGTAATCATCGCGATTTCGCGCTTCTTGGTCCTTGACGCGCGCTCGACGCCTCCGCCGCGGCGCATCGCACGGCGTTCTTTTGTGCGATCCGCACAAAAGTGTCTGCCGGCTCTTTCCGTAACTACGAGACGAACAGAGGCGGCGAGAAAGGAAGCGCGTCCAAGCGGTGGCGAGCGAGCGTACGCGCGCCCCACCCCGCCGAGGGCGGCAAACAATGCGTGTCTGCGAGCGTGTCGCGCGTTACTTTCCCGTTCCCTTACCCCTCTGTGTCCCTCTTTTTCAACCAGCCCAGCGCCTCCACGCTCCAGCCACCCCTCGGCTCTCGCCGACGCTCTCGCGCCAACGACAAGGGAGTACGTCTGTTTTGTAAATCAGCGAACTCGCTTAAAGTTGCGAGGCGCCGCGTCCGGCGTCGCTCGCGAGAAAACCAGAGACGCAGCCCGCTGTAGCCAGGATCCCACGATTCGTCGACTGTGTGCACGTGTCCGAGTGTACAGAACGCCACGGAAACCGCAGGCACACTCCAGCGTCCAAGGCAACCGCGTTTACCCCGTAGAAACGAGTTAATTCGTCGACTGGCTCGACCAGCCGCGCTTTATCGGAAGCCGTTCGACGTAGCTCGCTGGGCACTAATTTCTACTGTCCTTCCTCGAGCGCTCTGTTTCCTTTTGACCGCTCGAACGGACGTTTCGTAACTCTAATTGTAGTCCAACGAGAACCCTTCGAGCGCATTCGTGCGACCGTAGCGTGGCCCGTTTTTAATTCGACGAGGAAATTCGCGTTCGGGGATGCGAAACGGCCCTTCCTTAAAGAACTCGCGATATACCGGCGAAGAACTGGCAAAGTAAGTGGCTGCTGGTCGGTAAACGGTCGCGAATAAATACGCCAGCGGGGATCAAAGGCTTCGACGAAAAGAATTCACGCGAGCTGGCCATATTGTGGCGGGACGTTTCGCTTACCGGGTCGCGGCCTTTCTCCGCGCATTCAGGCAAATCGGAGGAGGCCGCGACTCGATAAAATGGAACCCGGGCAAATTCGCTTGTTCGTGCCACAAAGTTTACCCGGTCCAACTTATTGGAGAACACCGAGTGCTCCTCGCGTGTACGAGGCTGTTTTCCGTCAACTTCGCCTGCGGGAAATTCGAGACGTGCCCCCGATAACGGGGTGGTTTTTTTTTTTTTTTCTTTAATCCAGACTGCCTGCGAAACTTGTGGGAAAAAGGAATGTTCGCTAGCCGCCTGTTCGAACTCGCGTAACCTTTCGACCCACTGATTTTATGAAAATTGAAACTCGCGCGGGGGCGCACGAACACGCAACGTATATAAATGTCGCGAGCGAGAGGTTCTTTTATTTTTACCATATTCTGCTCGAGATGGGGAAGCAGAGGACGATCGTCGGGAGACGCTTTGGAGATGTACAAGATTAACCAATAATTTCGTCGAGAATTCCTAACCAGCGCGTGTGTTCATTCTGCAGGGGATGGCTTTTAAATATTCCCCTTAGCAAGATGTCGGGGGTTGCTTCGCGCAACCGAGTTTAAGAAGAGAGTCGCTCGCGCGTCATGAATATATTCGGCAGGAAGTTGCCGGGGAGTTAGCGAAACACCTTCGACATCGAGCCGTCCTCTCGTCCAGATACTTTCCTCGGGGAACCAGCATCCAAATCGACCCGGAAACGCGCTCCACCCTCGCCCTCGTCGTTCGCGTTCGTGACCGCAATTCCTTTTCCCCCGTTCGTCTCGTTCGATTAAAATAATCACGACGAGGGGCTCGCGTCGATATTAATCGCTCGACGAACGTGTCGCATGTTTCTCGCGAGTAAATTACACCTCCGTAACGACCGCTGTATCCGCCGTGCAAAATTACCATTATTACGAAGAATTAAGTTACAACCGGTGTAATTAATTAGCCGAATGTTGAATTAACATGGAACGTGATCCCGCAGTCGCTCCGAAAGCAATAGCGGCGATGAAATAACACTGGGAAGTAGTTACGCGTGCGGGGGCAATAGTACTAATTTCTGATTAGCCTCGCTGGGTAATTGCGAAACGATAACGTTGCCCAAGTGCCGCGGTCGAACGCTTATCAAAATGAAAGCGCGCGGAGCGGCCGCGCTATTGACGAGCCATCGTTTATCCAGGCCCTCGATTAAAACGGCTCCGTGTCGATCTCGACTCGTTTAATTTCGCGCTAATTGAACCACTGCCGCTTCCCACGATGGATTTCTTCGTTACAGCCGTCGTTTGAGCGAATCGTCCGGAGAAACAGACCGGAACTCGTTCGAATCTCGTTCGAATCTCGTTCGACTCTCGTCCGGGACGATCCATCGCGAGCGCTCGCGGGACTTCGAAATTTCAACTTAACGTTGCCCCAAATTCGCGACGACCCTTCGCGAACGTTCGATCGCCCAGTTATATCGTTCCTCTCATTAAGAAAATAAAGGGTCGAGAATCGCACGAGATTTTCGCAATTTTACGGGCCGCTTCCCTTCTCTCGCGCGCCGAACCCGAACTCGTTCCCGTTCGTTTGGGGATTGCGAGCCGAATCGCCTCGAATCGAGCGCCATCCGCCCCCCAGCCGGGGCGCTGCCACCCTGTAAAAATACTCCGGGGACGCATTAATTGTTTTTAACTAATAGCTCCGGCGGTCGGGCGGACAGAAACGCGGCTACGCCGCGGAATCGTTGCGCGGGATCTCGCGCGGTCCCGCATTAACGAGCCCGTTAATTTATCGCCGGCATAAATAATAGCTGGGCCGATGGAAAAGCGCGGATAGCGATCGGACGGAAGCGGCGCAATTTCGACGCTTCGATCCCGCAGCCTCTCCGCTGGAGGCTTCTTTCCTAATTAACGTTTTAATGGCTAATGATTTCGGTCTGGACGGTTCTGCAGGCCGGCCGCCGATGAAATCGCGTTGATTAATGGCCCTGGTAATGGTAACGGGGTTCGAATGACTTTTCAACGTAATTGGACATCGATCTGAAAGAGGCGGAAAGGTCCCACCTCGACGAAACGGACGACGGCCAGCGATTCTGGACGGTTTCTTTGACTCTGCGCGGGGGTCGAGTCGGGTCCCGCGGGGGATTATCCGCGGTAATTTCATGCGAGCCCAACAACCGTCGATTAATTCGATTAGAGCTCGGGAATAAACCTGGCCGGGGTTTTTCTCGCTCCCCGAAGATCCCGCTTCGTTTGAATAATTACGGCCCTGGAGCGGGCGTAATCGTCGGAGAAATTCTCGAGCACAACTGGTTTCGATTGTAACCTCTTTAGCGATATCAGCGCGAGCTCTGAAACGCTCTCCGTTCCGCGCCACCTTTTCCTCGTTCTCTTTCCCCCTCTCTCTCTCTCTCTCTCTCTCTCTCTCGACCATCCCCCCAACCGTGCTCAGTTCGCTTCTTCGGCCGCTGTTTCGCCTCTTTTTATTCCGCGGAACCCCCGCAAGGGTGATTATGAAAGCCCGGCCAGGTTAAATTACTTTTGGTAACGTTAACTGCCGGCTTGATGCTCCGATGAAGATAGCGTTTACAGGGGTTTGTCGGCTATACGGGGCGGGTTTCCACGCACCTGTCGAGTTTCCCACAATTTTGCGCGCCGGCTCGCTCGTTTACAGACATTTCGAGAGGGCGTTGCGTCGCGAACCGGAAAAAGGGCGCCGCCTCCTCTCCACCCCTCCCTCGCATCGAGAATCGTTGGGGTCCATTTAATGCGATTAGAGTATACCCCCGCGCTATCATCACGGCCTGTTTGATTCGCCTTTTTGCCACGGCCCGCGTAATGTCTCCTTTCTTCTCGTCCGCCGTCCCACTTTCGGCCTCCTCCTGGCCATTTTGCTCCTGCCTCCCTCTCGACTGTTTCTCCGACGTTACCGTTCTTATTCCGCGTTTTTCGCGACCCACTGTGCCCGTCTTCTGCCCCAGTTTGCGCTTGTTTCCGCTAATGGTCGAACGATACCTCGTTCTTCCGAGTCGCTCCGGGAACCTCGTCGAGTTCGTTTATTCATCGAATTTTCCGCTACGATAACCACCGCGCGCGTCCGCTCAAAGAAGACGAAATCGCTTTGTCACGAGACGGAGCTCAGCAAGTGACAAGGGACTCGTAACTCCACGTGCTGCCACGTGACGCGGCTATTAGGGTGGGCTCAAAGTATCAGCGAACGATGTCAGCCGAACGTACACGTCCAGCTGTATATATCCCTGTCTAATTCCCTTAAACGTCTCCCCCATCAATTACTTCGCGATTCGTTCTGTAATCCAGAACACCGTTCGCACTGGCGACCCATTGGACCGCGATACCGCGTCGTCACTTTCCCTAACCCCGTTCCTTGCTCAATGGAAATTGTTCCGGGGCGAGATTTAAAGCCAGCCGTGGGAACGCAATTTCATTACGTTTCCAATCCAGCGTTGTTGTAGACGCTGCGAGTGGCGAGCGTCCGAATCCGACGGTACAGGTCCGCGACTATTAATTACACTGGGAACACGGTTAATTACGCGCGATTCGAAACTCCGCGGACGAGGTTGCAACGGGCGCGCTAATGAACGCAATAACGCCCGGCCGCGAAGGGATCGAAGCAAGCCGGGAAATCGCGGCGAAGAAAAACGACCACCGAAACCAGCCCGCGCGGCTCCTCTCGTTGACCCAATTCGACGCTCGAATTCGTGGTTACAAGCTGCGAGCTGCGTCTTCCGCTTTGGGAACGTCACGCTCGCTCGAGGACGCGTTACAACGTCGCGCGAGACAGAAAGTGCTACGACTTTCCATCCCTCGTTCACGCTCTCCCAATTCATTCGCTGTTTCCAAGTGTTTTTCGTTCGTCGCGACACGTGTTCACCCTTGATCGAACTTCAATCGCGACGACGTCACCGCCCCTTCGAGAACCATTAAACCCTTTCAATGAACAGCTTCGAAGTTGCGCGAGTCGTTTTCAATTTTCTTCCGTACGAAGGGAGAAGATGTAAACGACCCTGCGAAGCAGTTTTCGCGGCAAAAGCGTAACCTTCGCAGGACGTAACAGGCGTTCGAGAGGGAGGCTACGCGGACGGAAGTATCGACAAGAGCGGAGATCGCTTGAACGCGTCCGCTTTGATCGTGACGCGATTATTAATTATCACTGATCGCCGCTAGTTAATTACATCGGCGGGTACGCGCGAATGCGTACATAGCGAGCGCGTATATAGTCGTACCTTGAACCGTGCTCGTTACATACTTGCCGTGTACCCGAAGAACGTCCAGCGGTGGCAAACAAAAGACTCAAGATCGCACCGAAACGCCAAGGAGCGCCGTCGGCTGGTCCCCGTCGTCGTCGTCGTCGTCGTATTAATTAGAGGTATCGCAAGCTCGTAATTAAGGTGTATAATTAAGGCGGACGCGAGCGCGGCGGAAGGACGAAGCCTTTGAAAGGGAAAAGCCGTTCCTTCTCTTCAAAGTTCGCAATGGAGCTCGGGATCTCTTGATCCTTCAAACAGTATCGGCTTACTTTCTTACCCGCGAGTCGGACGGAACGAATTCACGGTCAGCCACGAGCGATCGACGAAAGCGAATCGGTGAAGACCGATTCGCCGTGGTCCCGATCTGACTTTGTGGGATTACTTCGCGTAAAAAGATCGCTCGACGAGCAGCCGGGGTTTGATCAGCGAGACACGAACGATTATCTTCTTATTTTCAGCGACGGTAGAAATTGACAAGGCTCGTCGAGAGGGAACACGGAAGCCAACAGCGGATCGATCAGACGGATTCTGCACGCTGTCCTGGCCTATTTTCGCCGTGCACTTCGACGTTCCACGTCCGAACGCGACCGCTGGATAATTAAATTAGTTCGCCGAGAGGAGGCGACGCGATGCGAAATAATATGCGGTCCGCCTTTCCGATCTTCGTAATTCCTTTGAAGATGCTCGCCAGCTCTGTTCCATAATACGCTCGACGGTGAGCGGCTTGGCGATCCAACGGTTCGAGCCTCGGAATTAAACGACCAGCCGCGTTCGACGCGATAAATGAGGGTAAAGACGACGCGGCGGGGGATGATCTCGAGGAATTAAGCGGAACCCGTCGACGACCAACGATCGAGTCCGCTTCGTTTTCAAGTCCAATATCGTCGCTAAGGATCGCGCACGATCCTCGTGTTTGGAAACAATCGCGAGCTGCGATTAACTTCGCGGTTCTCCCTTCGACTGTGCGCCGCGGAATCGAAGCCCGGTGACGTATTGTGAAACAAACTACGAAAGGGGAGAGGTAGATGATTTGCCACCATTCAGCTCGACAAATTTTTCTCAATAATCGCGTCTGCACGCGAATGACTAGTCGCGCGCGATTCGAATCCTGTCCTGATTTTAATATACGGGTTCCTGAGGCACAATAGCGGCCGCGCACAATGCGGAGGAATGGCCGGATAAAATAGAGCGAAATAGAAGTCTCGGAAGGGTTCTGGATTTTTGCACGGGTATACAATACGTCGCATTATTCGCGTAAAATACTACCGCCGTCGGAATCCCGATTATTTATTAATCATCCGACCGCGTCACCCTATTTTTCGCTTAGAGAAAGATCCGGAGGGCGGCGACGCGCGCACACGCGTCCAAAATATTCGGAACGTTTCAGCGATTCGTCCGTTCCGAGCTCGAACACCGTCTCCGGCATAGTTTCGCCGCGGCACCTTTTAGACAACGCGCGGAAAAAATCCGCCGCCCCGTGAATTGAAGGTAACCGAGTTCCCGCGACCCCCGGAATTTCCCGTCCGCTTGTACGCCGCGTAAATATATTTAAATTACGCTCCTCTATTCCCAGCGCTGATTAATTATGCCGTTTCGGTGATACACCCGCGAAAACTCTTAACCCGTGCCCCGATGTGAAAGCCGCGGCCGCGCTTTGCACTTTGTCACGCGGAGTAATTTCTTTCCGCGCTTTGCCGCTGCAACGGACGGCTCGCGAGCCTGCGAACAACGCCCACGCGGTAATATTTCAGATTTTTCAGGCAGACCTTTTAACTTCCCGGCGACGACGAGAGGAACACCTCGTCGAGCGCCGCTCTCGAACGCGCGTTCGTATTTCGCGCTGGGGAACAAGACTCTGATCGCTCGACTGTTCGCTCCTGAAAACTGCCTGGGAATTAATACACGCGGACGCCAGTGACGTTCATTGATAGCGAAACTGTGTACGCAGCTGCATCGTGGATTCCGCGGCGGTGTTTCTGGCCGCGTTAATCGCGCTAATCGAATCGCGTCGCTCCATTCAAGCCCAATTTTCAGCGTTCCATTCCGAATTAACGCGTTATGTAATTCAATCGCGAGCACTCGGCGTGATTCAGTTTTTAACGTCGTTAGCCGGCGCGCGGCGGTCGGGCGGCGGTGGCTCGCCGCCTTCGAAATATCAAGGAAATCAAATTCCGGAGCTCCCGGCTGAGAACGTGATGGAATTATGCGAGCGTCGGCTTAACCCGCGCTCGAGTTTTAACCCGGCTGCGTTGCGTCGCGGCTAACAAACCTCCTTGCATTTAAAACACGCGACGCGACACCGCGGAGAGGGTTACGTGCGCGCATCCTTATAGCGTCATTAAAATACAACCGACGATAAGAGGCGGTTAATCCAGCCGTGCTACGAGACGCTTGACCCACCCTCGCGCTGACTTTTCGTCACCCTGTCTCATTATCGACGACGGAGACGTAAATTAGCTCGCGCGATTAAATCCGCGCAACGGTTGATTAACCCAAAACCGCGCACAATGCCGCACCAGTCGTTTTCGCGGGGCTCTGTTTTTCTGTTCCTCGTTACAATGCAATATCAGATTAGCGGGAACGAATAAATGGATGCGCGTATTATAGCCGATGCCACGTACCAAGCTGCACGGCACACAAAACACCGAACACGTCGATTCGTGCTCTATTATTGAAACCGTTGCGATACCGTCCCGTTGTAAAATCGAATAGCCAACGTGTTGTTTTTTCCTCTTTGTTTCTCGTTTCACCATCGGTGAATTATACAGGAAAAAACGGGAGGGAAGTAAAAAATCGACCGCGAGATAATAGAAACGCGTACTTGTCGCGATGGATCGAAACGACGAATTCATTGGCTCGTCCAGGGGAAAGGGGTCGAGATCGAAAGGATAAGCGATCCGAAGGCGGTGGACAAAGAGGAGTGCGAGGCGGGTACGGTCGCTATGGTATCCTTTTTACCCCCTGGCTTCATCAATTTCAGACCAACGCGCGCGCGCTTCATATTTTCTATCTCTCCGCTTGTCGTAACATACTTTTTCACGAAGAAAATTAACGTCGGCGCGAACACGTTCCAGGGCTGGGTTGGGAGCGCCCAGAGACGCCGTGACCACTTACGTCCACCCAGGACACGTGTACCTCGCGCATTCCCCTCGTAACTGGGTCAAACCGTACGAGCTCGGCAGCGCGACATCCCTCTACTCTCTGCGTGCATTGCAACCCCCTTGATTTCGCATGCATGCGAGCGACCGCGCGCGATACCGCGCCGATAAGCATTCGCGCGTCCTCCCCAGCCATTAATTTATTTAAATACCGGCTCGTAAATCACCGTATTCGTCGCCACGGTTGAACGGTGTCGCTCGTAACCGTGGACGAAGATCGAGAAGCGTCCCCCCGTCAGTCGAGCGATCGGAAAAATGCGTCGAATCGACTTTTATAATCTCGAAAAAGTTCGGAGCGTTCTAAGGGCGCGGCGGGAACCTGCGATCGAAGCCTGTATCTACGTCTCGGATAATCAATTCGCGTCACTTTCGATCGGCGCGAATGGAGTAGAATTGAATCAGACGAGGGGTCGTTAAAAGTTCGTCGACGCGGGTAGTTCGCTTAAGACATCGATATCCTCTTAAGGATGCAACCTTTGAGAGCGATCAAAGTGACGGCTGGCAATTTGTCCCCGTCGATACGTGCCGCGATAATCGAGTAACGACGAATTCCGTCGGTTACGTGATTCCAGCGAGCGTTCCGTGCTCTCCGCCTCGTATTAGCGACCCCGTTTCTTTGTTCGCCCCGGTTCGCGGCAGCTCAGAGGGGTTTTTAATTAAAAAAAGGTGGAAAAGAAGGACGAGAGCCAGGGACGCTGCTCGACCGCTCTTTTTCATCCGGTTTGCGCGCCAGTTGACGCGCCCTTTCGCGTCAAAGAAGCGCGCAGCTCGAAGATTACGATGTCAGCCGGGTCGTCAGAAAGGAAACGTGTTTGTTAAATGTCAGCACAGACTCCGGCACAGTGGAGCGCGACACTTCCTTCGCATCGTAAGCGAGTTACGACGCACCCGCGGAAAGAGTGGGCTACGAAAGGTGTTCTTGGCTCGGCTTTGTCCGATTCAGTGGTACGAGTCAACGATTCGAATCGCCCTCCTCTCGTTCGCCCGCGAGGACCGTTTGAAAAATTGCGGTTGACAGCGAAATACGAAGCCCAACGTATGCGCGCGATACGTGCTTTGCGTAAAAAAAATTTCGTAGGGTCACGATGCGTTGGGAATGGCGAGGAAGTTTTATTGAAACCAACGACCTGGCTCTCGCGAATCTCTTTTCCATTAGACGCGTACAGTCTAATTCGAGGGGGCACGAGTAAAAACGGAGCAGACTGTTTGCACAATTTACAGTCCTGGGAAAACAGGCAGCAAATATTCGTAAAGTTTCCCATGCGTCGTTCACGGTGCTCCCAGAATCCATATGTTTCGCCCATTTGTCTGACGGATGCCCGCTCGCGGCGAACTGGGGCGCAACTCCCGGGGCTCGCAAAACCAACGCGAGACCAGCCCCGCGTAACTCTGTGAGGGTGAAACTCGCGTTAAACGAGCGGCGCGGAATTAGCGCGACAAAGTTGCACCCCTTTCCTTTCCAGACTGTTTCCCACCTGTTCGAAAAGTGGGAAACCTACTTATCGCGAGCTGGATCGATGACTTCACGAGTGGGGCCTAAAAAGAAGAAGCGCGGACGAAGATGAGGAAAGAGACGAGGCGGGGAGGGGATGGGGGAGGAAACGGAAGGCACGCTCCTCTACAAAGTTTTGCACTCTCGGAATAGCTGGTGGATGTCCCACAGGATACTTGAAATCCCTGTTATCGTCAGTCGAGTCAACGCGCGCGGCCCGGAGCGTCGTTGCAGGACACGTTTTCGCGGGAATCCGTCGAGCGATCCAGGTGAGGCAATATTGCGCGGCACTCCAGGGGCGGGGAAAAAGAAACTTATCACCGAGTGGCAATAATAGTTCGCCCCTCCGCGTTTTCGTCGTATTCAGCGGACGACTCGCCGCGCTCGAGACGGACAGAAAGGGAAAGGGGTGGGCGCGGGGGGGTGTTGCTTTCAGGTGCGGTGAACCAGCAGCCGTCCGAGCCGAAAGTTTCCACGGGAAAGTTCCGTCGGTCCCTTGTTCTTTGGAGAACGGCGCCCTTTGTCGTCCAAGGGCAAAGATTTTAATATTCGCCCCGGACTAACGTCGGCCCGGAATTAAAAAGTCATTAAAACTGCAGCCGGATGAACGACTAATGAGATTGGACAAATAGTGCGAGCGATTCCGCGACAGATCAAAGGATCCACTGTTCAAACTTCCGGTGGCGCGTCTTCCAACGGACCGTGCAACGACGTTATTAAAACTTTTCGCGTGTCCCCGCTGTAATCACTATTGGCTCGCGAGTCCCGTTGTTCCCCTCTTTCATCCTTTTTCCTTTTCCCGTTTTCCATTTTTCTTTTTTTTTTTTTGTCGCCCCGCGGAAAACGGAATACCGCACGACCCAGCGCCAATCGAATTCTTTCCGCGGTTTTGCCGTCGCGTTCCGTCGAAACAATGGAACGAACGAAAAACACCAATAACGACGATGACGGGAAGAAAGGGAGGGAGCGGAACGGGAAAAAACACAAACAAACCTGGACCTCCGATCCAGCGCCGACCCGGAACGCGCGTGCACGCGCGCACGAGCGTACGGAACGGTGTGCAGTCGCGCGAAACTGCAAACTCGTGCCTAACGCCGGGACATTCGATTTTTGCGGGCATGCGAGAAACATCTGACGCGATTCACTCGAACCGATCAACCGAGCCTCGCTGCTCCTCTGTTCCATTGTCGAAAGATCAATGAAAAAAGAGAAGGAAAAAAAAAAACCGCTTTCGCTTCGAACACGCGTTGCGGTTCAGCCATATTATCGCCATCGAGAATAGCGTGTACCGAAACTGCACCCGAATATATCGTCGCGTATGCTATCGCGCAGCGCTCGTTCATAGAATTTTTATAAAACTCTCTGTTCCTTTCAAAATCGACGAAGAGGGACGGTGTTCCAAGTCGATTATGGTCGGAAAAAAAACAAAGCGCCACGTTGGAAGCGTTGTTTATTTATACAGCTATTTTCTGCTTTGTTGCGCATCGCAACCATTTAATCCGGTAAAAATGAAACTGGAAAACTTACGCCAAAGCAGGATCCCAGGTAGTATCGTGTAAAGAGAGATTCGAGTTGAAAATGAAAGTTCCACTGGTTCAGATTTCTATAAACTGGGCGATGAAGAAACTTGGCGAGAAGGAGATTACATAGAAACGAAGAAGTTACGTCGAGGAGCTGCTGTTATTTTCTTTACCCTAATATTGCTGGAGATTACGATCCACTCTCTTCGTAGCGCGGAGAACAATAGCGTACTTTAAAATGTGTACACGTATTATTTAATCAACGTGCAGCGATTCAGTTTAATCCTTTCCTCGAAGTTGAAGTCACGCGCATAGAAACCATATGCGCACATACTTTAACGACTTCGACCCAGCATTTCCAGAGACAATCGCGTCGTTCGTCGAATCTCGTACGTTTAACGCGACCGTGCAAATACGCGAACAAATGCGCTCGAAACGATCAAGATTGTTCGCGATCGGCATTTCGGAGCGGCTCGATAATCGATGCATATTCGATCAGATATTTAATCGGTCCATCAATCGAACGTCCGACTGGGAACCTTTGTACGCGACCGCGATACGATCGGAATCGTCGATCGCGCGCATTGATCGTAGGCTGCGTTTCATTTTTTTCATCCTTCTCCGATCTCGTAATGCGAGGTTTTTCTCTCGTCGAGCGCAGGATTCATTTTTAAAAGCGAATCAAACCGATTCTGACGACCTCCGCGGCAGAAAGCGGGCGAATAACACGGCGTCATTCGAAACGCCATTATTCCGCGACTGAACGAGATCGCGCAGTTTACCGGCTACTATTTTCGCAACGCGCTTTTGTTGTCGCGAGATTATTAAACTTTTCGCAGCGTAACTGTTCCTCCAGGGTTTTGTTCCCTTTCACGAAAAATACAAATATCGGGCGTGGAAATTTCGCGCTTCTATTAATTGAATATATCGCGCGACGCAGTCTTTTCATTACCCGGTTCGAAAAAAATTCGAATTTTCATAACCCAGCGGACCGTTCCAACTATTCGCAGCGAAAGTCCGACGCGCGCTTTACGATCCTGTCCGTTCTTCCAATTCTATTCCTCCGATTCAAACATTCCATTCGCGGCACGTAACTTCTAAATATTCACACACGGTACATTCTTTATATTTATGTACATACGCTCCACTCCCTTTTCTATTCTTATTTCTCCAGTGCCAGGCGGTTCGAGGCGTAAAAATAAACGAACGCGTTACGTATTAACTAACCAGACGTCGCGAGTCGTACGGAGAAGTTCGCCCCCTTAAAGAACAAACAGATATTGCGTATCAAATATTAAACGTTCCACTGTTGCGCCGTTCGTTTCTGCGGGCCGTTTCCACGGAGTTGCAATTCCGACGAGCGTTGCGACGAAACCAATCGACGTCCCGATTTTCCGTAAACGGCGCCGCTCGAATTCCAGCTGGGAACTCGAGCTTAAGCAGAAACGTTCCGGATCAAGACGACGCGACGACGAGGTTAAGGGGTTACCAGTTGGTATCGCGTTTAAACGCGACGCAACCGCAGCCCGCGAGGCGACGCCTCGCATCTGCGAAGCAAAGCAGCTGGTTTCACGTTCGAAGGTAAACGGTGTTATCGGTTGTCCGCTAGCGTCCCGATTATTATTGTCCCGCGCTGTTTCATTCGGCTCGCGCGTACGCAGGTTTCTCGGAAAAACGCGAAAAAACATCGGCCAGGCGATCGAAACGGACGAAGAGCAACAGAGGAAACGATCCGCGCGTCGCACTGCCTCCAATCAATTCGATTTCCCATTCCCATTTTACGCTGGACGCCCGTTTCTCTGACAGCCACCCTCCCCTACCCTGTCCACCCTTTTCTCGTCACGTCAGAATTTCCGTGAGGCTATCGCCACCGTTTTTCCAGCGCCCGTTTTGATTCCCTTCTGTCCGTGTATCTCGCCGGATTGCGAGCTGCCTGGGAACTCGACGGACGCCGGAAAGAGGGTTGTTTCAGAGAGGGAGAGAGAGAGAAAGAGCTAGGTCCTTTCGTGTCCCCCTTCCTTATCGATTTGGTGAATCTGCCGCGTGGAACGCGGGCTTCTCAGAGAGAGAGAGAGCTTCCCTTGGCGTACCGAATCACAGCCGTGCTCCGAAATAAGCGGTTCCGCGGGAGAACCGCTACGATTCTATCCTCCTTGTTTTAGATAACAGTCATATTCGAATTGGTCGGGATATTACGGGGGCGGAATCGATGGACGAGACGTTCGAGTCGGAACGAGGGGTTGTAAAATTTGTAAAACCTGTCGCGTTCTTCGCGCTTTCGTTCAACGTTGAAATCGATGGACGGATGTGGAGTGGGAATTGTTTTATCACGTGCGACTGGGTGTGCGTGGAAATTTAGGATGACGGGATGTTTGGAGGGAAACAATTAGAGCGATTGCGTGCGATCGAGTTCGAAAGGTGACTGAGAATGATAAAGGTGGCGTGGACGGGACCGCGAGCGTTTGAGGAATGTATGGAGAACAGAGTGAATCTTCAAGACAAATGAGTATATTTGAAAGCGAGAGAGTCGAGAGCGAACAGCGAAAGAATTAATAACGACTGTAGTTTGATAAAGTATTCGCATGTATATCAGTGGACGTAGTAATTACTTCTCTCGAGTAACATATTCCTACATAGATAACGCTAGTACGCGTGGCCACCCCGAAGAAAGTCGAGGCGAGCGGTTGAAGAAAAGTCCCCGCTCAATTTCCATCGTCAAACGCAATCTTAATTGCAATTTTTCGCCACGCGGACCACGATTGAAATTGTAGTATGCAAATCGCCGCGATAGTCGAGGGGGATTACGTCCATTTCAATAAAGTTGAAGTCGCGGGGGCTGCGAGGTACGACTCGGATAAGAGGGTAGCGCGTCTTCGACTCGAAAGAAACCGCGGGACGTATCCGCGGTAGCCGGCTAAACGAAGAGCTTAAACGAACGGGGCCACCTCGACGATTGACTAAAAACTGATTTGCATTTAAATTATGGAGCCGTCTACCTATGCGGACTGGCTTTAATTTATCTGTACCCTCAATCCGTCCCCAAGTTTCGTGCCATTTTTCCCTTTGAATATAATCTTATCAGAGGAACGAGAACCGGATGAGAATCCGGCCCGCGTTCCTTCTTCCTTTAATATTCATGATTTATTGTCGCTGACTTCCCGAGGCTCCGCCAGCCTCGACATTCACCGCGAGGTTCTCGAACGTTCGTGTCTCGAATCGCGGCGTGGATCGTTCGAACGGTCCCGCGTATAGAAAATCGCTCCCGACGCTCCCGTCTGCGCGGAAATTCGGGAAAACGCTCGGAACGGCCCGTGAGAAAATCACAGAGCGACGAACACACCCGGCGAGGAACGCCTTTCGCCGACAAATTGACAGACATCAAAGGCGCGGTGAAATCGGTAACGGACCGAGCGTGTTTCCTCGCAGGACCCGTGCCGCTGCCGGCCACTTTGCTACGCCCTCGATCGTTCGTCGCTCGCCCCTTCGCGCTCGGAGATTTTTAAAGGAAAATCAGCTACGAGGACGGGACCAGTGCACGATCGTTCGTGTCGCGCGCTGCTGCGGTCACACGGGGCGAAAGCCGCAATATGAACCGAATGTAACGAAGTTACAGCGCGGAAAATGTGGCTCGCTACGACGCGACCGGCTGTGCCCGCTTGGCAATTGTTGGCAAACGCGCGAGCGCGCGGAAACTCGATAAAATCGTGCACGAGCGGAGTACGGAGAAAATTCTAGACCGTGTGCACGCTCGGTCGCGGTGCGGATTCTATCGAAATCTATCGCAGCTTTTTTATCCTACCTTATCAGCCTCGTTGATCAGCTCGTCGATAACCTTCCATGGAGGGCAACGCAGCCAGCTCGAGCCTGTGTGCGTGGCACGTACGTCCATTGAAGTTCACGGGACACACTTCGCCACTGACGCGAACGATTGCGCATTAGGAGCAATTAATTCGACGTGGATAACGGCGACGAGAAATTTCGCGACGCAGAATTTGCTACGCGACGAGCAACGAGACGCGAGTGTAACTGCGTCGCGCGACATTGACGGGGCGCGAGTCAAAACACGGGCACCGCTCCGTGTCACTTACGACTTACGACTGACCGCTCGTATGACGACCTCCAGAAAAGATCGGAGCACATCGGCACACATCGGCACGACGAACTTTTCCAACATTCTTACGATCGTAAAATTGTAAAGACGAGCTCGTACAGAATAACAAGGAGCGCGTAAATAAATAAGAGCGAATAGTGATCGTTATACGCAGCGAGACAGTTCACGTGTAGAGTGAATATAAATATCGAGAAACGATCTGCACGTAGAAAAATTAATTCTCTTGCTCTATGCCCCCCATCAGTTTTTCGTTAGGTATAATTGAAAAATGTAATTATGGGCCAATATAAACATGAGATATTGAATGTGCTGAAGAGACGAGAGGTTAATTAATGAAATATTCACGAAATTGATTTCCTTCCCACGTACTTTTCCAGAATAACGTTATTACCGGAACAACGCTCTATTATTTATTCGCGTAGTTCCGCTTTTAAACGGAGCCCACGTGAATCGGCCATCTGCGGCTAAATATTAATTCGCCCAGAAATAAATAAGTTCCATTCGCCTTGTACTTCCGTTCCCCGTGCGAACCCTTGCAATTACCTCGTGTACGAAGGGGGGTAACACGTGAAAGAGTTGCGTGCCCATCGATCCACGTAATGGCGTCGTTCGGCTGGAACGTTTCGACGTCGAGGGAACGCAAATTTTTCGCACGTTCGTTAAGAAATCCGGGCATCGTTTCACCGCAAAGTGTCCCGCGGGCCTGGCCAATTAATGGCTCGCAATTTTCCCAGCGGCGATTGATCACGACAATCTACTGGAATCCTACGCGAGACCGTGCTTTTTACAACACGAGAAACGCCTATTACTCTTGAGCGATACGCGACGCGTGCACGCGTCCGCGCGATAAACGAAAAATGCCACCGCCACCCTCCCCGTGTAAACTTTACGCCACGATCCACGGCCAATTACGATCACGAAGAAGTTAATGGAACTTTTCAGCCGGCGGTTGACGTGTTAATCCCGGCTGATATCACGCACGCCTAGCTGCTTTCCGGGTGAATTATAATTAGCAAGAAATTCTCGATAGGGTGACGTTTTCATCGAGGCGCGCGTAAGAAGCGAATCGCAGAATGGAAAACGGTGGCTGCTCCACTTCCGTCGAGTCGAGAGCGATCGCACGAGGTTCTCCGTTATTTTTAAACAGCGACGCGCGAACCATCGTCCCTGCCTTGAGAATCCGCGAAAGATTCATTAGTCCTCGAAAACACGAGCGCCTTAAAAATACAAGTCAATTTCCCCCGCCGTCGAGGGCGAGCCGATTCATCATTCTCCGTGTCGCTCTGTCGGGTTTCATGTTTCCTTAAAAAACACGACTCAGGAACGGGAACTCCACTGCCTCGCGGACGACCCATTACCAAATTAAACGCACACAAGCGCGTGCGGGGAATTTCTTCCGGCGTTCGAAGTGCGTTCGATTGCCCAGAGCGACGTCGCTCGTCATTTGTAACCGCGATTTACCACCCAGCAACCGGTGTGTAATTAATTCGAGCAATTCAATTATTCCTCGCGCGCGGGCAGCAAAGAGGCGGGCGTCGAACGGGAACCGGTCGCGCGCGCGATTACTTTTCCTCCGGCTGGTGAAATTTTCGACGATGCACCCCTCGTTCGTCTTCATAAGCCCTCTCTCACTTCGAGCGAAGTAACAAATCGCGGTCGCGTTACCAAGCAATTTCTCGCGCGGCGCGGCTCGATGGCCCCGTTGCTCTCCCAGCGATCGCTCCGAGGGATAGGAAACAGACACGTACCGGATAATGTATTCGCACGGGAGAGAGGTGCGTGCACGCGAGCATCCAGCAGCTTTTGTCCGCCTCCGCGCGCGGGAACAATGCCCGGAAAAGCTTCTGATATCCGCGTACAAAGGACACCTCCGCGGCGTGGCTCTCGCAGTAGGATCGCGGCGTAAATCATCGTTATACACGGTGCCGGCCTTTAAAACCGCCACGCGGCGAGAGCTCACAATTAGAGAGCCGCGGGAACGGTGAATTTTGACGAGGCTGCCTGCTTAATCCTCGCGCGCAGTCTCCGGGTGAATGCCGACTGACAATCGGATAGTCGGTTGTTTCAGCATTCATTAGACCCCGATGCGCCAACGGAAGGAAACGTAAGTAACGGGATTAAGGGCGGTTCCGTGGGAGGATTTCGAGTATTCGTAACGCTTTAATGAACGCGACCTGTGCAACAGCAGCTACTAAGGAGTCGATTAATCGTACGGCGAATTGAGTCGGTTTTGACAGAACGAAATGCTTCCGTCCGTGGACGCGCGTAAGAAGAAGGCGATGCAAGCGCGCTTCGCTAACGCGCACGCGGGGTTAACTGGTGATGGATGATCCATCGAGTAAGAAATCGACGCCTCTGAATAGAATCGATGCGCTACACGTGTCATAGAGGCGCGTTCAAAGTCCCGGACAATAAAATAAGGAGCGTTCGTCCATTTGGATTCAGCGTGTTGTTGGGTTTTTCCGTTCATCAAATATTCATGGGACGCCTGACAAGAAACGCCGCTAATGGCCGCCGTCAATCGAGGAAGAAATTAATGACGCGCGAGGACAATTCGTTGGAGTGTGTTCCGTGACAATTAACGTCGTCGCGTCCCATGGGGATGCGAATGGGTGCGAAGAACTCCTCAAGTTGGATAGCGTTGTTATAATTTAATATTATCCCGCGCTCGGGTGTCCGATTTTCGCGGCGTAATGTACGATCGAGGAATGTCTGCGGTACCCCCCAGGCCGGGGACTCGGTTAATTGGACATTAAATTACGTTAATCGAAAATTGGTCGCGTTCAGCCAGCGAAAGTACGAGCTGCGGGGACCCCGCCGCGTTTCTCGCCGCCATTAGGGGAAATTTGTTTCACCGTTACGATTCGCGGTAACAAATGGCGCCGCGCGAAAGAACGAACAATCGGCGATTTTCTTTCCGCTTAAATGGAGTTACCGTAAGAATTTAATTAAATGGAAGTTGTCTTGACGAGTATCGATCGCGGAGGATTCCTTGGTATAAAAGTTTCAGTTCGGCTGCCGGGAGTACCGCATGTTCGGCTTGTTCCTACACTGTGATTTAATTAAGTCGATATCGGATAAAAGTTATTCCAAGTTGGGCAAAGATCGATCCCGCGGGTATCAATCAATTCCAGAGCATCCATCGTTAATGTCTAATGTTCCACCGTGTAATTTCGACTGAAAATTGTTTCAGACCGCTCGATAATGCACGAGCTTTAATAAATTCGCAGCGGTTGGAAAAATTTAACAAATGCTAACTCGATGGCGACCGGAAATCTGCTTCGAGTGATTGGCAACGAACGGTTTAAGTATGGAACAATTGAGACATCGCATCGGAGAATAACGCGGTCGCATTAAATATCGAGAGCCACGAACTAACGGTTTCATTAATGCGATCCAATTTACATACGCCCGGACGTCAATCAACAGCGACCAGCAAAATTCCCTTCTGCTCGCGAATAGCACGAGATCAATATTTGGAGACGCCGCGACGATGAGACACTGGTTGATTTCCATTTGCCTTAGTCGAGATTCGTACGGGACTTCGCGAAATGAATTTTGTTACACGCGCGCAGGTCGGACGAGCAAACTTTGATTATTCCGTAAGGTCGTGCCGCGATTCTCCTGCTCGGGATTATCGAATTAAGCAGACGCGTTCGACTCCGCGCGGTATCGTGACGATAATGCGCGGGGGCGAGGGGAATCGCTTCAATTAGAAATAGTTTACACTGACCTGGATCTGTAATCGCGTTACGCTGCTAATTGGGGATAATGGCGTCGATAGGGCCGCGATTAACGCGAACGGGGACAATTTCGCGCCCCGGTTCCGCGCGCGGATCCCTCTTTCGCTCGCCGTTA
The DNA here is from genome assembly GCA_963969225.1 of Xylocopa violacea. Taxonomy (NCBI): domain Eukaryota; kingdom Metazoa; phylum Arthropoda; class Insecta; order Hymenoptera; family Apidae; genus Xylocopa; species Xylocopa violacea. The sequence goes on along the minus strand of CAXAJV010000020.1, from coordinate 12,124,942 downwards.
TACGTACCTGAAACAATAAACGAAAGTAGCGAGATTAGAAGGGGGCCGCGAAAATATCGGTCGTCGTCGAGCCGTAACTGCGACGACGTTTGCTAAGCAACCGTGGTGGAACCGAGCCGTTGGATAAATGGTCGGAGGGGGCGGGAAGACGGCCGCGGGGAATATTTGAGGAACACGAGGCGGGCAGAATAATATTATAGAAATGGGAACATAGAATGTTTGAGATCATGGAAATAAGGGGAACACGGAATATTTCTCCGGCAGCCGGAGTAATAGGACTATAAAGTATATTCAGGATCGCACGGCCGTATTAGGCGTACACGACGTCGGGAACTGCGTAATAATGGACGCGCGAAAGATGAGGCGAGGATCGCGGGACCAACCCTTCCCACCCCCGTTGACCGATTACGCGCATGGTAATCATGGTAAAACGGAGAACGCCTCGTGAGTTCGGGTTATTTTTCGTTCGATGCAATATTCATGCCTCGGATTACGGAACCTGTCGAGGGAAGTCCTCCTCGGCTGGGATATCGAATCGAGCAAAAACTAGCTCGCGAACTCGAGGGATGACGTTGTCATCGTCGAGTCGCTCGTTAACCAATAGCGACGATGATTCGTCGTTGCCCTCGACGTTAAGAGGAGGCGAAATTCTTCGAGGCGGGTCCGCGAAACTCGAATCGCCGCTTCGTTTCTTGGGAGGCGAACCGAGGACGAAATGAGATGCGAGGGGAGAGAAAAGGGAGAGTCCTTATGATTAATTCAGCGCATTATCAGGGGGGGGCGACTATTAGAAGAATAGATTTAAATAACGAAATAGTTCTGCTTACACGGTTCTCCACTTTGCCAGCGGCCACCACCGCCCCGTCCCCGAGGCGTCGTCGGGTTTAAAATACAGTCGTAAATTAGGTTTGGCAGTTACCGGCGGGGCCTAATGCAAGCCTCTCGTCCGAGGACATTCTGCCTTGCAAATTACATTTTTAAGGGCGCCCCTCTATTTATCTATTTTGCGTCATTCTTTGTGCAATTATTTACCCGGCCACTCCAGACGTTTCATTTCCCCGGAGCGGTGGATGGAAAGCAGGGAGACGCGGGCTGGTTCTTTAATAACCAAGTCAACCGCGCCGGACCTCGAACGTTCTGCTCGAGAATTAACGCGAGGGAACGTTACCCCCTCGCGTCCGAGCGGTCGAGAGCTCGAGAGGCAGAGGGTTCGCTCGGTGGTAAAAGTTGGAATCTCCGGTAACCGCGGCGGTGGTCGGACAAGGGAAAGAACGAGTGGAACAAGCGGGGAAAGTAAACGAGAAGTTCCATTTGGTTTCGGATGCAAATGAATTCATCAATGAGTTCTACGCGGTCGGACGTTCGAGGGGGCGGGGAGGGGAACGAGTTACGCGTGCCGAATCGAGGATCCTTAATGAAAGTCGACGTGGCGCGCGCGCGAGCCAGGCGAGAGGTAGACGCGGAGTCCGAGTGGCCGATGGAAAACTTCCGGCGGGCGTAGAACCCCGAGAGGACAATCAATGACCGGCGCGGTGGAGCGATTATTTGCGACGCGGCCGTGGGAAGGGGCGGGTCATTTTTGAGGCGAGCGAACACAATCTGGAAGAAGCTCGAAGTTGGCTGGAATTTTCGATCGGTCGACGGACGCGGACAGCCGACACGCAGGGCAAAGAGTGGCTGCTGGAGAATTGCCAGGGCCAACCGACGGGAACGGTCCAGATATTCACACGCGATCGTTTTGCAACGCGGACAAGCCAAGGAAGCCAGACAGCGGAAGACAGAGAGAGAAAGAGAGAGAGAGAGTGGAAGAGAAGACCAAAGAGGGTGTAGAACCAGAAGGTGGAGAGCGCAGGGTGGTTGGAAGGAGAGGAACGACGCTACAGTCCTCCCTTACTACCGTTCGAAGTAGGGTAAAGCTAGCGTGAACTCCGGTGCTCTTCTGTTCGCGAGGAACTCGGCTTAAACTTCGGATCAATGCTCAGAGCAATTGCTCGGGAGTTTAAGCGGCGAGCTTGTCTTATCGGCGAGTGACTTTCGTTCGTTGGAAACGATACGAGCGAGAGCAGTTGGATCGTGCCATCGAACGTCGATACCAGGACAGGGGTTGCCAGCGAAAAATTCCAATTCTTCGCACGAAAGAATAACGGAGAGTACTCTCTTTCCCCCCTCTCTGTCATTAGAATCGTCTTAAGCGAGCTCGCGTAAATTAGCTTCCAAGAAAGACGAACGAACCACCCGTAATACACTCATTCCGGAGCGTAACAATTTTTTTTTTTTTTTTTAGAATCTCCCTCCAACGAGTCTCGGCGCGGAGCAGAGACACCGTTACGAACAGGCAATAATCGTTTCCCGCAGAGAGTGCTCGATAAAGCACCGTGGATTATTACGTACATTATAATTTAATCGCACATATCTCTGTACTACCCTGGTGAACGCGTTCCAGTAAATGCGTCTCGTTCAGACGTTCCCGTTTTCCACGGAGAACGTTTGTAATAGCTACAATAAGATTAGCATGGGAACGTGCGCGATTAATTCCTATAAGTCGAATTCGGTTCCACGGTTTCCTCCGTGCCCGTGCTCGTCGGATAAGGAGGAATAAAGGCGGCTTTTTCGAAAAATACCAGCCACCCTCGAACCGTCCCATCGAGATATCGCGGAAGAATAATTCCCTTCATATCTCAGCGTAACCCATTGATCGTAAATCGAGGGGAAACGCCGCGCGGTGGAAGTAAGATCGCGATGGGCGCGCCGCGAAACTTTTAAATCGGCCGAAAAACCGTCTGCTCCCGTTCGACTCCATTACTCGCGACGTCCCTTCGAAAAATGCCACGAACTATCCTCTCGGAATTCACTTTTTACCCACACCGCGCTCGCCTGGTATTCTTTCACCGTCCCGCTCGATTCGACGTATCGAACGTCGACGAACGCTCTGAAAATAAGGAGAAAAAATAATACGAGAGGGAAAATCTGTGAGCAGCGCGTCTCCTCTTCTTTTAGCCCCCAGCCAAGCCGTCACACAAAGCGTATTAGACGCATCAGCGCGCGTGCACGAGGAAAAGGAACGCTCGAGGCAAAAATGGCATGAAATGAAACGTCGTCGCACGGTTGCGTTATCCACCTCCGTAACCGTCCATAAATGCGCTGGCATTTATTATTTCGCGTTCGCTCGTTCTTTTGTCCGTCTTCTGTCTTCCGCCGGGAGAATCGCGACAAATCTCCTCCCGTTTCCTCGATCCACTTCGATATCCTTATTCGTGTCCCGTTGAGAGAAACGACTCGACTTCCCGGCGAACGTTTTAATTGGCACAATCTGGCTTATTGCGCAAGAACGGCTGCCAATTAACAAGAATCTGACTGGCGACGAAAGTTCGAGGACGGGAAAAAATGGACGACGAAGCGACGAGCAAATTAACAATGAAATCCCCCCGGAACTCGACGAACGTCATCGACGCGGACGTCAATTCGCTGTCGAAGAAATCACCCCGAAGACGTCCTCCGGTGCGAATCGAATTACCGCCCGTCCCGCGGGGACGCGTGCAATTGAATAATTATCGTTTCGACTCTGTAAAGATGTCACGTTTCCACGGAATGCGACGAATTTGTCTGAGCTAATGCTCATTCTCATGCAAATTTCGATCGGCTCTTCGTTCGAATTCTCTCGCGCTCGCGTATTCCGCTGCGATTCTTAACGCTCGAGCGTCGCGAGTGTTAACAAACGACACTCCGCTTGTGTTTGTAGAAAATTCAAGCTGCGCGGTCGACAAACAGGTTGACACCATTTTTCGTTCGAAAATGAGCCCCGTAGAAATTACGCCGCGCGTTCTTTTCACTAGCGCCGCTCATTTCTCTGACTCGCGGTCACGTTCATAGACGCGAAAGGGCGGCGCACAAAGCACGGGGTTTATTATGCCCGTCCCGGTGATTATTCGCCTGATGGATGTCAATTAAACACGGAAACGTGGCCGGCATTCCACGCTCGATTGACGGCGAACAATTTCGAGGTGCCTTTTTTTCCTCTCCCACGCCCAGCAAACCCCCCCGCGTCGTTGAATTATGTTGACAATCTCTACACGATAATGGCGTCGTCCCTTTTATCGCGTGTCATTAATCCCCCACTACGGCTCCGCTATTAAATAAATTACAAACGACACGTGTCCTACGCGTGTATCACCGCCCTACCCCCAATGCGCCTCCACCTATTTTTTTATATCGTCCAGCGACGAATGATTTAGTGTGCGCGCGACGAGACGGGGATGATTTATTCGTGCGGCGGATCTAGCGAATTCTCGGTATTTTTAAAAATATCTACGCGCGTGATTTAACGCTAGAAAAATAGCGGGAAATTAAGCCGGACGTAAATTTCGCCAAGTAATTTTAAGAGTACGAAAATCTGAGATGTATCATCCTGACAGGTTTAGTGGTTCTGGCACATATTAAGGAAGTTGACGCGACGTGCATATATAAGGGGTGGGGGGGCTGAAATAATTCATCGCGCGGGGCGAAGTTCGCCAAAGGAGGATTGTTCGCGGAACAAGACTGAAAAAGGCATTACAAGGACCGTAAAAAATCCGACGGGAAACCCTCTCGTCGTAGGACGGCCGCGGAGCCATCCGGATGTAAAGCGGAAGTAATACGGGCGAAAGAGGTAGGCAGCCGGCAGATATCCGAGTTAATCATACCTTTTATTAGAGTAATTTGAGGATCTAATTATTATATGGAAATTTCCTTTTTCCCGCGGTGACCTTTCGTACAATTTTTCTTACAGAAGTTCCGAACTACCCCCGAAGCAATCTACTTTCCCTCGCTTCCCACGGCCCTCCGTCTCCTTCGCTCCGTCGCTCACGGGATACCGTTTTGAGGGGGGGGGGGGGGGGGCAGCCGTACCTCCTCCCTTTATGTCGAATGCTTTAAAAGTTCACCACCGTCAGAACTTTTGTCTCTGCCCTCTGAAATTAGCTCTCCCGTCTCTCGTTTCGTTTTCGTCGGACCGCCCACCTTAGCCGCGATGGCCACTTGCTTCGTTATCGCGATAAGGCTGGCTCATATTTTTCGACCGCTTCGTCCTGGCGCTCCCTGGCCAGCTAACCAGATTCCCGTCCCTTAACCGTGGGATACGTGTATCGCTTTCCCACCATCGTTCGACGTTCGACGGCGCGTAGGCGAAAATTTTAATTTCAACCCGTCTCGTTCACATTATCCTCGAACGTTTGCGTAACGTTTGATACGTTATTAGTCGGCGCGAGGGGAAATGTGATTGAGTCGAAAGGCAAACAAGGGACGGAAGGCCCGGGGAATATCTCAGGGAAGAACGCGCCGCTGGTTCGGATTGTCGAGACGAACGGACCAGTTTGTATTTTCAAGGAGGAGTAATTTGATAATGGAAAAGGTTCGCGGATCCCCTCGTTGGGCCGTCGCCGCCCCGCGGCGAGGCTCGCCTTCGGCTTTTTAAGAAATTATATACTCTCAAGGAGCACTCGATGTTGCCGCCGCGAAACGTCCCCTTTTTATACGCCTTTTCGCTCTACGAGCTCCCTTTGCGCGCCCCGTTCTCGGCGTCTCGAGTGTTCCGCGGCAAGACGAACGATTCCCGCGTAGGAAAACGAACGGGCACCGCGTCGCAAGAAGACGCTCATTTTCTCGAAGATCCCGATTGCCTCGCCTCGCTCGTGCAATTTATTCGAAGAAGATCCTACGCTCGCGTGTCTCCTTTTTTTCCCCCCGTTTCCCGGAGGGAATGAAAGGACTCCTGAACGCTGGAACGTCGTTTCGCGATAATTAAGGAGAAATCTCGTCGAGGAACAATCTTTATCCGCCGCGTCGGAAGCGTTCCAACCTCGTTACAAGCTGTTCTCTTTGGGCGTGAATGCGCGGGAATAGGCGACGCGACGCCCTTTCACGCGATGCCGCGTTTGACGCGCGAACTATTCGAGAACGATTCGCGGCCTCCTCGGTTTAAAAAGTATTTTTGTCCGCGGTAAATGGAAGTGGGCTAAGAGGAATTCCGTTCCATCGACGAATGCTCTATACGAGTGTTTACGACGCTTCGAGCAATGGAAAAGCGCCGCTGGATCGTGAGGATAAGGAGACGTTTCCGGTAATGGCAGACTGCGCGTCCCTTTCGAGACTGTTCGCTGAGAGCGGAGAATCAAAGCACGAAAAACGTTCGAGGCCCTAGCTCGTTGAATAGACACGGTGTCACGGAAGCCTGGAGTCGCGCACCAGTTTCGATGCGCCCTCCGAGCGGGGATACTCTAATTTATGGCGGGTCAAAGAGTGAATTCGGTGCGCGAACGTCGTAGCTGACGAGGTGGGGGCGGGTACTGGAAACTTGCGTCGTTCGACTCCTTTTGCGCGACGAATCCTCTTATGTGCAAGTTGCGTTACAGATTGCTTGCGTTACAGATCACTGTTGGATACCTTATTAGGAGTTTACGCGGCGCGCGTAACCTGCGCCGCGTATTTCTTGCTGCCTCGTACCCATAAATTAGCGCCCCGGAATTAAACTCGCGTAACTGCGAGGCGTGTTTTACCACGGGTGAATTTAAGTTGCGCTCCGGGAGGAACGGGCGAGAGGTTCGTCGCTCGATCCGTGGGAAATCATCGGTGGAATAATTGGATTCGAAATCGGATGCCAGGCCGTGGTCGAGGAGCGACGCGACGCGTTACCAGCCGCGAAACAATTACGCAGATGGACTGATCGCGCGAATAAATTGTACGCCGCTCTTATCGCGACGCTCGCGCGACACTCTTTGTTGCCCCGCGAGATTAGGGACGTCGCTGAAAAGTGTACACGGCTTGTTAACACAGGTGTCGCGTATCACCGTCGTATTTATCATCACACCGGTTCAAGCAAATGCCGGGCGACGTTTATTTATCGCGCAAGGGCAACGTTCCAACGATGTTTACGAGCTTCCGTGACGCTCTACTCGTACGCAAATTCGTCCGTCTCTGCCGTCGGAACTTCGACCGTGCCCATCGACGTCGGCCTTCCGCGGGCTAGACGGACGCGTAACGAGCCGGCCATTAATAACCGACCGATCGTAAACCAATTAAGTGTCCGAAGGCACGGAATCGGGGCGCAGTTGAGGAGATAATGACAAAAACGATGGGAAGAAGACCGGCTTCCGGGCTTTGGAGGGAGAGCGGCGACCAGAAGGGTGAGAGAGTCACGGGGCGGTTGGGGTTGATAAAAGGTAGAGAACTCGGAAGGAGATAATGCAAGGGAAGATATAAGACGGGACGGAGAGGAAACGGCGCGAGGGGGCACGGCGGAAATGGCCGGGGGACGAGAAAAGAAGGCGGAAAACGTGGAACCGCCAGCAGCCCCGAGGACTCTCCCCGAGCGCAGACGAGCGGAACCGATGCGGACAAGGGTGGAGAGGTTCGTGCGGTCGGTCGCAACTGGAGGAGACTGAGCTGGTATCGGGCGTAGGATGAGATTCGTAGCGACGCGTAGCGGTTCGGTTGACGTGATGCGATGCATTATTCATTTCTAGGCCGCGGTAACGTGCAATCGCCGGAACCTCGCCCCAGACCCCGCGCGCCCCTTCCGCAGCCAGGGGCTGCGACGCACGAGAGCTTTTGGTGCCGATTGGTTTCGATACCGCGAAGCCATCCCGGACAACGTCTAACCCTGTCCCCCCGTTGGTCACTTGTCAGCTGCAATTAGTCCGGCCCCGATGGCGATGGAAGTTATCTCGTCGCAGGGAGACCGGTTCGATGGAACCGTGGCCTCGTCCAAGATCAAATTATACCTGGACGGGTGATTCGTCGATCGGATCCGCAGCGAGTCTCGAAAGAAAATTGCTGGAACGTCGGATCGCCGCTCGTTTTCGGGGAGCGTCCCCTCTCGCCGCGAACGCGCGCAGCGAGCCATTTAGGGGTCGGCACGTTTCAAATATTTAAATCCGCGAACGGCTGCGTTTTGTATTTTAAACGCGAATTTCAGTTCAAACCGTTTAATTCGTACATTCCGGATTTCCATTTGAATTTAAATATTTGAGAGACATTTTAACACGCAATCTCGCGATACCGCTCCGCGCGGGGGAACTTAGACGCGATTGGCGGATTTTCATGCGAGCGGGGTAAAGCCATTATTACTTTTAAACGCCGCGAACGCATCGAAGGGCGCGTTCGCAAAACGGGATTCGATGGATGTTATTTCGGCGATATTCGTTTATAGAATCACGGTAACCCTCCGCGCGAATAAAACCACCGCGAAACGTTCTCTCGAGTCAAAGGAGCCGGTAAACGGAGCCGTTGGTGTGCGCGCAAAAGGCCGGCCAATTCGTACCTTAACCCCGAAAACACATCCGAAAAGTACACCGTTTCAACGCTGCCGGGCGAAACCATCGTGCACCTCGTTCCCCAGCCCTAAACCGACCGTATCGTTTGCGTTAGCAGCCTCGAGGCCGCACCGCAAACGACCTTGGTCCCGCGAGGATCGGGTATAACAGAGAAGGCTGGTTTGGTCGATGATCGTTCCACCGTTCGCCGGCAGCGCGGTGAACAACGGGTGCCTGGCCGCCTCTCTTTCGTCGCCGTAACACCACGGGGGCGTGTCCGTGACTTTCCGTGCCGGACAAAGGAAACGGGAGTCATCGACACTGTTTCGCGGTGATTTCGCCGATGACAGGCGTTACTCGCAAAGGGCGACACGGCCCGTTGAACGACGGCCAAGCGGATGCCACCGAGCCGCACACAACGCGATCCCTCGTCGCGATCGTTCGAGGACAACCCGAATTCTCCCGTCGACGGCGGTCGATCGCGTAACCCGAACACCTGCCCGCCTCCGGGGGCGCGAAACGAATGCGGACACTCGCGGCTCCGTTAGATCGATAGCCGATCAGCAATTAGTCCGCGCCAGGGCAGCTAGAACGGGAGAAGCGTCACCACCGTGGCCTGTGCGTGGGCGTGGTTCCCTCGTTCGCCGCACAAAGGAAATGAAAGTGTCCTCTGCCAGCGAGGGGTGTTTTCATCGAAACACGCGTCGACATAGTTCGAGCGGAAGGGGCACCTGTGCGCGAACAGGAGATCGTTGGCTATCGGAAGAGATTTTTTAGTGGACGAACGTCCAGGCAATGCTGTGACCAGTTTTTCGACCAATTCTGTGATCTCGAAAGCAAGAGGTGGCCAGAGATTTCCACGAGACGCGTTTCCATTGAAACTTGGGAACTTTGGGTAACTGGAGGGACTTTGGTATATAGGGGGATGATAACGATTACTGGTTGGGCGGACTGGTTCGTTTCGAGGGTGGTAACTTCGTAAGGGAACGGTCATCGCGCGAGTGCTCTTTTCATTATGCGAACGCAGAGATCGCATGAGCCGCGGTCGTAATATAGCCCTTTAATGCAGACTAATCGTTGCTCAGCTGAAACCCAAGTGGTAATTACGAAAACGATGCGGAAATGTTTCCGGTGGTTCCGTGAGCGACGCATCCCACTGTTTAAAGCTCGCGCCTCGCTTCTCGTCCTACTATTTCACGTTGAATCCAGCCGGTTATCGAACCGTGTGCGTCGGATGAACGTTCCAAAGTCGCAAAAATCGCGAACGCTTTCCTCGTCGAGCGAGGAACCACCGAAGTTGCGTCGATCGCAAACGGGCGTTTGAATTTCACGCGAATTTGCATCGAAATTTTCGCGGATCGCGACTTCTTTTCTCTCCCCTTATTTCCCGACGGCGCGCGGTTCGCATCGAAGATTTCCGCGGGAATCAGACCGCGAGAATTCGAGGATCTTCCGGCGAGACCCGGCACGGGCTAACTTTTGTCTCATCGCGTAACTCCAGCCTCGAGTTTCCGTCCACCCGCGGGACCTACTTGGAACTACGCGGAGAAAAAGGATCTCCAATTAAAGAGCCGCTGGAAAAGTTCCAGCGCTGTTTGGTCTTCGAAAGAAATGCAAACGAATTCCAGAGGTTTATTCTCCTTCCCCCCCAGGGCACCGTCGTTCTTTCGGCGATATTGCTTTCACGATGACGAGAACGGGGGAACGCTCGTCGCTACGAATCGCGAACAACGATGAAATCGTACCTTTACATCTTTCATCGAGCGATAAACGATCCGAGGGTGTACCATCGATACTTAATTCGATGGATATCACGAGTTTGTCTCGCGCGACGATCACGCGACACTAGTCATTCATGAATGTTTAGCATCGAGAGTGCCAGAAGCAGTCGGAGTCAGACGCCTATGGTAAAACGGGAAAGAGCGCGTAAATAATGGATCGTCGAGGAAACCCGAGCGCAGAAGGAATCCTCCCTCTCTACCTCTCTCTCTCTCTCTCTCTCAAAATTTACGGAGTTACACAGCTGGCGAACCACTTTCGCTGCATGAATAAACGGCACGCTTAGAATGCTCCGGTTGTTGCGCGTCTGCAAACAACGAGAGCGAATTCTACCGTAGTTACGTCGCCGGGCTATTCCTTGCCACGGCCCTGTAACGACTTTCGCGAGGAAACGCGTCGCGTTTCGACGCGCCGCCTCTCGCCAAGGGATTCCCGATACGCGGCGCATAATTTTCAATTCACGGAGAATTCCTCGATAACTCCAACGGAGGACGTAGTCGCAGTCTCTCCGCAGCTTGATATGGTTTATCGAGAGTCGAACGACGCCCGGTCGCGCGAATAAAATTACACCTAGGCAGAGGCGTCGGGGAGCGGAAATTTACGGAAGGCTCGTAAAATTCGCGAACAGAAACGACCGTTCACCCGTTGAAGGGGAGTGAATCTTTAAAAGTACAATATCCGACGCGGTTTTATGGACGAATCTTTCCGCGGGAGACGGCGAGGCGAGGGTTCGTTCGCGCGCGAACTCGTCGAGATTCGCGCAGCATCGGGACGGCTCGAACAATCGCGTCTATCTCCCTTTTTACAACGCATTAATTTCTACCAAGCGCTCGTCTGAAATAAACAGCGGCAACATCGAAATCTTCCAGCGCTGCAGCGGATCTCGTACCGGAAATACTTAAATATTCATACAGCCCGCTCCCTCGGATGCAACTTCGCTGAAAATCAAACAGGCTGCGCGTTCGCAACAAACGTTACTCCGCTTTGCATATCCCGCTTCTCACCGCTCGGTTCCGCGATTATTTCCGCGACGCGCGCTCGCGTTTCGCGGCCCGTCGAAGGCAATATCGAACGCAGCGATCGGTGGCGAACGACCCGCGCGAATTAATGTCGCGCGTTCAAAGCTCATCCTTTTAAAGTCGGAGGACGATAATCGAGGACGGTAATCGTGGACGGTAATCGAGGACGGTAATCGAGGACGGTAATCGAGAACGGTGGCCAGCCGTGAGCGGCGTCCATTCCATTTCCAACCGGAGGGTTGAAGAGCGCGAGCCAACCGCTTTGAATGTTGCATGCTCGTTGAAAGACAGAGCGGATGCATTACCAGCGTAATGCCGAAAATTTAACGAGGTACGCGGCGAAGGAGAGCGCGCGCGCGGTTTAGCGGCTTATTCGAGGAAAGTACCTATTTTTCAGCCGCCCGATTCATTATCTTAGTAACCGGAGCGCTTCCCCGGGTCGGAGGGCGCGTTTATACATCGCGGCGGCCGCGGTGCTCGCACGTTAAACCGGCCCGTTTTATTCACCAGTCCCAGGCACGCGAGTCCTCGCAGTTTGTCTCGCGGAATCGAGCGCTGGCTCCGCGGCCAGGGGAATATCCGCGGGTCGGCTCCGCTAAGGCGATTACTCGACTAACCGCGTTTTACTTTCAACGATCCTGCCCCTGATACGCTTTCGTTCCTCTCCGTGTTCGATGAAAATAGAGGATCGCGGCGACGTCTCGAACCCGTTTCTTCTCCGCTCTTCCGACTCGTCCAGCGAACGGAAATACCGGGAGAAACTGGGACGACCGCTGCTGCATATCTCCAAGTGGTACAAGTCAGTGGCCGGTCAGACGGAATTTTATTGCTACGTTCGTCAGCGAATTTGCCGCCGGTACATTTTCGGATCTCGTGTATTATAGACGAGCGACTGGGAATTGCGCGGAGGCGATGAAATTTCTCGTGGCAAACGCGAGACGCGTGGATTAAACGTATTCAGTTTGGACCGACGTCGGGATCGCGCGACGATTCGGTGACGTGATCGTTGTCTGCGTATGGCTTTAAGGCGAGGTAGCGGACTCGTGCCCCCTTCCGTGGCCGAGTTCACAATATTCTGACGTGATCGTTGCGACGGATACCCGATCGATCCGCGGAGTACTTGGCGCGTCCGATCCGGTGGATTCGATCTTCCGCGAGAGGGTGGAAAGTAAATTGCGCGGCGCTGGGTGCTGGTGACGTGTAATGGGCATAGTTGAGAAAATAATGAATCCGTCGGGTGGACGGCGCGGGCGGCTACGCGCCGCTATAAATTAGAACGGAAGTTCAGAGATTAGCCCGAACCCGCGGCGTAACCGATGACTTATTACGGGGCCGGACGTGGAGGAGAACGGTTGCGTGGCCGAACGAGAGTGAGTAACAGGTGAACGTCGATCAAACAGGTAATAACGCGAGCGCTGGGGCCGTCGACGGTCTCTGTTCGAAGGGACTCCGTCGGTGCTCGACGATCGGGGGCGAGTTTGTTTGCGCCGTCACGTCTGGCGAGAGCGTAGCGGGGCGCGCGATCGCCGTTCAACGACGGGAACGGGACCGAGGGCGAGTCGTGCTCTCGCGGAGGGCGATGTTTCCGTTTCTGGGACGCCGGTTAATTGCTGATCGATTGGAATAAATTGCCGTCGCTCGGTTAATGCCTCAATTAAAAGGGTACGGAGGACCAGCGAAAAGGGAGAGACGCGGGCAGAGGAGGGGAAAGGAGGCGAGTCTGCGGCCGTTACTATCGACTTTCTCGGCGCACACGGCAGCCTGCACTCGGTCGCAGGTATCGCTCGCGCGACACGACGTTCGATTACTCGGGGAATCAACTTCCGCGGGACGTTTAGTTCTTATTTCTATCGGCGGACGGACGGCCATTAATCCGGCCCGTGTTCGACCGGCTCTTCCTTCGAATTCGTTCTCTTCATTTGCATGTATCGACTCCACCTCCCGCTACGTGCCCGCATCCACGGATTCGATCATCCGATTTGCCGCTCGCTGCCCTTTTTGCCGAGCGACGATCGTAACGGTTTTAATTTCGCGTCGCAGCGGCGAGCCGTCGCACGGTATCGAGCTTGACGACTGGTCCGCCTTCGTTCGATCGCTGTTCCCTCGTTACTTCTCGTCTAGCGGTAGAAAACTGGTGTTCTTAGATTTCCCGTCGTACGGTGGAACGTCAAAACCTTTTTGTCATCACCGTAACCGGTAACCCAGGCCAAGGAAGATTCGACAGGCTCGATACGATCGACGATATAAACGCTATCGCGTACCTGGCCAATGCATACAGAACAGATCGAGTGCAGGTCCGGGTAATTGGTTTTTCGGGGAGGAGCGGCTTTGTCTCGGGCAGAAAACAGGCGGGACGTGGCAAAGGTAACGGTTCGATGTCCTCAGACAGGTGCCGTTAAAAAGGTACTCGTCCCTTGTTACCGTCAGATCGTCGCCAGAATCGTTCGCGACAAAACGAGACGCCGATTCGAGGATCGCAGAGTTTCGAACAATCGGACAAGCGATGCGAACTACTTTTATACCGCGTATCAGTTGTGGCGAATACGCGCGTAGCTTTAGCCGCTTTAACGAAACGCGTACCGTGCTTGCGTGAACCACGCGTTTCCATCTCTGGAGCAGCTTTTCGAGCACCTTTTCTGCTCGGCTCCGCCGCGAACGCGCGGTTCGATTGATCGCTCCGGCTTTAAGAACGCGGATGCAACGGTTTTCTCGGCCGCGCACGGGGTAGATACGCGAGGAGATGAAGGATGCCCGCGGGAGATGAAACATCCCACGTCGATTGATTCGTATCCGAGGAAAGTTGCGTTCACCGTATTGAAACTTATGCAAAGGATGAAAAGGACGCGGAAGTTTGCGAAACGGAGCTCGTACGATTAGATAGGCATCGGGGAGAACAGGAAGCCGGTCGCTTTCTTCGGGGGTAGTTTCGATCGTTCGTCGAGCGGCTCCGCTGATTGCAGCTGCGACTCGCGGGCTCTCGCAGTGCGCGCGATCTAACTGCAGCCAACTTGAATCCCCGCGAAAGGTCGAGGATAAACGGAATGTAACTTCCTTGCGACGGAAACAGCCGTGAGTTCTTGCTCGCGCGTCGGCGGAACGAAATCCCCGGTTGCCATTTTTGCGAGCTGGAGTCGCGGAACCGACGGTCCGTTCCGCGGACGTAATAATACTAAAGTCGACGTGCACGTGGAACGCGTTGGCCACGTTCCAGAAGAACAACGCAAAGTGACAGCCGTTCTGACGTCCGACGAGACGATATTAAACTTCCCCAAGATCGTTCGCGTTCCTCCTTGGCGATCCGGTTTCGAAGACGCGGGAGGACGCGAAATCGAAGTCGGTCAAACGAGCGACGCGATCGTTTCGCGCTAACGAGTGATAAACCGGTTAAGAAATAGGGGAGGACGAAGGTTGTCAGGCTTGATATAACCGCCGCGGTGGCTGTTATTATTCGCATCAACCCAATAAGCAAGATGAAAGCGGGCGAGCGGCTTCATTTTCGCTGAACCAGAACTTTATTCGAGCACGAGGCAGCAGACGACAGTTATACAGTCAAAATGGGATTCCCGAGCAGCGCCGGTTTTACGTACGCTGAAATTTCATCCGGGCTCCCCATCCGTGATTCCATTTTCTTCCTTAACCGCGCCAGCTAGACGAATTCTCCGCGCACTTCAGACGTACACACACGCCAACGTCTGGCGCGGCTTTGTGCAAACACCACTCGATTCTACAGTCTGCTTCGGGGTGCTCGCGAAACACTGCTTCGAAATCCATTTTTCCGAACATGCGCGATAACCGCTTGGCCGCGTATTTGGTATAATTGTCTCTGATCGTTTAATTAAACGGTACGTTAAAGGTAGGAGGAAGAATTACGCGACCTTTCGAGATGAACCACTGTCGAGAACGGCACTGTACACATCCGACCGCAACAGACGCGCATACGAAAATCGTGGCGCACACGTACTAGCGTTAAGTACAGAACCGTCCCGGCATCTGTCGTCATGCCAGCTCCAACATCCTTCTCAGGGTTAAATTCAATTGCTCTCTGGGGGACCCGGTCCCATACTGTCCGCAATTCCCGAGCACACGTTCGCCCATGTTAACGCACGCCTTCCGATCGTCGACGCGCTATCAAATTGCCCGGATTTTTCAGCCATCCTCCTCCTATTCGCTATCTTCCTATTCGCTCCTCGAGTCGCCTGAACGGACGCGTTAAAAAGCGATCGCGGGAGCCTGCGAAAGTTTGTCTGTTACCCCGTGGAAACGCGATAAGAGTTTTTCTTCCAATTATCGTTGCCACGGAGCCGCTGGGTCGGGGTGGTGGGCGTATTCTTGGAAGTTGGATATCGAACCGGGGCGGGGCGGGAAATTTACAAGTAGTTCCAACGATCTTTACGGCCGGCGGCGGGAAATTCGCGCGCCGTTCGAATTACCGAAATTCGATACCCGCAAGCCTGCGGCTGTGAGATTTGTTGCGATTGCGAGCAGCTGCACTGTACCGCGAGAGTACAGCGACTCGACGGTTTTTCCCTCGACCCAACGTCGATGACTGTTGCGGTGCCGCGGATGGAATGTTGTAACAGCTTGTCTGGTTTGTAGCCAGCGTGAATCCGTTGTCGTGGAAAAAGCTTTAATTTGGATGGAATTGCGCCTGACGCCCTTCGTAGACCATCGCGCGGCAGTGGAATAGTAGGTTTCTGATCAGACACGCGAAGCATGGCGCTACGAGTAGGTCACCTTTGTAGACAATTGGCGACTTAGTACACTTGGGGGTCTGAAATGAGCTAGGTCAATGCAAGGTTGTGGTCACCCTCACTTGGGTCACGCACGCCCTCGATTCAAGGGTCCCTGTTTGGGGAAAGTTACGGAGAAGGGGCAGTCGGATGTTAGTATGGAAACTATTGCTAAAATAGCAATATTTTATCCATATTTTAGCAATTGTTTCTATTGCTAACGTTTATCAGTAATAGAAGATTTCCATTTCAATAGAAAACTTTAGGGAACATGCATTTCTCAAAAGTTGCAATTCTGATGTCCCCTCAGAGGAGACATCTGAATGCAAAGGGTTAAAACCAATTCTTAGGAGTTGGTCCTTTCCGTTAGCCATACAACTTATGGATATCCTCACGCTCGACCCGCGAAGGATGGTTTCGCGGTTGTTCCTTCGCGAAACTTTCACCCCTACGTTGCGCAAGAAAAGCGGAACAGCGATAGTCGGCCCATTGTCGTCCGCTCGATGAAACGAAGGCGGGGTGGCGGGAAGAACGTGGCATTCAGAGGTTAAAGTCTGAAGCGGAGAAGGTGGGAGATGGCCGATGTTTTAGTCATTTGGGTCGCGAATAGCTTCGCGATTCGTTGATACCGGAGACTGGATAGAAGAATGGAAGAACGAGAGTGGTAGGGTAGCGAGGCAGAAAGTAGAAAGGATGAGCCGAGGCTCGGAGGCTGGGCGCTTCTTCGAGCTGACAATAACGCCGGGAAGACAAGTAGCGGAGTAATCTCGAGGAAGAGAAATTTTATTTGCTCCGTGGGAACAGCCTCTCTATCTTTTGACTCTGACGTCCATTTCGAACTCGTCACTCGAGTGACCTGGCCGACCTGCTTGCCAGCACGCCCTCTATTATTCAAATAATCGCGTCAAATACGTGGACGAAAGATGAAACGCCTTTGAACAACTGGTCCTGTCACCTGTGCAACGTGAAGATTGACAGTCTGGATTTTGGATTCCCAATTGTAGATCGTTCCTTCGAACAGTCGTGTCGTCCGTTCGCTAAATAAGTTTCACTTCGATGTATCGGCTACGTAAAGCTGGAGGATACCGTTTCAGTTGCTCTGGTAGTGAATTCCGTTCTGGCACGACAGATAATTTTTAAACGACAGAATACCAATGGAAAAATCCCACGTGAGATCGACCAATATCCCGATTGTACATATACTTAACGTTAAACTATCCGCATATTTGAATTACCGCGATTAAAGTCCGCACGCTCGCTGGACAGTAGTCGAAGTCAACCATAGAGCCGACCCTAAGCGGCTTACGCGCTGTGCGTACGCGATGCGCATACACGTTAATAATTCGATCGCAGCTGCCTCGATTGGAAATTCAAAGTCCATCGTTCGATATCTCTGACTGGGAATCGTGTCGAATGCGACTCGATCCACCCTGAAGTTGCGACTGCGAGGAGAAGACGTCGCGGAGGAAGGAAAGAGGAAGAATATGGTCGCGAGGATGGCTAGGCGGCGGGGGCGGTAGGGGAACGATGGAAAGGCTTTTCTGGCAAGATACAAAGAGACGTTTTATTTGCCCCGTGGCGAAGGGACGCAATCCCTCTTGGTCGTCACAGCGTCTTCCTTCCATCGGTGTTTTTCCCAACTGCTCTCTCCCACCCACCGTCCAACCCCTCCTCGTTCAGCTGTTCCACTTACTCTTCGCGACCGACACGGTGGATCGTTCCCGTCGCTTTATTCCTCCGTTTACAACAGGATTCCGTCCCTCCCGGAATCCCTCCGCCGCGAGATATTCCTCCTAGACTTTTATTTTCTCATTTGCCCTAATTATATACCCCGCGCGACACAGCGCGAAGTAAGGATTATTACGTGCGCGCCAGTTACCGTGAAACGTCGAGTAACGCTTAACTTTTTCCCACTGTTTTCGCAAGCGTCGCTATGAAATTATTCAGAATGCGCGATAACGAAGCGACGAGTACGTTTTATCGACGCCAAATTCTCGTTGGGGGTCCAGTTAAGTCGAGCGCGGAGATCAAGGAATGAACCGTGGAAATTTCGGAATTCTGACTTAATTCCACGTCGTACCGACGAAGTCTTCTTGTCGAAAGCGTTCTTGTGTGGGTAAGTTCCTCTCTCTAATCGCTCCCGTCGAAGCATCGGGTGCTTAGTCGCAATCACGGCCGCGACAGCTCGACCCTTGATCAGGTGTTGTTTTTTGTAAAACGCTCGCTCTGGAGGCGTTTTCGGGCGTGCAGGCGCCGGGTAACCCGTTTAAAATCGACACGTGATTTACATCCACGCTTCCGGCGTTCCGTCAGGGATCAAACGCTTCGTCGAGTCCCGTAAATAGAAAGGGGGTGTTCTCCCGGCAGGGCGAATCGACGCAAACAGTACCGTAGGCGCGTTCAGCATGCAAAGATCCGGCGCGTCTGGGGGGGTGGTCGTTATCCGAAGAATAATCGCAGCTCGTTAAGCGCCACGGAGATTTCGCGGTGTTTCTACCACCCCCCTCTAGCGCCCCTCCGCGTTCCCGTCCCTTTCTTCCTCTTTCTTTCGCTCTCTATTACTCTCCGCCCGTCTACCGTAGTCCGTCATGCATATGAATGAAATGATTTCATTGCGAGTCGAAAAAACGGTGCCGTTAAACGACTGCCGCTTATTCATGGCTGGGCTCGGTGAACACTGGATTCCGATGCAGTAAACCGGCGGTATGATAATTTCCGTCTGCTTTGTGCGTCCGCTACAAGCCTTCGGTACACGCCTCGAGCCGAGTCCCGCTCGTCGCATTACCCTCTCAAAGCGCGATCGAACGCTTCAGCGCGGCAGCTTTTAACGAACCCGCGATCGCTGAACGATCTGAGTCGAAGACGAGCCGGAAGGCGGATATTTCGTCGCGAAACTCTCCGCAGCATCTCCGCTGCGACGTCTTTTTTTAGTCGCGACTACGCTCGAGAGACTCGTCAGACCTAGCTGAAACATCCACGGAAAAACGCAGGAAAAAACCGAAAGTATTAACAAGGTTAATCGACAGAAATCGTATTGGCCGCGATCGGGAACTGTGTCGCATCGCGACACAGCGGCGAGCGACGAGAATTTCGCCGACCGCCCGAAGCCTCGCTCCTTTATCGAGCTCTCAATCACCTGGACTCCGGGATTTTTGAGCCCGCGTGATTTACGAGCGACATGCGCCGATATCCTGGTTGATTTAATGGAATTCTCGCCGCGACGTTGCGGGCGGAACGGAGAGAGATAGATAGAAAAAGGGCACACCGATCGGAACGATGAAAAAGCGAGGACACGGACTACGGGAGAAGGGTAGGTAAGCGCGAGGCAGGGTGAAAGAGTGAGAGAGATCGAATTCGAAACCGCTGCGGCCAACAATTTTCCTTGTCCCAGTCACCGAGAGCCCTGTTTTTCTCCTGTCGTGGCGCATCGTCGCCGCCACTGTTGGGAGTCGTAAACGTAGAAACAAAGTGCATCGAATCGGGCACCGCGCACGCGGTCGCGTAAAAAAAAAAAGGCGGACAAATAAGCTCCGTGACGCGGGCGTTCCTCCGTTTCCTCGGTCGCTCGAGCGTAACGACGCGTTCGAGGCACCTTTACGGGCGATTTTAAGCCCCCGCAAAGTCGACAATGTCTACTTGAGAAACAACAAACTTGCCTTTTTCGCCCGGGAACGTTTACTGCCGGCTGGGATTATCTGATTACACGCCGCTCGTCGAGGCGCGGCCCTTCTCGGTGAATGGGAGACCGTGGTTGAAAAGCGTGACGGGTTTTGTCCGGCCTGTCGGGGCGCGGAAAGAAACGAGACGAACTACCAACTTTCGCTGGCTCCTCCTCGCTTAACCGGTACGGAATTCTTTTCGCGGAGGAGACTGAGCGCGCTTAAGCACTCGTTCCGTTGCGAGAGCACCGGAGATTTCTACTCAGCTCTCCGCGAACGATCGCGTCGAACGATTCCACGGACCCGCCCCGGGATGGCGCGAGGACCTGAAAAAGTATTTCGCTCCGCGAGCGCGCGTTCGACGCGGACGGGCCTCGACAAAGGGCGAAAACATTTATTCGATTCCGTCGTAGAGCCTACGCTCGCTTGGCCCTTTGAAGATTAACGAGACCGGCCTAGAAGCCCCTTCCATATTCAATCGGGCTCCTTTCTTTGGCTGCGCGCGGTGTTCGCGTTCCGAGACCACATCCGAGACCGAATTCGAACCATTTCCCCGGAAAACGTAGTTATCTTCGTTGGGTTTCGCGCGTCGATGAAGAGGCTCGGATGGTAGGCTGCGAGGGTGGGTGGACGGCGCGCCATTCACCGGAATAAAAGGGGGAGAAAACGGGGAAAACAAAGGTACAGCTCGTGCGAGGCGGAGTAACAAAAGCGGCGATCGTTATCGAGGCACCGGTTCCTTTGTTCCGGCACTTTCTTCCCTTCGTTCGGTTTTTCGTTCGACTTCTTTGTCGATCCGCCGCCCCCTCGGCTATCCGCCCGTTAATTTTTGCGTGAAACGAACCTCGAAGATCGTCGGGAACGGGCCGCGTACCCCGCGTCCGGAACAGCCCTCGGGATGTCAGCCAGCAGTCAGTCGGCGCCGGAACAACGAGCTTGTCTACCGCTGCCGGGACGCGAGCTTACCGACTCGCGTTTAATCTTGTTGCCAAGTTATAATCGTGTTTGCGTATCGACGATTCTTTCGATAGCTCGACCCGTTATGACTGCGCAATAGCCGCGCAACGGTGTAACGGTTGCCCGATAAGTTTGACGGGTGGATAACGGCCGATTGATCGGTCGAACTGCTCCTTCACCGCGCAGCCACTGTCGGATCTCTGTTCTCGAGCGCGAACGAACGCTCCCCGCTTTTATTTCGCGCGCCAAGCCATCAAGTTCCACGCGGCTGTTCCACGTCGGATACATTTTTACGGTTCCATCGCTTCTGTGTAATTAGAAATTCACAGTGTCGGACTCCCGACAAGTTGGGGAAGTTTTTCAGCGCGCCAGTTCCCATTGAGATGTAAATCAGTCGTAACGAACGAAGTAACCGTCTTTATTGCGTTATGAAACGATTTTACGAGCTCTTGACTCCCGCTTAAAGCGGAGACAGCGAGGGGGCGCAATGAATCGTCGCGAGCGTTATGAATTCAGCGCTACGGCTCTTTTCTGGGGCGGGGGGACGATTTTTTAATTTACGAAGCAGCTGTCACAGGGTAGCTGCCACTTTGAGCTGCAGCGAAACGCACGGCTCGGGGTACGCGCGAACCGTATAAACAATATGAATTTCCGCGATCCGCGTTGGCTCGCCCCGCGATTTAACGTCGCGAGGAGAAATTCGGTCGAACGATAGACGAAAAAAGGAAAAAGGAATACAAGACGAGGCCTGAAACGGGGACATCCGTGTCACGGGGACGCGCGGCGCGGTGAATTTTCAAAGCTCGGAAATTGCTTCTGCCTGCTGCAGCGCCGCTTTGGCGAATTTGATTTAACTTTCAGAAAATCTGCTTGAAAAATCACAGGAAACCGTTCCGTCCCGCGGAGCTTATGCGCCGCTCTTAAAGGGACTCAACTTCCAGCGCGGCCCAAATAATCGCCCGACTATAGCCAAAGACTTGGACCGCTCGGGGACACCGAATCGTCTCCTCTGTTGCACGCTATCGCTCGTCTTTTCGCTGCGTTGTACAAAAGTTTCTAATGGGCGGAGCGATGGAAACGAGAAGAAAAAAAAAAAAAGAAGTGGCGGAACGAAAAATTCTCCCGTCATTTTTTATCACCGTCCGTCTCTCGCTTTAGCCGCGATTAACGCGGATCATCGATTCGGAAGTTCATCCTCGCGCGGGCCCCGCCTAATCGTTCCGCGGCGATCTCTCCGATGACTCGTAAAATCCCTGGTCGACGATGAAAAGTTGGCGGCGGAAAGTTGGATTCAGCTAAGGGCTTCGCGGTGATGGGAAAGTCAAACTGAAATATCGGCCTGGCGGGGAGAGAATCAGGGGAGACGAGGGTGCTCCGTCGCGGTGCCACGCCCGCCACGGATCTCAGAAATATTCATTTTAATGGTTGATATAACGCGGATATTGGTTACCACTGAAACGGTACGTGTCCCGAATTCCGTGGTCTATCTCGCGATGTACGATTTAAAAGGGTAGCCCGTGGAGTCTTGATATTTGAAATCGGGACCGCGCGAACAGGAAGGATCCCCCTCGATGCTCGTCGTCTGTCGCGAGCTCTCCACAGTCCCGATTAACACCGGCCAAACGAAAAATTTTTACTTCACGGTTCGCTGTTCCTCGTTTGCCAGTTGCATTTATTGGCGCTGAACTTCATACAGACGTGACATCGACGCGCCCTTTCATGTCTGCGCGGAGTTCTCGTCGCGAGAAACGATCGATTCGGCTCGCGAGTCGGAGAGCGGCGCTCGACTCGTTGTTCGAAAATAGCGCGCGTATCAAAAGTTGGACGACCAACGGGGAACGCGACGTGGCCTGAAAGGAGAATAATCACCGGAGCGTTCTGTCCAGCGGTGATGCACGAAAACGTCGTTTGTTTCCCGAACTCGAGAGATGGAAAGAAGGAATCTCGCGGAAAATATTGAATTTATTCTTTTCTCTCTCCTTTTCTTTTTTTTTCTATCTGCGAACCAGTTCGTTTCAGCAGCGAGAAACTTCCTATTCAAATGGAGTCGCGGATCGTGCATTGAATGCAAATGACCGGGACATAACGCGATAGGGGCCTTCGGTTTCTCTTTTTCCCTCCCTCGCCAGGTTACCTTCGCCGCCCTGCTGGGCGCGCCCCCCTCCTTCCCTTTTTCCCTTCTGTCTTTCGCGGCAAAGTGGTGCACGCGCGCGTAAAACTTCCAGTCAAGTTATGCGAGGCGAAGTTTTAACGAGAACTCCCATGATTCCACCGCCTATGGGACGCTCGGGAAAGTTAGCTTTTGACGCGGTAGGTAGCACGTGACGAATTCAAATCAGCCGTAAATACTTAGAGCAAACACACCGCGACGAGCGGAGAAACTCGGCTGTAAAATAAAGCATTAGACAGACGACGGACAACGGGGATAGTTAGGCGGGTAGCTCTGTTCGCGCTGTCGCCCTTCCGCGCCCCTACCCGCCCTGTCGGCGTCGCGAACTTTGCCGCGAACTTCGTGCAAACTCGGCCAACTTTTCCACGGAGGGAACCGGTTCGATAAACACAAATTGCCAGACACCGTCGAACGAACGAAAGAATGGACCATTAGACGCCAGCGCGGAGGAAAGCATCGATTAATTTCCGTTCCCTCGGCTTGGGCGCGCGTTTAACTAGACTACGGGCGAGGGACCACGGTCGCTTAGAGCGACCGTGGTCGACGGGCGAGCGGGCGAGCCCCTCGCGAAATATTTCATCGAGCAACAGAGGACGGCTAACTACTACGGGACTCGTAGTTTTCAACGAAGCGCAAAGGGATGGGTAACGGTCGATGCGCAACTTGTATCGAATTCCCAGTGGTCCCGGGGCTCCTTCTGTGCACAGCTACCGGCTAAAAGCGACGTAAGTGCACCCGGCGAAAGTTTTCTTCATTTTTAACAACACGGGAAACAGAAGAAACGCATTCGAAAGTTGGTAGAGAGCGCGCGATCTCCTAGCCGGTCGGAAAAAAGGAAACGTCCCCCGCTACCCTCCGCGCGCGAACTTGCCGCCCTGGACGGGGCGAAAGAAAGGCCATCTATCGACCGCCGCGGTCCTTGTCGATCGCGGTAACTCGATCGTAACGAGAGAGCTCGCGATCCAAAAAGCCCTTGGAACCGTCGGGCGTAGAATTTCGATGGTCGTTCGACGGAGTTTCCCCGATTATACGAACGACGATGTAAATTGCCTTGACATTACGCCCGGAAATTTAGCCCCGCTGGCTCGCAAGTTTATCCAATATCGTCGAAGCAACGAGGGATTGAAGTTGCCAGGAGCTCGGTTACCGCATGGCTGAGCGGCGCGCTCTCCGGCAAGACTCGAAAATTGCCTTCGTTAGTTACCCCGCTACTCTTTCGAGGGCGCCTCCTTTAAAATAATAAGACGCGAAAAATTCTACGCGACGCCCGCCGACTTACATACTTAATACTGGCACGCGTTCAGGCTTCCGTCGGTTCGCCTCGCTTCGCGTGAGAGCGTCGCCTCGTCGACGCGTGGAACGCGAGTTGGTACTCGACGAACGAAACGATATCGAGCATCGATCCGCGATCGCCGGTTTTAAGGGCACGCGTGGAATTACGAGCAGCCAAGGTTAAAACGCAAATACACCTGACCCGGTTGCGCGGCTGTTGGCGCCGCGCCAAACTGGCGGCGAACGCGAGGCCGGGTTAATTTTTAATTCACCCGCGAGAGAGGGACAATCCCGATGGACGGAATCGCACGGAGTTAGCGGGATTTGCCGTGATTATTTTTACGGGCCGCGCGTTTGGCAGACTGTCAATAATTTCAATTGGTGTCGGCCGAATTTGTTGCGTCGAGGGAGGCGAGCGATCGTTGGCGATATTTTTTTCCAAATCCCATTTTAATTTGCGCCATCGCGCGTCGTCGAGAGTATCGACGATACGTCGAATCCCGTTTGGGGAGGGCGAAATCTGCACGCGCGCCCCCCGCGTCGAATCGAGGTCGCGGAAGTGCGGCATAAACGTAAAGGGGGCACTAAAAGGAACGGGGCACTCACCGTGTACTATCAGACTGATGACGGCCTCCGGCATGCTGCGGCTGTTCACCAGGCATGTGTACTCGCCCGTGTCCTGCGCCGTCACCGGATGGAACTGCAGCGCGTAGTTCTTCAACGACAACGACACCCTGTTCCGATGGTTCCACACGATGGTGGTGTTGCTGCTGTACTCGAGCAACGGCATGCCGTCCACCCGCCATTCCAGCATCAGTATCAGCGAGTTCTCCGTCACACCTGGACAATTCAGCGTCACGTTCTTCCCAGCCTCGACGACCATCTCTCCCACCGTGGAATCTGGAAAACAGAGATCGCCCCGTCGTTACATACGTCACGTCCTGGCCGTTATCGCGCGAATAAAAAACCGTAGCAGGGATCGCCTATCCGCGCGGCCGCGCCGGCGGAGATCGTGCACGATCAGGCTGCGTCAGGGCCATTTCGCTCGGAGGCCAGATAAAACGTGTACCACGCGCGTTTCGCTCCGACCACCGCGGACCTTTACGACCGCTGCCGGCCCTCCGATTTCGTCCTAACGTTCGACCGTTTCGCGACGAAGACCACGACGACGACGACGACGACGACGACGACGACGACGGAGACGACGTCTATCGATTGAAAGACACCGTTCTAATGGGCGCAAGGCGTGCCCCTAGGCATCCGCCGCCAAGGGACTCGTCCGCGAAAATTTCCCTTCCGAACGATTCGTTTCACGTTCGTTAGGGCACGGAGCTGCGTAACCGGTTGACGTTCGAGCGGATTAAATGCAACGGGACGGATGAAACGCGAACGACTGGCAGTCTCTCGAACCGGGCACCGGTTCCGCTCCGTGTAACCCGCGTTACGATGCAATTCCGAGTCAAACTCCCTGGCAAAGAGTCCAATTAGTCCAGCTGCTCCTTGTTTTCAGATAGTTCTTACGAGGCTCCGTCCGATTTCGGGACAAAGGGGATTTTAATTTACGAGCGGAGGCTACGAAAGCCCTAAACGGGATCAACAGCGATCTCGGCTAATCGCCGATTATAGCGCGACCAGGAAATGGACTTTCCACCCTGCTCTGGATTGCTCGACTCCTTCTTTCCCTCTTACGCGTCTGTCTCGAAATAGTTTCAGCGATCGTCCGGTTAAATACCGGTTTACGGTCGAGCCTACAGACATTTCGATCGACTATCACAATAAACCGTCGACCCATTACGATATTCCATTCGGAGTTCCTGAATCGCTGATCCCCAGAATTCCAACGGGAACCTGGTAATTAACGGAATTCGACCAGTGGCTTTCGTATTTCGGAAGTTTGTAGACTATGCTCGTTATAATAAACGGGGAGGCGGCGGGAACTAATTTCCCGGTTATTGACATTCTTTCGCGTTCTCGTTACTTCTACGCGATGCGATCCAAACGGCACTAGATAGCTTCCACCATTTTTCTAACTCCGGGCCATCGACTGGCCGCGATTTCGGCCGGCGATTTTCCCGCGGATGGAAAAAAGGGGCGAGCGGAGGGGCGACGGGACGGTATCCGATTGAGCGAGCCGGTCGGACGATTGGCTCGAGCGGGGGAATCGCGTTCTCCAAAACCGAAGGGTCGTTGTGACGTGATTCACGAAGTGGTCCCATCTCCAATCTCTGATAAACTCGACCGCGTGTGCGCGCGCGCCCCACCTGCATTCGCATCGCGCGCACGTATTCATACGTGCATAAAGTGCAAGTTCATCGTTGTCGATTCTGTGTTCCTCCCACCGCCCTCTGTTTTTACCCTGTTTTTCGTCCACCTCTCAGCCGCTCCCGAGCACACACGCGGTTCTCTCTGTCCGTCTGTACGTATTTCGGCTCCTCGTTCCTCTCCTCGCAACCCTTCCCTCGCGCCCGTTCGATTCTCTTTACCAACAGCGCGGGGCGAACCGATTTTCGCCAGCGCAGCGTCGATCAGCTCGCCGTCCACGGTTCTGCGGCGTTCAACTTTGATCATCCGACATTCTGCATCGATTCCGTACTCCTGGCCGGAAGTTACGAGTTACGAAATTACCCCGAGACCCCGCCGTAATTTCATCGGCTGCATTATAACTTCGGTACACCCATCAGCTTGCTACCGCTTCTGCTTCTGCTAATCGCGAAACGACCGGAATCGACCGTTCGCGCATTTCGAACGGCGATATTCAATTCCAAGAGCCACGGGTAGTTCGTGGGACTGGATGGAAACTGCGGCGAAGAAAACTCCATTGTGCCAAGACCGAGCGGAAAGTAACGCGATCGATCTCGCGCGACGAAATACGAGAGCGACGACGCTATTTCCATCGATGCGTCGAGAGTTAATGAAAACTTGGTCGACCTTGATACGAGCCATCCAATCGGAGGAGTTAATTAATATTCTTACTCGATTTCGCTGCTACTCGGATCGATTCTCGCCAGAGCTCGACGCGATGCATTTCTCCTCTCGCGAAATCAGTCTCCTCGGCGCACTTTACACGAACATCGAAGGCTATTTGGCGTTCGTGCGGACAGCCCTGAGTCTGGGTTAAACGCGTTCGCTCGCCGCCCATTTGCAGCGGGCTTCCTCTTTCCGGCGTCCACGTCGAACCGCGTCGAGGGGCAGCTCGGTACGTGCATCGGAAAAATGATCTCGGCTCGCGCACCCGGCTTGCCTACGCGGACCAGGGAGAAAAAGAGACGAAGTAACGCGCGCGCGCGCGCGCTTTGCGATAAGGATATTGCGGAGGCTCGTAAAAACCGCGCTGGAATTGAAGCCAGCGAGAGGTATTCCGTGTATTACGACCGATTCGTCGCGAAACGCGCCCCGGGAAGATGAAAACACGAGATCGACGCTTTTTGTTTCGTTCGACATTCCGCGAGATAGGTGACTGTTCCAAACGGAATTGTTGCCCGATCGTCTGGGAAACTTGGGTATTCCGCGTTTAGCATACCGGTGCTCCAGGTATCGAGGACCAGCCATTGCCCTGCTACGTTTCTTCGTCACTGTGAGTTTGCTTCTTCGTCTTATTAGACCGTAAACGTTTACGCAAATTCGTATTTTTACAAGGGGGTTCGTTTCGTTCGACTATCAGAACGCTGACTTCACTTTGGACACTTTCCGTATCTTTGCATATGGTGTTTCCTTTGTACTCTTTTGCAAATTTAAGTCACGCGTGAACACGCGCATAAATCGCGGTTTAATCATCAAGCGATTGCTAACTCTCAGTTCTGAGATCAACTCGAAAAATTACGAGGAGGTTACGAACAACCCCTGAAACGCGTTACGATGAAATCCTCGCAGCCACGACTTCTTTTCGGTGTGAATCGCGAAACACGCAAGAGTCGACGACGGGATCCGCGAAAATCCGACGGAACGCGCCGAGTCCCGTCTCGAAAGTGGAGGCTGCCGCGTTTTCTTGTTTACCTCGAGCTAAGTTACGACGCGGACCCACAGAGATTTCCTCTGGCGGACGCGCGCGTACACCAACGAGAGGTGAAACGTCTGAAATTCAACCGGTCGTGCCGTAACCTTCCCTTAACCCCCGTGTGCACGGTTCAAACGGAAGCGGAAGCGCGTTCGAGCGGCGCGGCACAAAGAAATATATTAAACGATCCGAGGCGGATCGAGACTGCGCCCCTATTATCAAGAGAGTCGGGTATCTTATTCCGGGAGATATACTCCAGCCGTGGAAACGGAGATTCTGCGAGAGACGACGAGGGGGAGAGGGTGGTGGATCCAGCCGGGGCGAGGCAGGAGCATAAACAAGCTGCGCAGCTTCTTTCGAAGGATCGCGTGGCTCGTAGCCGGGGGTGAGCGCGGGGTGGTGTTGCGGAAACTTTCCGTCAGCCTCGCGCGCTCGTCTACTTCACGAGCCGCGGCAGGCCATTTCGCGCGAGTTAACATAATGTAAAAAGTTTGCTCGTCGACGGTTGATAACGCGCGCGGCAGCCACCGTTGTCGTCGGCCGTAGGCTGCCGCCCAACAGAGAGATACAGCACCTCCGAACGCGTGATCCTCGATCGTTCGACGCGCGGAATGGGATCCCGCACGCGATCCCGCGTCGAAGAAGTGCGAACCGCTTTATGAACTCGGCTCGCCGCCGGGTCGAACGTTAACGCGACTCGTTACTCTTTGAACCTCCGGCCGGAAGTGGGCCGTAAAGCATCCGCGCGCGCCACCGACGCCGCGCTATTAAGCGACATCCCCTCTGCACGATGGCGCGCAGGGGGCAGGAATTCGCCGCGGCGCTCGCAGTAGCGTCTGGTCTGCGGTATTCATCGATCAAAGCGGCCGTCTTTTAGTTTCGAACTAGCCTCGTTAAAAAGTTCCACTCGATTTTCGCGTGATAACGATGGGAAATTGGAAGGGTTCGACAAGTTCTTAGCGTCCGATCGTGAAGAGGTGTCCGAAAGGCGAAACAGAGGGAACGAGCCGCGGAAATCGGGCGAGCCTGTCGAAATCAGCTCGCGCTGAGCCACGTAATATTAACGGCGGAAGCTTAGAGCCACGGAAGTGGCGGACGCGCGGCGTCGACCGGTGTCGGTGTTTCGGTTCGGACGGAGGAGCGCGCCATTATCTCGGCTTCCGCTCTCGGGGGCAGGATGCGACACGGGGGATGGGGAATCGCGGCGGACCAGTTCGATTTCGACGGGCGGAAAAGTTGGACGAAACGTGGGAAACCTTCGATTCGCCGGCCCGTCGCGATCTATGACGAATAATTGGACCGCTCTTGTAAAACGAGCCGTTTCGCGGCCGCCATCTGACCACCGTTAATTCGCATAATCTCGCCGGGATACGGTATTATGCAAATGGGCGCGGCAAGGAAACGTCAGGCCTTTAACAAGGTGGCTGGTTTAATTGAATGGTCGGGGCCGACATTTTTAGGCCACGGGTCGCAGGGTCGGATTGAAATTTCAACGTGCCGCGTGTCGGGTTGCAGGTGCGGCGTCGTGGCGACCATAGAATCTCGAGTAGACGGCGTAATTAAACGCAATTAAAACTGTTATTTCAAAGATACAGCGTAACCGCGGCGTAATTCTTCGCGGGGCTGCGAGCACGCCGAGCGAAATTACGTCCTCGATGCATAATATTCTCGATAGAGGAACGGAAGAAAAAGGAAAGAGAAGGAAAGGAGGGGGAAAAAAATGGGACGAAAAAGAGAGGCGAGAGGGCCGTACCATTTCTCGCGTTCGCCCGACTAACGAACCGACGGGTGAGGGCATTCCGGGCGCGATTTCTTCGTCGTTTTTCGTTCACGGACCACGGCATTCTATTCCCAGACAGGATATAGATCACGGTATTTAACTGACTTCCCGGGTAAATGCAAATAAATAGAAAAGTACGGGCACAGGCGCCGTGAAAGTACCGTGGGCAGACTCGCCGGGAGATCAAGCGGGGAACGGAAAACGACGAAAAAGAAGAGGCGGCGGAGCGGAGAGAAGCTGCGCGCCGCGGCAAGAGCCACCGGCGAAGAGGAGAAGCGGCAGCTCCGTGTTTCCTTTCACGCTGTCGTTACGATTAATCCGGTTCCCCCGTAATTACATCGACGAACGCGGCTACGGAACGTGCCCCGGCATCGAACTTTCCCGTCCGCTCCGTGGGTCTCAGCCGGGATCCCTCGCACGCCGAAAGATCGTTCCAACCTGCGACGACGGATCGGCCACCGTACTCGACCGAACCTGTACACCCGTTTCACCCTCTCTCACGGGCCGCGCAACCTTTCCCTCCCTCTCCAGGTCCCTCTATCTTTTCGACTTACTTTTCGAGCATCCTGCAGACGGCGAAATTTCTCACGAATTAACTGCCCCGTCACTGTGAGAGAGTTTCGCGACACTTTCCCACCGTACCTCCGGGTCTTAACTCCGACCGCGTAAGCGGAACTTAGCCCCCGACCGAGAACGAGTCCATCCTCATCCAGAAATTGAATTTCATCCTTTCGCCCCACCGCCGACGCCGCCTCTGTGAGCCACCGTCCGACTTGCCGGCATAAATTAATTTACGCAAATCTTCCGCGGGCATGAATTTTTCCAGCACTAATTTCCCCAGAAGCCCCAGCACGCTCCGCGGGATACAGTAGCGCGACCGTGGAAACCCGTTACCACGGCAGGTAATTACCTTCCTACCTTCGTTCCGCGCTCCACCTTTTTGTCTCATAACCAACCAACTATCTTAATTGCTTTCGCTTTTCTGCCTCTGGATACGTTTCTACGCCCTTCGAATTCACCTCGCCCTCGGACCCCTGCTATCGTTCCCACCGTCCCGTTTAAAACTCGTTCGCCGAGACCCCTTTTTTCGGACGCCTTCGCGACCCTCCGCTTCCGCCTTCGTTCCGAGCGACGTCCTCCGACGCTCTCCGTCGCGATTTACCGCCGCCCCGTGCGACTGCTCGTCGGCGATAATGCCGGATCGCTCGTGCGGCGCGGCTGCGTGACAATCCGCTCGAGGGAATTTCGAACGGAACCAACCGTTCCGCCAATTTTCACGCTGTTAGCCGCGAACCGCGCCAGCCCCAGCGCCTCGTTATTCCGGTTAGAAAAATCCGCTCAATGGAACACTCGCGCGGAATAGGGTTAACAAACTCGATAATTGTACCGCCACTGTGCTTCTTATCGAAACACGAGACCGCGATAACGCGGTTTTCAAAACGGAGAAAGCGAATTTCCTTCGTGTTCGGTGCGCTCGATCTTTTAACTGTCTTGATTGTTAACACTATCTTGTCGCGATAATATTATGCGATTTTAAATAATATATCCTTTATTTTGCATTCAGGGAAAGGTATACCACGCCTAAACGCTGCAATCGTAATTGCAACTGCAGAAGGAAATATTAATGAAATTTTGAAATATGGATTCCTAATTATTAGTAACCATCGAGGAAACTCGCAGAACGGGCGAACGTACGAACTCGCGTAGCACGTCATTACGTAAACGAACGCCACCCCTTGGTAGGGGATGCACGCGTTCACTCCACGGCGGAAACAACGCGAAACGAGCAAGATTTTTCGTAACCCTCTTTCAGCGGACGCGGAGTCGTTGCGGCCGCTTCCGTCTAAAGCGATCTCGTGGCTTCAACCGAGCGTGCCGCGTCCGCGGCGCACGCCAGTTTCCAGAATGTCATTATTTCGACGCAAGCAAGATTGTTACCCGCGACTCGACTTCTTCGCGTCCAAGTGTTTACTCGAAACTCGAGTCGACGAGCGGGGAGCCGCGTTCCAACCCCCTACGCGCGTTCTCCTTTTCCAAGGGGGTGATTTCTCCTCGATCCCCTAGTCGTGGTTGGAATTCGTTAAAAATTGTCGCGAGCACTGCCCGCGATACCTCGCGGAGGAATCTAAAGGAGTGCGTTTTTTCATCCCCGTTCAGGGCACGCGACCGCGTCCTCTCGTTATTTGCGCCACCGTGTAGGTGCCTCGATGTCTCTGAGCAACGCGACCGCGAAATTGAACAGGCCCTATCGCCATCCCTCTCCGCCCATCCAGTGTTTCCACCCTCGAATTTGCTCGGCGTTCGCTTCATCCCTCCGGTAATTTATCGTTTACTATTTTCTGGAACCCTGCGGGTCGTGGGATCGACGCGACGATACGCGACAGGGTATCTGGGGCTTTCCGTAATTAAAAAATATGATTCCATCGCGTCGACGCGAACGATCGAACGGTGATCGGAGAATCGATTCGTCGAACCGTTCGACATCGAGCCACGTTCACTGGACAGCGTCGTTTCCGGTGATTGTCGGAGCTACCAAACGGATGGCCACGAGGCTCCTTAGATCTATGAGCGATTTCCGAATCGCTCGCCTCGGCAATACGTAAACTTCTCTTCCGTTTAATTGGCCGCTCGGTCGGGCTACCTCGTTAATTACCTCCCATTTAATTAGCGTTTACCCTCCTCGGGACTGGCAGGGCAGCGCGCGCGGTGTAAATCACCGTGACTTTGGACGCGCCAGCGATTCGATGCGCTTCCGCTCCGCCATTTCACGAATCGGACGGGACCTTTTCGCGCTGGGGCAGTCGATTAGTACGTTCATCCGGTTTGGCGCGCGCCACGCGTGTCTCTGCGCTCGTCCGGGCACTGTTTTATACGGGGGACTGTTTACGGGACCTCGTTTAACCGCCTCCGTTTCCCGCGCCATTCTTCTCCCGCCCTCCACCCTTCGAGCTTCCCTTTGATGTCGAACGTGCGCGACTCGTACACGGGTCACGGGACAATTTTGTTTGCGGAGCTTTCTTTCACGATACCAACCGTTTGTCGTCGTTACGGCGAACGTTCTAAATTTTTAAACGGCCGGCTGCTGAACAAGAAAATGTAGAAACAGAGAGCTGCGAACGATACAGCAATACCTCATGGAGGGCGAAACAAACGAAATTCGTAGAAATTTCGCGACCCCTTTCTCCATTCCAAACATTTGGTATCCGTTTGTATCTTTCGAGGGAACGTCGAGAGAGAAACTGTTAAGGGAGCGGTCAACGGAATGGATCGAACATTAAGAAATCGAATTCCACCGGCGTTGTCGCGGCTAGACGAATCGAGGATGGCTCAGAGCATTTCTCCACCGGCCAAGGTCCACTCGATTCCCGTTGAAAAACGAAACTGGCATTGTGCGGCTCGTGAGATTCCAATAGTCGACGCTTCCGTTAATGGATCATTCGGTCCCGGCGAAACAAGTGGCACTGGCCCTCTTCGGTTCGTACAAATGGAGGTTGCCTCGTTCCAGGCGATGCCTTCGTGTCCGACCATCTTCCCCGGGATTCGTCTCGGGAACCCAGCACGCAGCTTTCGCCGGGCAATTTTACACGGAATCGTTCGTCTGACTTACGAAACGACCGCATGAATCACGTTCGTAAACAGCCAAGGGCTCGCTTATTTCATTCCCCTCTACTTTTACACGTCGTTGCGAAACGTGCCGCCGCGTTTTTCCAATTTCTGTTTCACTTTCACGGTGCGAATCAATCATCGCGCGCCCCAATTATACCCTCTCGTCTCTTTTATATCGGAAATTCGAAATTACATACGCCCGTTTTATCCAGCGTTTTCTTGCTGCACAGCCATCGGGAGTTCACAAAAAACGCACCCTCTTTCGAGCACTAATTATCAGTTTTTAATAAATTCGCTAATTACCGGTAAACATTCACGGACCGTCGATGGTTTGCGCGACCGAGCAAAAATTCCATCCCTCGAATTTCCACAGCAATTACCGCTCCGTTTAAACTTCGCGGGCGATATCAATTTTTTTCAGCGTATCCATCAAAACATCCAATTACAGGCCCACCCCTCCGATCGACTGTTAATTTTCGCGTCGATCGAGGGGAAAAACAGTGGGACGACGCGGAGGAACAACCCCGAGAGAGATGGTGAAAAATCTGATCGTCGCGTGTTACGTACGTTGACCGATATAAATCGGATCCGGTCTAAACTGCGATAATTATGGCTCGCGTGCCTTGCTCTGCGTACACACGAGCCCGTCCCCTTCGACGGATTTCCCCGTGCATAAACAGGGACGACTGTAATTATGCAACGTTTCAACGTGCAACTCCATACGTCAACAGTCTTGACGATCATTGTCTCGTAACACGCGGCGGAAAAAAAAAAAAAACGGGGGAAAGAAACGGGGGTGAAAGTCTCGTGTCTCTCTGCAGATCGCGTCGAAACGAATTAACAGTCGCGTCGTTCGTCGAGAATTTCCGTCGCATCTAATTACGCTCTCAAATTCCTCTCGAAATCGCTCGACAAAAAAAGTGATACGCGCGCGCCCCAGCAACGCGTAGTTCCTCCATTTTTTCCTCCGCTCGATGCGCGGTCATGTTTAATGGATTTACCCGCGATACTCGAGGCAACCGGACTTAGCGCCATCGGCCAGAAGTTCGCTGGAAGAGAATTCTGGCGCAGGGATTATTTCGTAGTTTCCATTAGATTAGCGTTAACTTAAGCTATATTATCTATCCGTGCATAGAGCTTAAGGACAGTGGCTGTGTTTGTAGAAAAAGGACGACGGAGAACTTTGCGTCTTCGAACGTGGACCCACTTTAATTATTTCAATGGGCAAGTTTAGACGAGACAGTGTAAATCACCCTTCGAGTCGCGCGGCTTGTGATCGATTCCTGGTCGCCTGGTCGGCAGCGCGCATTGGGGCAAACATTTCAGGGCGGATGAAGACGGTGACCCGCGTCGCGTGAAACGAGGCCTCGATACCGCGAATTGGGTACACAGAGCCAACGAGACGAGAGCGTCGGTCAAGTGTTCGTTGGCCTTCGTGCATTTTTCATCGGGTCGACGAGGAACGACGAGGTTCGATCATCCTCGTCGAGCAGTGTGAAAATAATTATCCGTTCTCCTCATCCATTCTCGTCCGTTTCTAGAGGATTCCTCTTTGATACGTAACGTCGACGGTAGCTTCCTCCGAGCGCAAACATCTGTGCGGTATACGTTCCATTAACGGCCCATCGTCCCCGTTTTTCTTTAATCCTGAATCGAAATTATCAGAGGAGGAAAAGAGAGAAGGAAAATCGTTAAAAAATCCCGCGATATCCGCTGAGGTTCGAGTCGAAGCAATCGTTGGTCCCATTCGACGCAATTTCGCTCGACCATCCGCTCGACCAGCGTCGCGTGGACCAACTCCACCCTCCCGCGGTGGTATCGGTTGTCCCGCTGCCGCAGAATCTCATTTCGATCTGGCTTAGCCGATCGCTGATGGGGCAGGGCGTAGGAAGCGGAGAACGCGCAGAGAGTTTCCGCGCGCAGTTCGCGCAGCACGCGCGTGAATAAGTTTGTACGCAAATAGAGTCGAATTCAGAATTGTTAACTACAAACAGCTGCGAGGGGGGACGCGGAGAGAACGCCGCAATATCGTCGCGCTCGAGCCGCCAGAAGAACACGTACCACGGTGGAAGAGATCGCCTCGGGGGTTACGCGCTTAAATGGGACGCGGAATCGAAGGGTTGACGAGGCGGGGGTCGCGAGGCGGAGGGTGAATCAAAGCCTGCTCGGATGGATGAACGTATGTAGCCGCGGTAACTCCCTTACATAAGTGATCGAGGTTAAACTTCGCCAAGGATTCGCAAACTTCTTCCCGGTCGCGCAGCTGACACACGCTGAACGCTTTCCCATCCGCGTACCCGCTCGCGCGCCGCTCTCCCGACGTTGTCTGGCGAGCGTGATGGATCGGGACTGGCGTCGCGTCGCGTCGTAGACAAAGATCGATACCGTGTCGATAGCACGCCGCCGGATATTACGCGTCGACTGGGAGAATTAACGGTTTTAATGGGGCAAGTGGGGGTAGGGGCGGTTGGTCGGACCGCTCGAATTTTCCGCGCCAGGGCCTAACTTCGTGTTGCACGCCCGGATAGATCCGGATGAGATTGGACGAGTACCTGTTCGCTGCGCCTTTGTGCTCGTCCGGGTAGATGCAGACACAGAGACAGAGGATTCGTTCGCGAATTAGACGGCGTAATTGCCTGCTTAAATCGCGCGCTATAGGGAAGGAATTGTTGTTGCAGTAATTACAGATAGCGGCGTCGAACGGGGCCGTGTTTGGAATATGCGCGCCTCAGACGGTTGACGCGCACTGTTGTCGCAATTACGCGAGCTGTCTGCGGGGCGATTTCGCGCGCGCCTTTGACGTTTCGCGCGCTCGAACTGCGTCGCGAAGAGCACGGTGTTCAACCGGGTACGCGTGGCGCGGAAAGTGGCGATTATTTTCGAAATTTGTTTGTCGCGAGCCCGCAGACGCTCGCGCGAGTATGAAGATCGGTTAATCGAGCGGTCGCGCGGGCACTAATGAAAGGAAACGCGCCCTCCGAGACTGGAGCGGATACAATTTACGAATTTATCGATACCATTAATTCGCGGCTGGTGGCGGCCGCTTCTGAAGTCAAATTTCCGTGCCTAGTCGCCGGTCTCTCGCTTATCGATGGAAAATTAACCCTGGAATTGTAGCGTCGCCCCGGTTTCCCGTCGCTGGTATCGCTTACCGAGCAATTACGGCGCATCGATCGATATCGATCGATTCGCGTCGGAAAAATACGACGCGGCGCAACAGCCACGCGGGTGGGCTCGCGAATAAACGCGCGGACGTGCGCAGGGAAACGGGGGCGGAAACGGGGGATGGTGAAATAATTCAAGAAACGTTGTCGAAACGCGCTTAAATGTTATTTGCTATCCTATTGCCGGCCGCGTTCCATTCGGTTACCGGGATTTATTGAATTATTAAGTTCACGCGATTTCATTGAATTCGTCGCGATTTATGAACGAGCGTCGGCCAACGGCGCGTCGTTACTGTCGCATCCGTGTAACCGATTAAAAACACGGATCTCTAAATGGGACGGGCTTCCCCGTCCCGTGTCTATTCAATAAACTCTTTCGATACAAGCGGCGCTGGTCGTGTTTTTTCTAATCGAGAAACATGCGGATGCGATAACAGCGGAACTCCATTTGCGCGAGCGAAACCGTCGAGCGTGGGTTTTGGCGGGAAAAATCGTGCGCTGCGAGGAGGGCCGGCGAATCTCTGTCGCGCGTCGTGGGGACCACCCGAAAGGATTAATCTCCGCGAGCGGGGACAGGTACAAACGAAACAAACGACACCGTTAATTGGCCTCACCCTCGAGCGAATGTTGATAAATTACGAATTAACAGAAGGCTGGAATAAAGTCCGTTGTATTCGCGCCCGGCGTTCGTCGCTTGGAATGCCTTTGTGCCGCGCATAAATGGCGCGCCGCGGTATCCGGGGCTTGTTTGCAGAGAGCCGTGCACGAGCCACCGGTTCGTGCCGCGGCGCTGTAATTAAAACGAACAATAAACCCGACAGCTTCAGTAGCGAAGTTTTAAGAGTGGCCTCCTCGTTCGTTTCTTGGAACGCGCGCCAGGCTACGCGGCCATTTATCACCGGCGAAAGGATACGAAGATGGCTCCGTCCAAGACGACGAGCACGGTGTTACTGCACGCGGTGCAGGCCTCGCGAAGGGACGAAAGTGATGGGAGTTCTGCTCGCCATTGTGCCGACACTCGGGCCCTTTGACGTTTACCTCGAGCACACCGGATGGCGGACAAATTCTAATTCGGTTGGGTCGAATTAATCAAATTACCACGACTCCCTTCCCTTCTCTCTCTCTCTCTCTCTCTATCTCACGCTCGCTGTCTTTACCCCTCTTGGTTCGTCCGGTCTCTCGGCTTCTCCGGTTGCAGTTCCGATCTCCATCGAACACACCTCATCTTGGAATAACCGACAGCGTTCCTCGAGAGGTGGCGACTGACTCAGCCGGTTAAGGGTCCCCGAGTAAACACGAATAATTCAATTTCTACGTTCAACGCCGTGGGGTCAACAGAATTTCGGGCACGTCATTGTGGTTTCCTAATTCCGTTCGCCTTAAAACATACAAACGGGCGCAGACCGCCCCCGCGCTACGCGACCGCCACTTAAACCTGTTCTTCATCGTCCACGATTCACCCCCGGTCACGTATTCTTAATTGACTTGCTCCGCGAACGTCGCCACGTTTCGCGCAGCTACCTTCCACTCCCGTTCACGATTTATCGTCTAAACCAGGGCTAACAATCGTTCGCGAACTGATTAACACCGAGTGTCCCGAATTGCGAACAAATTCCAGTAGAACGTAACGTAATTCGCAACGTTGGTACGTTCGTATCGACGTACATCTTCCGGATCGAGGGAATCGTAAGAAATTCGCGGAGACACGGAACGCTCCGTTCGACGCGGAATCGGGCCGCTATCGATTCTCGAATCGCACGACTTTTCGTTCCATTTAAGGATATCAGAGCCGGGACTCGACGCGATTAACTATTATTAGACCGCAATTAGCACGACGAAGTAGGCCTCGGGGTTGGAAAATCTTGATACAGGCCCATTCCGTTAATGCCGTAGAATCCGTAACGGTGCATAGCTGCATGCACCGCTCGCTCGAATGCTTATTAGCACGCGAAATGCTTCGCTCTCGAAATCCGCGGATGTAGGCCGGCTCCCCAGCTCGCGCTGTTCGACGTTTCGTTATTTCGTTACGCGCACGCCCGTCCTCCGCGTCGCTGGCTCTCGGCATTGTTGTAACGCCGACGAATATTCGTCCCGTTTCCCATCCGCCGTTCTCCCGAAAAACAGGTATCAAGATTAATTGATCATTAGCTGGCTTTGTGCGACGCTGGCTCGCCTCTCCACCCGCGCCGCCGACGTCCATCGTTCCACTCTTGTTTTTCGGAAAAGAACGAACAAAAGAACATAATGGATAACCCGTGTGCGCTGCCTCCTCGCGACACCGTCGCTGTTTAGCGTCCGCCATTGATACGGTGAAAAATGACTTTCTTACGGTTCACCCTCGCGGTCGTTGAGTGATACCGAGAATCGACGAATAAGCTGTAAATCGCGACAAAGCCGATTCCACGGCCGGGGCGATTTTCTATGAATGTTCACGTTTATTGGCGGATCCGGGGTGTCGCGAGTTGAACGATGGAGCCACTAATGCTGTGTCGTAGGTCGAAGCCGAAACGTGAACCGTTATATCGCTTTTAAATCCGTTAATGCGGCCCCTCGGGGTGGGCAATTTGCATAGGTTTCACGGTTACGTACAGGAACGCGAGGCCAGGACTATCATTGCCACTACCTGGATCCGTATTCCAGCTAATCCTTTGGACTTTGGCGCTCGCACTGGAAAGCGGCACCGGAAAGCGGTACCGGCGCGGCGCGACGGCGCTTCCGCGCGCGGAAAAAGAATTACGTTTAAACATAGTCCCCTGCCGACGAGCAGCTCCCTTCTTCCCGTCCCCTCTTCAATCGATGCTCCGTATCGGTTCGCGGAAAGGGTTTTCACCTCGCGCTCTCGCATTCACCGCCCTTCGCGCGGAGAAGAAATTTCCACCCCTGCAACACGCGTGGATTCTACAATTGTTTCCACCTCTTTATTCTATTTTCGCGCTCACCATATTCCTGGACCACCCATATTTCCCTCCGACCCTTTCGCAGCGTTCGCGCCTCGTTTGTATTCCGTGTTCCTCCGGATTCCTCCGCGTTCCATTTTTTTTCCTGTTCCTTTTTCGCGAGCGTCAACGTTTCGAGAGGGGTCGCGGTGAAAAATCGGCTACGCCGCGAACGGAATCGACGGACGCGACGAGTCCGCGCACGAGCCGTAGATTTAGGGGTCAGAGCAACCTTGCTGTCCGCCCTCGACCTCGTCGAAACTTTTTCGACCCTTCCGACGCGTCCCCTCGCTTCCGCCCGCTCGCCTGTTTCTCCCGTCTCGCCTTTTTTCCGCGGCTTTTTCCCACCCGACGCTGGGCGACGTTAAATCACACGAAAGGCTATAAATCCGGCGCATTTCTAGGACAGCTGATCCGGCAGGAAATATCAGTAAAGTGGAACAAACAAATCTCGACGGTGGAGCGCGAACGGTTCGAGACAAATACAGCCGCTGCCGGCTGTATCGTAAATGCATCTCGTGCATCCCTTGGTACCCCTTCGGATTCACTGTTAAATCGAGCTCGCCCCAGAAAAGCGCCAGCCCCGATACGCCCGTAGCCGGGCTCTCTCGACTTTTTTTCTTTTCCGCTGCGTCGCGAAACGTCGTTGCTTTACAGCCGTCGCGTTTCCAAGTGGGAAGCGTGCGCACCTCGCAGTCGTTCGGTGGACCAGACGGAAGCTGACGTTGAATTAGTCGCCCTCTTAAATTCCGTTTAGCTTTCGACTCCTCGCAGTAAATTATTGAAACAGAGACGAGCGCGGCGAAGACGATGAGAACGACGACGCGTTCTGCGGTCGAAAGTCCGCTCGAGGCTGCCTGGTGTTCGCTGAATTATTCGCAGGGGGATGATTTTTGCGCCGCGTTTCGAGCGAGTCGTCGAAACCATTTCGGGAGCCAGAAGGAAAAGATATCTCGCGACGAGGTGGAGGACGTTATCTTCGTCGAAGGGACACCACGCTCGAACGGAGGGACCCGTGAAGACGCTAAGCGATTAGGCGCCACGTGGTCGAAACGTGGGTTCGCCCGAGGGCACACTCGATGGGTTAAGGTAACCCCGTGTACGTGGCCCAAAAACCGCAGGTGGCGACCAGCGGCACGGCTGGATTCCACGTGGGCCACGTATCCAGCAGCACGAGCGGATAATCTACCGGGTGTCGCGCGAGACCTCGCCAGGTTGAGTAACGAGCGTCGATACGTCGATAGAGCCGTAACGGAGATATCGACTACCGGAGATGGTCGAGAGACGGAGATAGCAGTAAGAGGGAGAGCACGGGGTGTCGGAGAAGAGGAACATCGTTCGAGATAGCGAGAGCGAGAGTGAAAGGGGGAGGGGGTGGCAAGAGTGGTTCGCAAGGAAAAAGGGGGAAAAAGCGGTGGAATAAAAATGGCAAGGGTGAAAAAGGGAGTGGCTAGCAGAAGGGCGAAGCGATGGAGGGGTGTGGGGACGGGAAGTGGAATAAAAATGAGGATAGTTACCAATGGCGGTCGGATCTTTCATTTGATTCCACGCCGGTGGAAAAATTGCATTTGTCCCCGGCAGCCTTTGGGCTTCGAATAAGATACGGCGGTGCGCGCGAAAGGGCGCCCCCGGGGCCTTTACGCGAGATCAGATATTATGTTAAACGTTTTTAGTTATTCACTCGACGCTCCGCCGTTCCGAGGATCTCTTACCCACGGCGGCCCCGCCGCGGCGCCGCGTCGTTCACCCCCTTTCTCGCCCCTCGGCGCCGCCGTAAATCCGCCTTTGGTAATCGGTGGAACGATTCGCGGGGAACCGATACCACGGTCCCGTTCTCCATCTCCTTAACGAATGATTGACCTTTGAGGGCGAAAAAAAAGCCGAACGGTTTATCGTCGTCGCTCGAGCCGAGAGGGGCGCGCGGAGCTGGTGGAAACGGCTGATACAGAGCGTTCGGGACGGCAGCGGGGGTAATGAAATATCTGGGATCGTTTATTTTTTCCACGCCGTCAGGGTTAGGGTGGCCCCTATCTCGAGCCACGAATTTAGAGTGCGCGATCAGACAAATTGCCCGACGGAGCTGATTGGTCGAGGGCTTAGGCCAAAGACAACGTTTCGCGGGGGGTCGAAGAGACGGAGGGGCGACGTTCCCCTTCTTCCTATCGCTTCTCTCCCATTTTCCATCGAAGAGAGAGGCCGAGTCGAGGATTGACACGCGCGACGATCGATTTTAATCGAACCGATTTGATCGCCCCTTGATCGGTCCATCGACGATCTTCGCGCGTTCCGCACGCCAGCGAGTGAAACGCTTCGCGTCGTTCGTCGGTTCGTTCAACGATTTCGCGTGGAAATTATGGCGAGCGCGACGAAGCGATTCCGTGGGAGCCGTGGGAACAGTTCGAGCGAAGGGGCGAGAACGCGATGCCCCCGGTCAATGGCGAACATCGAGGAGGAAAAATCGATGATATTTCGATAAAACGTCAGGGGATGGACTCCCGACAGCTCGATTTTTCGCGACGTCCGCGCGCATTTCCAGCATTTTTGTCGCGCGCTTTCAAAGACGGGGGGAATTAGAAAAGACCGTTTATGTCGCGTAATGCACGCGCGCGCGCGTCATATTGAAAATCGATTTAGTTGACGGTTATTAAAAGCCCGTTCGCCTGGTGGCCGTTACGTGCGCGGATCGTCACGTTCGACGCGCTTCGGGGAGCAAGCGAGCCAGTTTGCCCGATTGCGGGCACCAGCGATCCCGACTTCGTCCCGTTTTGTCCCCGACGCTTCGATCTCTCGATGGAATCCTAACTCCCCGTACGTTAAACATATTTTTGCGCGGCACGAACGTTTCTGCTCGTTAACTCGCCGCCGGTCTATGAATTGGACTTTTTTCGGGGGTTCAACTCCCGGGCGCTGTTAGACGCCCACTTCCCGACCGTTTCTGCTCGCGCTTTTGCCACTCTGTTTGCCTGGAAAGTAACGGTCGCAATTTTACCCGGCGTTCTATTTCCGATGGAAACGTTTACCCGGAAATACGGTATTGCTTTTCTAATTGACGCTGGATGGGCGAGAGCGAGAATGGATGGCTGCTCCAGGAATTGCCGCTGCTTCGATTTCCACGCCGAAGATGAGAGGGGAAGCATCGAATCAAATAGGGAGATAAGTTTAATCGCGTCCTGCGCTGTGTACCTGTGTAATTCCGACCGACTTTAAAAAGTCGTCTGCCAAAGAGACGGTGCTGCATTATCAAACGATTCCCCTCGAGAGTTCGCGTCATCGTGGGACCGTAAAATTCGCCCTGTTCGCTGCGAGACGAGTGGTCGTCGGAAAGCGAGATCGCGTAGCTGATAGAAGCAACGAGTTTCGCGGACAGCTGAAGATAGAGCAATTGGAAGGCAAGTTCCCGATGCGGGGAGAGTCGAGCTGGCTATACGTACACGCGAAGGCGGAGGAACGGGACGGGTCGAAGGTCGCAGGCAACGGGTTTACCGCGACAGGGCCACCGTAACGTCCGTTTTAATAACGTGTCAGAGAGGAACGAGCGTTAACGTTCTTTGGCTGGCTGCACGGCTGCCAGAGGACAATGCTCGGCTCTGCTAGGGCCCGTGGTTGGAATATTTTAGAGATAAGGTCTCGTCCGGACGGGGCTGGTCGAAGCGTTCGAGGCTCGCTCGCTTTCGCACGGGGTGAAAAGAGCGCGAGGCTGCGGTCGCGGAACGGGGGGTCGAGGGCGAGCTGGGAGAACACAGAAAAAAATAGAGGAAAAAGGCCGGTGGTAGGTGGATCGAGAGGGAGGA
This sequence comes from Xylocopa violacea, assembly GCA_963969225.1. Lineage (NCBI taxonomy): Eukaryota > Metazoa > Arthropoda > Insecta > Hymenoptera > Apidae > Xylocopa > Xylocopa violacea. The sequence continues at coordinate 12,081,800 of CAXAJV010000020.1, read as the reverse complement.
AAAAGGGAGAAGAAACGGTCGGAGAAAGGGGGGAAAAAGGGGGAAAGGTGAGAGGTGGAAAAACGGGGGAAGATAACCGGAGGAAAACAAAAATCGGAAGAGAGGAGGAAAGTGTACGAGCCAGCGGAGCAGATAGATGAAGCGGAATGTATATCTACGTGGAACGGGAAGATATGCAAAGTTCGGAACTTAATTCATTTCTAAGGCGCCTCACGCGAGCCCTGAACGTGCCAGATCGCTCGGCTTGGGCGCTATAGTTGCCATTGCGGCTACCGTGCATTCGTGGTTCCAGCAAATTATTAACCGCAGTACGGTGTTCGCCGGGAGCTTTGCTAAACAACTTCATCCCGACTCGGGGACCTCTCGACGTCCTCCTCCGGTTCCGTGCCGCGAGCTAACTTGTCGACACCTCTGATTTTAAAACTTCACCGTGGACAGAACTGGGCGCTGTCGAATCGCGTGGACCACACCGCGGAAAAGTTACCAACGCCCACCCGCGTACGTACAATCTTGGCTCTCGATTCTCTGCCTCTTGGTACCACCCCCGATTCGACCGATCGTTCCACGACTCCGCGAAATTGCATTTCCTTGAAAGTCGTCGAGGCCTTTGAGGAGATTACGATCCTGATGAAAATACGCCCGGTCCCTTTCAAAGAAAGCAACCTTCATTTCCTCGAGCTGTTTATCTTTTTATTTCCTTTTGCACCCCGCTACGCTGTTTCTCGCTTCCGATACGTAATAACGTTCACGGTGTTCGGGTTTCGACGAATTAGCCTGGTTAATGTACGAGAAATCGACGTATAAAAACGGATGACGGGGTGGCCACTGGAAACTTTCGATGCTTCCACTTTTTTGCCTCCTCTTCCTCTCTCCCTCTTTCTCTCCGCTCGAAAACGCTTCGAGCCACCACTTCGATCTCGACAGGGTATTTAGCACCGTCCCAATTTTTTATCCGGACGTTTTACATTTGAAAGGTGTCGGGAAAAATTGAAAACAGCCATCGATACGCGCAGGGGCGGACTCGCGCCCCTGGTGAAAGATTGAAACGTCAATTACACTCGAGGAGCGAGATTATCGAAATACCATACGTTTGAATTATCGCGGCGCCACTTGGTCGGGAATATCGATTATCCGCTGGTTCATATAGAATGTAAATAAGCCCATCCTCCTCCACGTGTCGTTGTTTATTCGAGCCTAGTGGCCATCCATTTCTCCCCTATCGAGGCGGCGCTGTTCTACGAATTTATCTGCCGTGGGCGTGGATCTCTTACTTTCAGCGTAAAACGGTGCAAAACGAAAAAAGGCGAGGGGGAGAGAGAAACAGCGAGAGCGGGGGGGGGGGGTGGCAAAAAATTTTCTTCCTCGTTTACATAACCCACAAGTTATTTTATACGGTAGAACGAGTTCTTCGGACAAAGTGAGCGATATGAGTACTTAATGTAAAAATATGCAGCCACCGGGTGGGAACTGCTGGAGGGTCCACGCCTTAAAAACTAGGCGGAGTGGGTCATACGTTTATACGAGCCCTTTTTATTGTCCCTATCAATATTCTATGACGCGAATCCATCCTCGAGACACGGGACACCAAAGAAACACCGTGCATGCATAAAACAAAAGCCTGACACAAGTCAGCTGTCCCTAATAAAAGCATGAATTCTTAAGGGTGCTTCTCGCTGTGAAACGCGCGCACTTACGCGACCTCCTAAGTAGAGGCGGCCAGCCAATTCGCGAAATAAAACGCGAACCGCGTGGGAACCAATTACCGTTGGCTTCGATTTTGAAACCATTGCTTAATGGTTTCAATGCAGACGAATCTTTGGATCACCATAGGAACGTGATACTCGACTCGCGCGTCGCCTCTGTTCCACAGAGTGTCTGCCAGCCTGGCGAAGAAAATAGGCGAGGGAGAAAATGGGGCGGAAGGTGGCGCGATACACGGTTAAGAGAAACGGGCGTCGGGTAGCGGGGGATGGAAAAAAATTACACGGCTACGTGTAACGTTTGCGAACGGCTCCTATCTAAAGTGCGCCACTTTACGTCTCGAGCGGCCACGAACGCCCGGAGAAATGAATTCTATAAACACATCCCGGCCTTATTCGCGTGCAGAATCCACTCTTCTGTTCCGCGAGCGCCTGTTTCTTCATCGTCCCGTTTTTTCGTAACGTGAATAAAGCCGCGCGCGTTGTTCGTTGTACGAACGCATAACGAAGCAGCTACTTTCTGCTCGTCATCGGGATTCGAGTGGTCTCGAACGTTTCGCGCTCGCGTCGCGTCGGGGGTGGCGTTTCGCGAAAAAGGAATCAGACCGCTCGGCTCTCCGAGGAGCGAAGGTCCGTCGAAATAGACACCGTGGAGAACTCAGCCGAGAGTCGCCCCGGTTATTACCGGGGATTCAGCCGGGGAATACGAGCCTGGTATCGTCGAGAGGGTGAAAGACAATTCGGGGAATAAGAGTCGCCGGCAGCATTTCGAGAGATTTTCGAAGGATAAAGTTAGCGCTGAGCGAGGGAAATTTCGAGCCCGGGCGAACGAACGATAGCGCGGCGTCCTCGTCTGAAGGTCGCTCCCCGCAAGATTTCGTGAAACGTATGAAGATTGCCAAGCCGTCAGACTTCCTTCCAAGCGTCCCTCGAAGTTTTCCGCCGTGTTCAATCGCCACGAATCGATATAGTAAGGGAGTTGATTAAAAAACGACGATTAAAAGTTGTAACTAACGCGGGCGAACGTGGACAGCCAGGTTCAGAGGCTCGCTGAGACCCGCAGCGTCCTCCAGACGCAGGAGCGCCTCGATCCGGCCATAATTTCGTAACGTGCAATATGGGAGGCAGACTGGCTGGGCCGCGCTAAGGATATCGCCGTGTAGATAATGGTTTCGCACGTATCGCGTTCGTGATCTATATTTGATGGCCCTATTTAGATACTGGCGAGTATCTTCTCGTGGCTGTAGCCTGCGGTCGTCTGTGCTCCGTCGCGATTATCGTATCCAGTCAGCGTGTGCGTGTGCCACGCAGCAAACGCACATTCCACGCGCCGGCTCAAGACGATCGTCGAGTTCGAGCGGGATATCGATTCCGTCAGACGTTCCAAGGATGCTCCGCGTTATTATCGCCCCCGACCAGCGTCCCACCGCGCCCCTGGGCCGGTCTTCGACCCGTGTTCGGGTGTAAATCGGATTTTTCCCGGCCAGAGCCAGGACAGATCCTCGGGAATGCGCGGCCTGTTGCCAGCGTCGACCAGCCATCGATTTGAATTCTGCCTCGAGGATATCGGAATCTGACGTCGCCTCCGACGTCGGGATTAAGTAGACACCGTGTTACGCGCGGTTCTCGCCGTGAGCGATTCTGCGAAAGACACGGCTCGGAGCTTCTTCTCTAATGACTTAAGAATGTCCTCAAAGTACCTCGATCGTTATAAATAACCGTGAAATTTTGACGTCGGAGAAACGTAACATCGCGACCAACTATTCGTCCACTGATCGATAAGTCGTTCCACTTCCAAGGATCGCTAATAGAATTCGAATTTAGAATGAGAAGCTCCTCGTTCGCGCGGTACAAGAATAGGCGTCTGCGGTACAAGCTGCGGATCGAATCCGATTCACGGAGAGGCGCGTCGATTCGCGATCGACACTGCGCTCGAAATGCGGCAGAGAAGAACGAGAGGATCCGTTTGTACCGCTTTTAACGATCGACCGCGAACGCTTCGGACTGCAGGCAATTTCGATCGGTTCCTTCGCGTCATTTCGTTCCTGTTCCAAGTCCGGCGATCGTTACGACATCGGTCCGGGATAATGCCGGCTGATCCCCTGGAATCGGGCCCGTAACGTTTCGCGCGCGTTTCGTACGGACACGGAAAACAATTTAACCAACAATTAAAAGGTTGTTGGGCCGTTATCCCGCCGCCGCGTCCCTCTTTTCAGAGCCACCGTCCCGTAAACCAGGAAACGCTCTTTCCATCCCACCCCCTCCGCTGTTACCCGTATTGTTCCACCCTCTTTGTCCAACCGGTCGGCTCGATAATTTTCGCGTTCTATTTACGATCGAGCCGAAAAACCAGCCGGAATCTGTCCGTGTCAGTTCGCGACTTAATTATTAAAACGCTGTCTCGGTTAAAGCGAGCCAGCCAACGGTTCCCACGGGCGCAAATAATTATATCGAAGCGAGAAGAAGCAGACGCGGCCGGCGGAAAATCAAAGTGACGGGTACAACAAGCTTTCTAACGTCTGGCAGAATTCTCGTTCCATCTTTCGGTTCTTCGTGAAACATTAAACTCGGTATCGGTGGTTCTAAAATAGGCAAGTAACAGGCTCGCGCAGCACGCTCGATGCAACGACGAATTATGCCGGAGCGGTGGGAATTTAGTTTCACCGGTTAGCCTGATTAAGCGTTTAATATAGAGCCCCTCGGTTGACGTGCCCGAAAGAGTGGTCCCGAAATACGAGGCGGCGGAATAGAAGGATCAGCTGGAAGACGAGCCCGGCCCAGTGGCCTATCGCCGCGACACAGAAACACCGGTAACAACATTAAGCCGCAATAGTGGCGGTTAAACGATCCAATTAAAAGCGGCCAGGCCGAGGCGATAAGGGTGGCGTTAATCGTAATTGTAGCGGAGAGGGGCTCCTCGGGTGTACAACACGGCGGCGGGCCGAATTCAGAGCGGCGCTACCCGACGACGCGTTCCCGGGGCTTTGTTCGACGCCTGGCCGCGGAATAATCATTCGCGGTGGAAAAAGGCGGCGGGAGTGTTGGCTCGTGAAAAGCGCGAACGAGTCAGAAAGTAATTACGAGAGGAGATAGAGCCGCGCCTCGCGCCCAAGCTCGAGTCTTTACAGGGTGGATGCCGGTTTTTCCGGCGAGAAAAAGAGATTGCCAGGCCCGACCGTGGGATGCTCTGCGGATGACAAGCGCCTCGCCCTCGCTCGGATCGCGATAAGCTACGATCCGCTGCGCGCGCTCGATTATAGACACGTTCTGTCTGCGGGGAGGGAAGATTTTTAATACGTTAGTCAGTTACGTTCGCGTTCGCCACGGTAGCTTTAAGAGACCAGATTGATCGCGCGATGTTAAACAGAGTTAAAAGGTGGAACTTCCTCGTAGTTGCAGTTTAAAGGGATAAAAGTTAGCGTTTTCGTTGGGCAACGCTGAAAGTTGTTTTATTAGACAACGGGAGAAAGACCGGGAGGAGAACGCGGAGACACGCGGGGACGTTTTGCGAGGCCACCGTCCTCCTTCGAAACTTCCACGTCGATCCCAGAATTATTTCTACCGGTCGAGAACCACCTCTTCTTCCGCCTCGCATTCCCGACGCTCCAACTTTCCCCGCACGCTCAATTTCAGCTCGTCGCCGTTTCGAACGGCGTGCAAGCGAAACTTGGGGTTTCGGTCGGACACCTTCGCCCCTCCGTCCGTCGCGGAACGGTTGGGGGTGGCGGAGGATCGATGGACACGGGTCGTTCTGTCTGAAATTTCGTTCGAACGACTCTCGGTCGAAACATTGGTGTCGCGGCCTCTTAAAAGTGCAAACAATTTCCCCCCCCCCTCTCTCTCTCTCTCTCTCTTCGTTGATGCTCACGGTGAAAGGGACGACCCCGTCCCTTCGCGCACCCTCTTGAAAGGCGAGGCCTCTGTCTGCCGGCAGTCTGCGGACCGCTCCTCGCCGCGGAGGAAATCTTTTTCCACTACGGTAGGGGCAATTTATTTTTACCCCGACAGTGTATTAAGTCGCGCGGCTAACCCACGCAATCGAAATTCTTTTGTGCTTTACCTTGGAATTTCACCCCCCGCGCGCGAGCAGCTCGAGAGCTCGAGAGCTTGAATCTACGTGCAACGGGGGGGTTGCGAGCGTGGAATCCTATCGGAAAATGGAGGAATCATCGAGGAATGTGGGCATGCAAGGTGAAGTGGGCGGCGAATGAAGTCAAATACAAACTACGTGGCAAACGAGAACACGTAACCGCGGGCTGTGAAAGGCGAGACGAATGTCGGAAAATCGCGCCGTTAAGCGGGTCGATTCGCGAGATTTCGAAAAGTCCCGCCTGTCAACGGTTCCGAGAAACAGGCGAGCGCGAGCGGAACGGATGGGCGCGGCGAGGTGGGCCCGAAATGGCGGCCACTCCGCGGATAAAGCGAGCATTTTCGAAACGAAAAGCTTGGCGGATCGGTACTCGATGCAGCGTCTGCGGAAGAATGGCGGATAAAGGGTAGAAAGAAACTACGAGCAAGCGAATGGAATGGCGCTCGAAGATGGACGAGGGGGTTGCACGGCGCTGGGAGGAAAATGGCCGCGAAAAAGGCGATCTCGACGTGCGTGCACGCCCACGAGAGAAAAGACGAGATATGCACGTCGGCGTTTTATCTGCCCATTCCGCCAACCGTACATACGTAACTCCACGAGAGATCGTTTCGCGAGCGTCCAAACAACTGGTCCGTCGGTCCGGCTGAAGAATTCCCGCGAAATTTTCCACGCAACATCGTCCTCGTCCCATCGATGGAGAACCTTGTCCCAAGGATTGGCTCTTCGTCCAAGTCTCTCAGGATGGATTAACTTTCTTCCTGAAGTAACAAGTTTACTTTCCCCGACTGGACCCGCGCGCTCAGAAATGACCTGGCGCGGCATCGAAATTGCAGGCGTAAGTCCATTGTTGCGCGGCTACTTTTCGCGGGATCTCGCTCGCGTCCCCCGGAGAGTTGCGGCGCGCGAGCAACCGGAATCTTCCGGCATCTGCGCCGTAAATCTTACGGCGTTCCCCAGCGAGCCTGGACCTGATTCACCTGAAAACCTCACGCCGCGAGATAGCTGCGAATCAGCTTCCCGGGGAGCTAGAATGGGTCGAGACGATTAGATCGGATCAGCCGCCGAGGAGCAGCGCGAGCCGCGAGGGTTTGCACCCTTTTGGCGGCGGACGAACCCGCGAAATATCAAAACGACGCGAGGTTCCATAATAAGCCGTCTCTCGTCTGCGTTATTAAAGCACGCTGCGAACGTATATCTCCGAGAGGAAGTAAGACCCGTGGCAGTCGGCGAATGGAGAGCAGACCGAGCTGCGGTCGGAGCGCAAATAGTTCTCGTTGCCTTCGTGCACACGTTTTACGACCCCAGGCCGCGGTCTACGTTCGACGATCGAGTGGCGCTTGTTTACGGATTCGGAAAGTGAAGTTGGCTCTACGAAAGTTTGCCGAGCGGGCCCGGAAAAAGGTGGGTGGGGAGTTTAATTCACGATTGTTCCGCTGCGTTGCGGCGAGCCGTTTTTCGACTACGCGGGGAACACGCCTCGATTATTGAACGGCTCGGTTCGATAAACGTTTCGCGTTTTTATTGTCCGCGTTAAAGGCGCGAGGGTGGTTACGGTGGTAACGGTGAACGACGACGTGGAACGCGTCTGGATGCCAAGTAGTTTTCATCAATTTCGAGAATTCAGCCCCGAATCCGATTGTTCCTCGGGGCGGACGCGACGCGCTGCGACTCCTCGCTCGGAGGGGTTGCACCAGCGCAACAGCCGTCTGTGCGCGGATGTGTACGCGCATAAACACGCGCCCGTACAAAGTGGAACGAACGCCGGTATGACAAAGAATAGAATTTTTCTGGTTGGCCGTGGAAAAGGCGGGCGACATTACTCTCGAATATCCTGGCGAGATCAAAGCCGTGGTAAAAGACATTCTATTGCTCGAACAGGTTCGTTAATGGGAAAGAATAGAGAAGCCTGTTCCGTCGCCACAGAAATACTCGCATTTCCGTAATGTACGTATTGTGAATACTCTTTTCATCCATTTCCCTCTTCATCCCCTTCGCGCGCGCACGCTCTCTCTCTCTCCCACTTCTGTTTGTTTCGACCTACACCGCCTGTTTCTTCTGTTTGGCCACTTGAGCAAGAGCAACGCGCCAGTCCCCCCCTCGTTACGGTGCAATTTAAACGTTGCGAACGGAAAATAGTGAAATCTTATGTAACCCGCTTCCATGGACGACGAGCCCTTTGAGGAACGAGGAATCAATTACTTCGCAGCTGGTTCAGAGGATAGCGGAGAAAACGCGCGCATTGCGCAGCAGCGGTAATTAGATCGCGAAAAATTCAATGTCGACCGACGCTTGCCGATTCTGAGAGAAATCACACGAACCACTCATGGAAAATTTTCCGCCAGCCAGATTCTACAGTGTTTCCTTCCCTTCCTCATCGCTCGAAATTTCGTACCGACTCGAGTCGATGCCTTACGTTAATTTCTGAAAACAGTATTCATCGTATCGCATCTTTCTTTTGCTCTTCCCATTATAAAAATCTTCGAGTAACTAGACAGAAAAAAACGATGGTGGAATTTGACGTGACGATCGCATTGGAGGTTTCGCTCGAGTCAACAGTCGACCCGAAAATGTAACCAGCGTGGCTCAGAAAGTTAATGGAAGATGGTTTAATTAAATTGTACGAGAACGTTCAAGATCGTTCAGACTCGACGTCCAGTTTGTCAACCGCGATCCGGGTGTTGTACGTGAATTTTCGCCGCGGACGTTTCCGGGCGTAAAGGCGAATTAATTAGGGGAGACACGTTCCTAATAATCCGCGTTCGCGGGTGATAAACGCGCGACGAAATTGCGCGCTTCCCGTCTTCCCGTTCGCGGGATCCGCCGTGGCGGTTCGCGTTCCGCGCCGCTGTACAGACGCGATTAATGTATTCTGGGAAAGAACCGCGCGCAAAATGCACTCCGCGGATACATGGCCCGCACCCGCCATGAAACGCGCATTATCCTCGCCTAGCATATGGAGGCTAATTAATTCTCCACTAATTAAGTTGCCTTTGTAATCCGCGGGACACAATTGCGCCGCTGCTGGAATGACAAATGAATTAATGCTCGGTCGGGTCTTCGTCGCGTCGCCCTCGTCAAAGAACTAGTCGAATGGAATTGCGCTCCTTGCTCGCGCCACTGTTTCGCCATTACCAGCGACAGCCGAGGATTCTCGAACTGATCGACTTCCGTCGATACGCTCGAAACGCTGGGGCAAGCGTCACCGTTTTCGTCCACCGTTTCGCGAATGTGTATACGGTTAATCGAGGAAACGTTTCCTTTTACATTTTTCTCGATTTACCAGCACGTGTTACGTTCCCACCGTTTGGCCGCGATTTCCCGCCACCCTTTCAACGTTAATGACGCGTTAATGAGAAATGCTCGCGCGTCTGACACCCTTTTTTCGGCAATAATTTTCGCGCGTTGATTTATCGCGTCTTGCAGCGGCGGCTGTTGCTTCCGGCCGAAGGAATCTCGCGCGGCAACTTTTCCCATAGATCAGTCAGCCTGGCCCACGACATTCGCCCTAAATTAGCCGAACGTAATCCCCCATTAGGTCGTTAATTATCCCGTGTATTCGAAGATCGTCGAGGTATCGAAGTTCCGCGCGCGCAGATAAGTCGACTCGATACCAGGAAAAATGTACGTCATCCTGTTTAATCCGGGTCGCAGTTCCGACACGGCGGAGGTCCTGGCCGATGTGATTTATAGCATTTCGATCGATTTGATTATCGCGACCTCGTGTCTACCATTGGTTAGATTTGTCGTCGAGGGTTTCTCGATCGTTAAAGGATAAATTTCAGCGGACGGCTGCATCGTATGGTCGACGAAAAAAGGCGGGGTAGGTCTCTGTTGGGTTATCGATGAGTCTGTGCCGCGTTCTTGCGTCGATAATTTTCTTATCGCCGCGCCACGTGCGATTAGTTCATTAAATATCGTTCATCCTTCAATGCTCAGATAGTTACTCTTCCCCGGCTCGGATTATTTCTTGCGCCATCTCTCAAACACAATGAATAAATCACTCCTCGGTTTAATCAATATTCGTCCATCGTATTGTATTCGCAATTAAATTACCGCGTCTCGGTCAATTAAATTATTCAGCCCGTCGGTGAATTCGCTTCCCTCAAACTTAATATACAATCCACCCCTCCCGCCAGCCGTCGTACAATTTCGACGATAGAAATTTCCATGCAACTCTGGCTGCCACGATAAAACAGCGAAGGAATTTATTCCCTTTGAAGAATGCCCTCGTTACGATCGAATATCGGCCAGCGAACCCCGGATACGAGTCCCAAGCCGGTCATTCGGAAGTAACTTAAGATTGTAACCGCTCCCATCCGCGGACCCTTTAACCCCGCTCGATCGTGGCGCGGCTCTCGAGTTTCCATATGAAAAACCGGATACACGAAGAACCGCTGCTTCTTCCTCCTCGACTCCCAGTCGCCTCCCATTCGCCTCTCACCTTTGACTTCGTTCTTTTTGCTCGATTCCATACCGTTCGATCGGAACGTTCGCGTCTTCGCCCGTGAGAAAACGAACACGAGGAAGACTCTTTCCGCGGGGCTCTCGCTACATCCCCCGCGATCTTCCTCGCAGCTCCCCGCAGACTCGAATCAGAATCGATTCGCGTACAGTCCTGGATACAGTTGTCTCTTCGCTGAAAAACCTGACGCTCGATCCGATACAATTTTCCTACACGAGAATCGACAGCAACGATCGCCAAAAATTCTCCAGTCGTTCCAACAGTGCGCGAAAAACATCGTAATTAAAACGCCTCGTCGCTACGCGTCTCTGTCACACGTTAATCGAGTCGCGATTAAATCTTCCGCTCGCGGCTGGTTTCGTACTCGAACGGAGTTCCTGGCCACTCACTGGGGGTGGTTTTTCGAAAAGACGTCACTGGCGAACGGACAGCGCGCGACCCTCTATCGACGTCCCCGGGCATTTTTCGAGACTTTCACGCGGAATAATGCCCCGTTCACAAAGGCGCGCGTCTCGTATCGCGGCGCGATTTTCCGCCGCGCCACCTTTGACCGACCACACCCGCCCCCCCCCCCCGCTCTGTGGCCCTTCAAACCTTTGAGGCGAGAGGCCCTCCGGCGGTATTAACATTTTATGATATTGTAAACGAAGTCAGGTGACGATCGCGCGCCTCTCCGGTGAAAAATGAAGCGGAAGCCGACCTTTTCCGACCCGCCGCCGCTAATTGACCTGTTCTTTCTCCACGGCCAGCCCTGTGGTTCCATTTAATACCGACGTCATAGGCCGATTGCAGAGTCACGTCGGGGCACAAAGCCGCCCTTTGCCACGACGGCTTTCACCGCGCGTAGGGTAGATGGAAAATCCGGCGGAATGTTATTTCAATAAATTTCCCTGACCGCCGATCTAAGGGGGCGGGCGGCGGCTGCGGGGGAGGCGGACGCGAGCGACAGTTTCGTTCTTTCGCCGATAAAAATTGTCAATGGTTACAAAGGGTGTCATTACGCCGCCGTTTCGACGGGGAACGGTTCGCTGCATCCGATAACGGCGCGCGGATCTGCGCCATTGATTGCCCAACGTCGACCATCCCCCTCGTCGGGTACGCGGAAGAATCTTCGCGGACAACCTTATTTTCGAGCGCAAAACAGAACCGATTTGGACGAGGTCGTTTTTTCATTCTCGCTGGGGTTTCGGAAAATCTGGTAGCGTTCAGAGTCGGTCGCAATATCGAACGGAGTTGCTTCTCAAAGTGTCTATTAGATTATCCGGTGGTCTTTGAGATGGAAAGTATCGGCTCCGCCCACCGCTGGTTAAGGAAGGTACTTCGGGGCGAAATTCCGCTCGCTCCGTCACCGATCCATTTCGCCCGCGAGGGTTTAAAGGTGAGTTTAAAGGATTTCCATTTGCGGGGTAGTTCAATGGAGGCGATCCATTGTCGCGGGGGACGACGATCGAAACCGTTCGGACGAGACTGACGGAGATCGAGCAATCGCGGAGGAACAGGGTATATATACGTCGGCGAGCGTTCACGCTGGACGTGACCGGGCATCGCTGGCCTTTATTAATTGCAGAGACTCGGCCGGTGCCTCGTTGTAATTAATCACAATTTGCACTGTCTGGCTGTTCCGGTGCCTCTGGTAATTGGCCCAGGGTGCCGTGAGTGTGCACGGGGAGGGAGGGCGAAACGAGAGGGCGAACGGGGTTGAAAACGGGGTAGCGGGAAGAGGAGGGGACGCGGTGGAAAAGGAAAATAAAGAAGATGATACGAAAGGGGGATCGTCGAGTAGATCCACTCGAGCCTCGAGCTCGTGGCAGTAAACGAGACCCTGAAACATCTCCGCGCTCTTTATTTTCCACCTCTGTAATCTGTGCCCGTACGTGGCTGGCCTCTGGCGATATTTATATGCAGTGAATTACGCGGCAGCCGCTCCAGCAATCTACGCGCGTCTCAACGGGGCCCCGAAAATGCTTTTTCGGTTAACGTAAGATCGCTCGGCGAGGAGCGCCGGCGTCGCCGCGCAGTTAATCGACGCCGATGCAGTTAATTGGCTCGTCAGACTCGAAACGCACTAAATGAAGATGGAACGCGGCGGGGCTGGCAGGGGACTTGTCGCTAATGAGGCTCATTTACAAAGATCGCTCCCGCCATCGGGCGAGATGGAAAATTTTTCATGCCACCCTCGCGCGCCGCGACTCCTCCTCGCCCCTCGCGGGCCCCCACCCCCCTTCATTTACGACGGCCTATCTCCGAAGATGAAACGGGAAAGTCCTCGTTACTATGATTTGTAAAATTATTCGCGGCGACGCGCGTCCCGGCGCCTTACGGCCAGCGGAAGCCTTCCGGAGGGTCTCCAATTTGTCACGACAAACGACCTTAAGTCCGATTCACGTTCCGGCCCAGAAAGATCCGTCGTCTTCCGCGATCGTTACCGTTATTCATATTAATATGTAGAACAGAGTTACGCCCTCCGTTTCCGCCGTTGAAATTTCCATCGAAATCCTCGCTCCCTCGGAACTCATCGCGGTGAACATTCTGATTATCAGACAAGGATCCTCGTTAATAGTTCCGTGGAGCGTAAAGATCGGAATCGGCCCCGTTTGCTGGGGTGGGAAATGCAAATTCTTTTCTCGCCGTAAACGATCGACGCTCGCGCCTCTGTCGCGGCCAGGACGGGGATGTTTTTTTAATTACGCGTATCGGGAGAGTCGCGTGGGAAGCCTCGAATAAACAGTTTACCGGGCGCCCCCTTATTCTTCCTCGCGTAGATGCGATCGGTCAAATTGAATGTACTCGTTGACGCCCCGTTCCTCGGGTGTAACGCGAATATAAAGAGGCCATTTCCACCCTAATTTCCCGCGTGTATCGATAAAAGGCACTAAGTGCCGTCCTCGATTACGGGGCGCGCGACCGCGAATAGCTTTGAGAATATTTTATTCCGCGGAGGGATGCCGTCGGAAGGATCTCCCGTTGGGAAAAAAGGCTTTCTCCCAGCTGCAATAAGGGCTGGCCTGATTGCTGGACGAAACCTTATCGATTTTTCCGCGCGTTGGATTATTTCAACGCGTGAACGTAGAAACGTGAATGAATCTCGCGTTAAGAAATAGAATGAAAGAAAAACACGTGCTGACTTCGCATCGTCATTTTCCCTTTAGCGGGAGGACCCCAGCTAACCATCGCTCTCTGGACTACCCTAGTTTTTAGATTCATACGAATCGTTGCAATTTTACGATCGATACCCTTATCCCCTAATAACGAAAGCCCCGCAACATCCACTTATTCGTTCGAACAGCCCTCGAATCCGGGCGAAAACAGCGCGCTTGAGCCCCACCCACGCGATTTACCCTCCCAGCCGGAACACGCGTACCTCGCGATATTTATGTGAGCATATGTGCATAGAAACGCGGCTTGTTAGAATAAATTCGAGCCGGGCTACGGTGTATCCCTTGATCTCCCTGTGGCTCTAACGATACCCTTAAGAATTCGAGCCGAACGAAGGCGTCCCAATGAAACGTAAGAGGCGCGTGGATCCGCCTGGACGTTACGTGATCTCCTTAATATTGTCGGGGCTCGGTGAAAAATACAGGGACGAAGCCAAGGTGTCCTGGGATCGCTCGCTTTCTCTCGAATTGGAAAGCCTCGCAGCTCCGCTTGGCTGGCGCGTGTAAACGCCTGGGACCATTTTTTCAGTCACAGGCGAACGCGCGCCAGCCAGCGGGTCCATTTTCAGTTCTCCACAGATTATTCCCAGTTGCATTTCGCGTGCTCGCGTCGAGAGAGTTCGCTGGTCCCCGTCTTTCCAAATTCGAGCACGTTTGGTCTTCGACGCTCGCGAACGCGTCAATGCGTCGCGAAATTGCGGCGTCCCAAAAAACTCGCCGCTTTTGGCACGTGAATCATTCATTTACGAAGAGACGCGGGCAAATTTATAAAGAATGCAGACCGTCCTGTCCGTTTTCGTCGCGCGAGAATGTATGCAGGAAGCATAAAAGATTCATTTCAATTACCTCGTTCATCGTAACGGCTGGAACGAGGTTGTCTTGAAATATGTACCGGTAAATTTAAGATGGGTGGAAGTGTGTGCTTTGGCGATCGTCGCCGTATCGAACCAGCTTGAATGGAGGCTTGGGGCCGCCAGCGTGGAGAACGAAAGAAGCGGGGGTTCGCTCCGAACGCGGAATCGACTCAATTAATGGCGCCTTTCATTTTTCCGTCGTGGTAATTTTCTACGCGGCCGGTGCTTGTCGTCCCCCTTTTCAGGGGTCCGGATGATTTATGTGGAAATAAATTTGCAGCCAACGGGGGTGTGGGGCCTATAGGTGAAACGGCCCGTTGAGGAGCGCGGGCGTTCTCGCGAAATTTACGCAGCTTCCTTGACATCGATTTACCCCCGGTATATAACCGCGATATTACCCATAAAGGAGCAGAGGTATCGTTTCGCAGTTTGCTAAATCGCAGGGATGATTCCTCGCGCTCCGCTCGGAGGGCGGAACGAAGAAGGGTGGTCACCAGCGGCGAACGGACATGATGGATTATCATGACCCGTATAAATCACTCGCCCCGCTATCTCGCATTCGTCTCAGTTCTGGTGTCCTCCTCCTAACCTCTCCCGCGTTTTCTCTGTTACAACGTTTCTCTTTTCCCGTGCGCTCCTTACCCTCTCCAATTGTCCCTGGAATATGGAAACCCCGGAAGCATCCGGTCGCACGCAGCGATATATATTCCAGCGAACGAAATTGATCGATCCATCTTTCGTTTCCCACGGAATTGTCCCCGTTCGTTGGAGAGTCACTCGTTCGCCGAGGGGGTTGAATCGAAGCCTCGACTAGAAGAACGCTGTCGCGTGGCTGAACGCGAACTTCATTTTGCGACCACAAAGCGGGGTAACGGATTGCGATATAAAGGAGTTAATTACGACGCTAATTACACCGTTATAGAGTTGCCGCGTATAGCAATTTCGCTGGGCGATGGCGCGCGGCGTGGCCGTGGAAACAAAAGTGTCTCGGTTGATTCATAAAAATACGTTTTCACGGGGCCCCTCGTCGCAAATATTTCCTCGCCGGCTGAAAAGGTTGCGGGAGCGGACCGCGCCGCTGTACAGGGTGAGACTGAGATACGGGACGATGGGGTGCGCCGCGCGGTTAAAATTCCTTTCCCACCCACGGGACCACTTGACCCGTGATGTTTACTCGTGCGTAGCTAGGTCGGTTGTTCGGAAAGGAATGAATTAAAGAGGTTCGGGTCCCGTATTCCCTTATCGCCTGTTCGACCGTTCCCACCGTGCACGCTTCGTTGCGCCCCGCGCGTCCGCCTCGTTGTTCGCGCGCTCGAAATCGAAACCGATCGGTCGCCGTGGCTAACTCGTGAATTTATTCCCCGCCGCCATGAAAAATGTAGCGCGTCAGCGCGCGGAATAAATTTTCGGCTGGAATTTACGTAGCCGCGTACCCTTTTCCGTCCGCGCGAGGGAGCCCACCCCATTTCTGCCGTCAGGAATCGACGCTCGGCCCAGATCGTTCCCTCTCGCGGGACGCGAACACTTAGCCGCACGAGAGTCAGCGTCGCGACGACTGCGAGCATGAAAAACGAGCCGATGCGCCTTCTCGCGGTGACAAATCGCCGCGCATTTGGAAACGCCGTGTCCGCCGCGGAATTCCTTCGAAACGTGTCGGATCGGGAACAACGGGGGTGGAATTTTAGGCAGACTCCGCGAAGCGATCCGCTCTGTTTTCCGCGAACGCGAATTAATCATCGCGGGATTCGGAGGTGGGACGACGCGCGTCGCGGTTACGCATTCGGCTCGTGTGCAATTAATTAATTGGATATTTTAAACGCGCCTAAGCCGCGCGCGAGGGTGCGAGAGTGGATGGGCGTAAAGGGAAAGAGCGAGGGAGAGAGAGAGAGAGAGAAAAAAAAGCGGAGAAAGAAAAACGACGCGGTATTCAATTTCCCAGTGGCAGCTTAAAAGCGTGTCCACCATCCGGTAAATTGAAAATCATAAACCCGGCGTCGTTTTAATTCCGCGGCCAAAGAAAGATCGGCCCTCGTAAATCTCGCGGCGCGATGTGTGCGCTCGCGGACGGTGTTTCATTCTATCCGCGAATATGCCGTGTGTATGTGCGTTCGCGCGCGCTCCGACCGTAGCGAAGGGTGTACAGAAGGGTGAAGAGAGAGAGAGAGAGAGAGAGAGAGAAGCAGGGAGAGGAGGAGAAAAGGGGGTGACAGAAAGCGCGAGCCTCGAGTGGATTGCAGGCCAAGCGTATTCGTTATACGTAATCTCATAATATTTCAGTTGACGTCTGCAGCTACGTGTTACGGTTCTCGTGACGTACAAAGTTCGGTGCTCTATCCGACGACTTGAAATGCACGATGATTTGTGGCTCACCCTCTGCTGTATCCTGTGTGTCACCTGAGCTCACCGATCGCTAACGGAACCGCATAAGCTATCGCTCAAAAGTTCCACCACTGCCACGTTCGCGTTTTCCGTATCGAAATGTATCAGCGTTTCTGTTCCTTTCGTTATGAATTGTGGATATAACGATTTCCTTCGGAATCCGCTATCCTCGACTATCCTTTAAGCTCACGGGGCAACGTTCGAGGTGCCTCTGCGCGCGATCGATAGACGGCATTACTTCGTAAACGGTAACGTCCGTTTAATTATGCCTTTCTGCTCGAGTACGTACTCGTCGAAGACGAGCAGCGAACACACGGCGAAAGCTCGGCGCAGGAAATAACAGTTGATACTGGAAACGATTCGCCAGAAGGAGCCGCGCTCCGACGAAAACGCGAATCGATAAAAACGCTCGATTCGCCTCGCCCTTTGCGACCAACCACAAAGTGGACCCGGCTCGTTTCGCTTTTACGACGAAACACGTTTCCCGCTATATTGCACGCTTCCCTCCCTTTTCTTTTACTTCCCTCTCCTTCCTCTCTTTCCTTTTTAATACCGGCACAGTTCAGAGGAGCAACGCGGGCTCGAAAAACACGCTTCCACCCCCCGCGAGACGCGCGCAGACGTATCTGCCGATCGGAAAGGCACCCCCTTTTTTTCGTGCGCCCGTTGACCGCCGACAGCTCTCGAGCGCGACGAAAAAAGTTGGAGGGAAAACTCGAGGAACCATTACGGGCGCGCGGAGTCGCGCGACAACTACGCCAGAGGTGGATGAAAAATATTTTAATGCGCCCGCCCGTTCGCCAGCCGAATGCGACGATCGTTAAAAATCGCCGCGCGCGAAACCGCCCAAAAATTTCCCAACTGCGAAACTAATGACACCGGAAGTCGACCGTGGAACAAAGGGCGGGCGGCGTGAAAATTGCGGGCGAAAGTTATCGCCGACATTTTAGCCCTTCGCGCCCGAACCGGTGCCTTCCCCGGTGAACTTTCAATTTATTCCGTGTTCCTCCTCCCGACGATTCCCGGATCCAGTCGACCGAGTCCCTGGTAAATGTTGCGGTGTCCGAAACGACCGATTCGCCTTTTTTTCCTGCCACCAGGATCGATTCGAGGCTTTTAAGCGGGACCAATGTCTCTCGAGGTTAAAAATGAAGGATCGAGGAGGCAGCGACGTGTTCGCGGAACAACGCCGCGAGTAACGCGGATGTAAGTTATATTAGACGGTTCTTAAACGATTCAACGGGCCGCGGAGGAACGCGGGGGAGCGCATTTTGTCACAGGTTGACGCAAATCGCCGCGGGTATTTCTCCCCGCGGGATACAAGGCGGGTTTTTCCTATACCGAACATCCATCGTACACGGGGCGGGCGTGCGTACACAAACGTCCACTATTTCTGCCTCGAATCCCGGCTAAGGCGCTTTTAACTCCGTGCGTCTTTCGAACATAAATCCCGGGTAATGTAAAAATAATGTTCCCGAGCGGAACGTTCGCGTCCGCGCGAGGACGATACGTCGAAGAGGGTGAGCGGGCCTGGCAAAAAACTCGTCTGCTCGATTCTACATAGACAGATGCCATTTCTGGCTCGTCGATCATTCGATCGGACAAGTATTTTATTTAACACCGCGGTACAGACTGGTGTCACGGACCGTGATGGGATCGCGAGACCTTCCACGTCGCGTCGTAGTCTTTATTAGATAGAATTCCATTAGCCCGTCGATTTTCCACCAAACCTGCATCGACGAACAGACTGTACGGTATTTAACCTGTAACGCGTCGTTTAAACGAACGTACTTTCCATTCCAACACGTGGCGTTTCTTGACACTCGCGACTGGTAACGCGTTCGATCTTACGCAAATCTCAGCGGTCCTATCGTTGATGAAAAACCAGAAGCGCTCTCCCGATGAGACGTCGAACGTGAATTTGCTCCGAGGACTATTTGTTTAGGTCGCGCTGAAATTCGTCGCGCGAGGAAGAAAAAAAAACTTTGGAAAAATAGCGGACCTCGCGACGAGGACGTAGCCGTACCCCCTCGAACGTTTGCGAACGTACGCCCGGGAAAATTATATTTTTGATTAAATTTCATACGCGCCCGACTGCCGAAGTTTCTGTTTTTACAGCCGGTCCGAGGATCGAGGACGGGAAACAAAGGCGCGGCGAACCGCGGGCCGGGGATTTTCAGCGTACGTGCGCGCGAGAAAAACTCCTAACCTCGGCGACGATTATTCGGCCTGGTCTCCGCGTTAATAGCGTGAACAAACGGACGGATAAAACAATTTCCCGTTGTCGTTGTCTCTTTGACGGTGGCGCGCGCGCGCGCGGCGCTGCTGGCTCGTTTCGTCTTTGCGGGACAACGATTTTCTCATTATTGCGATGTCACGAGCTTTCAGCGTCCCATTACTCCGCGGTGGCTTGATTTTCCATTTCGGCCGTTCGCGTCCCTTCCCTCCACCCGCAGGCTCTGTCGGCTGGTAAACGCGAATAATACGGGAGATATCGAGACGATAGGTAGCCGGTCTCGAGCGTTGCGCACGTATCCGGTAGATCGAGGAAACAAAAGGACCGCGGAGGATTTATTTCTACGGATGTTCCACCGTGCAACCCCCGTTGTCCGATACCAGACGCGCCATACCGGCGTTTTCTGTAATATCTCGATGGATCGCCGGGGCTCAATAAGAATTCCAACCACCCAATGTGGCGAGTTCCTTTCCCGCCCGTCTCTGCTCCACCCGAGGGTACGCGCGCAACCGCCAGTTCTTTTATTCATTCGTTTCGCCACCCGAAAGCGGTTACGAAACCGTTGCACGGCCGTTCCGCGTGGATTTATAGGCTTGGCTCGCGGTGTATCGGCTGTAGTAAATATTCTCACGGAGGCCTCTCGGCGGCGAGTTAGCGCGGCATGAATTAGAGCGGGCGAGTTTAATTGAATTATGCCGCGGCGAATTCCAGGATCCGGCATCCGCGTATTTCCCTGTTAACCGTGTCAAACGCGTTTCCTCCGGCTCCTGCGTCTCGCGTACGCTTGCGGTGCGCGAGCCTGGCATCGCAACGTTTCGATCCCAGTCCCGATTCCGCAAAAAACAACCGCGCGGCGAGCTTCCAGAGCGAGTCGAACGTTGATGAAATCCGCTGCCAGTCCGGTCGCTTTCGTCCGAGGAAATATTTGCGGAGACGTCGAGTCGTATCGGAGATATGAATAACGCGAGGGAATAACGCGGCTTTCCCCGGTTCTTCGATAATATTTCCCAACGACGCTTCCCGTTTCGCAGACAGCAGCTCTGGCCGATGAGAAAATAAACTCGCAGGCACGTTTCGAATATTGGACGAAAGACCCCCAGTCGCGAGATGTTCCTGCACGACAATTCGTAACTTGGAAAGACTAATTCCTGGGAAAAAGCCGAGCGGGTCGAGGCGACAGCTTCGACCAAGCGGTTCCAAACGCGGCGAGTTTCGAACCACCACCGACAATTCGAGGTACGTGCAAGCGCGGTCGATACGTACGACGGGAGATCTAAAATCTCCGCTCGTTTAATAACTTCTCCTCGCTCGGACGGTCCACTCCTAATCAAGAAATCTCGACGGGAACCTGGAGAGTTCGAGCTGGTCGCTTCTCGATTCGCATCGAAGCGTCTCGAGGACGAAGTTCGTCCCGTTAAACATGTATCTCGAGTCGAACGTCCTCGTCCATTCGTTCGAGGCGGTACGAAAACTCGGCTGCGATGGCTGCGGGTGACGAGGTAACCCGAGCACACCGTGTACTCCTGCCGATTTACATATTCAACGGCGCTTTGTTCGCGACGAACGCCACCGAGCGGAAAAATCGTTTCCCGTTTCACGCCCCGCGAGCTTCATACGTGTCGCGTAACGGGTTAATTATCGAGAATTATCCGTATTCGAGGATCGCATTCGAGGGCAGCCAGGGTATCAGCGAAAGGGATGAGATCGACGATGAATTCCGGTTGGATCTCGAACAAACTCGGGCCAACTCTCTTTATATCCCCGTTGGAGAAAATGGTAAGTCTCTCGGTGACATAATATTAACCCCTATCGAGGTCTGCTGACCCGAATCGCTTCGACTGCTTCGAAATCGTCCCGTTCCTTCGAGCGGAGCATTCGTTCGATCGAATGAATACGTTTAATCGTAAGAGCGTTCCCTCCTCCGCGCCGGATCTATTCGAATAATTGGATCGCAGCCCCGCTCTCTTCGTAAACTTTCGTCCGCACGCAAACGATCGTCGGACATGATTTTTTGCGACCGAGCATTGTTCCTGGTTCGCATATTTTACGCTGCCAGGGGAGACTAGAAATCGATGAAGCGGCGGGAACGACGCGGGCCACTCGATGAAAAGCGTCGATCCGCGTTTTTTTCTTCTTTTTTTTTTTTGTTCTCTCTCTTCCCTCGCGGAATCAAATCAAATCGCGTTAATTCGTTTCGATTTACGGCGATCGCAAAGCCTGTAACGACATTCGTGCTGCGTTATCCGCGATCTAGTTACGCGTTCGTGCTTTAATTGGACGCACCTGAACTTAATCGCATCGAAATACACGGATTCCGATCGATCCAGCCTCTCCCTTCTTCCGTCGCGTTCGACTGCTCTCTGTTTCCCTCCAGCCTCGTACAAGAACAAAAAAAAAAAACAAAAAAAAGTAGGAAAAGAGATCCACCTTGCGGTAGCAACGTCGTTGGACGCGATAGGACGATTTATTAGAGGCGATGGAGTGCCTCGCCGTGCGATTCCGGCCTTCGACCCGCGGTTCGTCTATAATTTCATTAAATGGAACCAGCATGGCGATCCCACCCGTTAATCCTTCCTCCGCGTATACGCGAACGAAAGAATGTCGACGAACCAGCCGAGTAACTCTTAATAATTCGTCAAAGCCAACCGTGGGTCCATCGACGGTCGACGTGGCTCGTAAAACAAAGCGGTCGAACGAGATCAGCGGCGATCTTTCTAAGCCACGCTACGGAGATGGTCCGGTCGAGTGCGTCGACGTCTCGTCTGATAGAACGTGGCCGGTTTTACGAGCGCGTTTCGAGGGGCCATATATCCGCTGCCTGGGATTTCGAGGGGTAGCGAGGCCGTAGCCAGAAGAAACTTTTTCATCCACTCGGTCGTCGAGGTGATGACGATGGGAGTGGCTCGGTCAGTCGGAAAAGGGGGATGAACAGTCGGACAGCCGGAGATGAAAGTCGGACGTCCGCGCGCGGGGGTGCGTGGCCCCGGAGCGGATTACGTAAATTGCAGACGGCTCGAGAGAGCGAAGAAACCGGGATCGAGAACGTCGTGGCACCCCCCTGGCAAACGTTGAACGGCCACGGGCGAGCGAGGGGCCAATGGCGCTGGTGTCACGTCCGGATCGATTTAATGAGGAGCACGTTAGCGGGTCGGTGCTCCACGGAACGTTCCTTCTTCTCGTTTCAGGTTTTTGCAAGCCGCTCGATGGTCCTTGCTCAGCTCGACGACGAGTTTCGAGGTTTCCCGCCGGTCGCTGTCCCCCCCCCCCGAGTCGATTTCGACGCGATATCGCGCGATCCACGGAAGCTCCCCCAGCCAGCGAGTCCATTAAAACTCGCGCGAAGTGGACGACAGGGCATTCAATATTTTCACGATTCCTTCGCCCGGGAACTCGATTCAACAGGAACGAAGTAAGAACTTCCTCGCGCGCTCGCCCCCCTCGTTTTGCCCCGTCCGCCGCCCGCTCGCTCTGTTCCGCGTAGTATCGCGTTATTTCGGCGGCCGGCTGCCTTTCTCGTCGTTAACGAGCTGTTTTTACCTCGAATTATCTGTCGAACAGAACTCGAACTCCATTTCCTCCACCTCCTACTCGTCCAATTCCAGCGTGGCTCGTCGTCGTCGTAGTCGTCTCCTCGACGGAGACTCGTGTACGTCGCGACGAACTCCTCTCGATTCCCTCTCTCTTATCGACCTGCCAGCCAGCCCTCCGTCAATTTTTATCCCTTTATTCCGTTTCACTCTCGAGCCGTAATATACCCGGAGGAATGCCGGCCTTCAGGCGTCGAGGAAAAATTGCGATTTACGAGTGCCGCTTGAACCCTTTGCGGCGAGGAAACGGAAGCGGAGGAAACAAGGGGATGTAAATCAAGTTCCGACACGGAAGAACGTCCCGCGAACCCTTTTTTGCCGTGGCGGCACCCCGAATGCATCCCAATAGCGGGAATTCTCTGGCGGGAGTTATCGCCGCGGCCGGGTACCGACGTAGAACGGTCTGGCGGAAAAAAATAATAGAGAGTCACGCGAGTAAATAGACCCGGCTTGTAAAACGCGTGTTCGCTGATAAGCGAAACGACGGCTCGATGCTCGATCCCGGCTGATATGCATTTTTAATTCGACCAGCGGCCACGGGGAGAACCGACCCGGTTAAACCGTGAACGAGCCGCTGAAAAACACCGCCGCGGGGCGAGCGTTTCGTTCCACGGCCTGGTCGCTGGCTGCTTTTTTCACCCCCAGCCGGCTCGTTCGTTTCGCGTTATCCGGCTTCTTTTCGCGTAATTGTTTCGGAAAGTTGCGTGTTAATCGTTCACCCTGCCCCAGCTGGCTCCGGCTAATATCGCGCGTACATACGAGATTCCGCGTAATTCTTCGCGGGCCACGGTGTATCTGCTCGGCGAGCACCCTCGCGGGGCATTTGCATGCTCGTAAACTCGGCCACCGAGCAGCCGATAACGTGCTTAAACGCTGATGCCGGGGAACACGCGTCCCGCTCGATGATAATAATTACAAGCGTTGCCCAGACGGACGGAAATAGAAAGCGCCGACGATCGAATCGTTTCCTTTGCAAATTATAATAGTTGACCGACCCGATAGCGTGGCGGAAGTAATTCGAGCGGTTGCGAATAATTTTTCTTTCTTTTTTCTTTTTCTTTTTTGGCTGTTTTAACAATGCCATTCTGTGCGATGATATGGAAATGACGTTTCGCGCGAGCGTTTTCGACAAGGGGTAACAGCAAGAAACGAGTCGCGATTCCCATCGGGAATCAGCGGTGGCGTATGGCGGTCTGCTTACAGTGAACCGTAAATGATGCAGTCCAGGTAGCCTGGGGTCAATTTCATGCTCAGACGCACGTACTGATTTCATCGAATTATTCGCCGCGTGAATCACAGAGATAATTCCGGACAATCTCTTCTTCGCAGCTCCACGCCTTCCACCGACGCAGCATCGCGTACGTTTCACGATCGGTCGGAGGATCGATCGAACGTATCAGCGACGTCTTCGTCGACCTCGTTCGATCCATCGATCGATCATTTCGCTACTCGAACCGCTACGCGTGGACATCTTACACGCACGCGACACCTGAAGCGACGGTAATTATTTACGCCGCGGTTTTCCAGCGCAAACAATTTAAAGTGGAAAGTAAAACATTTTCAACCCACGGGTTCGCTTCCGCGGAGAGCGTAAATTTACCTTGCCACCTTACGAGATTACTCGGGAATTATTTAAAACTCGCATTACTCAGAAATCCGAGCGATTCAAGCGGGCGTAATTTATTCATGCGAACACGGTCGCTGACGCGTAAAGATGTACGCTCATAGGAGGTCCTCCAAATTTACTTTGCCGCCGTCTTTTCCCTCTTCCGTTACCCTTTTCCTTTATCACTCGGCTCAGCTCCCCCCCCATCTACCGCCCCCCTTCCACCCTCTGTTCTCCTGTCTTTCGCCGCGCGTCCGCCCTCTCCTCAGACTTCGCCAGTTCCTCTTTTATACGATCTCGCAGGAAACTTTTGCACTATCGCGTCTTGTATCTCGCCTGCTCTCCGGAGAGCTCTCCTTCGTCATTTGTCTTCTTGCAGCCGCGCGTCCTCTGAAGGTGTCGCGCGTTTGCGGGCCTCGAACGAGTCCGTGCACGCGGAACTTCGATACTCCCGGCGACAATAAAGCGAGCCCGTGCCACCGAACTACCCCCAACCCCTCCTCTCCATCTCCCTCTCCCCCAACGACCGTAGTCCTTCCAACTTTCCGTCGGGGCACACCGAGGTCAATTATCAGCCGTTTAATTTCCCGTGCGCCTCCGGAACGGCGACGGCGGCGTCGCGTTTCTTCTTCGACGCGCGCGCGGTGCCGCGATTAGTTTCGTTCGAGTTTCGTTCGAGTTTCGTTCGAGTTTCGTTCACGAACGTGAGCGAGAGGCGCGAGAACAATGGCGTCCCCCGTTGAAGGGGACGGGAAGAAAATCGAGGGGCGAGGAACGAAAAGGAGGGGCTCTCGTTCACCTCGAGCGAACCGTACCGACTCCTCGCCCCGCGTTCCATTCCGCCCAGCGATCCCACAATTTCTTGGCAAGCTTGTCATCCGCTCGTTACCCATCCGCGTCGCGTTATCAATAGCTGCGAGCGTTTCTTCGACCCTTCTCGACTGGTTCTGTTGGTTCTTTCGCGAGCGGTGTCGCGCGCGCCACTGGCCGACTAAACATCGAAGGGGTGACAACGGTAACGATGTAACGAGCCCGCTGGACGGAAAATCGTTACCGCTCGGATGCCTCCGCCAGGCTGCGGCTGTCGCGAGCGGAAGCGAGGAAACACCGGGGAACGCGGACGAGGCCACACGCGGCGTCGAGCCGCCGCCATTCTCCATCGACAATCAATTTTGTTTCGAGCGCTCGCTAATTGGAATTCTTCGGATACGTTTCACGCTTGGATCAACAAATCGGATGGAACGATACTCGAAACGAGCCGTCCGTGGCGGATGAATCGAACCGGGGGGAACCGGACGCGGAAATCGGGGACAAAGACGCGTACGACGAGGCGCCTCGCGGAAATCGACGTACGTAGCAGCGTCTGCGTCGCAGGCGACTGAAACGCGGTCGCGTCGCGTGAATTTCCGGGGATTTAATTGATTGTTATTCCGCGGGCCACGTCGTGGAAACTTGCCAAGTAAGTTTCGTTTGAGCCGTCTGAGGAAACTCAACCAGTGGTCGTCCCAAAAGTACGCTCCTCTCCTCCCTCCGTACTTCACCGAAACCGCCGAACGAATCCCTGTTCCCGTGTCCCCTTTTCCGTCCCCGCGGGTCCCTCCCCGTCCGTTCTCGTTCGCCTTTCTCCCCTTTCGCCTGGAGAACTTCCCATTGCGGACCACCGACGGACGCGGCTGGCTTCATCGAGATGCAGCGTCGGTCACGAATCCTCGCCGATTTATTGGTCGATCGCTGCGCTACTTCGACCAACGTGGACTCGGCAGTTTCTGATTTTTCGATCGGACCACGAGCCGGCGATTTACCCGTTCGACGAACTTTTGTTTACAGATCAGAGAGAAATCTGTTTGCTCGACGGGGCCCGTCGAAGATATCGGGGAACGCCAGCTGGATTAATATTTGTCCGGAGCAAATGAGAGAGCAGCTCTCGAAGAAGAAGAAGAAGAGGTACGGTTAGTTTCGAAAATTTTTTCACTTCCGCGACGCAGCTATATTTCAGCTAGCTAAGCGCGATATTAACGCGGCAATTTCTCGGAACTACATAATCGCTTGCTTTTAAGACTCACGCACAGCCGGACGCCAGCAGGAAATTGAATCATCGTCTTAAGATGAGCCTCGTTTACGGGGCACTTACCTGGAACAAAAAAACACACGGTTCTTGCTTTACGATGCGTCTTTACGATACATAAAAGGACGGGCATATGGCGTAGCGAGTATTTAAAAAGCTCCTAAGTAATCCCAGGTGACTATAAACCGCCGTTACAGGCTGCGCGGTAACGTTTAACGTTTATCAACATTCTACTCATAAATTAATAAGAGCCTGTACGAATGGCCGTTGCGAAAAAGGGTAAAAAACTTCTCATTAATTTCGTCCCCCCCGTTGGAACGTCTCTGCGCGAAGAGCTGCATTTCTGTTCGCGTCTGACTATCGCTCGACCAATTCCACTGAATGAAATGAACGGAACCAAGTAACAAACCCAGCGATACTTTTATAAATCCTAGGAATCTGGTGCGATGCACTGTCTTGTACGCTTGTGCAAGACCTTCTGAAGTCTCGCTGCTGATAAGAAAACCTGCAATTATCTTTCACGCGCGCACAGAGTGCATCGATCTTCCGCTCGTCGAGGCTTCTTCGCTCGCAGGAATCTTAGCGCCCGCGGCTTTTCGGTTTCCCTAAGCCCGTGGAAATTCCGATTTCGCGGGGCGGCTCCGCGACCAGGCGAATCGATGCAGTTTGTCTTCAGCTTGCATTACGCGGAACAGGCGTGTAATCTATGTTGCTTTAGCGGCGCGACGGTATAAACGGCTCGGGGGGTGCCATTAAAGTTGCATGGCCGTGTACAGGCGAACTTGCCACTTTTCCCAGCCGAGGCGGCCCGCGCCGATACATCGATTCCCGGAAACGCTGCGCCCGGACTGGCTGCGCGAGAAACGACACGAAAAGAATTACCAAGTCCGCCAGGCTTATCGACTGTCCCCGGCGACATGTGGAACGCGGCTTGGTTTCGATACGGGGAATTATTCCCGGGAAACGACTTTTCGGGGAACGCGTCGCTCGATTTCCATCGCCGTTTCGATTGCCGCGAAGGGTCCCCCTGTTACGTTGCCCAGTTATCGCCGCTGGTCGCTGCCAGCTGCGCTGTTAATTGAACGAAACACCACCGGGGAGAGATGAAGACATTTTCGTGGCTCGTTGATGAAAGAACGCAATTTTCCTTTTACTCCCGACCGTTCTCCGGGATAACGTTACGTGGAACAACTACAAGCGGCCGCGCAGTTAAACTTCGAGCAACCACGTTTCGCGAACAGCAACGAACGGTTCATATCGCGGTAACATCGCTGGGTCTGAATATCGTGGCACTGTCTGACGGTACCTTACATTCTTTTTTTTTTAAGACAGGTTGGATCGTTCGTTCGAAATGTCAGCGGCAGTCAGAAGTAGTCGTTAAGAGAGCGCAATTTCGCAGCTGTGCCCAGGAGTAACGACGGAGGACTCGTTAATCACCGCGCGATCGTTGGAGGTATCGCCGCGCGAAACGACTGCTTGTGTAGACGGTGGACGCGTGCACTGGACGCGTCCACGCCGTCGCCACGCGACGCCCAGTTCGTTTGTTTATTTATTCAATATATCCGAAGCGTCTCTCAATTACGAGGCGTAGGTGGTCGCGCGAGCGATGAAAAGCACGCGACCAGCCGCCATTAACCGGCGCCCTCGAATAAATCGCTCGGTCGTCGGTTCCACGACACCGCCGCCTTATGCACAATGCGAGGAGAATGGAGCTGCCCCCGCGCACGGCTCTCGCACGCATGCATTTCAATAAATAACGAGGCCCTCCGCTTCGTTATCAGACCGAGTGGCTTAACCGTCGGACAGCCGGCTGCTGCTTGTTGTCAGCTTGAGCAAACGTGCGAGCGTCGCGACCGCAAACGCCAGAGCTTCGCACGGGATGGAAGCCGCCTGGCCGGGAGAAACGTCGGCAAATCTAACGGGTGATCCGCGAGCGTCCGCTGCTAAGCCGTAGGGAAAATAGCCCGGGACGAGCGTATCGTTTTTCGTTTCAATTAAATCCTTTGCGCGGATGTTTGTTCGCTCATGATGGTAATTGATTGTAATTCAATTAGCGCGGTTCGATTCGGGCCAATCGCGACGCGCGATGCACGAATGCCTTTGCGTCAAAGCGAAAATCGCACGCTTTGTGATATTTTATAAATTGCAGTATTAAACGAACATTCATCGAATAAAAGTTTAGCGATTTCCTTTTTCCGATCGGCGTTAAACCGTGTTTCACCCGCGAACCAACGATCTAATAATCGGCGAACGGTGTTCAGTTTTACGGGGATGTCGTGTCGCGCGACCGCGGAGTTTTGCAATCAAGTTCGTTTGTTTGAGCGGTAGACTAGTTACGAAGCGACAGAGGAGCAGACAAGTTTCCATAGTGGAGCAACTCAAGGATAGCGGCGACGCTCGTGATTGTAGGACGAAATTAATAAATAAGTTCGCTCGATCAAAGTGGGACGACCTCGCAAGTGTTTTCCACGTCGTTAATTAACAACGAGTACACGGAGTTTGAACTTTCACTTAACGAACGCGCGCCAATTCAGTAGTTAGAGTAAACCATTTGTCGTGCAAGAACGAATTTGTTGGAATTAAACATTTGTTCCACTTAAGAAAGCGTCTACGGTACGTTCGTTGATTCGAGATCCATCGTTAGCAGGTGTATACGAAAACTTCGTACACGAAACTTTAATAAAAAAAATATCCAAGTCAAAAGTCCGTCTGTTTTCGCTGCAAATTGCCATCCGCGGACTAAAATTTTCGCGGAACCGGAAGACACGGTGCGCACGAGTTTCGTGGATATTCGCCTGTCCGGGGTTTACGAGGATCACCTTGTACGTACGGCGCCAGGCCGAAAAGTGGAGACAGCGGTAGTAAAGAGGGGCGGAAGCGGGCGGAAAAGGCAACGACGGCGAAATTTGCGTCAGAAACTCTGCTGCCCCGGACTCGCCAGCCATTTCGCTCTATAACCAGATACGAGTGCATGCCTTTATCCAGCTGCGGCATAACTGCAGCCCCTACGAAGCTCGACCACCGTGGCCAGCCAACTTGGCCGAGATCGTCCAGTCGCAGCGTTGATCGTCGTTGAATCGCGTAACCGCGCCGCCTCGAACGCGAACGATATTTATCCCTTATTACAGCGAAAGTACGAACAGCAGCGCGTACCACCGTCCGGAAATGGAGAATTAGAACAAACCAACAAGAATTGCCGCCTCGATTAGCCGGATTAACCGGTGACTACGCGGCGCACGCTCGAGACTATGATTTACGTGCGGGGCGATAAAGTTCGCGCGCGAAGGAGGTCTACGTAATTTCTGTTAATCCTTGGCCGCAACGATGTATCGCGTTCGAGTGTACGATCGGCTGGGGAATTCCCGAGACAACAAATGGCGGCTTGGGTAACGTGCTTTAAAGTGAAATTATTATAGCGGTGGTTTCGAATAATGGAGTCGGTGGTTTCTAATGTATCGTTTAAGGTCTATTTGGTGCTGGATGCGTTTGAATAATTCAGATAGCGCGCCGGGGCTATCTTTGCCTGCGATCGTTTCCTTAATTATCGTGAAATTTCCACCGGGGCCGCTGTCGAAGCGTTCCTGAATTTTTCATCGCGAAATCAACTACGACCCTGACGAATTGCTCGAATTCCGAGGCGGCCCGCCATTTCCGCCCCGCGGTCTCGGCTCCACCGGCGCGATCCCACGTCTATTATTCATCGGCTCGGTTTTTCACTCGGCCCCCGCGCGTTCGCGACGTTCATTTGCCCCGCGATGCGCCGCTCTTCCTCCGGCAATTTTCGGGGCTCGTTAAAGGCGCGCGCGACACGCGCGAAAACGCGTCGTCGCGGGGGGTAGTTACTGTTTTAAATTCACTGAAACGCGCCAGCGGGGGTTCGCGTGGCCGCGATTCAACGGCAAGCCGACAGGTATGAATGCAAATTCCGAATGAGACGTTATTATGCATATTAGAGACGGCTGTGCTCGTAATTCTGCTCTCGCAAGTTCTTTGGTCGCTCCTCCCGCCAGCCAGAGCTCATCCCCTCGATCGAGGCCCGCGCGCCCCGCAGAGCGCAGCCACTCGAGGGGAGAGGAAGGGACAGACACCGCGGATGGAAGGAAAACTTCGCCCCCGTCCCGAATTTGTAATCCGACTTCGAGTTTGATAAGGAATTTACATTCGTAAAAAGTGATTCGAGATCGGATAACGCTGGCTCGACCGCGCGGCGACTTTCAAGAACGAAAAGAAATCCACGGGACCGTTCCTCCGCGGTGGGCCAACTGATCCGAGCTGCGGCCAATCAAGCCGCGAGCTTCGCGGGATCGCCGCTCTCTCCAGGGGCCACCCAGGGGGATCGATAATTTATAGTCGAACGCGCTTCGAAAAACCGTGATCGGTATTGAAATTTATTGCCAGCCAGGTTCACCCGTCGCGTCGCCTTGAGACGATCCGGATGACGAATATTAATCGTGGCGACGTTAACGCGTTCATCACGGGTTGCCACGATCGGTGGTTTTCGGTTGTCCAACCCTTCGAGTCCGCGCACAGGAATGTGATTTATCGCGCGCTACGAATACGCACGCGGTTTCTCGTCGACGATTGTTCGACGATTCGACGACAAAAGCGATAGAAAGGAATTGTTTTCGCGACGATAATTCCGATCGACGACGCGATAAGCATTTCCGGTACCGCGCGCGGACGATTCGAACCGCGTCGCGAAGATTAATGCCGATGGAAGAATTAATCACGACGCGATACTCGTCACGGCGCGCCCATTCGGTGACCGTCGCCACCCGCGAGTAAATCAATCCCGCCCTGATTCCCTATTTCGCGCGGTTGCTTCATTTATCGAAGTTTCCGGCGGCCCGGCCGCGATCGAATCTTGGCCGCCCTCCAAACGCGATACTTGTTGAGAGCCATCGGAAACCTGAATAACCTCCCGCATTAATTCCATTCTAGCCGACCGTCCTCTTCGCTTTTTTCGCGCGCCAGTCGGTTAACGATCTCTGCTCTCCGCTCTAACGATACCATAGATCGATCGCCGCGCGTTCCACGCGGTTAAGCTGGGAACCCGTTCGCGAGGACAGCGAATCGTACCTTCCTGGAGCCGTGGACTCGACAAAAGACGCACGTATGCCTGATCACGCCGTCCAAGACGAAAGACCGCCGTTGGAGGAAATCGTCAGAGCCTATTTCCAGTTGGCGCTCGTGCGAGAACCGTGGAGGCGGTGCCGTGTACACACGCGGGCCGATTCCGGTCAGTTCCGCGAAAATCCATGGCACGGGGTCGGTTCGGATCGACGGGACGGCTACCTGAGGAGACGTATGCTGAATTTCAATCAGCGGAGGAGGACCACGGCCGTGGAAGGAAGGCGGCCACTCGCCTCGGTTCGATACGGCCAACCCAAACAACCCGGACAGAGATTTGTTCCCTTTCTTTCTGCACAATGGCCACTGGCAGCCGGCGTAGCCCGGAGAGATCTCTAAACAAGACGGTAGCGAAGGCGAATCGAGGCGAAAAAGGGAAGAGCGAGCGGGTGGAGAACGGCGGTGATTTACTCAATCAGGCGAGCTTACTCGCCGCCGAATACCTTCCGAGGAAGGCCCTGACAAATGGCCGACTTATTCCGCGAGAATGCCTCGGGAAATGGCGAGCGACGTCGGTCTCCGTGGCTCGCGCGGTTCGCGCAGCTAAAACGCACTTCGATGGCTGCTCGACGCCGCCATTGCGCGCTTCCTTCCTGCATCCCTCGATTTTCGCGCGGTTACTTTTCCACGTCACGCGCTCGAGGACACTTTCCGAGGACGTCGTTATCGAGCCATCCGCCGCGCAAATCGACGAGATAAAAGATCTCGCGGAAGGCGGATCGGGGAGGGTGACCGATGAAACTCTTCAGCGTCGGCCATTTAGAGAGCTACAGGTGCTCGCGGGCGGTCGGATGAAAATTCCCGGCTGTCCAGGCTTGGCGATATGCGCGTCGATTCGAGCCGGCTGGATATTTCGAGAACACCGGACGGTCATACGCTCGACGGCGCGTCATCCGATAGGAACTTATTGGCTGGGTTTCCCCTGGCTTTTGTATTTACGCTCCGCGACGAATTAAAGGACCTTTTAGGGTGCGCGAGTCGAAAATGGACGATCCGCGGTAATTGCCGCTAAAACGTTCGATCCGATTTCCATCGCCGCCTCTCGCCGGAAAATGGGAAAAAGGGGAACGTTCGCCGCGTCGATGGATCGGGTATCTTTTCACTTTTTAAAGACACTATCGCGCGGACCAGCCTGAAACGATCGTTCTCGACCAGAGAGAGAGAGAGAGAAAGAGAGAGAGAACGAGAGACTGATCGACGCAACGACGAACAGAGGGTGGAATATTTTTATGGTTCATCCGGCAGATAGCAGCGGATCGTCTTCCCCAATTGTTTCACCGCCTCTGACGATTCAGCTCGTGTGGGATATCGACGAGTCGACGACGCGATATCGCTCTTCCGCCTCCAATTTGCCGGAAGGGTCCGCGAGGTATGAGTAACGGGTAGCGCGATTAGTTTCTATCGGCGCGGAGGGTCACGCGCGGTGCGTTCGACGATTACGTCGAGGGAGACGCATCGATCCCAACCGGGGTCACCCGTTATTTCTCCCTGGACGTCCATCTGGCCGGGACGAACTGGAAGAATGCGAGCCAGCCGGAAGGGAACCGACCGTGGTCGAGCGAGGCGGAGCGAGGGATGGCGTCCGCGAAGGGAGGACGGCAGAGGCAGCCTCGAACGTGCGAACGACCAGGCTTTTTCGTTCACGTCGCCACTCTCCGATATCCTGTCCAGCTTTATCCCCCTCGGAGTGTCCTCTCGTCGAGGCTGGATGGTCCATTGGAACCTAACTGTTTCGCAAGCTCCCACTTACGGGCGCACTCGCGGGGTCAAAATGCTCCTCTTTCCTTGGCCGTCGTTTCACGCCGTCGTCCGCCAGCGGACCGCCACGACGACCAGTAACGATCGCGACGGGTGAAACGAGCGGGACGAGAACCGAACGAACCCGTCCGACACCGCGAGGACGGTAATTCGTCCGATGGCTTTTACGCCGGTTGAATAAACGCGGAGCTTTGTCGTAAAAATGACGGGGGACCGTACGACCCTCGTGGTCGTTCTCCAGAGGCGTCGAGAGAAGACAAGGGGAACGAGTGAACGCGATTTCGAGCCATCGATTTCTGTACATCGGTTTTTCTACTTCTCACTCGTCTCGTACGAACATAATCGTTGATACAGCCTCTGTTATATAGTATAGAGGAGCAATTGCGAAACTCCCTGCGAAACTTCCGTCCGCGGATGGACGAAATAACTGATCGTTTACATAGACCCGAGCTGGGTTCCTCGACGGCGCGCTATCGAGACTACCAATCTCCGGTTCTTGCCTCGACAGACACCCAGAGCCGGGTTTCAAAGGCGCAGCTGATGTGATTGGCAGACGCTGCGAGCAGCCTCGCCAAGCTATCACGCACGGCCGACCGACCGCGTAAAGATGTCCGCGTCGAACAACGGGCGACCGTAAGAAAACGGCCGCGAGTGCTGTCGGGCTGTAATTACTTCCGGCTTGGGACAGCGTTTTTGGACGAGCGAGGACGGGGCCGATCGTTTCCAGGGGGGCACAAAGGATCGATGATGGATCGCGTCTGGCTAACCCGCGCCTGGACGTCACACGCGCGTCGACGCCTCCTTTGTCGGGAACAACTCGACAGAGGGTGGCGAAGTTTTCAACGACGGCTTCGACGACGGAAGCGGGGCCGTAAGTATTCGAGACTTTAACGGGGAGAGACGCAGAAAGCCGATTAATGGAGCGACCCTCGTATTCGCTGGGCCTTCGAGAAGTTTCGCGTGACGAGAACTGGAGGAATCGCGCAGCAGCTTGACGCAGGCGATAAGTCTGACGAAATGGCGAACGCAGGAAATGGCGCGAGGATTCGAACGTGTTTGACAAATCGTAGTTCGCGCGATCACTTTTTGATCTCGGTTACGTTCGTTTAAGGTAACGTCGCGCGCTGAGACTCGCTCCATCCGTCGCCTGGATCGAAAGTAATTTCGCAGCGCGAATTAATTCGCGTCACTTGAAACCGACGCTCGTGTCGGCTCGTACGAGCGTGCGCTGAAGCACGTTCGAATGTCAGCCGAGAAAAAACCTCTTTGGAGATCAAAAGCCGGTTAAACGCACCGTCGTTCAAAAATATTTCATTCGGAATAGCCGACGCGGAGTCATCGGCTACGGTTGTACTTTTCCGCGGGAACGCTTCGCGTTAACGAGAGCGAGCAGAAATCGCCCTGACATTGCCTAAAATTCTCACCGCCGCGATAATTCAACGTTCGCGGTAAAAAGTGCGAGGCAGAGGTGGCTTGAAATATGCCGTTCGTCGGTCCGTTAGCGACGCTAGAGCACTTTTAACGCCATTTGTCACGCGTTTTCGCGTGCACGCAGCGGCGATGCCGAATTCTCGGTGACCCGTGCTCGTCCTTTTCGTCGTAGCGTTGTCACGCGTTATACGAAGCGAGTAAATATCGTTCTCAAGCGAATCTCCAGTCAGATGCCACGGGCGAGGGTGTTTTAATTCGCTGAAAGCGGTACGCTGGTGAACTTAGCGTCCCTCGAAGCGCCGCCTCGCGTCGTTTAGGGTGCCTCGGAGACACCGCTAACGAATAACCGACGGGTAACGCAGTTTGAAATTATTCACCGCTCGCTGCTCTTTTTTCTTGCTTCGTATCATTGGATTATTTTCTTGGCAACTGTTAGCGAAGTTTCCGCGTAATTAAGACAGCGCGGAAGGGTTGCGCGTTGGGGTCGCGCGCGTGCAACTACTTCAGGCGGCTAATGTCTCCCGTGGCTGGTGAAGTTGATAGGTTCCAACGCCGTATGAAAAGCAATTATCGCGCGCGGCTTCCGAAGCGGCGGTATCGCTGGAAATTCGAAACTTGATCCGCGAGAATAACTCGAACAACACGGCAAGGGCTCCCGGAAAACCATAACACATTAATGCGCATACGTAACGATAGCTAAACGTATCAGCGACGGAAGAACCTCGCTGGGTTCGCGTTTCCGGAAGAAACGGTGCCACGGTGCCCTCTTCAGTCGCCGCTGCTCGAAACCGCGAAGCGGAAAGAGGAGGGCAGGAGTGGCTCTCGAAACGAGCGAAAAGAATAATTCCGACTTTTCTTTACGCCATTCAGGGGAGACGCGGCGCCTCCCCCCCAGTCGAACTGGCAAAGTAATTACTCATCCGGTGCCGCGACAAAGGCGAGGTGGCTTTTGATGCGACTGGAAACAGCGTCGCCGCGGTTCGAGGACGATAGCTGCCGCGCATTAATTCGACGTTGTCCCCGTCGATGAACTCGAAAGGTCGCGACGATCGCGGTCGAAGAAGAGGGCACTCGTCGGGTAGCGCGAAAGGGGTGCGAGCCGTTTGTTCGCCGGCCGTTCCGCGGCTGATTACAATTACAATCTGCGGCGCGACTCGGTGATTTCTCGAGAGGAGAACCGCGGCGGCGGCGGCGGCTGGGAAAAAGCGTGGAAAAGAGGTGGGAGAAGATCAAAAGTGGGACAAGATCTCCGCGTCGACAGGACGAGCGGAGAGAAAGAGAGGGCGGATGAAAAAATATGAAAGTGCTGCTCGACGCAAGAGGACAACTTAGCGAGCTCGAAAAAGCGGGCTACGAGCGAGCTTCTTACTAAAACTCCTTTTCCCTGCCGAATTAATTAAAATCGTTGCGGAGGTCGAGGGAGCACGGCCAAGAATTACTCCGCGGCGGACGGAGGAAAGGCGAGCGAAGGACGGCTTGGCGAAAAAATGGCGGGGAACAAGGACGCGCAAGAAAGCCGTTCGGGCGACAGCGGGGAAATCGGTGTCACAGACGCAGCTTAACGTGACGAGCGAGCTTAAGGCTCCACCGGGTGCATCCGGTCGAGTAATTTGCTTATACGCGCCTGAGAATTTTTCCGACAGCGACATCCTCCTCCGTCTAGAAGCTTAGTCGCACGGCTACTGACCTCCCGCGACACACTCGTCCACCGATTCCTCTCCATTTCCCTTCCCGGCGTTTCGCTTCTGTTAATTGAAATCTGCTCCCTCGTCCAGCTTTCCGTCGCAGGGCGAGCACTCTTGTCCTTTCTCTCGCTTTGATGTCGGAACGGTTATTCGAACAGGAAAGACAAGCGACGAGTCTTTTCAGTCCGAAACGCTGAGCGTTTCCGTTCTCAACGTGACCCATGCGCGACCTCGGATTACGAGGAGATGGAACACAAGCGGCGGATGTTTCACAAATATTTCGTGTCCCAAAGAAACTCTTATCTCCCCGTCTCCGATTCGATGCCTCGAATACCTTCGTCCAATGCCCATGAATCAGTTAGCTTGCCAATACACTCGACGGGGACGTTCCAAGGTATACAATGGCGGGCGAACTTTTATTTCCGGGCCCTCGCAAGAAACGAAGTTAATAGGTTCTGGAGCACGTTTTCTGCCAGTCTTTCCACGAGTACGCCCCTCGACGACGAGTCAAACGCGGCATTGTGCCTGTATCCTCGACGTCGATACGCCACTTTAATGCAAGACTTTCGCAACGATGGTCGTAGAGAATTCGCGAACGCGTGGTCTCGTTCGCCGCAAATCCGTTTCGCGTGTCGAATCAAGGGGAGACGTCTGTTCGGCGGGCGTTCGTTGCACCGTCGCGCGTCTTCTGCTCGAGATATCGATTAAATTCGTGCCGGATTAAACGTTGCCTCCGAGCCGAGGACACGGGGAAAGGACCCTCGCCGGAGGTAAATAAGCGAGCGGGTTGCTACTCGCGACGGAGCAAGCTCGTTTGTCCCTTGTTTCCCCGACCGCCGTGTCTCGTCGGGCGGGAAATTGCCCGGCAAAAAACAGAGCCACGCCGAGCGTCCACGGCGGAAATCGGTTTCCATTAAGTCGTCTGCTCGTTAAGTAGTCGCGGCCGCGCGACCGGGATTAAAAGGATCGTTTAACTCTTGCGGCGAACGACGCGATGAGGTGCGAAGCGCGTGAAACCGACTGCGATTAACGGCTCGCGTTGCAACCGCGCAGCTTGTGGATTTAGAAATATCAGTGTACATCGGTGCCGATCGAATCCGTTCGTCCAGTCATCCAGTCTCGAACGGAACCGGTGCTTTCCGCGAGTGCTCGATCCTGGATTCGCGTCACGAGCTGGATGTGCCGTCGGAATCAGTGCGCCGGATACGACGCGGACAGAGCTAAGACACGTCGCTTTTTCCAAGCGAACCCTTCAATTTCGACCTCCGTGCTTCGCCTCATCGTCGCGGACCTCCGTTCGGCCCCGTTCCTCTTCCTTTGCCTCCCCCGTCCAGTCGTAGGAAGCCGTGGACTCGTCGTACCTCGTCGCCCACTGGCTCTAATTTCTGCTTAATATTAAATTAACATCCCAGCCGGATAGAAGGTCCGCGGACGAAGTTCTTCTTTTGCCGCCGCGCTTTGAATGCCGCTCCACGGAATTCGTGCGGGTTGTCCGAGCGCGAGGTACTTTATGGTCGTCATTATTTAAAGTAATAGGCGCGCGTATATATAACGGAAAATTGTGCAGCGTCGACCCAGTGGACGTTTCTCGATGAGATACCCCGCACCCGCCATTGTTCCCACGTTTTCCGCAGCGCGAGGTCCATTCGCGACGACGAATGCGACGCGCGCGTTCGCCAAGGATCATCGCTGGCGAACCGTCGGCGAACAGGATCGAATCTTTCGCGACAGGATCGAACGAAGCGTCCGCGAGACGCTGATTCTTAATAAGCTCGAGGAACTGCTCGAGGAACTGCTCGAGGAACTGCTCCCGGCGCCAGCTCCGTTTCGTCGTCGGCTGGATATTTGTCAGGGAGAGTAATAGACGAAGGTGAAGTCCGCCCCGTGGCGCGAGGCGGAGGACATTAGACGCGTAGCACCGTCGAGTCGCCTGGGAATCGATGTCCTACGAGGCGGAGGATTCTTATTGCGCGCGGCGACTTCTCCTGGGCTCATACATTTTCATCGGGGAACACGGGCAAGTGATACATCACGACGAGCCCGCGGTGCCGGCGCATCGGTGTTGTTTCGGCCTGACACCGTGAAACTTCAACGTCAATGGATACTGATAAGAGCGGCCCAAGTTTTCCCCGTAACTTCCGAGGGATTTAGAAGGGATGGGTGGAGGGGTCGTAGCTACCTGAGCTTAGGAAACTGAATATTCGCGCGCGACAGTTTAAGAACTTACCCGGGACAGAACTGGGGGCGATAAACAGGTCACGGGGCTGCGGAAGTTGCAGTTGCACGGTTGAAACGATGGACGTCGGAAAGAAAAATCATCGAGGTACCCAGCGATCGTGTCGACTTTGGCGGCAGTCATCGAGCGTTGAAGTGAATAATTCGCACGGATAACAACAGCACGATTGCTCCCCTGTTTCGCTCGAGCAACGGACTCTTTTCGCGTCGCGTAACACCAGTGGATTTCGCGGTGGCTGCAGATTTCGGTATAGCTCGTAAACTTCCGTAATAACCTTTTGTTCTCCCGTTAACCTCCCCGGAAAAATCAGCGACTCGATCTCATTACAACTTTTATCCCCGTGTTTAGCGGCCGGATTACTTCCGCCCAAGATGCTATTTCCACCGGAATCCCGGCCACGGTGGCTCGGCACCGATGGACGTATTATTTTCCATAATGCACTGTACGCGCGCAGCGAGCGCCGTTCTCCCTGGCTTTCGTTTCCCTCGCGTTTATAGCGGCCGCGGCGTTAAAGCGAAACCTCTGCTGGCCGGTGCCGCGTTTACGACGAGGCCACGTTTGACGACCTTCGATCGACCGGCCGTTCCTCGCGACGGCTCGCGCGAACACTCGAGGCGGATCTATTATTCATCGCCGGACTGGTCGAGGGGACGTAGCAGTCGCCGTTATCGCTCGACAATGCCCTCTTCGAGACTCGCGATCGCGTCGTTTCCCCGTCAATTATAACGCTCGAATGGGACAAGCCGCGTAACGTCCCGACGACCCGCGGAAATTACGATCACCGTAGTCCGTCATCGGCCAAATGGACATCGTCGAGGATCCGGGCCGCCCGCGAATCGCGTCGCGCTCGGGAAAAAAAGGTATTACGGCCGCGATGCGTGCGATTGAATCCGCCAACCAAGCCCGCCGCGAAAAAGAAAACTAGATTTCAATGCCGCGGGGGATTTCCGTAGTACCGGGACGGACAAAGAGCCGGCCTAACCTAACACGGCCTAGATAGACGTGGCCATCTCCCCGAGCCGTGGCCCATTCGAACAACCCCCGCCTGCATCGACCCACCCTCGTATCCCGACGTAAACGCTCGTGTTCGCCTCGCTGCACGCCATTACTGTGTCCCGGGGGCCAAAACTTCGCGAAAAATGCTTGAATTTATATCCACCCCCTTTCCACCCGACAGCCAGCTCTCATCCCTCGCCCCCTCCTTCCTTTATCCAGCGTCCTTCGTTCGATCCCGCCCCCCCCCCTTCTTCGCCCCCGTCATCTCTCGCCTCGTCCCTTTCATCCGACGCACGACAGGGAGAACTTAACCGAACCTGCCGGCCGCTTTCCTCGAGTTTGGAAATTATTCGCGGCCGCTCATTGTCCCCGTTCAGTTCGCCACTCCTGGCGCCCACCGCGCCCATCGCTGTTCGCTGTTTATTATTATCCGCTATCGAGCATCTCGTCCGGAAGCTATTAAGCGGGCCGGAACTTTGTGTTCTTTTGATTTCCCCGCGACCAACTTCTCTCCCGGACTTCCACCCCTTTCCTCTCCCCTTTCCTCCGTCCCACCCCGTTGAGATTCGACGAAATCGACGCGCGAGGCGAGCGTCTTTCGCGTCCAGCTCTGCTCGACGAGCCCAGCTGATCCCCGCGAACGTTCCCGATTTTCTAAACACCTCGTTCGCGGGCTCGCATTCCGCGCGTATTAACGGTCGCTCGCGCGGCCAGGCTAACGGCCGTAAACTCTGGCCGTAAATTCCCTCCTGGCATGGAAATTTCGGGCTTAGGCGAAATCCGTGAGCGCCTACCGCGCCCCGCGAAACGTACCAACTTCCTATCCCCCGTTAAGATCCGGCGGAGGAGGATCGTTCACGGTCAGCTCGAGCGAACGAGGAGGCGGGCCGAGATAGATCGGAGGTTGCCCGTTCAGGTACAAGTCCTTCGGCCCCGTTTAAAGGATACCTCATAATCCGCATATTAATTGCCAGGACATGGCGGCGGAGGTTTCTGCGACGACGGTATCTACGACACCCGGACTAGCCAGTAAAGTTTCCGAGCGTACCAGCACTCTCCGGCCTCCGCGCTTCAACCGCTCTAGTCCTCTCCTCGTACAGGCACGGGAATACCAACCGAGCAACCATTCCGGTTATTACTCATTCGTTAATCCAGGCACGTCCCAAACGATATACTCGGGCTAGCTGCGAGTCTAGGGCCTTCCACCTCTGTCTATCGCCGGTCTCCCTTGCACCGTAGTCACAGTATAGGCACCACGAGCCGGCCAACCCTCCCCGATCGACCTCGACAACATCGAGTACCCGAGGAGTGTGCACGGGAACGCTGCGTACCCACGTTGGCCTACGTACACGCGCGCCACCGTCATGTCGTGTCATCGATGCACTCCACGCTGCATCTCAATGAGGTATACGAACTCATTGGCTCGAGTGAGCGCGGCTTGAAAATCTTTGCGGCTTCCAACCCTCTCCGCCTTTCTCCTCCACCCTTCCCCATCGATCTCCCCGTTCTTGTTACTCCGTGTTCGTTTTTTTTCTCTCACGCGCGCGCACTCACTCTCGCTCTCGCTTTCCTCTCAAGAAAAACCCGCGCGGAGTTTATTTGCGAGGGAGAAAAGTTGCTCGGATGCCTCTCGACCGGCCTCTCGAGGGCACGGTCAAGTTCTCGCGCAACGTTTCCGTTCGTCCTCCACTTCCGTGGCGCAACGACAATTTTGAAACGTTTGAGAGCCCAGGACTGTCTTCCGCGTCCTCGCGAATGCGGGCCACGTTTGTCGAACGACAAATCGGACGTAATAATCGCGAGGGGATAACGGGGCGGGATATTCGACGCGAAGCTGCTCGAGGACGCATCGAGACGGAAAATGTTGGCATCCGGCGGCGGATTGTTTCACAGAGTCGTCCTTTATCCGGATTCTTTGCGCCCCGCTCCTTTGCATTCGATTATCTCGGCGACGTCAGTCACGGTGCTCGCTGAACCGGGTAATCAGTCGTATTGGATATCGATGGACTTATTATCGAATTCTGTCGTGAACCAGGCGGCAGTTTCCACCGGACTGCGTCCACGAGTTTCTTACCGAAAAAAATTACATTTCCCGCGTTATTACGCCCCCGATACAACCGAACTACCCGGTCGTTGCCTCGAATTATCGATGAACTCGCTCGATCGATCTTGGCCCGCTTAAGCGGCTCGAATCCGGCGAATCATCGCGATTCAATTTAAACGCGATTTACATCGAATCCCAATAAATCTGCCCGTTATAAGATTAAGTTAACGACAGTTACCTTTCAATTTTCAATCCCTCTTTCGTTTCCCGCTCTCCGATCGAATTCCTTCCGCCTCCCTCGTAGAATCGGGACGGGGACACCTTTCGCTCGCGGAGCTTTCAATCGCGATGGCCGCAACAGCTCGATGGCTGCAGGCTGTCGCGCGGCGCGGTCATGAAATCATCGTAAAACAGACGCGACGCGCTCGGATGCCTTCGATTCGCGCGGCTCCGCGGGGCATTGTAAAATTAACCCTTAAAGGGCGCAACGCAACCGGTAAACCCGTCGATGGAATTTTTATCGGGATGGCTGCCGGCGCGCGGCT
Source organism: Xylocopa violacea (assembly GCA_963969225.1). Lineage (NCBI taxonomy): Eukaryota > Metazoa > Arthropoda > Insecta > Hymenoptera > Apidae > Xylocopa > Xylocopa violacea. Next base: position 12,039,841 of record CAXAJV010000020.1, on the reverse strand, counting down.
CGTCGTACGCCGCGCGATGAAACCCGGGCCGATTGTTCCGCTGGAAAATTCACGGTACACCGACCACGGTGCAAAAGATTGAAACCGGCGGCTGTGCGCGCCGGTGTTTTTTTTTTTTTTTTTTTGGAACTGTTCGCGGAACAGCCCCGTCGATTAACCCTAATGAGAACCGATGAAAGTATCTCCGCTCGCGGAGGCTGCGATCGATGACGCAGCGTACGCGTACGGCTACGTTTCGCGATAAGAGGCCACCCGGTGGCTATCGATCCCCCGTCGAGATCGGGGGCTCGAAATTCCGCCGCGCAAATTATTAGGGCGTGCGCGGTGTCCGGTGATTTTACGAGGGGGATTCGCATATCCGTCGATACGGCCTTTCGTTTATCTATCGACCAGGAGGGTCGATACGCGAGGCGACGCTATTAAACGATACACGGGCGTCGTCGACAAAAGCCGCGTCGCTCGACGTCATCGTTAAATCTACGCCCGCTTAATGACGGCCCGGGTACGAGCGGAACGAATCGAATTACCCGACGAATGAAATATGCAGCCCCGTAATAACCGAGCGCCACGGCGGAAGAAAAGGATACCGGAGGTCTCTCGAGTGCCCTCGAAGGAGGGACACCGTCGCCCACCGCGGTCCTTGAACCGACCCCTTGGTCGCGCTTTTTATCCGAGAGGCGCCCACCCTGTTCCCCGCTCTCCCCGCGTTAATAAGAGGCGAAAAGTCCTGGCGGGAGGGAGGGCGCATTGTTCGCGGTATTTGGAGCGTGTTCGAGACCGAAAGAGCACGATTGGCCGGCGCGAGGGGCGGATGAGCGGGGGAGGATGGGACGCGGAAACGTTCGGAAGAGAAATAAGAGAGAGCCGACGAGCGATTCCCAGGCGCGGTGGGAAATCTCGTTTTCATCCTTCCACGAGACCCATATCTCGTATGCCCGCGGCCTCTGTGTATTTTGTCTCCTTTTATATCACCGGATACCCGGGAGACCTCGATTCTATATGTTTTCTCTTAGCCCTCCAGGCTCGACCGTCTTCTGTTCCCCGAGAGAAGCGCGACACGCGGTTCGTCGCGCTTTCATCGGCCCGGCCGATTGTTCGGCATTGTCCGTTCGCACCTTTCACGCGAATCTCGCTTCTGCTCGCGCGATCTCTTTCGATACGCGCGATTCGACCGGCGACGACGCGCGTCGGACGACGCATCAGTGAAATTTAAAACGCGCGGGGGCGTAATTTCGCGCGCCGTATGCGACACACGAGGCTGCAGAGAGGCGAAACAGTGCGCGAAAGGTGTATGCGCCTTCTTCGCCTTCGTCGACCGCTTTGATGTGCTTCTTTCCAACCTTTCTGCCCGGCCTTTTCGTCGAAATTGAAGCGCGTCCTAGCGGAGACTTCTTCTGTGCGAACGCGTTCATTCATTACTCCGTGTGTACCCCGTGTTCCGCGTCCTCCCGAGCAACGCATTAATCGAGCCAGAGATAAACCAGCCGGATCAGGAGCAACGGGAGAAAATCCCCCGGGGTGGAACAATTCTTCCCCCGTGCTATCTCTTTTACACGAGCGGCGCTATAGAGCCGGAGCAGTGCCGCGCGCGCGTTGATTAGTCGGGAACGTCGATTATGGATACCCGTCGGGCCCGATGCGCCCGCGAGGAAGCGAAGGCCACCGTGGCCTCCAATCGATTCCAGAGTATCTCTTCGCGTGCGTTGCCTGAAAGCTTTTCAAAGTAACTGCGCCCTTTCAGCGACTACCCCAACTGCCGATTTCACCGATCGGATGAAGAAACGGAGCCACGCGTGCACGCTGGCTGTCTTCGCGCATAAAACGGGGCAACGGACGACGATGACGACGACGACGACGACGACGACGACGACGACGAATGCAGGGAAACAGACGTACCGAAAGGGAGACGAGACGAGGGACGCGTCGAGTGCGCGAGCTGTCTCGGAATAAACGCGTAACAGAGGGTGCATCGCGTGCTGGAAACCGGCTCGCCCCGCAACATCCTCCATTCGGAGGGCCTCGCGCGCACCCCTATACAGACGTGAGAGCGCGTCACACTTGGCGCGGGAGGGACCCTTCTCAGTTTAAAGCGATCAGTCCCACCCACTTTGCGACACGTACAAAGCGTCGAAAGTACACAAAGCCTGAAGGCTCGAGGCGAAGTCGGGCCAACTCGTTCGGTTTTCCTTTTTCCACCTTTCTCGTAAGACCTCTCGCGTGCATTCTTCCCGTTCTACGGGCCACCCCCGCGCCAGCGAGCGTCGAGGCGACGAGGACGACGCCGCCGCCGTTGCCACTGTCACCGTTTCGGCTTTGTAATCCAACAAATTCAGCTTATTTATATTCAATGTGGCGGTGCTCCGACTGCTCCCACGTGCGATGCACGTACCTATTCCACTAACGCGTGAGACTCCACTTTCGTCCCTTCTCTCTCTCTCTCTCTCTCCCTGCCTCTCTCCCGAATACCTCGCCCCTCTCGCTACAGATCCCCCCGCCTCGTCTTTCGTACAACGGGGCCTCCTTTTACCCATGCGTGCATGTTTTGCGCGAGTTTATTGGTCGCGTGCTCGTCGTACAGGTATGCGACCCTGTTCGTGTTGGGAATGGCGAGTGAAATAGCCGGCTGAGGAGGAGAGGGTATCGTTACAAGCCAGTCTCCACGGACTCCCGCGTGCATTGAAATGCAACGGCGTCGCGGAAGGAACCCTCCCGCCTCGATCTCGAGAGCCGAGGCTGCTCTCGGCCTTTCTAACGAGACGAACGTTTCGCCACGACTCTCCTTTCGCCTGCGAGAACGTTCGATTAATTGCTACCCGCGTCGAAACTCGCCTCCTCCGACTTCGCCGGTCGAATTATCCTCGACGGTCGTCGGAGGATTCGCGACATAATTCGAATTCGAATTAGAACTCGAGGCGGGGAAGATCGCGAACGCGCCTCACTCGCGTCGACCCCCCCGAATGTAGACCCGCGGAACGCACCAGAAGAGGTCTCGGAATGGAGTAGGCGAGCGCGCGATCTCTATTCGGGTTAAGAACGTTGAAGGACGCCTTAGGAACGGAGACGGACGGCTGAAAGACGACGACCCAGCGGAAACCACTTTGTTTTACCGGAGGGGCGCACACATCGGCCGCAGCGAACCTCGTCGTCGAGAGCCGCTCGTTTAATACGGCGAGTGTCCCGAGATTCGCGAGCTCTCGCGGGCATTGAGACGCGACGACGCGCAGCATCGATGCGGAAATCCTCCGTCGGATATCGCGTTTCTAACGCTCGCACTTTCGGCTCGAGCTTAGACGGGGGCGTCTCGCGAGGCGGGTTTAAAGTCCCGGCCCCTAGACAATCGACAATGACAACGCGCGCTAATCTCGGGACGACAATGCGCGCCCGCTCGAGCGTTTCGCGCGAAATGCCTCGAGAATCGTCTTCCCAAGAAACGGGTAAGAAGTAACGCTCGTAAGGACAGAGCGAATGATTTATGAGGTATCTAGCTACGATACAGCGGGAAGCGAAAAGAGCGAAAGAAGAATACGCGAGGAATAACGGAGCGTGCTTTGGAATCGACGTCCCGGTTGCTCGACGGTCGCAGCTTCTATAGAGTCGTATCCCTCGTGGGATCGAGTGACCACCCGGAAGGTCGACGCCACACGGGTTATACTACTGCTGCTTACGCTGCTAGTGCGTCGCTCAACATCGAACGAGTCAAATTATCGCGCGAATTTGAATCCACAGCGTGGCTGCAAGCCAGAAACCTGACTTGTTCCGTCCCAGAAAATGTGCTGAAACTTTTGCGGACGTTGTCGAACGGAGAACCGCGCGAGCGAACCTGGAAGATGGCGCGCGTACGTGCCTCGAAATGTTCGTCGATGGGTACGCGCGAGTGATCTTCGGTTAGCCAGTGTCCAAACTACCGCAGCGGATTACGAGCCTGCTACGGCCCGGTGAATTTCAGTCGTCGTGCGTCAATTAGAATGTGCTATTAATCATGTTTATTCGCATCTACAGTTTGCAGTTAATTCCCATCGATTCGAGAGCAGAGCGCAGCGACACGGCAAATATTCTAGCTTGCAATCCTGTAAACAATATCGTTTACTCTACGCGATTGGTTTATCCTGCCGCTTCGCCCCCGTTTGACCGAGTCGACGACTTTAGACGGCAACTTTTTTCGCCCTCGACCCGACCGTCCGCGCCATCGAGAGAGCCCTCGCGTGAAACATGCACCCTGCCGCTGATACAATATTAATTACACGTCCGATGGTATTAACGAGCGTTTGCGCGCGGAATTCGAGGCACGTTTCAACGCGTGTTACGCTCATGGAAAATTCATCCCGGCGGAGCCACGTCCTCCTCGCGTCTTTCGAGCGCCTAGGAAATATTCAAGTTTTCCTTTATGTCCCGTTCCTCGCGCTCGCGTTCCCCAGAGCCCTACTGTTTTACCATAATATTTCGTTAGCGTCTCGTTGACGCGTTCCGTCGCGAAAACTCGCGCGGATCACGGTGCAGCAATTTCTGGATGACTCGATTAATCCGCGAAAGCGGCGGCAAAGGTGAAACGCAGCTTTTCCCACCGAGCCCACGCACAGGGATAAGTAACAGTCGGCGAAACTGAGGGAGCGTTAATTACGAGCTGTTGACAAACTCGTTTCCGTTCCTCCAACGTGCTTTTCGCTGTTTCGTTTTTATTAGTTTCTCTCTCTCCCTTTTTTTTTTTTTTTTTTTTTTTTTTTTTTTTTTTTTTTTTAATACGTCGTCCCGGTGCCATCGAAGCTCGAAGCTATTCGAAAGCCGCGCGGTTTACGCTGGTTATTAAGACGAGCCTCGTAAATGCGCTCATCGCTCGTAAACTCTCGTTAAACGCGCGTAACTAATACGACCGTACACGCGACCACCGCTTCCATCGGGTCTCGACGGTTTGTCGTTGCCGCATTCCGCGCTACATTTAATCACGGACATTTGCCTGCTACGCGGGCTGTCCATTCAAACCTTCGTTTCTGACGGAATAAATTACAGGAAAATATACCCGACCCGGGGAAAATCGTAGCCAACGTTTGTTGCGAGTGGAATTTAACGTTACTCTCAAACGGAAAGTACCGGACCCATTTAATCCTGGGTACGCGTTCCATTGCACGCGCGGAGGGGTTCGGCGGGGGCGGCTATGAAAATTGCTCCATCGCTGTACCTTTCGCCTCTTATTAACCGGATTTAATCAGGCATCTTTCGCAGATTAAACGCGGCCCGTGTTTTTAAACGATACGAGCCGTACGTCGAACAGGCACGCAGCCGTCCACGGTTTCCATGGCCCCGCGATAGCGACGCGATCGGCGAAACGATTTCAATTTATGCACGCAATTCGTTTTGGTCCGAATAGTTGATCCTGTCTGGCAAACAATGTTAATAATGGGAGAAACACAAACGATAACAGGAACAAACGGACGAGCGATGGCAAACAGACGTTTAATATTCGCGCGAACCCATAAATATTTCCGCCACCTCTCGTACGCGTGTATTATTTAAGTTCGATTAATTATAACCGCGATCCCAGTGGAATAAGCGGTCTCGCCGAAATGACTCCGTCGACGCGTTTCGTCGAAGAACCTCCGCGCTGAGAAAATTCCGCCTCTGGTCGGCGGCGAGTCGTCGTCGAAGCGCGCGCTCGCGTTAATCAATACCTCGTAAGCATTTAATCGGCCGCCCGTGAACTTTCCCACGGAAAGTTTCGCCGACGAACAAGCCGGCGCGTTCCGCGGCTAATCGAGCGTATCGCGACTTTTCGACGATGAAACTCGGGCGGGGAAACGCGGGTACACCGCTGGTGCATTAAACGAAGAACCAGCGGACGGGGATGGCTGCCAGTGGTGGCTGCGCGTGTGCTGGCAGCCGTGCGCAATTTAAATTAGACAGGCTCGCCCCGGTATTAGCCGGCGCGGACCGCGCTCGTGTGTCTTAACGAGACGTCACCTGCAGAGAGACCTCTCATCTTCTTCTTTGCCATGCACAGAGGACGCGGGGCGGCTCAAAAATCGCTGCGAATTACCATAGCGGGCGTCCCCGTTGTATCGCGGCGCGCATTGTTTTCGACGATGCCCCGCTTCAACGAAGTGGCCGCCGTCTGCTCTTTTGTTCGGGACCACCGTAGGCGAGCCTTTGTCCGCGGCCACGGGAACGGTACCCCCGGTTTGACCTTGTGCGGTTGCCCGCGGAAAAGTTATTAGCCGACTAGCGTTCGCCGGAGGAGCAACCGACCGGTTGGATGCGCATCGACGCGACAGTTGGCTCGGACGAACGCGGTAATCGTCCGCGTTGTTATCGACCTCGATTGCGTTTGCTGGCTGGCGGAGGGAGGAGAGGTTCCCCAAGAGCGCGACGTTACGGCGGATCGTTTCGTTTCCGATCGATATCGATTGGCTTCCAGCAGTTCCTCCGAATGCTTCCTCGAGACAGTTATTATGCACGCGGAAACAACGAGCCTTCTGCATGATACATCAAAGCGTTGTCTGATCAGTGACGGGTCTGCTCCACTCGCTCGAGGGTCCTCTGGTCTTGCGCGCGGCTGACCACGCGACACTGACCTCCGCCTGCGTGTCGTTTCGTGGCTGACACGCGCGTCAAAAGACTCGCGGGAAAAAAACGTTTCGAACGTACCAGCCGATAGCTCGTCGAGCTGGCTCGTTTGCATGCTCTCCGGCCTCGCTGAAATATTCACGCCCACGGGATTAAACGTAACGTTCAATCGTCGAAATCGTGTTTATAGGCGCCCGTTGGGTCCAGGGGTGCGTGAAAATTCGTTGAATACTGAAGATCGCCGAAGGGACGAACCCGCGTTTCAATCAAAGGGCGCAGTTAACGCGACGGAGCCGCCGTTTCGCGTCGCGTTGGAACGCTCGGCTGTATCCTCGACGTGGCTGCTCGAATAATTTCAGAAAGTCAGGGGAAAGAGCGGGAGCGAGATAGAGAGAGGAGACGGAGCAGAGGTTGGCGTTTACCACCGGCATGCCCATCGCTGCGCACGTAAATACGTTCGAAGCGCGCTTACAGCGCGCGGGCTGCACAAAAGTCGGTAAATTCGCGGTCGCGTGTACCTGCCCTGTTAATATTTCAATCAAACGTACGGTTTTGTTCCGGCGGAATTACCGTCGCGGCGGGATAAGCAGAAATTACCATGATTTCTCCTCAGTCTAATGGCCTTTGTTCGCAGTTGCCCCAACTATGCCAGCGGCAAAAGCGCCGCGCGATCAGCTGCGCCAGCCTCGAACCAACCGCACGCTAATTGTGAATCTCGTTTCGCCGTGGCTGCGGCCATTTTCCGCGCGCGAACGTTCGCCTGCGATCTTTTCCATTTGATCGTTCGCGACGGATTTCGAGGGAACGCGCGCGGAAACGCAAGCGTCGCGACGCTCGCGACTAAAGCTCTGTTCCCCGCGTTGCAATTAGAAATCGAGAGGCGGCGCGATCGAGCAGTTCCGGCGCGGCCTTCCGGATAAACGAGCACAGAAACTGGCTCCTTTCGCTGATAGGTTTATTGGATTTTCCGACGGTCTGCCCTTCACGGAAGCGCATTCGTCCCGTCAAGGCGCGATTCTCGAAGACGCGATCACAGTCGAGCGAAGTCAATTAATTACGAGAATCGATTTTAATTTTCGCCTAGAGGGAACCGATTCGTTCCCACCCTTTCTCTGCCATAACTTTGTGGCAGTTCTCCAACATCCTACACTAGAGGGACAGTGACGCTCACCATTTCCCGCGAGCAATCGTTTGCGTCTCCATTTCTGTATATAGAATTTTCCTTTTCTGAGATAGCCTTACCGATGAGTCCACTAGCAGGCCCAGGACGACACGTTCTTCCCTTTCTTTTCTTCCTGTCCCTTCTCTCTCATACTCACGGCGACCTGAAGCAACGCGCTTCAACTTCTACACTCTTTTCTTCTACTATTGTAATCGTGCGAAATAAAAAGAAATTTTACTGTCTTTCATTTTCGAGGTCCAATATTACATTGCCCTTTCAACTGCCTCTTCGAGCTCGCGTTCATCCCTTGTTTCTTAGCCGCGCGACGCTCGCTGCACATGGCGTTACGAGAAACACGCGCCCCGATCAAGTTTCTTACACTATCTTCATTCCATTGAGAATCGTTTCTACACTCGATGATCGAAAAAGTCTACGTTGCAATTTGCCACGCGCTCGATCCATGACCGACAGATTTACCGAAAGGGTGTTGCATCCGCGCGCTACCCTTCCGCCGGAAACGATATGCAAGCGTGGCTGCCGATATTAAAGTACGCCATGGATGCAGCCGACCCACGTCTGCCTGATCTATTGAATAATGCACGGCTGGGAGTAATAAGTTTCGACGAAGCAACGTTTCCCCGAAAGTGGATGCTCAGAAAAGAATCGACCGCGCGCTTTGCCAAACAGAATATGGGATTAGGAGGCTACCTTGGTTGATCGCATCCAATGTGGCGACGGTCCTCGAGGTTCTTCGTGGCCGGTTTAATACTCGCGGACCATCGAATCAAGCTGATACCACGCGATCGATACGTTTCGTTCTCCAAACTTTTCAGATTTCTACGCAAAAGTACTCGTTTAACGATGGTTCTAACGCGATCGATGTGTTTCTTATAGCTGCGCCCCGCGAAACACGAGCTATCTCGTCTTTCGATTCGCGAGTATCGACGTACGACAGAAAATTCGAGCGCCATCGAGGACCAGCGAAAAAGTAAGGTCGAAGCGCGCGAGTGTAAACTGGTAATCGGGTTATTCAAATATCCGGGGCAGAACTTTTCTGCCCCGGATGCGGACGCGTTTACGCGTGCACTCAAAGTGAATTCACCAGTCGCGAGTCGAGCTCGGCGTACCGTGTAACATCTTGAAAACGCTAATCGATATTTTGCGGAACCCGTTCGCTGGCTTCCCCTCGTTCCGTCGCGTTCCTGATTATTTCCTCGCCTCTCGAATCCTTTCTTTCCCAGCGTCCGTTGCTTTGTTATCCTCCCATTCGCGACCGCGTAAAAACCGTCGACGGTCAATGGAACTCGATAGTACCGGGCCGTTATTATTTAACGACGCGATTCGTTCGATCGCGCGGCAGGAACGGCAATATTTCCCCGGGAGGTATGGAATTCAGTGGAATTCCGGCCTGGACGGGAAATACAGGAACTCGAACGGAGTTGTAGATATCGCGCTGTAAGCAAAACGGGTGCTGGTCCACTTTGTAGAACGGAACGAATAACAGAAAACGCAATGCTCGTGAAATTCACCGAGTGAAACCCCGAACTCGATAGAATACAAATGCACAACTCTTTCTCCGCGCGGTTACAGGAACGCGCGAAACCGAGCCGGAAGAATTTCCCAGCCGGGGTGGAGCGCGTTTAATTTCAATTTAATCTCGCAAAAACTCGATACTGGTTATGTTCGACGTCTTGCTACGAATTTATATTTGTCGAACCACTTCTTCCCATCCGCGCGATCTTTCCCCGTTACGGAGCTCGTTCGTTCAGTTTCATATCCATTTCCCTTGTTTCAAACAGCTCGAATTATTTGCGTCGATCGGCGCTCGCGCGCTTTCGCAACATCAAACAGACCCACCGTTCGCCAGGTTACACTTTTCACGCTACGTTCGACGGTTCTCTGGTTAAACTTCAAACGATCGTGACTAGTTCCCTCTGCGCTATCGCAACAGACGCGCCCCTGTATTTTTTCCGCTCCTCTTTCGAGTCCGCGTTGAAGTGAATCGTGTACAATTAACGGCGGTTCCTGGAATAAAGTGTCTTTGACCCAGTTACCTCGCCATCCCGTTGCAACGGCGTGCTCTACGTTGGCGCGAGGCTTCAACGAGAACGAATTTCGAATCGCAACGATCTCTGTGAGAAATAAAAACGGAAGATCGAGCGAAATCCCGACGTGTCTGAAAGATGCGCGCGGAGATTAGACGCAGGATTCGACGACGAGTTTCACCCACGGCTGGAAAGAAAACTCGACGACGATAACGGGAATGCGCTTGATTAGACGAGCGTCATTAACGCGATCAACTCCGTAGGGGATCGAGTGCGCGCCGCTTGATGAATTGTTAGCGTGATTCGCGATCGATCGGCAATATCTCGCGGCCAATATGTGTACGGCGTCGCGCGATCGAGCTGTGTCGACTGTTTGCTGTACGGCAATCTCCACGGGCGTGGATACCCTCAGACGAACCCTAAATCAAAGATCGGAAATCGATCGTCGTGCGGAACCACGGTGACTCGTATTTGCGCGCGATTATACATATTCGAGCAGTATGCGTTCGAATGCGTGCGCGGGTGTACGCGTTTATCGCGCTCCGCTGCTTTTCGTCGGTAATCGAGCGTCCGTTAGTGTAAATTTCCACGCGACGATACGACTACGACGACGACGACGACGACGACGACGACGACGCGAATCGGCCACTTTCTCGCGGCCCATCCGGGCGACTGATTTAATTAAAAAATCACGACGACGTCCAACGGCCGGGATGCAACGGTTGTCTCGTTATCGCCGTTAAACGGCGCCGTAACAAGGTTCTCGCGCGCCACGGAAAGGTAATGTTTAGCTGACGAGAGGGACGTTTTTAATTTCGCGTTAAACAGCGTTTTCGTATCGGGCCTGGCGGTGACGCGTCCGCTCGGAACGCGCGCGCGATGGGATGACAATGTGTATTCGGTTAATTCCCCATCCTCCCCGTGTTGCTCCGCGTTTTTTCCCGGCTCCCCTTTTTCGGGGCGTATTGTAATATTTGCAAATAAATGGTTAATTCAATTTCGCGCGCGACGCCGACGCGTTTGCCCCTTCCTTTTTTCCACCCCCTGTCTTTCCTTTTTCTCGACGAACGAACGAACAGAACTGCGCGGCGGTGGAAATTCCCGTGGATACGCGACGCGTTTCCTCTCGTCCGCGAAAAGCGGAGGCCGCGTTCCAACGAAAGAGAGTTCTATCGGCGCGAGAGAGTTATTTAATTTTCAAATTACACGTCGCGGAACGTAAACGCCACCCATTTGAGAAGTTGGCGAAAGTTGGACAGCGCCAGAGCCGGCTGAAAGTTCGGTGGGAACCATTATTACGCGGCTCTACGTTTGCCAGGGATTTCATTAGCCAAGATAATGAACAATTTTATAAATATACAGCCCACTCGGCCGTGCCGGATACCGTGTCCGCTCTAAACAGAAACGAACGGCCCCCGAGTTTCGCTGAAAGCATTCATCTATTTGCTCGATAATCCCTTCATCGCGGATTAACAACTTCAATTATCAGCCACCGTTCCATCGAGTTTCGCGGGCAAAACCTTCGTACGGGGACGCGCGAACTTACATCGATCGGTCGCTCGACGATTTACGCGATCGATTCGCCGCCGCGCTGTTTCAATTCGCCCCGCCTGGGCCGAAACGCGTTTACCGTATGGTCGATTTCCATTAGCCGCTCATCGGGACGTAGGAGCGAACCCGTCGACGGGGAAAAAGCATCGATTTCGATGGTCGAGCCGCGACGCTGTTGGTCCGCGTCGCATCCCCGTGAACGAGCGCGAGATGCCAAAGAAATGGAACCGCGTCGACGATATATCTTAACCGAATTGAACTTGTAGAGGCAGAGGCCACACGGAATTCAATCAGGGACGCGATGTTTTACCGTGGAATCACCGCCGCGTTTCCACTTATCCCCCGTTTTATTACTCGTGCTCGAGCGGGGGTGAAGAAAGGAAGGGGACCAACAACGAGCGATCCGCGTCCGGCGAACGCTCGTACGACGAGCTTCCGGCGTGTTTCCCGGCGATCAGCCGTTTCGTGAAAAATAAGCCGTCGAACCGTTTGTCGAACCGCGACCGGCTCTCCTCGACAGCGCAAATACCCGCGTTGGACGCGTAACAACGCTGATGTTTGCTCGGTGGCCGTAGATGGCTGGGACGCGGCGTCGAGACGCGCGAGAGCACGGGAAACAGCGCGAGAAGGGTTGCGCGCATCAGCGCGCGGCGGTTTTTCAAACGCGAGAAAATCCAGTCGAGCAATTTCTCGCCGCGAGAGACGAGCGACGAACGAGGGAGGGGAAAACGCGAAACTTTGTGTTAATTGATGCTTACTTTGCGAAACAAAGGAGAGCGAGTAATTGAAGTCGTTAAAACGCCGCGTATCGTTAGCCCAGTCAGTTTTTTTTTTTTCTCCTTTTTTTTTGGAGCCGAACCAGTTTCTTCGCCGTCGACTGTTACGCGTTATGGGCTGATGGTTTGTTTATGACCCCTCGTCGGGTGTGTTCGAGCCACGATTTCAGGCTTAGCGCCACGCTAATTGCTCGTTCTAGTCGTACGAGCCGGGTGGCGCAATTTGCGCCGGCGAACTTCGGAATTTTAATTAAAGAGATTCGAAATTTATGCCGCGAAATTTTACAAACTTCAAAGCAGCAGAGTGAAACGCGAAAATTCCGACGTTACGGCCACGAAACTCGCGACGCATCCGCCGCGAGCTTGAATGGAAAATAAAACGGATAGGAGGATAAATTAGACCGTCCTCACCGCTCGAAACATTTCAAAATCGTCAGACATAACGTTTTCGCCGCAAGTAGGGTAGAATTCTTTTGCCGTGGCGACGCGAACTGCTGGTAAAACGAAAGGAACGCGGTCGAAACGGGGGAGGTTTCAATACGGTCGCGCAACGACCGCGACATAATTACGCTTCGCTAACGGAAACCGCGAGGCTATCGACGCGGGCTTTCTCGAGCGTTCGACGCGCGTGGGTGGCGTAAATTCCATTCGCGATCAGACGCACGCGAAAGCGGATACACGGATACGAACGAGCGTTTCGGAGGAGTCGATACGGCCGCGTTTCCACGACACGGCAAGGGCGAGGCGCGCGACGATCTACCGATACATATTTCTTTCGAACCAGCCCCGCGGGTGCGCTCCCTTTCCGTTGCGATTGAGCCGCTGAAATTATTAGGCTCCTCCTTTCCGAGATCCACTCCCATTGCCCGCGAGCATTCTCTCCACCGTCCCCACGGTCCTCCGTATTTTGCAACCCCCTCTTGATCACCGCACGGTTCCGTTCAGCCGGAAACCTCCGCTTCCGTTCCCTCCTTCCACGGGTGATTTAGGAAAAGCGTACAATGGACGCGAAGTTTCGCCAATCGTGGCGACGTAGCGTTGCGCCAACAAAAAGCGTGGTCTCGATGAATTACGAGCGATCGAGACGAACAAACAGACCGACAGCCGCGTACGAAAAAAGGAGCGCGAGCCCTAGAAACGCGAATCGTGCGTTTGCGCGACCCGTGACCTATCGCGTGCGTGCTGGGGAAAAAAACGCGAACGGTTGTCGAGATTGAATTTATTAAACAGTTAGAGTCGGAGGAGAAGGCTCGAGGGATAGGAAATATGCAAATGCCGCGGTTGGGGGGAGGGCGAACGCGAAATCAAGTGGTTCTCTCGGCAAACGAGGCTAATTCCGCGAACGATTTCGCTGAACGCCGACCCGAAGCCGTTCCGAAGATTTCCACCGAGGAATTATCATGCTCGCACGGTTCTCGAGAGCGCGTATAACTCGAGTGGAATTTGCAGTTTTTCCTCTACCTGCGCTCTCTTAAGATCTATCACTTCGACAGCCGGTGAATTACGATCCCCGTTAAAGCTCGCCGACCTGGATCGGGACGCGGCTTATATTTCGCGATTCTTAAATAATAAACGACGTCCGATCGGGAGCACGGAATTAAATCTGGAAAGGAATTCCGCTCGCGGAACGGCAGACAGGGATTCGAAATCCCATCCAATAAACTGGGAGGACGATTCTTTCGGGCTCTGCTGGCGCGCGCTGCATATATCGGACGTGGACGGGTTCTGTGTCAAAATACGATTAAACTGCATGTACCGTTAATCCTCGTGTCGCGTCCATTAGCGTCGGTGCAGTCGCGAATTTGTTCATTCGCGATCGCCGAGGAACCGATAAAGCAGAATTTACTCGCGGCGCGGTGCCGAGCCCGCGCAGATTACCGCGGCCCCCGGTGTTTACGCACAGGCTCGAACGTGAAATATAATTCACAACATTTAGGCAGCTCGCGAAGAACGCGCAAACACGCGATACGCGGCCCTGCGCGCGCTCGCTCGCGCGCGATATGTAACGTATCGCGTGAAGCAACGAGGCCAGACAGCGGCGGAGATAATGAAACGTAATGTATAACCGTGTGCCTGTCCGCGTGCACATCCATCCCCCCGTAGGACGCGTACGGTCGCACGAATACGCGTACGCGCGCTCCTGTTTCGCGACCCGTCAATTTTCCGCGCCTGGCGACGTCGAACTTACAGGTCTCGAACGTCAATCGGGAAAAATCGCCTCGCGGACGAGGCGACCTTTACTTTTGAACGATACTGTAACTGCGGCCATATTACTTAATAACGATGAAAGATGAATTATTCCATCTACGATAATGGAATGACCATTAAAGCAAAGTAGATTCAATTGGAGCGTACCGCGCGCGGAAAGGGTTTTAAATGGTAGGCATGATAAAAATTCCTCCCCGCGGAATAAGCGTGGCGAACGGGGGTTCCCGGGATCGATTCGGCCGCGCGCTCGCCGGCACCCGGGCGAAATGCAAATAAGCATTATCATTATTCAAAATTATTTCGTAAAAACTTAATCACAGCTGCGCCGCGAATTTCTCGGCGCGGAGGCGGCGGAGGCGGCGGCTGGTGCATTATTCATGCACGGCCGCGGCCTAGGCCGGCCGCGATTTTTGCAATTTTTATTATCCTTGGAGAAATGCACGCGGGTGATCGCGCGAGAACGGCAGGGCGCGTAATTAGAGTGTGCGGGCACGCTCCGGGGCAGTGGAGCGTCCGCACGGTCGTTCCGAAAGGGGTCTAGCGCGAAAGGGGTCGCGATACGGCCCCGACGCGGCTTCGACCGCCTCGAGTGGCCCGAGCCCCGTACGTAAAACAGAAACGAGACGCGTTCGTACATCGCCGCGTAATCTCGTCACCGGCTAATTGGCTTACTTATGGCGCGGAAACGGCGACGGAGCGGGTTCGTTAACGCGGCTTATGAGTTCGGTCCACAATAACTACGTCGGGTAAGTTCGCTCGCGCCGGTGTCCCAGCCGAGATAAGATCGATTAGGTGCTGAAGTAACCGAAGAAGGATCGTCCTTACCCGCGTACCACTCGACGACCGAATTAAATTAGACTCCGCCGCTCTCTCATCCTGTACCCGTCAACTTCCCAGCGTCGCGCGAGGGCTGCTAAAGCATCTCGTTACTCGCGTCCTCGTCCCGTGCGAATACGATAAGAACGAGTCCGTACGGCGCCGCCTCTTTCGAGCTTAGGGGAGAGACGGGGTGATTGCGGGTAGATCGAGCGTGAACGATCGCGTATAGGGTCGCGTCGATGCGAGGGATCGGGACAGTATTCAGGGTCGACGGTAACCGCGGCCTTAGCGCGGTTTAAGGGTGGATATCAATTGGTGCGGAAGGTGGAAATTTCAGTGCACGGCACGGCCGGATAATTGGCCCGTGGTACGCGCTACTTTGACGGAAATATTCCAGCCTGTTGTGCGCAACGCCGGTGCGTGTATCGGCACGATTAATACGCCCGCCTGTTTGATGCGTTTGCGGCATTTGCGGCCGCCGTGGTTATCCGTCCATCTAGAAAGTTTGTTTGCCGATCGAATCTGCTAATTCTATTAGTTAAGGAATTATTGCCGGCCGCTCTGTCGCAGTCCTCGTGTTTGCTCGTCGCGATTTCGCGATACGGAAGTCTCATCGGGCGAAACGTTCGGAGAACAGGGGACGCTAAGCCACGATACCATCGACGCGAATACGTCTTCGCGTTTAACCGGCCGACAAATCATGCTTAAGTGCGTCGCGTCGCCGGTAAACACGACACGAGCATGCGAATAAGTTATTTTCCCGGCGAGCCACGAGGTCCTAGCTTTTAGCTTCCGTGCGCGGTCTCTCATTTGTGTACCGCGTAAGCGTTTCCTTCCGGATTTTTATCGACGTCGTTGCAAAATCATCCACAGCTCTGACTCGATTCCTTTCGTAATTTCAAGCGACGCGCTCGTCGATCGATCCAGTCACAGGCCAGATTGACGAGCATCAATTTTCACGTGACTTGCAATTCGTCGCGATCCCAGCCTGCCGGTTCGAGCACGGTTATTAAACGATTAGAACCAGCGACGGCGAGAAATTCTGTAACGACCAACAGGATTTATCATCGCCCAGTGGATTGAACGACTCCGCGATCGAATTAAGAATGTCAGGTATCGCGAAATCTGAATCGGTTCGACGCGCGCCATTAACCGAATACCGAGTACAATCGGTCCATCGATTCATCCTCGAGTTATAGCTAATGAGCCGTTCCACGGCTGGCGTAAATCGACGGCACGAACCGCAATTCATTCCGACGGTGACGCCATTGACAAACCTTTGACGCATCGCGGGGTGCTCGTGTTTGTCCGCGGCACACAGGCGAACCGTAACTTTATGCGGAGGAACAGCGGCCATTATACGAAACGAGCGCAAACGAGACTCGACTGAAACGAACCAGTGCGATTCCGGCCTCCCTCGGTGTTGTCGTTAACTGTTTATGTAAACATCCGCGAAATTGGCTACCCTCGAAACGCTCTTTTGGAAACGTCACGTTTAATTAAACACCACCCCCTGTCGTTGCGACAATTGGCTCCGCGACGACGAAGGAGAACCGCGAGGTTCGCCCGGTTGCGTCTCGCGTTCTCCGAAAGAATAATACACTCTGACGAAACTGGGTACGCGTTCGGTCTGTTTACAGGACGAAACAGCGGGAGATGAGATTCCTCGATAACCGTGCTCGTTAATGAGTTACTTGTTCAAACGTGGAACTATCTCACGACGCGTTATTAGCGGGGATTTATCAGGATGCGCGGATAATTATAGCGACAGGAAGAATTGCTCGATTCGCGAACGGGAATATTGCGAAACTGGGCCACCGTACAATTCCGCTTCCACGAACCAGATCGGATCTAATCTGGATGTTTTTATGGAACGTCGAGTTCAGTTGGATCCCGATTACTCTCCTAACGTCGAACGCCGATACGCTGCTCGAATCTTTGCGTCGCGCGACGCAGTCGGACATCCGAAACTTTCCAACCACCCACCCGATCTATTTGCGAGACGATGAAAACGCGAAATTGGCATTCCATTTAAGACCAGTCGCGCGTGAATCATTTCAGCCTGGGTATCGCCTGTTGGACGTATACGCCAGCGAATTCTTAGTTCCGCATACCTGAACCGACTCGTAAATTACCTTCTCGAACGACCCGGAGAAACGTTGTCCCCCGTGGAACCGCGTTCTCATGGCCGGCGATAAAACGACAAGCAGTCGCGATTCAAATGCGACAGGCTCGCTTAATTTGGCGCGGAAGAGATAATCCGGTCGAGAGGCGACCGCGAGTCCTCCTTCGAGCGCTGGCTGATTGATAAACGAAAGGATACGACCCCGCGGAGTTTCTCCGCGTTTCTCGCCGGACGCAACGGGAATATTTTACGCAACCTACGCACGATCTCTGCCCCGCCGTTCGCGAGCTGGCATTTCGAGCGTCTTATTTACAACGCGCTCGCCGTTACTGCGGTTAAATATCCGAACGGCCGCGATACGCGGGGGTTATTAATCTTCCTTGAGAGGCGAAACTTTCGATACGGAGTTGTCCATTTATTTCCCCCGCAGCGGCAACGGGGATGATCGATTCGCCCGCGAGATTCCTCCCAGCGAGCTTCGTAAACGAGCGATCGCGCGTACGACTGGAACCACCGCGTCGAGAACGGGTGGATATCGTTTTTCCCGGCTCTGTTTGCACCGCGGGAGAAACGTTTACAGAGAGAAAAGCTCCGAGGCGTGTCGGTTCTGGCCCCCGTCGAACGCTTATTCGACGCTGGGAATGGAGGAGCGCCTTGGACCGAGGGTGCGCCCGTTCCCAGCGGAAATTTTCAACGAACTTCCATAACGCGGAATCGGATAATCGCGGGCGAAACGATAGCCGCCTCGAACCTTCGCTCATACCGCGAAGGCACAGTCAGTTTTGGGTCAGGTCGGATGAATCGGGTTAGGCAAAGTTAAGTCGGGTTAACCCGCCGTTTCCCCGCCGCCGCTTCCGTTTTTCCGCTCCGAGCGACGATCAACTCCGGCAACGAGAACACCAGAGAGTCTGATTATCCTTACGCGTTACTTAAGCATACTTCCGTTTAGTTTTATTTAACTCGGACTAATTAAGAACTCCGTTATTCCAGTACAGCGCTGCCTTCCCGGTGGAACTGCGCGCAGCCCGTTCGAAACTCCCAGAGTGTTCTCTCTCGCTCTCTCTCTCTGTATTCTCCACTCGAAAACTCCGCGCCGTTCTCGCTGCTTACGCTCCGCGAAACTTCACCCCCGCGACACGATAACCGCCTTTAAGAACGTTCGATGTAAACGCGCGCGGCGCGAGGAACCGTGGCGGTCCCGATGTACTCGCGGATTGTTTCAATTCTAGCGGAAGATCGCTTCGTTTCTTGACGGAGATCAACTTTTAGATACACTCTTCGTCCGTTCGTATCGACGCGTTTGAAGGAACGCGATATTTTGCGCAGCCTCTCGATTGCGAGCTCGCACCGAAAGACGAAACCTTCCTCGTCCTCGATCTCAATGAAACTGGAGCGGATCCGCGCGTAACGATCGGGACAGCCGCGAAAGTCGATCAGGCGAAAAACATCGAATCGAACACGAGGATACAGATTACAACGAAATTAACGAGGAAACTCTCCGCGATAATGAACGGACAGCATTATAAAATGTTCGGGAAACAACGCGGGTAACTCGATTCCAGTCTTGTCGAGGAACGATCCCTCTTTGTTCGCGGAATCTGTCGATGAACTCGCGTTTCTTCCTTCGGAGGAGGAGCATCGAAACTTAGTTAATTTCCGACCGACAATTATCGAATTACCGCGATCAATACTGCGGCGTTCGACTGGGAAGTCGACTGGGATGGTGTCTGTCCCTTTTCCTCGTTTAATAATGCATAAGGAACACGGGCGAACTAAGTTCTTCGCTGTTTATTCTGTTTATCGTCCGCTTCGCCCCGTTCTAACTAATACTTTTCACATCCGAGGGAAATTTTCGAGTTCTCGGGGACATGCAAAGCGCTCTGCTTCGCCACCTCGCGCCAACTCCCCGGGACGGGTCAACAAGAACAAGGAAGCGTCGGATATTCCTCGGGGAGGCGAGTCGTCGTGGCGCGCGTACCTCAAAGGGACAAGGACCAGGGAAGAAACGAGTCGAGTCGGTTCCGTCGCGTATTCCTTTCCGTTTGAGAGCTGGGATCGTTCGCCTTACGGAACGGACAAAGTCGGGGAAATCTGTGAGAGTGACCGTCCGGAGAGGAAGCACTCCGTGTGGAGTGCGAGCATCCATTTTCCTCCCTGGCAAAGGGGGGAAAGGATTGACGAACGGAGGTGACGCGTGCGGCGCCGTTACGCAATCGTAATCATGTTCGCGTACGGGATCCGATTTGTCGCTCTAATTCGAATTCTTTCGCGGAATTTTATACGGCACACTCGTGCGGGACGTGGAACACAGCGCAGCGCCGGTCCGGTTTCACAGCGAATGAAAATATTCCACGAGTTCGAGCGCGACTTGACGGAACGCGACGAGCATTCTCGGATAATTCGAAATTGGAATTCCGCGAGCAACGGGGAGCTGCGATATTCGCTCTTGTGCAACGCGATACCACTTGCGAGCGCGCAGCGTCCTGTTACGCGCGTTACACGCTCACGGGTCGATAAAACGAGCGGGATCCGTCCGATTGATAAAAATTGATGAGTTCCCGGCCGTCTCTGGTCGACGATACCGTCGCGTTCGTCCTAAGTTCGAGGATCGATCGGACTTGAGACGTCTTTAACGCGTTCCGCTAATTGTGACGCTAAGAGGGAAGATACGTCGGATCCTGGACGACGGAAACAAACACTCGTCGCGTCTCTAATTAAATCGTCGCGACTTGCACGGGACGAACGAGGACGAAGTTGCCTCATGTACACGCAATTAAATCGCAAAACGATAAAGCTGAACATACGCGCGACTTCCTTAATTAATCCCTGGCAGCAGCGACGATAACGTTTTCTCCGAGTTTCCACGGAAGACGCGTCAGAAAAATGGCCGAGCAGCAGAATCTGATTACCAACTGTAATTTATTTATGCAGCCTATTGCGTTAGCCTGCAGCTCGGCGGAGATAACTTTCGTTTAGAAATTACAGGAAATACCTGTCTCCGACGTCTGTCTGCGAAACAATAAAGGAATGGAGCAACAAAAATCGCACGTTCCACCAGCCTTATCGCGCTCGAACGGATCGCTCGATCGCTCGCCCGGCACGAGGAGACGTCTGCTCGTAACCAGCGACGTAACGCTCCAACTTGATTCATCTAATTCGAGCTCTCCTGGCGTCTCCCGGTCTGCTGCTCCCAAGGAGAGGCGCGCGGTCCAATTTAAGGCAATTATCTGGGGGGCGACAACCGGACTTTGCCAATCAGGAATTTGTATTTCCTCTGGGAGAGCGCCGCGCGAACGGTAATCTTGAAAGGAAGAAAGTTGCCCGCTCCCGGGGTGACGGAAGGGACGAACGACACGGGAAAAGTTCGCGTCACGCCGCCAGCCAGATCTTCCGCGGCGACGGGCGTCGATCCTCGAGATCTCGCGTCACCCGTCGCGAGGATCGGGTAATTAACGCGAATTCATTCGCGAATTATGAATCAGCCTGGCGGTATGCATCCGAGAACGCGAGTCACTTTCACTTTCGACCGGGGACCGAATGAGTCACGCGCGACCCCGGAGCTGGTTGCGCGATCATTGCGATACTTCGATTCAGGGGAAAAGTTTGCCTCGCATGATCGAGCTGGGGATTCTCTTTTCGCGCCGCGATACCAGCTGGCCCGGTTGAGACGATCCCCCGACTTCTCTCCACCGGTTGCCTCGATAAAACCACCCCCATTTCGCCGCTCCCGCGCCTGGGTCGATCGAGCGGCCGTTCTCTCGCGTCGAAATCAAACTCGAGTCTATCCCTCGACGCGTATACCGAAAATAACCGGACGGCGGTGATTGCCTCGCGTTACAACGTCGGGTTATCGAGGCGGGTCACGTCGCCCGATGATCGATAACTTCGTCACTTATCGCGTCGTAAACAGGGCCCCGTCTCTTTCTGGCCGACGGGCGAGCGTAACCGCGCCACTCCCTTTATTCGACGGGAACGATGGCAACGATTACGCTCTCTCGTGGCTGATCGATCACGCAATACGGTAATTACGTATCGCCCGCTAATGATGGAAAAGTGAGTTCGGCTGGGAGCAGCGAATTAGCCGTCCGCGTCTCTCGGCGGCGTCGATCCCGCTCTCCGGGTGCACGCGTGGCGAGGGAAAGACAACGGGTGTACGCGGTGATTTGTTCGTTTTCGTCTCCTTTTTTACCACGGGACACGCAACAGAGCCATTTGCCAGGCCGTGGATCGCTCGGATCGCGCGAGATCGTTCGCGTATTCGCAGTCGCGAGCGAAACTCCGCGGACCCTCTCTGGTTTTTTTCCAGGGAACAATGGGGGATATCAATCCGCGCGATCGAGCGCGATCGAGCGTCTCGTTGGAAAGGGAAACTTATCGAGGCATCGCTCGAGCCGCGAAATAATTTGCGCCCAAAAGGAGGATCGTTCTGTCGGTTGAATACGGTATCCGCCGCTCGAGGACGCTGGCCCTCTCGAAATGTACAAGTCCTTCTGGTCTCGCAGCGCGAAAATTTATGCGCATAAAATCTCCATTCGCGAGCGCTGACTTCCCTGGCGCTCAAAAAACGGGGGAAGAAAAATCAGCCGGACGGTTACAAACAAAAGCGTCGTTGGAAAATGAAAAAGTGACACGCGGTTGTGGGAAACAGGGAAACCAAAGAGATCCAGAGATTCGCGACGATTTCATCCGCGGAACGCGAAGCTTCTCCGAGCATTAAGTTCCGATAACGAGCGACGAGAATTTACGAACGGGAGATTTTTCATCGAATCGACGCGCACGCTCGCACTAAATTACCTGGGCAACGAACCAGCGACAAGGGTAGCAAGGATTCTAAAATATACTACTTTGGTCCGAATTATCGTTTGCTATCGATTAAAGGGGACAAGAGAGAAAGCGAGAGGATTTGTGCGACGACACGCGATAAAGAGGGTGATAGGAAAATGGTAATTACGAGGGTACATGTGCGTCCATTAAGGCCGCCGACCGAGCGTCAGGTGTTTATGATATATCAATCGCTATTGAGGCTCGAGACGCAGGATGTCTCAGGCACACGGTTGACCGCGACAGGTGATTTCACACCTTGACTGCCTCCTACGCGAATTAATCTGCAGAATGATACAAACCTTATCGAACTAATTCTACTTTGAAAATACGAGGCTTCAAGCTCAATTCTGTTAATCTTGAATCTTATCTTATTTTAATTCCATCGAACATTCCGTAACGGATGCAAGCGTCAGGTTGGCTAGAAAAATCGCAGTCGGAGAACGCTGGGAGCTGTGCTGGAAAACGCAGGAACGAGAGATAGAGGTGAACTCTGGTGTAATTAAACGGGACCACGTGTCGTTGGTCGTTAATATTGCAACGAATTAACCGGGCGCCACAGCGCCACGTTAATGTGTATCAATTGTGAATTAATAGGACGCGGCGTTGCGCGAGCGATGCATTTAACCGGCTACGATTTGGTCCTGCGTAACGAATTGCCGCGTTAATAACGTTCGCGCCGAGCGGTGTCTTTATTTCGCTGGGGAAGAGGTCGAAATGGTATTGCCCGGGCCTGGAACGCGACGCATTTGATTTTCGGCGAACAGCGGAGCGCTTCCGGCTCCGCGAGCCGTTCGTTGCGTTGCAAATATTTAAAAATTAGGAAAAAAAACTAGGATGGGAGTTGGTATTGGAGGTTCGAACGGAATTGTGTTAACATTTACGCGGGGAATAATATTTCAACGAGCTTGTTTTTTTTCCAGCTTAAATTTAATACGGAATTTTTCCCGTCTGCTGTTATTAATTCTACGTTTCCTTCTTTTTTCCCGTCTCTTTTTTAATGAACGCACGAGCGTGTACAGGTGGGTGAAATAATTTCCACGCAGGAACGTGAAATTCGAAATAAAAAATTCATCGTACACTCGCGCTAATAAAGAAATCGATTCGATTGTGAAAAGGTAAGCGCGTGCAGGGGCGGGTTTTTCGAGTACGCGTAAGGAATGCAGGACTCGCGAATGAGTTGCTGGCGTCTCCTGGATCCTGTGGGCCACGCGTTACGCAGGCGGTAAACAGGGGGGAAAAAAGAGCTGACTTTACCTCGTGCCAAGCGTGCCTGACCTTGCGCAAGGGATGCCGCACCTCGACGTTCCTCGTTTCGCCA
Organism: Xylocopa violacea; assembly: GCA_963969225.1. Classification (NCBI taxonomy): domain Eukaryota; kingdom Metazoa; phylum Arthropoda; class Insecta; order Hymenoptera; family Apidae; genus Xylocopa; species Xylocopa violacea. The sequence goes on along the minus strand of CAXAJV010000020.1, from coordinate 12,016,458 downwards.
TTCAGGCAACTTTTACCCCTTCGGAACAACCTAAAGCGAACCGTATAAAGGCGAGCGCGGACCGTGGAATTAAAGAACGAACCGACGTAACGAAACGAGAACGAGAATCCTGAAGAAATTCGCAGAAATCGGGGAAACCACGAAAAAACGGCGATTAAACGACGATCGATCCATCTGACGCGCGACCTGTCCTATCGCGCGCCACGCTCTTTCTCCCGGTGCACTTCGAATGCATCGCGTGTTGCATATTTGACGCGTCATACTCTGGCCGCGTCGAGGACAAAGCGTACGCTAATACAAGGCGAAAAGGAGCCGCGCGTAAAGCGGAACTGGCGCGACGGGTGCGACGCCCGGGAAGGAAACGAGAACAAAAGAGACACGGGGGTCGGCAGAAGTGTTGCTTTTATCTCGGGGTTTGATTGAAATCGCATCGAACCGCGCGGAGATAGCGAGAACCCTCGTCAGAAGGATCCCGCTTTGGCCGCGATAAAATTGAAAAACGCGACAGTTATCCAATTAAGGGAGCCTACGGACCCATCGGCGTCGAGATTGATGCAGATTGCGGTTTCTGATACGGGGACAAAGCGGCGGCCTGACGACCGCGAATGATTGCGACCCAGGACAGAGGAAAACCGTCCGCGAGAGAGGGTTGAACCGCGACGCACGGAGGGGTGGACGAAACTGGAGGAACAAGTAGGAGCGCGCGGACGACGGCAGGCGTCGATCCGCGTCGATGCGCCTGGCAAAACGCGATGCTCGCGTCGCAGGGCCACGGAGTTCCCACTCGTTCCTATAACGTTGAATTATTGTAGACATAATAGGGCTGACACCGCATCCAGCGCCCCTCCGCGATGGGTATCGCCGCAGCCGGTCCTGTACATTTACGGCCGTGGTTATTGACACTGTATTTCGACTCTCTCCTCGTGCTGCCAGAGAGCGTCTCTCCCTCTCCCCTCGCCCGTTGCATTGTGTACGGACGATGTTACACGCGGTCCACTGTGCTGGTAAACTTGCGCGGCTGAATTGACGGGACAAACAAATCCATCAGGCAGAAACGGGAACCGCGCGGGGCACTAACCCTGTCCTCCCTCCGACCATCCCCCGTCCTCCATTTGGCTAAAAGCCAGTCCGATTATTATTTCTGTCGCATTCGGGATGCTCACCCGGGTCCACTTGGAACTCGTGTTTCCTTTCGATCGGGGTTAACGCGAGCCTTCCACGGCGGTCGTCCGAAGAAATGGCCACCCCCCCCCCCTCGTTTGTGCCGCGCGAATAATATTTCTCGACCGACTTGTCGGGCTCCGATTCGATCGAGCCTCGCAGACACTTTCGGCTAATCGATTCGACGCGTATCTCGCCGGCCGATTTCACGGTTCCAAAGGGAAAGCGAGCACCCTCGGATGCGGCGTTACGTCCCCTGGCACGCGACGACGCCGATCGTCCGCAGGAAAATCGCTCGCGACTCGTGCGGACGGCGGTTCGTTCGGGATTTGGGGAGGATCGGAGGATATCTGTCAGTGCCCCGGCAATCGTTTCGCCGTCCGTCTCCTCCCGTACCCCCAACCCCCGCCCTCTTTTTCGCGTCGCTGCATGAGTCGCACAATTTCACTTAACTCGATTAAACCGCGAGGCAAGCGGTTTTTCCCCTCTTTTTCGTCGCCGCCCGGAACCGCTGCGGTCTTCGTGATTTACTTCCGATATTGCCGCCGGGACGATATTTTATCCGGGATTGAAAAACCCCCGCGATAGCGTGATCACGACGTACGGAGATACGCGTATCCAGGGGATGTGAAACAGGGCGGAAGAGGGACGCCGTGGGGATCGATCCTGACTCACGACGCGTATGACTTATCGATCGGACGGGACCGCGGGACGATCCGTCCGTTCGCCAGATGCATCTCTCGCGTAATTATGCGTTACGACTTTGCGCGACGCTTCGACGAATTGATTGGCACCCGAACGTCTATTGCGATCAAGCGTCACGCTCCGGGACGAGAGGGTAGTATAATATCTTGTCGGGTACCCGACGGCGAGTGTAATATCTCGAGTCACCGACGTAACGTCCGTTCAACCCCCAACTTTCGACATCGAAGTTACTTTAACCGTGAATCCGTGGGGTCGTTCGAAGCCTCCTTTCAAAAATTACAACCACGAGGTATCCGCGCGCGCGCGCGCTCCCAAACAACCCTCGACGCACCCCTCGGCCCGTAGCACGACCGCAGCCGCGTGCATCATTTATGGAACGAAAGAGCACTTTGAATTTCGCCCCCGTATTTCTATGGTGTTGTTCTAACTTCCACTTAATTATGCACAAAAGAAGAACGACCGAGGACACGCGCGCGCGTCGACTGGCTCGATGAATAAATAAAGGGGCGCGCTCCGAAATACGATTAGAGGTCCACGATGACGTTTTATCGGACGCGACGTGCTCGCTCGACCGCGAACTCGTCCGCCCTGGGCGACCCTCCTTCTCGTCGATGACTTCTCTCGTATCGAGCAACCCCCGCGCGCGTGCCGCGCGACGATCAACCCCTCGAGCAAATTCGCCGCGGGTAATTTCTGTTGCGTATCGCGTCGAAAAATGGTCGCGGCAGATAGGACTCTCGAAATCGACCGGCGAGATAATCGCTGCAACTTCCGGCAACACGCTCCCCATTAAACGTGTCGACACGCAATCGCGTTAAATCTTCGTGCTCCAGTTGCTTCTAATTACGACATCAATCACACGATTTTCTCTCTTGTCGTTTCTTACGTGCATGGGAACCATCGGGCGGCTGCATTTAAGTACTGTCGTGACCCCCGCGAAAAAGTGTTGCATGCGCGGGTTCTATAAAATTACGCGTGCTAGACGGCGCCCTAATGACTCGAAAGTACTTGTTGCAACAATCTTCCGCGGGCGGCCGTTCGTTCGCGATCGCGCAATTGATTCCTTACGGAAATGCTCGCCAAGTGCGACCAGTGCAACGGGAATCGCGTTAACAATCGGGAATTAGGAACGACCGAGTGGAACGGAGGATTCAGGCACCGAGGATCGTACGGGGGTAGCGGACACGAAGCGACGCGGGGCATTAACGAAGTTGTTTGCATCGGTTCGTAGAAAAATCGTCCCGTTTCGCAATTTCCATTCGCCCGTGCAACCCACGGGCCCGAGTGCAGCCGCGACATCGTTTCGCAACACGTACACGGCGTCGTTCAGCGGCGCGTGCTTAATTGCGACACGCTGAGACCGCGAAGGTGACTGTTCGCGGAGAGCGCGCTCCTCGAGCAGTCACTCGAACGTTGGCTGGCGCGGGGCGAACGAGTGCGATCGTTCGTGTCATTCGATTTAGCTAAACGCGCACGATGGAAGGAACGGCCCGTAAATTGCGTTAAATCTCGAGCACCAGCCGGCTGCGCGTTCGCTTTCGTTGCAAAAATCTGCCCGCCGCTGCGTCGCTGCCGCTGCCGGCGATGCAATCAACGCGGAGGCGCGGATAGGACGGCTTCGCACTTTGACATTAAGCGGCACGCGGAATCCGGGTTGGCCTTTTAACCGTGGGAGAATTTCGCGCGAGCAGGATCAGTGCCGGAGCACGGTTAGAGAGCCGGCTGATTGGACTTGTTTCGATTCGTAACGCGTTTAATCGAGTTTGTCATTAGCCGCCGCGTTGATTTTCGGCCGCGCGACAATTAATGCGACGGCGCGCGGCGTTCGATTACAAAAATCGCTCGACGCCGGCCGTTCGCGTACTCGCGGGGGCCTCGACGCGGCGCTCGAATTCCCAACTCCATCGACGCTCGCGTCCTCGTTGACGTAATGAAGTCGAAACGAATTTTCGGAGCGCTGCGCCGGTCTATCGCGCGCGCGTTACGCTCGCGGAGGCCCGCGACGCGCCTCGATAAACCTATCGAATACCCGCGGAACCCGTTACCGTTTAACGCTGTTACCGTAATTGCGCCGCGCACTCGTTTCGAGCGCCGCGCTCCTGGAACTGTAAAATATTTGCTGATCGATTCTGCCGCGCGTAATTGAAAGCGCGGCAGGGCTGATCGTAAGGCGAACGAGAGGGCGGACGGCTCGATGGATCCTCCGTCGCGAGGATGTGCCGGCTAATTGGTCGTCCCCATTAATTGGAAGCGTCCCCGTCGTAAAAACGGTCCACCCGTGGCGGCCGATCGGCGAGCTCGTTGCGAACAGCGGACGGTTTACCGCGCGAAATTAATCAGCCGGTGGATCCAGTTTTTCCCAGCAATTTCAAACGTTTAAGTTGCTCCAAGTATTCCAGTACACGTAAAAGTAGGTTCGCTTCATCGCGGCGAGTCGGACGCGTGAGAACGCAACCACGCGCCCTATTAGTCTGCGAGATTACCTTCCGCGCGGGAGCTTTCTTACAATGCTGGCTTACTTTTCCACGCGGCTCCAGCGCTGCGGAAAATTGAGACGCGCCGGTTATCAGCCACCGTCACGAGCGCTGGCAACGATTTTAATCTCGTTCCAACGCGTCGACGAACAGTTGACACGAAAGCATAACCACGGAGAGACGCATCTCACAGTCGTCCGACCAATATCGGTTTCGACCACTTTGACTCGAACGTTGCAGTTCCTTTAACCACATTTAACACGTTCCTTCGCGCCACCCTCCCGCCCACACCCCTTTGCTCTATTTCATTCTCTATGACGCTCTCCATTCTCATTCGTTCCATCCCCGGTTCGAGAACCCTCTCTTTTATAATTTTCTTCCCAACCCGAGCCAAGCGGGATCCTATAAGTCGCAATAGGGGAGTCTATTACAAAGAGGATCACTTCTGTAATTTGAAAACCCGTTTGATAAGCTTCCTCGGCTTCGAGCGCCTTTCGCGTCCCTTTTTTCCCCCCGACATCCATCCGATCCACCCGCGTCTCGCCCATCCCCCTCCGTACACTCGGCAATTCCACGCCAATCTATCGTTTCGATGCTCCGCTTGTCGTCTCTCCCAACGAAAGGCCAATTGTTACTTCAACCTCGCCCCCCTTTCCATCCTTCCACCCTTCGCGTCTTCTCCTCCATTGTGCCCGCCTCGAGTCCCGCTAAATACGATTTCCAAACGGGGGAGGCACCGTTCGACTCGTCCGATCCGTTCATCCCGCGGAGGTATTCATTTTTCAATCGGTTATCGCGCGGATCGGCGCGGACGTCGCGGCCGTGGAAAAGCGTGGAGGCTCGCGCAGGATCCCGCGTTGTTCCCGGGAATCAATTATTTAAATTGGTCTCGAGGCGAGGAGCATCTCGGAACGAGCGTAATAAATTAAACGTCGCCACACCCCCCACGGGGCCTGGGCTCGTTCGCCGGAGCATCCGATCCGCCGGCATCGGAGAGTTCGACCGAGATATCGGGGTTCTCGCGCCGGCAATCCACGCCGCTCTCGAATGTCTAATCCGGCTGGCCGGCTCTGGCTGTTCATTTCCCTGCAATTTCGATTTCACGACCGAGTCAATTTTGTTCTCCGTCCGACGCCGCTCCTCTAACAACCTCCGTCCCCGTTTACCGCCCGCCCGACTACGTTTCCGCCTTCCTTTCTCTCGGTCTGTTTCGCGAGAACGTACGCGCCAACGATCTACACGCTGCCGCGTGTCTGCGCGCACGCCTGCGTCCCCTCCGCGTCCCTCTCGCGCGCTCCTGCACAGATGCGTCCAGAGGGAGGACCCGCGAGGGTGAACCGAGCTCGTTTCACGCTCGCGCGAACATTATCGAGAGACCGGTTGAGAGACTCTCGCCTCCTGATCCTCGTTTTTTTTTCCTTCCGCGCCGCACTCCCGCCCCGTTAAACGCTCGCCAGGGCTGGTTCGATTTTTCACTTTGCGAAAGGATTAATTCGCTCGGCTTTCACGCGGCCGTCCCGCGGAAGCATCGCGTTGCATTTTTCATCCGGCCGACGCTCCCCCGCGCTGGAGCCAGCGGAGAACTTATTCCCCGCCGACGCGGATCCATTCGTTTCTCCGCAGGATGTTTGCCAGCCTGTCGTCCCGTCCGCGCGGAAGAATCGCCGGGACGAGCGGAGGGGGCGAGCGCGATTACGCCGCGAGCAAAAAGATAATCTCCGCTCCCGTCGTCGTTAAATATCACCGGCTGGAAGAATTGGCCGCGTTTCGAAGGTTACGATCGAAGGACAAGGGACTAATCCCGTCCTTCCGCTCGTTCCACGACGTCTATTTATCCGTTGTCGCGGCGCACTCGCCTCGTGAATCACGCTAATTAGCGTTTTCGGGCCGCGTAAGACTCGAAAGGCAACGCTGACGCGACGTAACTAACGAGTCGTCCCGTTCGTCAATTATCCGGGACTTAATTCGAGGCGCAGCACCGACGATCAGAAACGCGAGGAATTACCGCGCGACGTCTCGTCCTCGAGGCTCGCGCGGATAACGCGGAAGTTCGCAGCTGGAGGGGTTCCACGCCACGGACGGCAGCCGCCGCGACGCCGTTCCGAGAATGCCGCTCGTCTCCGGAAGCTGTCGCGCCAATAAATCAAGAGACATCTGCGACTTCTGAGACACCTTCGCCTGGGCGGCCTCGTCGTCACGTACGGAGCGTCGTCCTCTTTCGCTTCCTACTGCAGAACCGCCCTTCTTTCGACCGTCCTATCGTTCTCTCCACCCCCGCGATTCCTCCTCTCGGATTCGCCCAGCCTCCAAGCGTTCACCCTTTTTCGTCGGGCGAAACTAATATTATAGCTTCCCCTCTGGCCAGCATACTTTCGCGAGCGGTAAACCGTCGGAACTGGAGCACGAGCGGGAGATAGAGGAAAGAAGTTTCGAGGGGGGTAACTCCTGATACACTTCGGCTATGTGATTGGGTGCCAGGGATACTGACCCGGAGATACACTTTGATGTAATTTTTCTGTATTGCTTCACCGACAGATTCCTCCCCCGCCCTCTGCTCCTTCCTTTTTTCTTCAGCCCCGCTGAAAGCTCGAGTTGGTAATGTAAACGCTGATCAAGTTAGCTCCGCGCAGCTATCGAATCTTTCGCGGTTTAACTTCGCAACGATCGATACCCGCCCTCTCCAGTCTGCTAAGTGATCGTCCTGCTGGTTACGATTGCTTTCCCGCGAACCGATATCGAGATTATATTCAGTCGATTCGAACATCACGGTCGATGGGGTTTTAAACAACACAGCAGCAGGCCAGCAATTTTTCAGTCGCTCGCGTTGCCATCAATCAGTTCGACGAAACGGAAAGCGCGTGGTACACGCGGAGATTCGCATATCGCGTCGTGATTAATGTGGATCGCTTAAACGACGATCCTTCCGCGATCTAAGTCCTGGTGCTCGACTTGAATTTCTTCTTCAATCTCTCGCGCGACTCTTAAACGAGAAATCGAAACTGGACCCTCGCGTTTTACATCGATGAAACGCACAGACACTCCCAAGTCTTGTCTCCGCCATGTCTGCGTCGCTAATGATCAATTTACCTTGCCGTGGGAGAGCAAACGGGAAGGTTAGACGAATTTGTCTGAGCAGCTCTCGACGAACGAGGAGAAATTGAAATCGTTTAATCCCAAGAATATTCTCATCCTGATCACCTCGCCCGCGTCCCTGAACCGTCTCTCCGTGCCCTCAACTTTCGACCATCGAACTTCGCTGCCTCCGCGCTGTGTTCCACGACGCGGACGTTTCGCCAGCCTCGAAGAAATTTCGTATCACGCCCGTAGCCTCTGAACACCCTCTGCCCGCCTCTCCTTCCGGTACGAAACTTCCAACACTTTTATTAGCGCGCACTGGTCGGGTAACTAATTAAGAATCAGCCGGATCGTACTGATTAAAGGAACGGGGGCGGCCACACCGTGGCTCTCGTCTTCTTGTTCCCGCGCGCGGTGGAAGAAGCTGCTCGCCTCGACGCAATTAAATCTTTTGTCGAATACGGAACGAGGATCGACGTGACGGGCCGCAGGTAGGATCGATCGCTCTGACCGGAATAGGAAAGAACGCGAATCGAGGAAGACGGCTCGGTTATGTAACACGGCTGCAGGTTATGAAGCGAGGCGTTCGAACGTCGAGTTTTCGACGGCGTGGTTTATGATTTACGATCCGCGAGACTGTCGGGGATTATATCCGTCGTTACGGTTTCTTTCTAACAAGATTCCTGCGATTTTTTTAAATTATTCCAGCCAGCGGGACGGGTGGCGCTCCGAAAAGAGACGAACGACGCTCGTTCGCGTTCAAACGGTGATCCAGGCTTGACGCGTCGCTCGTAAATCAATTCGCGAACCGGGATAAAGACCCTCAAAGTTTCCACCGCGCTTTCTTCATCGATCCGCGCCCGTTCCCCGTCGCACGCGCGATGGAGGGGTAATCGAGGCATCGAAGGACCCGTTTTGGGCCAGTTTCAGCCGAAAATCATAGCCGTGGAGGGCGAATCGACGACGGCCCGCTTGAAGCAGGCTTAAGCGGGGTTGTTTATTCCGAGGAAGACCGGTTACGAGCGGCAATTAACGGAACGCTCGGTAATACGAGTGTAAACAGTCGAGCGTTCGCCTCGCAACGTCGACGCGGATATACGCCATGGCTGGGCCCTTCAATTTTCCATCGGCTAACGGGAAACGGACGGTCCCGTTCGTCCTCCAGAAACGAGAACGGGACCCGCGCGCGGTGTTCCCGTGGATTTTACGAGGCAGCTGAACCTTTCGACGAGAGCAGATGGCCTGGAATCGTCGGTAGATTCGCTGGTATTCGAATTGATTTCGCCAAGCCAATTTTAACTGGCGCACCGTAAGGGTTGGACTCGTGCGCCTCGCGATTTCGCGTCGATTCGTCGTCGCGTTTCAACGCGCCAGACAAGGCGGGACACCGCGTTGCGACTTCTTCGGCGTGGAATTGAATCAGGACGGGTGAATTCGGCTATCGGAAATAAGCTATCGATTAGCGTCGCCGAGATTGTGCACAGCGACGAGGAAACGAGGCTCGATCGATTTTCGATGGCCACTTCGCGCGACTCGACGCGAAACACGTCGCGCTCGAGCAACGAACGCGTAATACGGGAAATTAACTATTTGGCGCTGGTCAAACATAGCTGGGCGTCTAACTCGGTATCGCTGGAAAGTTGTCAAGAATCCGCGAGGATCGAAACGCGTATCTTTGGGGTGAGCGAAGGGTGGAACGGAAGAGGGTCAAAGTCGCGTTGGATTAGCGAAACAGAGCAGACGTATGTGTCCGAGGCTCCATAAATCAAGTTCGCGGGCGTGGATCGGAGGCTGCAACAAATCGCTCGCTTCGACGGAGTCGGTCAGCTTCGGAAAAACGGAAGAGGATCGGTGCCGGAAATCGATGGTTAAACTCTCAGACGTTCCAGACGCGTCTCCTCGGCAATCGTCCCTCGACAACGCCTTCGAACGCCGCGGGACAGACACAACGACAGCCCTCTCTGATCGAGCTCGTGCGAGCGATGCATAAACGAAATAAATTATGCAATCCGTTTCGCGGCTGAACGGGCCCTTAACACGGTCGTAGCCGCGTTTATGCGCGGTCAACGAGCACCGACCCTTTGTATTTTTATTAGCGCATCGTCGATTTTATCGGCGTATATTTGATTTGTTGGCTCCATCGTTTTGTTGCTTTGTTGCAGCGCCGAACGCGTCCCGCTTTGACCCTTTATCGGCTCGAATAAGAATAAAACGCGGCTACAAAACCGGCGAAATTTATGGAAAATTTATACCGCGGACGCGAATGCCCTGGGAAGAAATAGGGGAAACACGTAAGATCGACCGCGATCGGAGGGGGTAATTTACCGCTGCGCGGTCGGGGGATGTTTTTATCCCTCGAGGCCGCAACGTCCAACGTCGATCCCACGGCCGCGTGAAATCTAATTCGGCCACTCGTTAAAAATCGTTCAACAAACCGAGCCGACGAAAGAGGGACCCGCGAAATGCAAATAGTTGCGGCTAGGGGTGCGGATAGCCGGAAGGGTTGAAAGGGGACGCGCGCGCGTGTTCGTCCCCCGTCCGCTAAGAAACGTTCGCGCGTTGTTACTGGGCGAGTGGACAGAAGTAATCTCTTAATGCCCGCGGGTCCATCCATTCACTCGTCCCGTTACCGCCCCGCTTTTGCTTCTTCGATGACTCCGCGAGCGGACCGCAGCCGCGTTATTGCGCCTGGGATATTAAATTATTGGCCGCGGCGGTTCGCCCCTGGTAATATCGAATGCCTCCTCGATTCGTATGAATATTAATGGCCGGTGTTAAGCGACGTCGGCAGGGGAACGGCTGATCCGCGGGATTACGCCATACATCGGGCATACGCTCGTGGGAAAGGGAGCCGCGCGAGTACACGCGCTCTCGTCGAATTATGCGGCGCTTTCGTTACGGTGATTCTTTGTTTACGAATGGAGTCGAACTTCGAGAGGCGCGTCGCTTCTTTAACCCTTTGCACTCGATGACTTTTTCGGTCGCAGATCATTTTTTCTGTTACTAATTTATATAGATTCATATCTATATCGATAGATAATCAATTTGATCTTCGCTCGAGTTAGTTTCACCCTCCAAATACATTTTTGTGGGGCTTCAAAACTTAAAATCATGGAAAACTCGAGTTGCTGCGTGAAACACCGTGGCGACTGAGAGTCGCCTTGCGAGCGCAAAGGGTTAACCCTTTGCACTCGATGACTTTTTCGATCGCAGATCATTTTTCCTGTTACTAATTATCCCTTATCATTTAATCTATTACTAATCTCATTTTTCAACAGTTGATAATCAATTTCATCTTCACTCGAGTTAGTTTCACCCTCCAAATACATTTTTGTGGGGCTTCAAAACTTAAAATCATGGAAAACTCGAGTTGCTGCGTGAAACACCATGGCGACTGAGAGTCGCCTTTCGAGCGCAAAGGGTTAACTTCCGAGTTCTTTATCAACCGCTTTGAAGTTCCGAAACTTCGCAAAAATGGATTTCTAAAATAAAATTAGCTCGAGTGAAATTGATTTTCAACTGTTGTCAAACGACATCGATCGTATTCGCGAAGAAATTAGGGATAGAGATGATATAAGACCACAAAAGTCGTCGAGTACAAAGGGTTGAGAGTTTCAGAGTTGCACAATTTTATCCGTAATTAACGGAACGAGAAAAGAATGAGAAGAATCACACGTGGAGACGAAGCACGCTGATTATCATAACATCGCGAAAGTTCGCCTCAGAATATTTTGCGTGGCACGTGATATTCCGTAATGGTTAGCGAGAAGTGAAACGAAACGAAGCGGCGGGATAATCTGTTATACGAGATGAGATAGGGGGGGAAAAGAAACGCGGCAAGGGAGAATAAAACGGAACATTTCCATCCGCAAAGTAGACACCGAAAGATTGATTCACAGAGGATAATGAAGAAAATGATTCGCGCGGCGGTAATAAGGTTTTGTCGCCGTTTGCCACCGTCCATCCACCCCGAAGGGATTACGCGTCCCACGAATTCGTGATTTTTGACGGGGTGGAGCAACGATCCACGCAGCAACTCGTTCCAGTTTGGTCGTCGTGATCGGAAATCGCGTCTGCCTCCGCTTCGTGGGCCCGAGCAGAGATCACGAGCCGGAGATCGATCATCGTTGACGTCTCTCTCGTCCGTTGTCGAAGTCTATTCTCGAAGGATCGTCAGGTGCAAGCGTGACTAATGGACGTCCGTGGAACGAAACGATCGTGTATACGGGACGATTAAAAGCGATCGCAGCTTACAACGCGAGCGAATAGTCGTGTACGAGCGGGGCGATTATCGAGTTTATTACCGGCTGGAATTTTTCCCGGCGTTATCCGGTAATAGCCGATCGAAATCGCGAATTCCAGAGTCCCGGGTAACGCGGAAGCGTTAATTGTGCCCACGGTTCGCACGGTTCGCACGGTCCGCGCTGGACGCGATCGATCGCCGTCGAATCGGCTCCGCGGAATTCTTTCGCAGACGGTAGCGAGCTCTTTCCGCCCTGCGCGAGCGCGCTAATTAATGTGTAATTTTCAATTCTACCCGAGGCGAGAAGCTGGGCGAAAACAGCGCTCTCGTTGCTTTTTAATGTAACTCGTTCGTAGCGCAGTTCCGCGCTAAATTCACACGGCTAGTCGCCCCTTTGCTCTCCCGCGCGGCGCGCGCCATTCACCCTTAAGGAAACTCACCCCCAGAGACGTGGGTATTCACAAACGCCACTTAGCCTGGCCTGATATACGCCACCGTTTCTGGGATCCTTATTTTCTAAACATCGCGCTTAAAACTCCATCGCGAGGGCCCGCTCGTTTCCAGGCTGTTCGTTCTTATTTCTTACTTTTATTGTTATCGCCGCTGCCGCTAATGCGTTTCCCCGTTCACCGGAAACGCGTCAAGTATTCCGTAATGAAGAGAGCGAGCGGGAGTAACGTTCGTGTCTACATTTTCCGTCGGGCTTCGAGCTTATTCCCGGTGACGCCGAGGACGCGCCCCTGAAACTTTCCCGGCATTTCGCAGCGCCGCGAGTTTCGCGGCGCTCGAACACCGCGCTCTGATTAACCATAAGCGTGTTTCGCGCTCTCGACGATGCAGCAGCGTTTCGTCTCGTAAAAAAATCTATCGCCGCGAAGATAAGCAAAGCGTACCGCGATCTCTCTCTCTCTCTCGCTGCGCCTCGAAAAATTTCACGTCCCACCGCTGCTCGTGTCCACTCTCACATTTTTTCCATCCTCCCCATTGTTCAATTTGCGAAAAAAAAAAAAAAAAAAAAAAGGAAAAATGAATACGCAACGAGCGGTGTAATTTTTCCCGAACAATACGTTTCCACGGATACGAATCCTTTTATCTCAATTTTTCTTTTTCCTCGCTTTTTTTTTTTTGTCTGCACCGCTCCCTTCATTTTACATCGTATGCAAATATGAAAATAGAAGGCAGGAGCGTCAGCGGGATGAATAACTTCGATTGCTAGCCGTAGGTGGCCCGCGTCCACATAAATTAACTATTCCGTCGGGATGACTTTTTTCGCGGCTCGATTTGTGTAGCGGAACAAATCATTCGCGAAATCGAATTATCGAGAAGTCAATGGGCTATGATAAACACGTGTGCATTTGCGGATCGGTTTAAATCATTTTCATCGATCGGCTCCTGCCGCGGCTCGTGGCCGTTATTACACGCCGTCGCGTCGCCCGGATAACGGACGTTTTAGTCCGAAAATGGTAACGAAAAGAGGTCGTCGGAATATCCACGCTGTCGATAAGTACCCGGCGGTGTTTGACGTCGGATGGACAACCGGCATTAACGTTCAACGATCGTTGAAGGGGATGGAAAGACTTTTAACGGTGCCGCGCTAGATTCCGTCAATGGGACGAGCCTCGCTTTTTCATCGGCCGCTTTGCGCGTCATTAAGTAGCACTCGCGTTCCGCCGCGAGTCTCGCCGATCTTCAGATGCAATTTAGGCGCCGGATTCCTCTGCCCCGCTCGTCGTCGCGCGAGATATTTGCCTCGTCGCTCGCGCGCAAATTGCCACGGAGAACGGTCGGCCGTGAGACGCGAATGGTTATTAAAACAGGAAGAACACCGTCGCGAAACGGGGACAGCGAGCATAAAGGGACGTTTCGCGGGTGAACGGAGTGGGGACGAGATAGAGAGTTTCGGTGTGATCGGGTGTTTCGCGGCTCGCGGAACATCCCCGTCGACCGATATGCGTGCGCGTTTTTTTCTTAAGCGGCGCAAAATCGCACGGACGCGCGATGTCTGCGCGAGAGGGCTTTGTCGCGATTGTCCCGGGGTACAACGACCGTTTGATTAAAAAGAGATTCATCGCGGTGAATCGTCGAACGCGAACACGCGGCTTTGTGCACCTCGTATTCGTCAGGATTACAGTCATATGCGGTGCGAGAACTTGGCAAACACGTCTGTCAAAACGCTTTTTTTTGCACTTTTTATTGAACCACCAGCACCATCGGTAGCAGCAGCAGCAGCAGCAGCAGCAGCAGCAGGAAAGCCGCGCTGCAATTGGCGGGTACGACGACGAGGCTCTAGCCGTAACCTCTCCCTCGGATCCACCCCCTGTTCGCCTATCGCCACCCCGTTGCTCCCTGCCAGCCTCAATCTCGACCGTTCCCGCCTGCCGATCCGGCCGAAACATTCTGATTTTGCTGAGAGACGGGAAATCGCCGTACTCTGGAAATTTAACAGTGTCGTAAAACCCGCTGGCCGACCCAGGGCGCCACGGGATCCTCGCTAGCCACGGAACGGAACGAGCCGCGTTACGCGGTGAACATTATGTTATACCCGTGTTTAAGTAGATTTTATTGCCCCGGATGCGGTTCCCTGCGATCAAACACGGCTCTCCCGCAGTCCAAGTCCGTAAACCGCGCTCTCCCGATCTATTTACGAGAGATCCGCCCGCGGACGAGCAGGATGCGCGTTTATTCGCCAACTTTCCTCGTAACAGTCACGCTTTTTAACCCGCGAGCGCGTCAGAGGGATAGTTGGGAACTTTAGAAAAATTCCCGTCGGCTATTCTTCCCCATCGTCTCTCTTCCCCTCGAACGGTTGTACGCGTTACCAGCGGCGGGCGTGAACTATAATTAATGATCAGAGTCGATGTCGCTGGAATTTCAACGAAACTCGTCCAACGTAACCGAACGTTCCCTGTAATTAATGAGCGGTGCCTATCTCTCTCTCTCTCTCTTTATCCCGGCTGTTTTCCGTGCTCGCGATCCCATCGACGCGAAAGGAACACGGTGCATCTATTTACGTAGCGCTGGCGATCCGCGCGCGTCGCGACGCTCTCGGCAACATTGTCGAGGGACGCGATAGGTGTAAAAGATAAGCCTCGATAGCCGAGTAGCGAAGCAAGAAAACTCTTGTCCAGCCGCGGCCTGGTCACGTCACATCGCGTGCCGCTCGAGCCTAATAGATCCATCGCGCCACCGCCATCCCCTCGCTCTGCTCGCGGAAATGTATCCCGCGAAATTTTATTACGCGTCCAAGCGGAGAGGTTACACCCCTCCGCTGCTCGAGCGTCTTCGCTCGAGCTCTTGCACGCGACAACGGGTAAACAACCGAGCGAGATCCACGGTCCGAACGGGTTAACCGACGCCTATAGCGAGCGCGGAGGCCGAGCCAGCGAGGCAAATTGCAGGCACCAGGCTTGAATGAGATCTCGAACCGAGGCTCGAGTTATGTATAATGCGCTCGAGAGCTTTTCCCACGCGAACGGAAAGTGCATGGGGAATGCGAATCGCGCGAGTTACGGGACTACAGCCTCGAAACCAATTAGCGGCTGCGCTTTTTCTTCCCGTCTCGAACATTCTTAGCCATCTTTTTTCGCTCTCTTTTCCTCTGGTTACCACCCCCTTCTTCCGCTACCTTTCACTGCATCGAACGCTGCGACATCGGGAGTCGAACGTCGACCGTATCGAACTCTGAATGCATTCCCAGTACGAGGAGGCGGACTTTATACCGTGTCTCGGATCGACAAGCAATTTTTGATCGGTGAGATCGTATGAAGTAGCGGAGAGGAGACGGACAGAGGCCGCGGATGCGTGAATATAAAACTGGGGGCAGGAGAGGGTGGGCAGCGAGGAGCGATCGATTCATTATCGAGGACTGTTCGCCTCTAGTAATTAGCGTCGGCCAGTTTGATTACGAATTCTTGCGCCCTGAAAATTGGGTAAATATTTTCGATCGCGCGGAATAAAATAACAATTCAATAAACTGTAACGTGTATCGTATTGAAAAATATTTAATCCACCGGAGCCGGGTAAATAGGGTGCAGGTAGCGCGCGATACAGTATTACACGTAGATGGAAGTCACGGGAGGATGGCGTATTTGTAATTTAAATAACTGCAACGATTGCAATATCGTGCTCGAATATTCCGCGATGTTCTAGGCGGGTATCGTATCCCAGGTGCCCGCGCGCGCGGAGTGTACACAACGGCCGAGCAAATGAATCGTTACCTATCGCGATTAATTGCGATCCTTCAAATATTCAGGGCAGTAGAAAAAATTGGCCAGCGCTGATTAAAATCGTTCGCGCCAGCAGGAATAATCGAATCAATTTAGAACGCTTCGTTAGTGCTTAAGCTTGCACTCTGTTTTTCCGATCATATAAATTATAACGCCGATACGCGATACGTTTCTACGTTTGTTCCCGTTTACTCTTCCGGTTCGATTGAATTTTTCGAATCAGACCGTGGACGCTTACATTCCTGTGCCACCCCTCGCGCGAGAAAGAGATTTTTCCTTAAATGGGGAAAAAAAGAAGCGGAGGTGGAACTTCTTCGTCGACCGTTCGCTCGGTAAAAAAAACAGTGTAATTACTCCGATTCTGGATCGAACCGTTGGATCGTTTGAGGGAGAGAGAGAGAGAGAGAGAAAATAAGAAGGAAATCGGATGGAAGCGTCCGATCCGTCGAGGAGATTCCGCGAGTTTACGTGAAAATTACTTGATAAGACCTAACTAATAGCATCTTTGCGACGGGTTCTCGATAATGATGGTTTTGATCGACGGACGCGAAGAAAGCTTAAGGTTCGTTAGCGAGTGTCGTGCATAATGAATGTTACAGCGTTGTAATAAAAATCTGTAGCTTCGTTTAAAAGATATCGATGGCTTTGAAATTTCAAAGGAAATGACTTCGATGAAAAAGAAAAGGGATACGAAGCGCATGAAAATGAAAATCGACGTTTGGCATTTCGAAGCGAAGATTCGATTGGGGAGGGGCCGCAATTTTCCAGAGAGGCTCGTAGGACTCGGCTTTTTTCCACGTCCGCCTTTCGATACGGTCTCTGCGATGGGCAAAGTTTCCATTGTGGTACCCGGGTGGTTGTTCGCGGCCACGAGTCATCGTGCACGCGTTGCAGGACTATTTCGAGGCATTATGATCGCGGAAAGCTTGCAACAGCCTCGTGCAGCCGTTGCACTTTGCATGAGAGATTAGACAACGAGGCAGAGAGGAAGTGGAAGCGGTTCGACGCGAGACGACGTTGGCTACTCGACAGTTTCCACTTCGTCCAGAGCGAAGAGTTCGGACATTACAGACCCACGTAACGATCGATTTTAATTGCCACGTTACGGCCAGGTTCGTTCTACTCGAGACCATTGCGAGTTCTGCGCGATTCGAGCTCCGTGTGTTTTCGAAAAACCTTCCGCGAGCGGGGGTGGTTTCCGCGAACGAACGACAAGTCCGAGGGGAATTACGATCTATCGATGACACAATCGAACGAGCCCAGCTTAAGCCAACTTTTCTGGCCGAGCAATTCGAATTGGGATGCGCTATTACGAAAATGTATTTCGCCTCGTGACCAATCTCTAATGGCGCCGACCAGTCTAGCCGTCCATCCGACCCCAAATTCATCGAAAATGTTTTCATCCCTCATCCGCGCGCGCGGCGGTCGAAAAATCAATCAATATCGGGCGTAACTCTTTTTTTTTCCCCTCGAACGGCAGCTAACGTGAAACTGCGCGCATCTGATTACCGTAACGCATCGAACCCGTAGAGTTTGTCGAAAAAAAAAAAAAAGGAACGCTGATACGTGAAATCGGAATGACGTTTCAATAAACTAACCAATGATCAATTCATGGAAAGATGAGAGGAAAAATGTACGGATAGAGCAACGCGCGTGTAAATCAGACAGGACGCGGGCGCGCGATTTCGAGCTGCAGAAATGATTTGTGCGTGTTGTGCTCGACGCTGCGAATAAAATGTAACAGAAACGGCTGTCGGCAACGGAATGTATTATACATCAATTTCCCCGGTTGTCCTCGTGTCCCTCTTTCGTTTCTGTTCGCAGTTTTTTCCCGAATGGAAATCATCCGGCGTAAATCGCTGCCTCGAACTTCTAAACGAATAACGAGCGGTGCTAACGAAGAGAGGACCTTCCGGGGGACCGTGAAAAGTCGAAGAACCGGACGCGTCCTACCGTGGGTCGTTAACGAGTGAAAATTTCGAGGGTCGCTCTTGCAGTTTATTTTTACGTTTATTAAATTTCAGAACCGAGTGAAGAGAGAAAGAGGGATTCTAAAAATCGAAACGTCGTTGTCAAAATTGGAATCGAAGCAAGAGCGCTCTGTGCGTCGCTTTCTTGTCGTCGTGTCGACTATCTCGTCGCGAAAGAGTTCGCAAACCCCAGAAACTTGCACGGATGTGCGCGTTTCGCCGCGCAACCAAAACGGTCGTCGGCGTTAATAGGAATTAGACGGGTCGCGAAGCCACGGTGAATGCAAATTAGCCGGATCGCTCGTGGACGTCTGTAAACTGTGCAAATCATTGGCAGGGAAGAACGCCAAGAAAGTTCTTGGCAAACACGCGGCGGAAAGTAACGTGGGCCGCGCGAAATGATATGGGGACTAGTACAAATACGATAAATCCTCGGCAAACCGTCGATTGATTCGACCGATCGAGAGGGCGGGAGGATTGCCCGCGAGGTAACGAAAGTTTTATTGGATGTTGAATTCGAGAAGATGCGACTGTTCCGAAATGAAGTTGAACAAACATCCCTTTGAAACTCTATTACCCGCACTTTTGCTGACTTTCGCTGTAAAAACAGTCATTAGCAGACAACCACCCCCGCGATCACCCCCGCGGCCGCGGGCAGAATTTATTTATAGTTGAAATGACCTGCTGCAGCGGACAAAATTCCATTTACCCGTTACAGAAAAAAAGAAGAAAGAAAAAAAAAAGGTAGGGACGTAGGGGGTGGAGGGGGGCGAAAAAAGCAGACGGATCGAATGGAAGATCAGGAAAGATATCACGTTCTGTCGATACCAGTGACGCCCTGTAAAACGATGCAGCGGAGTTGGCCTCTATTGATCAAATGATCACAATGGGATCACAATAGGAACATGGCCGGCACCGATTCGATTTCTCCGTGTGTAAATGGTGCCCCGCCGGTGGCTCCGCTGCGAAGGCTCGCCAGCAGCCCTCGATACACGCGTCCCTGTCGACGAGCACGCGAAAACGAGCCCCGTGTGCACGCACGTCCGGCAAAAAGCCGGGAAAGGGTACCGCGGATCGATGTACACGCGCGTCGATGGGATGACCACGAATCGATACTTCACTGTCACGAGCCACGACATATTTCGACCATTACCAACTCATTTCCACCCTGTTCCCCGCACCGTGGCCACCGTGGGAACCCTCTGTTTTTCCCGTTCGCGGAAATTTTCGCTTTCCAACTTCTACCATCTCGTTACTCACGCTTCGCCACAGTTTCCCAACACGCGCCCCATCCTTCTTCATCTTGCCCGGACGAGTTTTCCGCTCCCGTTGCTCACCCTTTGCCGTATACCCTACACGTATACGCGCCGCGTTGGCCACGTCTAATCGCCCTCGAGAAATTCAATTTCGACGATATCGATGACTGGCCCAACTCTCCCTCTCCCTCTCTACCTCTCTCTCTGTCTCTCTCTTTCTCTTTGGCTTCTCTACTGTATGCCCAAGCAGACGCATCGGTATCCAGCCTAGAAACGTACCCGAACCATCCCTTTGCTCTGCCTCCTTCTGCTTTCCATACTTCCTTTCGCCGGCCGGATCGATGTATCCGCGTTCCGGAACTCGAACGGAAACGCGACGAGTTTCCGAACGACTTCGATCCGGATTCTTTCCTCGCGATCGAACGTGAGTTATGGTCGCATGATATATCTCCGGACGGGTTGGCTGTCACGTTTACTCGCGATACGCCATTACGTTGGACAAATGTTTGACGAGCCACGTTTCGAGTACTTACTCGTTCCGACTACGTGATAGCGAAACTTCGCCCCGAACCGAACGCGAAGAATAGACTGTTCTTCGACGCGTCGACAGCTTCGATACGTAGGGAGAGAAACAGACAGACAGAGAGAGAGAGAGAGAGAGAGGGAGGAAGGGTTGGGGGCTGGCAAAACTCGAAGCCAATTTCAGAACCAGCGCGAAAGGGTTATGATTGGAACAATAATTACTATCGCCATGTTTGGTCGAGCATTTATCCGCCTCGACGCCTGCTAAATAAGATTACGCGGGCTGCGTCTCGCGCGCGGTCGACGCGCCAGCCGATCCTGTCGATATTCACGTCTGACGGGACCTCGCGCGAGAACGGATCGGTTCTCGGTCCACGCGATACCGCGGTCGCGAATCTTTCATGAGTTTGCGGAATCCCGTTAAGTATTCACCAGCGTCAGGGCGCCCGCTCGAGGTCTGCTAATTCGCGTTAACCTCGGCCCGTGGCGGGCTGGTACGCGCGCGTGGAGAGGATATTAACGGGGGTATCGGTAGTAGGCACGTACGTAATTACACCTTCGTTGCTCGTTTCGGTTGGCACCGGTTACGAACGAGCCCCGCTTATCTCCGGCTGATTCCTGATACTCTTACACGAACTACCCCGCTATTATTGATTCGGTGCGTTTATCCGGCGAAGATCGGGGGTTGCGATACGGCCGGTTTTAAATTCACCCTCGGATTCCGATGAAAAGAGCCGCGCGAGAGGTTGTCCGATTCGGAAACGGAATTACCCACGAGCGGAAGAGTGGATCCTTTTCTGGCGAGCGTCTGGAAATTACAACCCCCAAATCCTACCTACGCTGCGGTCACGGCAAGATCGCGGTGCGCGTCCCTAAATCCAGCTATCACAGTTTTTCCCCGGATTCTTGCGGTCGCCTGCATCCAGGGATACGCGAGCGTATATCTAACCGTATGCATTAAGTCGGGATCATTAAGTAGACGGACGGGAACTTCCACAGACGGACGCGACTCGTACGTACGCGTAGAGCGTGGCGCGCGGAGTTGGGCGTGCACATTCTTGGTACACAAACCTCTTCCGCGGGGCGTACGAACGTACAGACACGCGTGCACAGACACACGGACAGGTAGACACGGCTGTACACATCTGCGCGCGTTTAAACGCGCATATCTTAGGTCTAATTCAGGGAGCGCGTACTGCTATCTCTGGAATGCGACCTTTCTTCCTGCACGGTTCATTTACCCCATTCGTACGTACCGAATCGCGAGGGCGTTACATTCAGCGCGATATTCACTGGTAAGTGTTCATTAAACCAGCCGTTCCACCGGGTGCGAGTGTTAATAATAGCGGCAGACACAGACGCACCTATATACAGAGGCTCAAGACGGAGGGCGAGGAGCTGGGTCGAGAGGGGTACGAAAGGGTCGAAGAGTTCACCTGCGGTCTGACGTTTTCCACGGTTCTCGCGGGCCTCTCTTTCGGGTAAACGAAGATCTCGTCGAGATTTTGACCAATTTTTTCGCGAGCCACACGTATAGCCTGCCTGTGTAACGATTCTTGAATTACTCGCGAGGAATTCCGACCGAATGCTTCGTCAACCCAGTTTCCAGGTCCTCGAAAGTTCGACAATTGATCGGCACCCGGTGTGTCATGCATAAAGTCGAACCGCTTGAACCAGATTCTGCAACGATAAAAAAGAGAAAAAAAAACGAAAATGTCGCGTATGTGTAACGCACGCCTGGATGAGCGCCTTTCATCTCCGATCCCTTTCCAAATTCCACCCATACACGACCACCGCATTCGACCACACTTTTCATCTGTCCTCCGGAAAGCTGGACCCTTTCATCCGCGCGCCCGTGGACACGCGGCCTGCAACGTTCAATGGATCTCACCTGGAGCATTAAACGCGGCCAGCAATCGACGAAACGTTCATAAAAAGGAAGTAGGTAACGGATAATTAAGACGACGTTAGGGGCGCGTTAACGAGACGCCTTTCGTCACAAGGTGTACATTTCCTACCGGTAGGCGGACCTTCCGCGATAATTAACACGCGACCGTTCCGCCAACGACAGCTTCCGTCATTCGGCTCGCGGTACACGCGTTGTACGGTGTTCGTGTCGTTAAATGCATACCCGGCGCTTCGACGATCTCCCGGATAAAGACGTATCGCGTATTAATGCCAAGCCACGCGACACGACCCGTTTCTAAGCCACCTTTCAATACCTCGAAACACCCATTGCGCGTGCACGCGCCTTTGAGAAAGTCTGCGGTGAAATTCCTGCTCGAATTGTAACAGTAGTTGCTTCTTAACGGCGAGTACGTAGTCCATCGAAAGTAAACCGCGGCGGGAAAAACGAGGAGGACAGAGGAACGCGTTAATGATCCGGGAACGAGTTAGACTGGACGGCGCGTTCGCTTGAAAAAAGATGATCGAACAAACTTTCCTCTTTTTCTCTTTCCGTCTTCGAAGACGAGGAACAAGTTGATGTCTCGGTTCGCCATTACGCGAGGAGCATCGGAGGCAGGATCTCTCGAGTGAGACATGAGTAACGAGGCACGCGGTCTTCCAGAGAACGGTTACAATTCATGCTCGCAATAATAGCGACGGACGATCGTTTTATATTCAACTTCGCCCCGCTTGTTTAAAACACTTTGCACGGGGAAACGGAATAAAGCGTGTTGCCAATAAGGCTTAATGTCCCCAGGATCCCTTGCCAAGTCGTCCTCGCCAGTTGCGGTAAAGTTTCCCGGACGGTTCTTACGGTCTCCAGCGGTGTGCGTCGTAGACGTTCCTTCAAAAACTGTCCTGGATCGAGCCTGGACCGATGGGAACGACCTTTCGAAATCGGAGAAACGATCGGACCCGATCGACCGTTTATTTATTGCCGGATCGCGTCCCACGTGAAACGCACCTACTCGTGCAGGGAAAGGATACCTGTCGACTCGCGTTCGAGGCATTACCTCGCAGCGAATCGAGGTTAAATCTTTGAAAACGGTCCTCGTTATTTCTCGCGAGGCAACTAAGCGATCGACTGTTCCCATCAACGGGGCGGCTGAAATAATTTCAGAGACATCGTATCGCGCTACGTTTCGCGTGTAATGCACAGCCGATGCCTCTCGAGCTGAGACGACAGTCCATCCCGCCGCCTCTCCTTTATCTGGCTCGATGACATAATCGATAACGCTTAGTGTCTTGTTCGATGGGGACAGGCTAATGCGTCCCGAGCATAACGGGCAATATCGAGATCTATGAATTACTCGTTAATCTCCGATAAATCACCGGCCGCGTCGATACTCGGGCACCGAAATTCTTAAGGAAACCGTAACTCTCGCGAGGTGAATAGGGGTGGCTGCTTGGAGTGGTACGAATCGAAGAATGCGCGGCATTCTGCGCCGCCTTTATGGCGGTCGCGGGCCAGACGCTAAAGGGTACGCCTCAGTAAGGGCGCGTATCATCGTAGAACCCTTCGCGTACAGTCAGAACTCGCGGCTGATTTCCTTTCCACGTCCGCGTCTAAGCCGAAGAACAAAACGGAGCGACGCGAGCGTCGCCTCGCATGACGCTCGCATCGATTGCCGGATTTAAGCGTGCACCCTCTCTTCTGTCCGTT
Organism: Xylocopa violacea; assembly: GCA_963969225.1. Taxonomy (NCBI): domain Eukaryota; kingdom Metazoa; phylum Arthropoda; class Insecta; order Hymenoptera; family Apidae; genus Xylocopa; species Xylocopa violacea. The sequence goes on along the minus strand of CAXAJV010000020.1, from coordinate 11,993,216 downwards.
CCCTCGAGTACGTTCTCCATTCCGGCTTGCTGCGATCCCTTTCGACGACGGAGACGTATTTCCAGCGCGCCAAGGCGCGCGTTCTCCACGTTTTTTTCCTTTATTTCTTGTTTGCTCCGCCCGTTAGAACTACGGAAACAGCGTCTCGAGCACGTCGACGAGGTATTGAAAATATTTTATCCGGTATCGATGATCGATAGCGGCGCGGGGATTGCGCGTTAAACGCGGGGCTGGATTCCTTTCCTATTAGGATCGCGAATGCACGGACGAAGATGCAGTTCGATTAACCCGCTCGCATCGACGCGAGGAGATATTCCACTGGCGGACGCTTCGGACGAGCACCGGTTTCGCGTCGAGGGGAAATGAGGAGCAAAAAAAAATTGTATTCGTATCGCTAACCCCGCGCCAACTCTTTGGACAGGCTACCTCGCGTTCCAATGAAAAGGCACTTGTCCAAAGTGTCAACTGAACGACATCGAAACGTCCGGGTAGCGGAGTGGCCGAAATTTTGTTCAAGAGATACGTATCTCTCGCGCGCGCATAGGCGCGTGAAGATTAAACGATAGGGAACAAAAAATATCGGGGGCCAACGAGTACCGAAGGTTTGTTAAAAACTACTCGCGCGTGTTTCCACGTACGTTCCGCTTCGAAATTCGCCAATGAACGATGACACGCGAACGAATCGAATACGATCGCGGGACTGTTCCGTGACATTCACCGAGCTCCATTCGTGGCCGTCGATGCACGATGTCGCGGTAACGCAATAATGATTCCGTGGATTCGGGAATATTACAGCATCGACAGGTTCGATCGCTGATTGTCCACGGTTTATCCGGGCGAACGGTCGCGTACGTGGAATGAAAAAAAAGGTAATCGCATTTTAATACGGTTCCCCGAAGATTAATGCGTCCGACGAACGGCTACGACGATCATCGATTCGACCCGGTTTGCACGCGCGACGCTTCTTCGCCGCTTCGCCATTTTTCGCTCCGTTATTCATATACTTTGATTGCCGTGTAAAAATGCGACCGCCTCGCGGAACTGCTGCTCGCACGCACACGGTCTCCTTCCGATAGTGCGAATTGAAGATCCTTTATTCACGAAAATACGGAAAGGATCGCGATACGCACGAGCAGCAAATGAACGGTTCCTTCGAGAGTTACGACTCCCGTAATCGACACTAAAACGTCTAATGAAGAGCGCAGAGACGTCGCTTTCGCGAATTAGCATCGATCCCGTTTTTCGCGCGGCGACACGACGTTTCGACGGGGTCGAGCATTCGGGATCGACGATCGTAAACGAAACGAACGCGAGAGGATAACGCGTTCGTTTATTGCATTTCCCAGCGCGCGTTTATATATCCCCGTCTCTCGCTTAAATAAAATTTAATACGCGCGAATGGCGCGCGCTCGCTCGCTCGCTCGCTCGACCCCGCTGCTAATTTATGTTAATTTAATTTCCCGCCCTATGAATTCCGGCTTAATTGTATTTTAATCGAAACATACTTTCAAATCTCTCGCCGCTCGCGACTTCCTAACTAGAAACCGGGACGTACGACGTTTACGCCGCCGCGACGCCGCGATGGAAATTCCATCGACTTACCGTGAAGCGACGTGAACGCGCGGGAACTCGCCGCCCCCGCTTCAGGCGTCGGTTTATTCTCCGATATTATGCGCATAATAAATAAAGAGTTAATTTCAGCATTAGCAGGCGGATTTACCGCTTCGTTTCCAATATTCCACCGACCTCCGCCGACTACGCGCGATATATTTCACGAGCGCATTGGAAACGTTGTTCTTCGAATCTGAACGCGTGTGCGGCGAACGATCGAAGGAGAAACAGGCTGCCGTTGCGGTGCATCGTCCCCCCCGAAGCGGGCAACAGGCATTTAGAAGCATACGAAACGCGGTTCACCGCGGTTACTAATTAATTTCGAGCGGTAAGCTGACGATTAACTCGACGGTAATATGATCTCGTTGGTCCTGCGCGTGGCCCCACAGACGCCTATGGATTGACAAATACCTTCGAACGCTGCGAAGGGGATGTTGTCGCGGAAGGTTCGATCGAAGTTAAGGGCTGGGCTGGGTTCGTAGAAATCGTACGAGCGTCTGGTACGGGAACGATACAGCTATAGAGAGTCAGGGGGGTGAGAATCGACAGGGGTGGCTTCGACAACAATTTCGATAGTTTCGTTCGGCTCGAGCCGCGGAAATTTCATTATCGTTCATTAATTCGTTCTTCGAGCGGGAATTCGTTCCGAAATTGGAAATTCTATTACGGGATTAATGGGGGATAGTTTCGTGGCGCAAGCGTATGAGTGCGTGCGCCAGCGTTTAAAAATTCCCCCGCAAAAATCGATCCATTTCGAGGCGTGATTCGGATGACGCGATGGCGGATGATTCCGGAATAAACGCCATCGCAAGATGATCTCGAGAATCGAAGGATCCGCTCGAGGACTTCCCGAAGCGGCCCTTCGCGAGTCGTTCCGCGTTGTCTCGCGAAAACCGCGGTGAAGAAAAAAGAAAAGGTGGGGAAAAAAAAGAGGGAGGAAGAAAGGGGAAAGAAAAAAATCGCGCGATGGAAATAAAGCGCGGTATACACACCGCGGACGGGCGTTTCTCGAGCACGTTTTCATGTTTCGACAAAAGGCAGCTTTTATTTACGCGCAACGTTCGCTCCCTTATTTCGCAGGCGGCGCCACCGCGCTGACAGTGAATTACACGCGCAATACGATGCCACTCTTTTGTGGCGCGAAGAATGTGCCGGAAGTAATCCATAAAAAATGGTACGTGTTCAATTTAACGGCGGGCCGCGTGTACACACGCGTCCCCGAACGTCATTGACTGGCGGGCCGCTGGCTTTTGTCCCTTGTACACGGCAATGAAAAGGTTAAAGTAATTTCGCGTCGCATTTCATGCAACGCGACGTCGTCTATCCCGAGCCGCGCTGTGTTTATACTGCGCCCAGGCCGCGTTCACTTTCTCGTCCGCCTCTTTTCAAAGTGGCTCTCCGGCGCGCGAGTCACCGCGAAAAAGAGAAAAAGGAAGAAAAAAAGAGGGAGGAAAAAAAAATGGAGGAAAAAAAGAAAGCCAAGAATTCCTCTCGAGCGTTGCGTTTCCGCCTCGCAATCAGTTTCGAACGGCGTTTCCAATTATCGGGAAAGCCTCGCGTCTAGTCCGTTCGAGCTTTCCCGACGATCGACCGTAACAATAAAGCAAGCTGGAATGATTGAAGTAATGCAGTAATGATCGTTTCAGGACCGACTACGTACTCGTTAAAGCGGTTTCATATTTGGTCAACGTCGCGTCGGCTACGCGTTTCCCGACGCGTGCGTCGCGAAAAATCGTCGCGCGAAATTCGCCCCGGAAAACAAGGGACCCGAGCTGAGACTGACGGTTCATTTGGCGATTGAAATTAGTTTCTCGCTTGCATAAAAGGGCGACATAATTTGCGAAAGATAATTAAAAAGCCTGACCAGCGAACGATTCCGTTGAACGCGGTGACGCGAAGGTGTTTTCTGTTTCCGTGCGACGCGAGCACGGTAATCTTTCCAGGAAACCTGCTACGACCTTCGTATATTTATTTACGCGCGAGAAGTCGACGAACAACAAAGTTCAACTTCGAACGTTCGCAGCGTAACCGCGAGTCGGAGCAGGAATTATTATCTCACAAATCCCGCTCTTGTGTCTGCAGCGAACGAAAACAACGTCGGAGCAAAAATGCGGAAGAACAGGAACCGCGGGAAACGATTGTAAAAAAAGGGAAGAGCGTACTCACCGAAAATACCACCGACAGCCGCTGCCTTGAAGACGAACCATAACGAGTAGGTGTAGATAATCCGTCCCCGCAGCCACCAATCCATGGTGTTCACGACTTTCGTCCGGCCTGTTGCGGGTGGCCCGTCGTTGACCTTAATCTAACTCGATCAACGCCGATACCGGATACAAGGCCTCGATATTCGGCGGTCCCGTCTCGTCTCTCTTCCCTTCTTCGCGCGGTGGACGATCGCGACGAGCGGGGTGGTCATCGAAAATCGGGCGAAAATCACCGATTGAACGATCGCGGGCGACAGCACCTGATCAATTCACTCGCGAGAGGCACCGCGACCTCGGCGCTGGCTCATCGTCACGCGCGGTGGCTCGCGTAAAGCGATCGGAGTCGTCGGTTTAACGCGACACGATACGTCGCTCCGATACGCGCGGCCGTATACAGGAAGTTTCGTTACACTTATGGTTAAACGTGTAACGGGGCACCGGGTGTCGGTGCACGGAACAACGCGAGGCACGCAATCCCCGACGGGATACGTGTTTCCGGGGGCTCGAGGGTATCCAGAGAAAGATCGAATTTTACCCTCTCTAACGCGACACTCACTCGACCGCGCGCACTCTGGTTGTGTCGTTGCGCCGAGAACGCGCCGTGTACGTGTGCGTGTCAGCGTCGTATGTGTGCATGTGTCGGTGTACACGTGATGTCCGAACCGCGACCCGATCAAATACTAAATAACGGCGAACACTCTGTGCCGACTCGACTTCCCCCACCCTCCCTCCCGCCCGCCCATCTCGAGAAACACTACGATCCCGTGTTTTTCCCTCCGCTGCGTGTCCTTGCCGCGTTGCTCCTGTTTTCCTCGGCTGTAGAACCGTGCTCGCGTTCTCGTCCCGCCGAATATCTGATATTCCTCCTCCGCGGCCTCCACCGTCGACTCTCGCCCACCCTTCCCCTTAGCAGCGCCAACGTCCCCGATATCTTATCGGTAGCGCAGGGTGGCGTGGCACAGGATCGGCTCTTTTACAGGAAACGACGTTCGCCCCGGTATTTCTGGAGCGAGCGGCGGCGGTGCAGCCCGTGCGATGCATGGTTGGCGTGCACCGGTCACCGGGCTGCCTTCGAGCGCAATTAATCAAGCTTTTAAGCGCTTTCTTGCGACGGCCTGGGAGCACGGATCCACGGAAACGAGCCTCTTCGCCCCGGGGTCGAGTTGCCGCCGGCTGGGAGGTGTTCTTCTTCCTACGGGCGGTCGAAATCCTGTGTGTCGCTCGCACGAAAAACGAGCTCGCGCAAGGCTTGGGACCGCGACTATCCGGGGACCACGAGACTCCCTCGAGGCGGCCCCTTCGGGGCAACGACGAACGAACTGAGCAACGATCGCTCGCGTACATCCACTGTGACTCGCGCACTTTTATCCTCTCGTCGTCGATCAAAGAGACACTGGGACGTGGAGATACGGTTACTGAATCACGGGCATCGTGTGCACAGGCGTAAGCGAGCCGAGCGTCAATGAGAACGGCCTGGCGTTCGAAGGGTCGCGAAAGACAGGAGGAAGAGAGAAACTCTACGCCTTCGGCCGTGAAAGGTCCTTAAATCTCGGTTTACTTGGCACACGCGTACCACGGCGAAGTATCTCCGCGTCGAACGTCGAACGGAACATCCATCGTCGTCGCCTGTTTCCTCTTCTTCCGGCGAGAGCTGGTCGTCGAGGCGAAGGGTCCGAGCGGGACCGCGCGGGACGTCGAAGAAGGCAGAGGGAACAAAGCGCGGTGGACTCTGCTCGCCGAGGTTTCACGTCATCCCTCACTCGGAACCAGAAAAAGGATCTCTTCCCCGGGCTGGTGCGCGTTACGACTACTCGCGTTCCGCGATGCTGGGAGAAGTTTGCACGCCAACCAGAGGGAGGAACTTTCCCCGAGGTAGCGCGAGCTGTTTCCCTCCGCGGAGCCCGACTTCTCGTTCGCGTCTCAAAGAGCGAGCCGTAATAAAAATTGTTACGCTTTGAAAAATCCCGCGTACCTCTCTCCGTCCTGGCCTCCTACGGGCGTCGTCTCACTCGGACATCTTCCTGCGATCCGGCTGCACCTCCTCGTCCCGATTCGTTCGTGGCAACCACCGGCAGACTCTGGCAGCACGTCCGCCGCGTAAACACTGAAATGCAACGCAGAGACTAGTAGCCGGCGCGACGAAGGTGGAACGGCGAACGCGTTCACCGGGAAAGGAACACGACGAGGAGAGGACGAGGGAGCGAGCCGCGACGCAGAGGAGGAAGGGACAACGCGGTCGAGTCGCGACTCGAAGCGAACGAGCACCGCGGCGAAAGAGAGAGCGAGAGAGAGAGAAAGAGAATGAGAGAGAGAGAGTGAAGTCAGAGAGCCGGTCGTCGAACCGGTTTCCTCGCGAGAGATCGCGACGGGCCAATTGGAAATACCACTGACAATGAGTCCACCGGTCGGCCTCTTTACGATCGCTCGACGCTCACCTGACGATCGAGAGTCTGTTCAGCGTGACTCTAGATCCGGATGGAACGCGCACGAATCCAGTTCCACCGGCGAGTGACCAGGCCGATCGGGAATTTTATCGGTCCCGTCGACCGTGCCGATATCTGGACTCGCGATCCTGGCTCGTGTGCGCCCTCAAGGTCGTCCTGGCCGATCCGTTCCTCCTTTTCCCCGATATCGAGGGGCCCTGTCACGGGAACGACGTTGGCGGTCGCTGGCGGAAAACTATCGCGGGACGACGCGAAGATAACGCTCGGGGCCGAGTCACGATGGAAATTGATAATCGGATCGAGAGATAGGAGGACGAAGGGGAAAGGTGGACGCGAAAGGTCCGATGCCCTCGGACGGAGGGACGCGGACGCGCGCGGTTCTAATCGCCTACTCCTCGAGGGCCAGCGGTTGAACATTTTTACGAGCTGCCGGAAATTACGTTCTAATCGAACGCAGCGCTCGTTTATCGCGCTCGCGCGCGCTTGCGAAAGTGAATTCCCGGGCCTCGGCCCCGATTGTCCTCCGGCGATCGCTCGAACCCCGCCGATCGAGGGCTCATTTTTTTCCCGAGGTTTCCAGTCGCCCGCGTGTCGTTTACATTTTTCCCGGGAGGACGGAGTCGCGCGAACGAGCAATCGAAATCCACCGACGCCGCTCGCGTTGTCCAATTCTGGATTCGAAACGGCACTGGGAGCGCATAAATTTCGCATCTCCATCCTTCCCAGCGATTTTCGCCCGCCCTTTGTTCTCCCCGCGGATCATCTCGCGTTCGTTGACCACTCTCGTCGCGAAATATTGCACCGCGAGCCACGGCCGCGATTAACGAGCAACGCGTGCGTTATCGATGTTCCGCTGGCCCAGTATCGCTGATTAATAAACGTCGCTGGTCGCCGCGATTAATAATCGCCTCGTTCTTTCAGAGGGGCCGAAATGGCCGGCGATATCTTGGCGGCAGCTCCGGATCCAGGCGACGGAAATTAGAAACGGTCGATTAGATTCGAACGCGAGCTCGAGGTAAGTGGCGCGAATCGATTCGTCGTGGCAAGTTGGAGCAAACGCTTGTCGCGGCATTAAGTGAAAATCACGTGAATACGGATGGTGCGCGCCGATCGAGAATGGCACTACCGGTGAACGCACGTCGTCGCGCGTTCAACCACGCAACAGTTTCGAGCGATTAAACCAGGACGAGTCGCGTGCATCGAAACGAATTCGAGTCGTTGATGCGGCAGGTGAGAGGTCGAAGGACGCGAGGCTGACCGTTCACGTTTTTAGTGGACAGAAAACCATGGTGATTTCCGATGGAACGTAACGAGAGAGAAGGGGAAGGAATGAAAAATGAAAAGAAGATCGCACTGGCTGTCATCGTGAAATTTCCTCCCTGCTCTCCTTCCCTCGCTACCACTTTTTCAAACATAGAAAACATGCTTTTCGAGGAGGGAAGTAGAATTTTCCATTGGAGCGCGAGGAACAAATTCGCGGCGTTCTCCTCCGGAAAAATTCCTTCCCGGTGTATCTACGGTCTCGTACCTTCCGGTCCCCGTCCGGTCTCGAGCGCGAGCACGCCGAGGAACGGCGGAGAGGGACGGAACAGTCGTTGAAGATCGCGAAACACGCGCGGCCGGAGGTGGATACCAGGCGCGGGAGATCCACCTGGCACCACTTTTCTTTTCCGCCTCTTCCCCACGCCTCCTACGTAACGACCAGCGTAGTTTTTACACGCGACACGTACGACGTCGATCGGCGACGATCACCCGACGTCACGATCAACACGATCGTCACGACGACACGCCGCGACTTTTTTTTATCCCGCGGACATCGTTCTGACCGCGGACACGGGCCAACTACGATCCGAGCGGGCGTCCACGCGACCACCCTCCGTTTACTCGACTCGGCGCCCTGCGTGTGCCCGTCGATCGTGTGCTCGTCGGACGAACGACAGAGAGAGAGACCAAGAGAGTTGAGCGCCGCGACGCTGCACGTCCCACAGAATCACGATCCGCACTGGTACGCCATCGAGCGTTAGGGAAACTTCAGCAACCCTCCGACATCCTTCCCCCACTAGTCCCGACCGCCACCACCACCGGGTTCCACTACCACCACCAGGAGGGGTTCACCACTACGGGCGACCCGACGGCGTCCGGACGAGACGCGATACTCGCACCAGCAGCACCCATTCGGTTCTCCAACGGCGAACGCAACGCGCACGCTACTATCAGCGTTCACGTCGGCGGTGTGCGCGAGCGCACCAGGTGCCACTCACCCCCCACCGGGATTCTCGATTTTATCCCCCTTCCACGCTTTTTCTTCGCCCACCTCCTTTTCCATCCTCTTTCGCATCTTTTCCCTTTTTTTTTTTCACCCCCTTTTTTCTCCCTCGACCCTCCGTCTTTCCCTACTTCTATGCCCCCCACCCGCCCCGCTTCCGTTCACCCACCTCGTTCTCCTTACGGCCGCCTCTTTCGGATTACAGCGCGCTGCATGACGATTTCGGGCGAAAACATTGCCGAGTGGTTGCTCGAGACCCCGACTCTCGAGGATCCTGAAAGTGTTTCGGGGAAGACCGCGCCACTGGTGGAATCCGGATGCAATCGCGGCGCGCGAGAACGGATCAGAAGAGGGTAGAACGGTGGATCAACGGCAGCGGAGGCAGCCGTTCGCGTACCCGATTCCTCGTTGGGACAGATTTGTTTGGAAATATTGATGCGCGTGCCGGTACTCGTTCGTTCCGAGTGTTTCTTTCCGCTTTGATTCTCGCGCCGCCGAGAGCCTCCTCGCGAGACAGTCGAATTCTTTTGTGCGTTGCCTGTCTCCCGTCCGCTCCAAGAGGATCACGATGCTGAATTATTAAGTCGAACACGCTACGAGCTTTATCGCGCCAGATTTTACCCCCGCGTCTAAGGTTTCCGCCCGAGCTCGAGCGATACGACGCTACCGAGCGAAAACCGTCGCCGCTGGTAGAACGAGAAACTTCATTCGACGAAATTGGACGCGAACGTCCGTCGATGCCCGATAAAATTGTCAGCCGCGTCTAAGCGAACCGAATCGGTTACGCGATAAAGTATAATTGAGACACGTCGTACCCAATAAACTCGATCGACGCGATTACTCCTTTCCTCGTCCCCTCGGTCCCGTTGATGTTTAAACGTTCTTCCTATAATTTAAACAGACCCACGACGAAAGCAAGTGCGCGCGATTCGATTAACGACGGAGACGTTCGTTCCATTCTCGCGCGAACCTGCCGCTGACGTATTTTGAACCTGCATCCTCCGAACTAATCTCGCGAGGAACTTTTTTCGGGTCTCGAACCGGCGCTCCTCGGATTCTCCGGTTTTTCTCCGCGCCGATCTCGCAACCCGTTCCGCTTAATTCTATCGACGAGCGACTCGCGAGGAGCAACGCTTATTTGCCGCCTAATTAATAGACGTCGTTCGCCATCGAGGGGGAGGCAGGACGCGTGCGTTCGACGCGGGGAAATGGAAAAGTGTGCCTCGCGTTTCCCACGGAGAGAGCGTCGCGATGAAAACGCGAAATCGGCGACGAGAGAATGGGCCACGGTTCGCGGGCTGTTTGTAGATCGAAATTGGAATCGGAAGTTTCCAAATACGCGCCGCGATTCCGATTTATACGGAGGGATTGGGAATCGTTCAACGCTGGCCGAACGCACAGGCGGACCGGATGCCACCCGAATACGTTCTTTCTCGTGTTACCATGAATCACCTTATCGCGATCCACGGTGCGTTAAATCCTGATCGTGCATCGCGAACGCGTCGCGTTGACCCATCTGCGACCCAGCGCCTTGCGCGACGCGTCTCGAGGGTTAATGTCTGGCGATAAAAAATGACGAAGTCGATCCTTGATCCTCGAAGGAGCGTGCTGGTGACAACGTTGACACGGAGTAACGAGAACGATTCGCGGATTATCGAAGTCGTAGTATTTTCAGAAGATTCAGAAGGTTCGAAACGTTCGTGCGCCATCGTCTCCCCCGATCGAGTACCGGAAGAAGAGACAACTCGAAACGGGGTGAATAATATCGAGCGCCACGTCTGCAGGCGGTTAACGTCTAATCGGAGAGCGGGTGGCGAACCTTGTGTCTCGCGTTCGGCCATTATCCGCGCGAGCGTTTCGCAATAAAGCGTTATTTTCTCGGGAAATATCGAACTTCGTTCGGAAATATTAAACGCAAACACGGTGCACGCGCGAGCGGGCGAAGCGTCGGCGACAAATATCGATGCCGGACTCTCGAAATATTGTCAAACAAAAATTGTGCAAACAATGAACAACCATGCGTAATAAAACGGAATAGTAACGACAATTGATATCCGTGAGAACCGGTTAACAATCGTTGCCAATCCCGGCGGTATTACGCCACCCCTTGCCGGTCGATCTCTCATTTCAATACGACCATTGCTTTTCTAAAGAAAAACATCCGTCGAACACGGTGGCTGCTTTTGTTGCCGCGTTAACGGCACGCGAAATTTACGCGGCGCGAGCGTCTCTAACGAGATTTCGCCCCCGCGCTTGGCCCAGCTCAACAAGTAAAACCGATGGAACCGTTCGACGGAAAACCGTGGCGACGTAAGAGCGTGACGTGGCGTTCGCCGCGCGTGCCCATTGTTCGAATTATACGTCGCGCGGACAATATAAAATGAGAATAATTCAGACGCGATTGGATAAGCCGCCGCGAGCGCGGAGGGTGAAGGGCGCGCGGGCGAGCGGCGTATCCAGAAATTGGAAATACGCTCGGTCGACGAAGCCGGAGCGAGGTCTGGATTCGCCCACCTAATCCAATGTTTTACAGGTTTACTGATTGCGGTGGAGTACGCCGGCTCTCCGCAGTAGGGTGAACCCACCCTCTCGTGTGTCCCCTCGGCCGGAGGTCTCTTCCGTTTCCTAACTCCCGTTCCTTCCTCTGTCCCCCGTTTCCACGATCGTTACCGTCCCGGTCTTCCTCGTTCTGTCTCGCTTCCTGCCCTAATTCCCCGGCAAATAAACGCATCATTGGGCAGCCGTAGATTTACCAATCAGCCCGATGCCTTCGTACAGGGAGGGGGCGACAGAAGCCGTGCGGAAGCCCGCACGATTCGGAATAGCAATGAAAACAGACCTTTAAATCTACCCCTATCTCTCTATTCCGCCGCGCCGTACCTGCCGCGCCGTATCCACGTTTTCCACCGTTTCTCCCTTTTGATTTCCGACCAGCTGGATACTACGGTCGACAGGAATGCGCCGTTAACGCAGCGCTGTTGATACCTCCGCGTTCTTTGCCACCGCTGTCCGTTTTCATTTCCCTCCATCTCTTTCCATCTCTCTCTCTCTGTCTACCTTTCGTCGAGCCACGTCGTTTCTCGCGTCGGACGCGCAGAATCCCGGTTTTATAATTGCGACTCGAAGCCGAACGGCGGACGTCGAGTCGAACGAAAAGCGATTCGAAACGATCGCGAGGGAATAGGTTAGGTAGAGTTAGTCGGAAAGTCGGGGTGGTCGGTAATTTTTAGCTCGCGTCTAAATCGCGTCTGGCTTTTTCGCCCTGCCCAGCCCTGATTAATTCATCGTCGAGCGATCGTTAAGGGACGCGAAGGGTACGCTCGGCTCGAAACGGAGGCGTCTGGCGACCAGGCGAATGGCAGATGGCGGAATTTCGTTTGGTCGAATTAAAGGCACTGAGAAAACGTCCGTCAGCGGGGACCGCAAAAAACTGCAGAGTGATAATGGACGTTTCTTGCATCCCGGTTGCTTGGCCGTGTTAGTTTCACGGTCGAACGGACGGATGGAAGGCCGCCCCGACGGATGTCCCTGGTATCGATCAAGGCGGTGGGAACCACCCCCCGCGACGGACAAGGAGGGAGATAGTTGTAAGCTGATGAAGACAAATGGTAATCTTCTTACTTTTAACCCCAGCCTCTCGAAACTCAGACCTCGATCTAATGAAACGCGACCGATCGCCACGCGCGTCGTGTATTTCGCGGCACGCGAGCTCTAAGCGCGATCCACGTACCGTCGTGCCTCATGCATGTCTTACGAAGGTTTTATTTAGACCCGAGGAGGGAAAAACCGCGACCTCGCGAGTCTCCTCCGCGCGCGCCGCTGGTATCTTTCCCGATACGGAAAAAAGGCACTGCCCGCGGTGGTGGTAGTTCGCCCACGGGACGGCACGGGCGAGGGTAATATGCGAGGTGAATGCGTTATAACAGAGCCGAGCGACGTGTAAAGAAATACGCGAAGACGAGCGGAGCGGTCTCGCGTCGATAACCAATTCCGCTGGTTAATTATTCACGTCTCGACGGCCGACGACCCGATTTGATCCCTCGCGTCCGCTCGGTTTCGGTTTCGAGACGATTTTATTATCGAACGAACAACGGGGTTCGACTTTCCAGCGACTGATGCACCGTATCGGGTGTCTCGTGCCTGAAATCAACCTTGCTGGCAGTTATTACGTCGCTGGCCCGTTCAAATATTCCTCGAGCGAGCACTCGGCGTCCGAGCGAATGGACACATCAAGACACGCGTTACCGGCGGTGTACAAATTAAATCATGATGCGGCCTCCGTACGGGGGTGCATCGCGTTAAATGCCGTGATGGTGGCGCGTAACAGCTCGTAATGCCCGCCGCTATTGCGCGCGTTAAAGGAAAATAACGCCTGGCAGCGCCGATGGTGGACGAGAGGGCGGTGGCCACGGGGGTGTATCAGTTCCCCGTGGCAAATGTTTCAGAACCGGTTCGCCGTTACTTCCCCAAGGGCTCGACGGGTTCCGGTGGAGTCCGCGAAATTTTTTACGACCGGCCCACGCCCGCGAAAAGCGTCGTAATTCCTCGGACGGGATGCGAGCCTCTTCCTCGTCCGCGCGTTAAGGGACGTCAAGCTAAACTCGCGATGTTTACACAGGTTTACCTCTGATTTATTAGCGTTCCGCGCGATGCCCTTCACCCTCCTCTTCATCCCCCTCTTCACCCCCGTGGAGTTATGCGACGCCATCTTCCTGGGATCTCCGTTTTTCTCGCCGCCGTGCATCGCGGATGGCCCGTGCTTTTCCGCGAATAAATTTAATAACCCGACGGTACCTCGGCCGTGAATAAAATATTTGGTCAGCCGGACATTGCCTTCGGTCAGCAATCCCAATCGAGCTAAATTTGTTCGCCGCGCACGCCGCGTTGACCGGTTATTTTAGCTCCGACGCCGGGTAGCGCATTGTTACGCGATCGGTGGCTGTAACCGGCTCGAGTGCCGATCGAACCGGCGAAATATAGAGATCTGTTTTTGGAACGGATCAACGGATGAAACGATATCGAATATTTCCGTCGAGGAAAGGCGGACGAAATAATTACCGTATATGAATATCACGGACATGCCATAAATGTTGTAGTCGTTATACGGACCGCCATTTTGGCGTTCGCTCGCGTCGTGGCTCAGACATCGGTATACGGTGTTCGCAGGATGAGAAAGTACGACATTAGCGAACCGCGTCAAAGATAACCACCTCGAAAATACGCACGATAGAGGTGCTGCTACGTGGTTATTCGATTTTTGGCGAGGGTGAAGAACCGGCAGACACTCATCGGGGGATGAAGAGGCAGTATAAAGATACTTACGCGTCGCTCCAGCGGGTTTACGAGTGGCAGAAGTTCAATACGGATGATGGAGTGAAAGAGGCGGCGCGTACGCGCGCACGCAGTCAACTAGGAGCGTATTTTTCTCGCGATATTCAAACATTAATACGCCGATGGCGAACGGAGAGCCATTTGAAAACATAATTAAACGCTTCCGTTCTTCATCGCGCGCGCTGTCGGCAAATAAATGAAATCCCCTTGAGCGAGCTCCGCTAAGCTTAAGCGAATAAAGAATAAACAAACACCGCGGCAGCCGCCCCTTGTACTTTGCGTACCTCCACTCGTTGTTTCCGGTGCGGTATTTTTACGAAAAACGCTGGCCCAGTTTCCGTAGTTGGACAATTAATCGCGATCGGAGCCAAGAGCGTTTTCCAGGAACGTTCTCTCGTTCAACGCTGACGAGGCGTGTCGCGTCGTAACCCTTGCGTCCCCGGGGTTACTTTCAGCGAAATTAACCCCGAATCGATCCCAGTGATATGATACGCGATAAAAGTGCTCGCAGACGTGCATTAACGCCTCGCGTCGGAGGACACGCGGAAGATCCTGAGATCCAGACTGCGAGCAGAGTGCATGTACCAACCTAAGACGATCGTCACCGGTGCTCGAGAACCGGCTTACGTTCCCTTGAATGTGAAATGAAGTTAAATCCCGACAGAGAACCGTATTGGGTCGCGTGGAACCTATAACGTTAAGCGTCTCGTGAGTTCTTGCTCGCCTACAAAGGACGGCGCAGACAATAAGTTTACAGACGGGGGAATCGAATAAATCGTGCCTTTCGAACGGTTAAACACAACGTCCTCGAATATTCGAGTATGGATCGCCACCCACTTTCACGGATCCTCCGGTTAATTACGGCGAAACGCCATTCGTGATCCCCCCTGGCTGACGAAGACGTAAAGTGATCCAGTGCCTCGCGTTATTAGCCGCCTTCGATTAACTGGAACATCAACGAACGCAACTTTACTCCCGCGGAATCATAACGCTCCGGATTATAAGCGTCGAGGAAGATGAACGTAAAAAATAAACGAAACGTCCCGAAGCATCCTCCCTCGCTTCTCTTTATCGTTCCTTACAGCGCTCCATTAGCGTCCGCCAGCTTTCGAGGGTGCGCGAAAGTTCGACTGTTTCCGCTTGTCAGCGACGCTGGATCGCTCCGTTTTTAATCACGAACGAGAGCTCCGGTTCGACTGTATCATAGTGCACCGTTCGTGCCGCCGTAAAAGCAGCCGGGTAATGCGGTTCCTTTTCAATATCCGCGGTTACGCGTGGATCGTAAATGAATTTACGGTTCGACGTGCCATAATCCCTAAGTTTACACCGCCGTTAACAAGTCGAGGGACCCTGGGCGGAAAAAGCTTCTGCTCGGCTTCCGAGCGATAAAGCAGCCGCGAAAATCGCCGGCCTGCGCAACGATCGCGTAGCAACGGAGCCGCGATTAAATGCGCGCACGCGTAACACTGGATATAAATTGAAATGTTGCTAAGCGAACGCATTAACATTATCGTTCGTTTTATTAATTCCCCGGCTCGTCCCGCTGCCAGAGTGCCTTGACCATCGACGATCGATAAGCAATTCAGGCCGCTGCCGCGGACTGGGACCACCGTTTCCGGAAGGTATCGCGTTTTTCGAATCGGTCCGCGTCACGCCGGTCACGTCGATCGAACGCGACGCGATAAAGGCTGGCCGTGGATTGATTGCGAGCGAAATTTGCTTAGGGACACGGACAACAGGTACGTTCGCCGATCGATCAGAGAACACTCGCGAGTGTCCGAGCGCGAGAACGAAGTTTGATCCGCGGGAATGTCCACGGCCTCGGACAAACGTCGCGTCTCGAAAACGACACGGGACGCGGAATCGAGTTATCGGTCGCATCGGAAAAATCGCTCGCGTTCCGCGGACCGTCCGTGCCGTCTTCGTGACGGCGGTTCGCCGGCACCGTGGTTAAATAACGGGAAAATTCCGCAGCTCCGCCGCGATGGCTGCGAAAACGCCCCATTGATAACACGCGAATACGGCTAAACTCCGCGCAAAGCTGTTATCTCATTAACCCACTTTCCGTGCATTCCTATTTCCATGCATCAGCCGCCCCGCGTTTTCGTGTTTTGCCCACTTCGCGTCTAAATTAAGGTTGAATTCCCAAAAACGCGCCGCGCCCGCCGTATATTCGCAGTCATTTCCTTCGCTGTTGCGTTGCGGCCGCAGCGAGTCATCGAGCACCATTCAACCACCCTCCGGCGCTAACTATTGCTCGTTAAATTCCAATTACAGCCGCGCAAAGAAATTACGATATAGTACGCGTTCGTTCGTTCAAAAAATCGTGTCCCTTGGGCGCGCGTCCGCCCCGCTTCCCGCCCTCGTAATACGAATGCTGATCGTTACCGGGTTACCATTCCGCGTCCGTTCGAATAAAGAAAAGTTCGTTCAAGGCTCGATGGTCACAGCAACGCGGGGCCGACGGGAATTAAAGCGCCAAAGCCTGGTCAAAGTTATTAATCAAAAACGAGTTTCCCAGGGTATCACGGTTCATCGGGGATGGAGCCTCGTTGCGCGGGATTGCCGGGTTGAAAACGGAGAAACCGGTGTCCGCACGAAATTCCGCTTTGACTACAATGCCCCGCGGGTTAAGTACCGCGAGCAGGGCGGACATCGTCGTTCCAGAACTCGGCCAGTTAACCCGAACTCTCGAAGCTTCGCTTTGCAAACGACGAGAGCAGAAAATCCATTTCCCCCCCAACTTTTCGATCTCTTTCCCTGGTCCCCGCCCCCCTCCTCTTTCCGTCCCCCCCTCGTTCCTAAGTAAACCGAACGGTTTCATTTTTGAGACAACCCGAAAGTGAAATATCGCGGTCCACCCTTTCGCCCCGCTTTCCCACGGCCGTGGCGCTTCGTCCCTCATAAAGCGTAATCTAGGTCGAACGCCTGAGCGGCTGACGCAAATTGATTAAGGATATTGAAAGATACGAAGCGGTTCCCCGTGGCGGGAGGAACGCCACGGGTATCCAGCGTGCATCCTCGTGGCTCCCGCTGGAAGGGCTGGCACGTAACGCGCATCGCGGCTACGAGATAACGGCGAAGAAATTAGTGCCGGCGCCGGGGTTCGTTCCACGACGCCCAGGTGGATTAAGGATCGTCTCGCACATATCGTAGAAAAGCGGTTAACTCGGGATCTCAAAACTATAGATCGCGAACTGCCAAAGCGGAAAAACTGCCTCGCTCGAACTTTCCGATCCCCTTTGTTCTTGCTTATACCCCCTCGCCCTGGGATCACGCGAATGAACGCTTAACGGGAACCGAACCAAAGAGTTTCCCTCCACGTGGAAAAAGAACAGTCCGTATTTCCCTGCCGAGGAACACGTAACGGGTCGCTTTGTTCGATTCGTATGTAAGATAAAAAACAAAAGGTGGCAGGATGGAAGCACCGCGAGGGGGAACGCGACCTACCGCGGAGATAAATTATCCGCGCGGTAACTACGGAACCATAAATGAAAAGTTCGATCGACCATTGCCTCGCCTACCCCGGTTTCGACTCGTTTAACGAGAAAATATATTTTAATTTCGTACACGTACGCGCGGAATGTTATTCATCGGCTGATCGTTCACCGACAAATCAGTCGAAACGGTTCGATTTGTAATTTTGGAAGCTGCATACGCGGGGAACGGCGCACGAACGGCACCGACTCTCTTTTCCCAGCGCTGTTAAGGATTAATTGCACGGGATTGCTCGGCTAAGTGAATCGACACGTTAATCAACGAGCGCGTCCTTCAAAAATCTATTTACACGCGTGCCAGTTATCGTGATATTTTTGAATGGCGTTCATCGATCCTTCTCGAATAATTTCGGCCGTATTGTCGGTGTTAACAATGGATACTTATGTCTATACAATCTCAGGAAATTATTTACCGTTTGAACAACACCGTTCGCCAGCGTTGTACGCAGCCAGCGTATGCATTAACAAAATACAAACATTTATCGAGTACAGAAGTTACGCCTCGCCAAGTCGCACAATGGCGATCGTTAAGAAACGATCGTCGAAACGGGAAAGGTGTGGGTTTGAGGAAAAATAATTTATCGAACGATCGATTAAAAGCCCACCCGAACGATTGTACGCGTAAATACCTTTGCTCTAGCTTTTGATTAAATGCAAACGCGCGGTCAATTTAATCGAGCAAAAAGCAATTAGCGCGAAACGCCAACGGGGATCGCTACCGGTCAGCGTTACAGAAATAAGAAGCACAATCGCGATTCGAATAAACTCGGGGCGATTCCGATAGGAGCATGTTCCGTGTCGACGTTTTATCGAGATCCTTGGCGAGTGTGCGTGATCTGATTCCGCCGTGCGAGCTGCGATATATTCCGCGCTATAACGGTATTAGCGTTAATTGGAGATAACAGATTATAATCACTAAATTGCGCTGATAGCTAATGGAGGGAAACGATTCCCGTTATAACGTGTTTCCTATCGTTTTATCGTTCGAAAATCGGGGCGAGGAGTCGCGAGCGAGGCCCGCCGGGTGCCGGAGAACGAAAGCTCGCGATGATGGAGAACGCGAAGGGAGCCGGGGATAATTTTTAAAGCTGCCAAGGGCTTAGAAACCGCTGTTACGCGTTATGTACGCGGCATTCGGAATATCCTTATTACACAGTCAAACGAGCGAGTCGGCGCCAAGGTCTCCCCGATTCAGCCCTGGCAACCATTCCATCTCAGCACCCTGATTCCTGCTCGTCGCGCGGCAAATTCCACCCCGCGTTACGACCGAGAAAGGAGTTCGGTTAGAGCGGTTGTTAGACGGGAAACTTTCGACGATGACACCGTCCAATTTAAATGGCAGAACAGTCGGTAACTTTCGTTTCTCCAGCATTCGCGCTCGTTCGATAAACTCGAACCAGCCAGCTGATATTTAGCGGGCGAAACGGAGCGTTTATCCGGTAAACGGTTAACGAGTCCCGACGCGGGAAAGAAACTGCGCAATACGATCGGGGTGAATTTAATTTCGCGGCAGGATCTAACAATGAGGGCGCGCGACGCGCGTTAAGAAGATAAAGAACGTTTTGGAGGCGGGTTGGAAGCGATGTTTGAATCGCGGTTAATAAAATCGCATGAATATTCAGCTACGAGAGCAATTGAAGTACCGCGGGGGGACGAAACAAAAAGGCCGCACGGGCTACCCGTTACAGTCGACGTCGTACCCTCTGGAAAATTGAACTTTCCGAAATCCCGCGTGGATTATTCCTCTTTTCCGTTCATTTTTGTCCCGCGCGACGATCCCCGAATGGAAGTCGCTCGATTAAAACAGCATCGCGGCTGAAATTCTTGTCCCTCCACCCACCCGTTCGCTCGTTCTGCCCCGTGCTTTACGATTTTTCGTCGCGTTCGTTAATATCCGAATGAAACAATGCAGCGGGAGGGTAGGGGATGGCGCGATATATTTCAAGGAAGCACTCCATGTATCAAAGATACCGCGATCGCAAGAACCGAGTAACGGAGAGCGCCGGTAATTTCTGCGGAATTATTTACGAGATTGTTTATCGCGAAATTTTTAAAGCACCCCGACCGTTCCCGTTCGCGTTATCGTCGCCCGTGTCTACGAGAGAATTTACCGCGGCCAGGGCAAACGATTTCCACGATTCCTCCGGTTTTCCAACGTCTCCTCGCGCGATGGCTGGCTCCTCGTTCCGCTCGGTCGACGATTGCCCGACCAACCTTTTTTTTCCACCCCTTCGAAACGCGATGGATCGACCGGACGGGTCACGATCGGCTCGAGAAAGGATTCCAGGCTGCGCCGTGTTGGGACGTCGAGCATCTCGATGCGCGACGGCGCCTCTTTGCTTGCGAAACAAACACCGTCGATTTCGAGATCCCACGCGAGACTAAAACGGACCCCGCGTCCGACGAGGGATACTGATTCCATCTACCGCCCGTTCCATCCTCCCTCGTCTTGGCTCCGCGCCCTAATCCCCTGTTTTTCTTTGCGTCGCGGACGCGAGATTTTTTCCATTAATTTATACACCCTCGACCCTCCCTCGTCTGTCACCCCCGGGGGCTGCTCCACGGCGAAATTTTTCACGGGATAACGCGGATCCTGCCACCCCCGTTCCCCGACCACCAGCGGCCTGTTAATTTAATCGGAGAACGCTCCGCGAAGTTGGAGAACCGGCTATTTTCTATTCATCGTGGATTAATCGCCGGTGAAATTGGATCGTTTCGCATCGACGCGTCCCGACGCGGCCGCGTTCGACGGGGATCTTCTGGCCGGCGCGCCGTCGCCGGAAGTAACGGAAGCGAGGAGACGAATAACAATTTAATTGGACTTCCAGCCGTCTGGCAGTTTCTAAACTCGCCTCTATTCGTAATTAGGCTTGCGGACGGCCGCGGGAGCCGCGGTTAAATAATTCAATCCTCCGCGTCTACACGCGGCCCGAAGGTTTCGGTATGTCCCCCGCCAGCAGTAACGAAATTCCCAGCGCATCGAGTAACTGGGTATCAACACGCCAGGCCCTGTCCGCGATAAGATCGTGGAATTATCCTGGCCGTGATCGAATGTATCCGGCTGGTAATCGAATCCGTTTCGCGCGCGTTCGTTCGATCCTCCGCATCCAGCTGAGACGCGTTCGACGGCCCCCGCCATTGCCGCTGCGCGACGATTAGCATTTCACAGAAGACGAACGAGGGCGTCGAGGATAGAAAAAGTTTCGATTCACTGCGAAACAACGGTTCGTCGCGGTATTCCCTGGACCAGTTATCCGTACAAAGCGAACTCTCGAATAACGAAAGGACGCGCGACGAGCGCAACGAATCGTCGGCAAAGGGAAGATAATCGAGTACGGGGTGGTGGGACGATTGTAAAACGCTCGGCGCGACGACGCCGCGAGGGCGGAAACGGGCGGAGGCCGCGCGCGTAGGCAAAGCATTTTGACAAATTTATATGTTAATCCCGTGCGGTTGACGAGTCCGAGATTAACTTCGTACTCCGGTTAGCAGTTGGCCGGGAGCCGGCGACTTCATTTTCTCCAGTTGCGCAACAAAGTCCGTTTGCCACTTCATTTACGCCGCGCAGAATTGACGCGAACATTATATTCCCCGGGGGTCGAAAGTTCATTGCGGATTGGACGAATTTGATTCGAAGTCCGAGCCAGCCGACCGGCCGTGGCGCGCGCTGTCGAACCCGCGTGTCAAAGAAATTTTTTCGCCAAACTTCCCATCCCCTGGCGTTAGCGCCCACCCCTTTCGCACCCTCTATTACCCGGCCGACTCGCTGCTCGCGACAGCTCGCCCGAAATCTCTTTAAAATCTACTCTGTCGCGCGTGACAGCGTTCTCGACTTTCGATAGGATAACTTTCGGAGGATCGAATACTTTTGTACTGGCCGTCAGCCGAAAATTACGGCCCGGTATTAAAAGGCAAAATCCCAATAAAGGACTTTGATTGACGTGTAAATAATATCGCGTAAAAGAGTATCGAGTTTCGTTTAGTTTTTCCTCGTTTCCTTCGTTTCCCTTCTCTCTCTCTTTCTCTCTCTCGTTTTTTTTCCGCCCCTGTTTTTCAGGTGGAACGAATGGGACGGGAGCAGGTGGAAAAAATGTCGGTCGATCTGGTGTCGAGGTAAAAACCGCGGCTGCGGATTCGTATCGACGAGGACATTTCGGGTCGTCTCGTTTCCGTTGGCTCGCTACGGTTCCCGGGTGTCGAAAATTAAGGTCGACGAGTACGATGTCGTGGCCTGGGTCGGTAAACCATCGATGTACCGTGGAAACGGGCTTGCCGAGAACTTTTATAGTTATCCGAAAATACCTTGGCGGTGCCCCGCGTCGAATGAATTCGAGGCGATCCGCGTGTACAACGGATGATACCTTGTTCAAACGGTATATCGCTTTCGCTCGTCATCGTTTCTGATCGTGATCCCGCGTCTCGACGCTTCTGGTTACCATTTAAAATCGCCGCGTTCTCTTTAAATTCTCGTCGAACGGAGATCTCGACACCAACAACTAGCAACCAAACGAAGAACCAGCGAATCCTGCGGTTCTCGTCGCAACCCCCGTCTTTTTATTTAAAATAACGCGCTGCAAATACGACGAGGCGATGCACCGTGTTGTCGAGTTACTTCATTAATATAATTCGAATTTCATTTCAACTGGCTTGGATGTAATGACTATATCGCGATAAATTAAATATTATCGAAGCACACGGTCCTCGGATCGTTCGTAAATTTCGTTATTTTTTCCAGACCCACGGTTTGCCCGGCACAATCACAGATTCCGCGGAGGATCGTTAACAATATAACGCACTACAATATTAGCTCTCACAACAGGTAAATACTTGGCGCGCGGTTTGCGGAATATTAATTCCAGAAGGGCCGGGGAAAATAAAACGCGGATATCCGCCGCGCCGCGACGCGTCGAACTACACGGCCCAGCAATTTATACGGCTCCCGTTTTACATCGTGCGGGTTTTATAAAAAATGGAAACGGAATTAATAAATGCGAGGACGAAAGCGGCGCGGCGCGACACTAAGAGACGGTTATTTATTCATAAGGGAAAGTTTGAACGGTCGTTAAGCCGAGCCTGGTGTAAGAACGTTCGAGCAAGTTCAAGCGGAGATTACGACCTGTAATACGTCGATGAAAAGGAGCTTCCGATAAAACAGAACTTGTTTCCTGAACGGTCTTTGTGCCCGAACTTTTCGTTAATTAATCCTTAACTTCGACCGCTTTAACCGCCATTCTCGCGCGGCGTCGTAAAAAAAGAAAAAAGGGAAAAGAAAAAAAGAAAAGAAGATCGGGAAACCGCTGGAAAGATATATTTTAGTCGCGATTGGAAATTACGGGGCGCGTCGAACATCTCCCGGCGAAAGTTTTCATCGGGCTGGGCAGGGTTTTAATTTCAAATTTCCACCCTTAGCCGCCCTCGTCCGTATATAAATGATGCAATTGCCTTGGGTGCAGACGGGTGAAAATAAATTACGCTCCCTGCCCGGGCAGAATCCGGCGCGTACAGGCCGGCCAGTGCAAATTTATTTGCGCGAAGAGGCACGAAAGAGCGTGGCAGGCCGGACCTTCCCCCGTTTCGAAGGTCCCGGCAATAAAGGGATCACCCGGGGTCAGGTTAAGACGATTTATTGTCTAGGTAAGTTTGCCATATTCGATAAAAAGCCACCGCGTATTCGCCGCGCTACACGCTGTAAAGAGGGAGCAGTCCGGATAGGGAGACAGATAAAGTCAATAATTCCTCGCGTTTGACGCGCGGCTTATTGCTGCCCGCTCGATGAAGAATCGCGAGAACCCCGAAGACTCCGGTCCCGGCCATTTGTCAACGATATTTCACGGTTGGATACAGGCGTTTTGAGTCCGCGCGCTTCGTAATTTCCCCGACTCGACCGCCGTTTCGACCGTGGCTCGTCTAATTCGAGTCGCGAAGGAAGATCTCGCGAGATTTATAACGCCGCTATTCCGTTAGCAAGGGGACATAAAAATGGAAATAAATGTCGGTTCGATTGGAGGTACGCGGACGTCGATACCTTTCGACAGACCCATTTCGCGGTGTATGCAAAGATGATGAAGTAGGGACGAGATCGATCCCACTGTGCAGCGCTTGTCGCGTTAACTGTTTTTCTCACCCCACTGAGGAATTCATACGGTGCAAGAAAAATTTGTCACGCGAGAATTTTAACAAGTCCCCTTCTGTCGAGCAATAAATCTGAAATGACCATCGATCAGAGCGAGTCAATCAACCCCCCTGCAGCTCTGCACCGTGGTGCAGTGTAACGCGTAGAGGCAGACGATTTATCACCGGTCTAGCGTTTGTCTCAATAGCGTGGATCGCATCGACGTATCGTTATTCGAGATTACCTTCACCCCTTATTCCCTCGACGTTCGTCGACTTACGTGGCGCGTAATTAAAACGGATAAAATAAATTCGCGTAGAATCGCTCGACGAGAATGAAGCGCATCCTCGCCATCTGGCGTCAGGGTGGATACCACGCGTTTATTAAAAAAAAAAGAATTATCCTCGTTACATACCCCTATCCTACTTTACTAGCTGCAGAAACCCGCCAGTGGATACCAACAGCCGAGAACTACCAAGGTCGATCGATACCTCGTCGCTTACTCTCCGTCGGTGGTGCGCGACAAGGGTTGTTACGCGGAAGACGCTTCCTCCGCCACTGTCGAGGCTTCCCGCGTACTCTCATCGAACGTCTGCTCCGATACAACAGGATTTGGCAAGGTTCAACGACAACGGCGGGAGAAATGACAAAATTGTGAAATCAGTCCGAATTTATGAATACAAACGTAGCAATAATGTGCAACATTCTTCTCGTGTATTCGCATTACTCATGCGTAAAACAATGTAAAACGCAATAGACTCGAAGTGCATTCGAACGTCTCGAAGCCTCGAAACAGGGCTTCCAGTTATTTCGAAACGCTTCATCTGTCTATTTCAATATCGTTTTAATTCTGGAGTCTCGTTTATCGTTCAATTTCCTCGACGGTTTTCAAAGATAACATTTTTGGAGCTACGTCCTCGGAGGACGAATCGACGACGACGCGGTTTCGTTTCGCGTGCACAGCGGAGGAACGACGAGGCGTCGCGTCGCGTGAGGAGAGCCAACGCGGGCTCGGCTCGAGGCTGAAAATAGCCGGATCGAGCCGCTCGCTCGCTCGCTCGCTCCATTCCGCTCGGCACCGCGCTCGAGCAGAACCGCTCGAGCCTCGACACGAATTTCGTCGGTGGGGCCCGATCGTCGACGGAGAAAACGAAGGATCCAGCCGCCCTGAGACGCTCGAACCACCCCTCTGGCTTGATCCAGGTCGATCCGGAAATCGACTTCGATTCGAAGTGAGTGTCGTCGACTGCGCGAAGTCACGAGTGAAGGGAGTTAGTTTCTCGTCTTCTTTAATCGCTACTTCTACTACTCAAGGTGAATCTCTTCGATTATCCGTTGTTACGCGACGCAGTGAAGTGGATAAGAGAAAATGCGCGGAGTTCGAAGGTAACGCGGAGTGCGTTGCCGGTTGCGTCGCGGACGCACGGCAGACCGATCGACCTCGATGCATTTGCATACGATACGCATCGAGGAGCGTGCGTGCGTGGCTGCGTACGGTTGGTCGCGATGCGTGCCGCGTGGAGCTTTCTCGAAAGTTTCTGCCTCGCGAGTTTCCTTTTTTTTTTCTCTTTCTCTCTCTCTTTTATTCCTTTCCACGATGATAATTCCGACGCACGTGAAACGTTCCATTGTTCGATCGACTAATAAGAGAACGATCCCGCGCAGAGATACAGAGCGCGTTCGTTAGACGCACGCGACGATTTCCGGTCCACCGTGTATACCTTGCACTTTCGTGTGCAGTTTGGCAACGGATTTTCGAAATTGCGAAACCATCGACGAGGTAAATACATTGACGGGTCCGCGCGGACTGAGTGGATATACACAAAGTGTATTTTCTCGCTGCCCGACCGAGAACTGTCCGAGAGGAAATATTTAGCTCGCGAACGAGAGTTTTCGTTGATCCGTTGCCAGTCCGCGGCAAACGCGACGATTATTGCGCACCCCTCGACGAAACCCTCGCGACTGGGTAAACGATCGTCGCGATATCCTTAACCTTCGATTAACGCGTTACCATTTCTAATTCTGAGTGTAGACACGGCCAAGCGCACACGGATCCTCTACTTCGGCGAGTGGTAAATGCATCTATTTCTGCCTTGGTTGCTGGAAATAGACACGGGAATTAAATAGCCCCCGGAGCGTGCGTCTGTTTCGCTTGTCGCCGTTCGTTCTCGCATTGTCATAAACGACGATGCCGCTTAATTAACCGGCTGACTATCGAACGGTGCTCGGTTCCTGGTGTTATTCGAAATCTGCGGTGAATCGTGAAATTCGTCTGAAATTAGAAATCTATTCCGTTTTACGATCGTAACGCAACCGAGAAGCGATTCACTCGAGGCGGTTGTACGTTTAATTGCTCCGGAAGTAACGCGGATGATACCCGCGGACGATCGCTGTGGAACTATTTTTATTTAAACCCGTGCAGTGGATTTGTATCTAAATATACGGATTTCCTTGCACGAGCCACTTTCTGTTTAATTGACGCACGTTCACGCATCGCCACGGCCATTACGTAAATAGTAAAACCGATAATATCGTTAACCACGTCGTCGCAATTAATACCGCCGTTGCCAGCAATCACGGTGCTCGCAACAATCATCCGTCGTACAAAAGAAACCAACGATTTCCAGCGTTATTTTTTCTAAATATTAACGCAAGCGTAGGCGTTCCTGGTTTCGAGACGCGCGAACAACAGAAGCGATTCTAGGTCATCGCAATTACTTCTCCCCGTTTCGCGTTCAAGCGAGCACGACAGGATCCGAACAAACTTCTCATCTTGTTAGACGAACTTCTTCCCGCTGCGGTTATTTACCTTCGCGCGAACCGTAGGAATTATTGCAATATTTTCCGCGTCCCCTCGCTTCCAACTTTCCCACGCGAGGATTGAATGAAACGAGCAGTTCCAATGGTCCCGGGACGATAAACCGAACGCGACACCCCCTCATAATGTTATCGAATTCCGCGAATACCTCGCGAGATTTATCGCGCTGTAATCCAAACGACATCCGAGGCATGCGATTTCCTTAAACCAACCCCTAACCGCAACGCTCGGATCTAACGCGTTCGTTAAACCCCTATCGAGACCCTCTAACCCACATTCGGCCACTGAGACCGGCGACGGGTGCCGCGGATTATCTCGAGGAGCGTATCCCAAACGAAAACAGCAACAAAGCGGGCGTGCGACGCGGATACGTCGTTAGAGAACGTGTAACGACGGAATTTCGAGCATGCGGAATTTGATTGAAGCGAACGTGCGCTTGCGCAGGAACCCTCGAGGCTCGCGGCGAGCCACCCCTCCGGCCAGTGAGCAGTGGCCGATCGTTGGTGCGCCATCGGAGGCTGGGACCGTCGTCGAGACACCGTGCTGGTGTGTGGTGTTCGCCGTGAGAAACGTTCTGCACCGGCAGCCCGTGTGTGCGCCACCGGACAGGGAGAGAGAAACATGTCGGATCGTGACCGCGTGTGACCGTTCTCCGTACGCGCCCTGTTGACTGCGAGGCTGGCGACGTTGGACGCGCGACGCCAGGAAACGAGGCCAGACCACGAGACCGAGGCAAATAACGCGAACGATAGGCGGTGAACCGAGCTCGACGTCTGGTTACGTGAAAACGTACCGACGGGATGGCTGACAGCGAGGGTGGCTCCGAGCAGGATGACGTATCCTTCCTCCGAACGGTGAGTCTCTAGTTTCCTTGATCCACTTGCGCCGTTCGCGAACTCGCGATCTCTCGTCGAATTTCGAGAACCGACGATGGCGCTAATCGTAAAAGTAAGCCGCGTTGCGGTTTTATACAGTGACATTGAAGGTTTTCTCTGTGTACAGAGGGAGAGTTTCTTTCTTTTTTTTTTTTTTTTCTTTTCCATTATATTTTCATACCGTGCGAACGCTGATCCAACAAGAAAAATGCACGATGAATATTAAATGAGGCAGGTATCACGCGATATTTTAGTGTAAACGTCGCGCGCAGGGAAGCTCGATCTGGTCAGGGTATCACGTGGGGGTGGTCGAAAAGCGCGCGGTGTGATTGCAAGATCTCGTTCGAGGATGAAGGTACGTGACTTGGAAAGCCGGATACCCCGTTCGAGATCGAGTGTGCCTGCGTTTAGATGGGCGAACAGTAGTAACAAGTAGCTGTAGTAACGAGTAGATTCTCTTGGTGAAGTGTTTTAATGTTATCGTTCACCAACGTGTGTCGCGTCTACTTTGACGTTGTCACCTTTGCGCCCTGTGGTCTTGCATAAAACCGCGATTTCCCGTTACAAAAGAGGAGCACGGGGCGGAGAATTCAATGAATCGTGGAAGCACTTAAAGTTCCCGCACCGAACGACCTTGACCCCATTCGGGTTGCAAGGATCAAGCAGTAGCATAGTGACCGAGAGGGTAGCCGCAGCCTTGAGCTTCTGTAAGCTGCACGCGCTCGATGCTCGACTCTTTAATACCCGCCCCTAATAAAAATACATCTCTCTAATGCACACGGTCCTGTTATCGGAACCGTTTACCAACAACCGCACGCGTGTCCATCGATTTTTTCTTCGTCCACGCTCTCCCCCCACCGCGGTTCACTTTCCCCCCTTTTAAATACCGCCTCCTCGTGTGCGAGGAAAAACACAAGCGCGTATATTTCACAAATACCGTGAAGTACAAGATTTGTTTCGCGAGAATGCGTACGTACAGAAGACGATCGCGTCGGACAGACTCCACGGTGGTACCGCATTTAATATCCGCGTTCGATGCCCGTCGGATTCCACTGTCAGGATTGCTCAAGTTGCGCGTCTCGAACGACCGAGTTCTCCCTCGGAATACGTGACCCTTCGACACGCGAGAACAGCCACGCTTGTTCGCGCACCGTCTTCCGGTCGATCCCACAGGAGGAAAACTCGGGACCTCTTCCCTCTACCGCCTCCCGCACCTAACCTTCCGCGCGAGCCTGATGTACTTTCTCCTCTTGCGATCCGACATGGCGCACCATTTCTTTCCAGCCCGACGAGCCACGTCCGTCACGCGCTTCCCCGGCGACTTGAAGTACATTTCCAGATAGAAAATGATAAAAGGATTCGACGAGAGGTACAGCCTTTTCCTTCTTCTGCGGGGCCTGCAGATGCACTTGCTCTTCCTGCTCCTTCTCTGGGAACGCTTCCTACGGCGGCACCCCTTCCCGCCTCTTTCGACCACCATACCGTTCACGTTCGGCCCGTGTTCCTCGTGAGCATTGTGTGGCGTTACTTTTCTAGCGGAACAACGATTAACAAATTCAGATTTGTTGATCTGGGACTCGGTTGCTAACGATCGGATGCTCTGAAACGAGTCTCGCTTAATTCCGAACCAGACTCAGTCGAACACCGGGTGGTACGACGCTTGGTTTCGCGAATGTTGTTCCACGCAATTCGAAACGTAGTTAGGAGAAATTAGCGCACGAAAAGTAGAAGTTGCGGGGTGGAATACTTGAAGAACCGCGTTACCCTTATTTCGAGAAAGGACTTTCTCAAGTTCCAAGGTCTCCGAGGAAATTACCGCGTCGCGATGGAATACTTTGCAACTCGGATCACCTCGAATATGGATCGCATTAACCGGAATTAATTAACTTTCGTTCGTCCCGCGTCCCTTTCTTTGCCACTCGCAGACATCCGTTCGATCGGACGTGGGGAAAGGGACCGCGGAAATTGCGGGCTAATGAAATTATACGATATCGCGTAACTCTGCTCGAAAGTGTTAAACGGCTGTTTAAGTGGCGTTCGTGACTCGGAAACATAAGTGGACGCATTCGCACAAGGGGGTGGAAGCAGTGCTATCGATCCCCATCGAAATTCTTCGCTTTCTTTCGTTAGAAATGTACGTTCGCGTACACGCATTGGCTGGAGGAAACAAAGAACGACGTCGCGGACGCTCGTCAAGTGTTTTCGAGTAGGAACGAACGATGCCAATGAATGGGATTATCCTAGACGAACAAATCTGCCCTCGCCGTTCCATTGACCCTTCGCGCGAGGGGTTAAGTTCGACCACGTGGAAACTTCGATTGGCTGTTCATGAAATTACCCGAGGAACGGGCGTCCCGTTCGATCTTCGATGAGATTCGACGCGAAATTTATTTAACTACGGAGAGTAAGGTCAACCTCGTTCCGCGGAAAAGGTCGTGTCGACTCGCGGTTAAACGATTTACGCTAACACGATTCCAGCCGAGTTGGCGGGATCGAAATTATCCTCACCTGTTCTTGTCGGGACCGTCAATGTCGAAGGATCCGTCCATTTCCTGTCCCTCCGCCTTTGATATTACGTTTCACTTGAAAATTTAATGTACATGAACGAAATCCAAAATGTCCAGACGGTCGGAAACATTTGAAGTTTCCATCGGCTAGTTTCGCTCCGCAGGGAACGATCGATAGCGACGTTAAATCGAGCGTCGATAGGATGACAGTGATTACCTCTTCGTGCGTGTTACATTTATCTATGACATTGAATCGATAGCTTCCTTCTCTTTTTTTTTTTATTAACGTCGACAAACCGTCCGCTTCGCCGCGAGTTCTGTTTACCGTTCCAATTAAGCGTCAGCCGCATCCGGTTGATCGAATTGAACGAAATTTTTCATTTAATCCACGTCTTCCCGAAATTACTGTCGACCTTGGTGGAAGATGACAGCGAGAGAGGGTGCAAATCGGCTCCACCTCGCGCGGGAGCGGGACGAAGCGGAAATAGGAAGGCAATTGGATTCTCCAACTTTCTCCTTTCCGCCGCTTTTCGATCCGGGAAGCTCGTCCGACTCGTTTAAAATCATCGAACGAAAACATTAAACGCGCGACCGTGTACAAGTTATTCTTGGTTTACGATCGACCAGCGATGAAAGCGTTCCGTGGGAAGCGTAATCCCGCGGAATATAAAGTCGCGCGGGTAGAATCGTGTCACGATGCGCCGTTCGCTGCTTTGTAATGATCATTAATTAAGTCAACAACTGTTGGCACCGCGGAGCGCCACTCGAAATTACCGTGTACACTTGCGTGGCTCGCCACTCGTTCGCCACTGGTTGCCAGTGCGGCAGCAAACGGACGGCGGGCAATTAAAAATAATAATTAATTTCTTCGTTTAAATCCACCACTAAATCCACCAGCCGCCTGGCGCGCGAGCCACTCTAAACCCTCGACTCTCTTCTTTAAGAGCCTGGTGACGGTTAATTTTAGCGATCGACGCGGTATTGTTCCGTATGATCAATACAGCCTCTGTAGGCACCCGTTCGTTCAAGATTTCACGTCGGAAAACAACCGTTCGAGGTAAAAACACGTCTGATCATCGTACCTTCGCGAAGTTCAACAACGAACGTGGCCTCGGCAATCGTTGATGGACGTACGCAAAAAACCACCCCCTCGGTTCGCGCGCAGACGTTAACGTAACTTGCTTGCCTAGCATCTAGGATGAAATTACGTTGAATTGTCCCATGGGTAGATATAAAAGCACCCTTGACCCACGCTCGCAACACGTTTCAACTTCGATCGCGCTTGATTCCACAGACCAGCAAATTAATTGGTTTACTCGGCTCACGATGCGTGTCCTTACCTAACCACCGCGTTACTTGCGAAGTGGCGCAATTTTTATCGACACCCAATCGATTCGTCCAGAGACTGCTCGATCTTTGAAACGACTCGGATGGAAGAAGCTACGAAGAAAGTCATCGTCGTCGTTCTCGTCGAGTCCGAGTTCCCGTAACTTTTGGCCCGTCTTCCGCCCGAGTTGCGAATCTGCTTGGCACCTGGACGAGCCTCGCGTGCCTCCTAGCTCGACCGGGTAAACCGTTATGTTAATTTGCCCTCGAACACGAGTCGCTTGTGCTGGCCACGGTGGCGTGCGTCGTTCACGGTGCGTTTACCGACGGACACGCGTCCACCGTTTATCCGCGTGAAAAATATGCAAAACAAGCAGAGCCACCGTCGTGCTCGACTTGGGGGAGGGCGAATTGTAAATTGAGAAACGGCACGGAATATCGCGAGCGATGGGACGCGGCACGACAGGTCGCCCGTCGACGACGGAAATAACCCTGTTACGTTACGCTGTTCACACCGTCCGTCGCAATTATATACGTTTAATTGCGCTATCGTGGCGTACAGCCTCCCGCCGATTGCTCGCGGGGCTGCTAATTTGGATCGCGCGCGGAAATTCGCTACGATTTCGAGCGGACGGTCTGATCTCGCCTGAGATTCTAAATTAGTTCGCGATCGCGACTCGCGATGATTTGGAACCTTCAAACGCCATGAAAGGTACTCTTTCGTTCGGCTTTTGTAGGTCTACAATCGTCTCCGTTCGAGCGTAATAAATTTTCTACCATTCAACGAAGCAGCTGGCTTCGACTCGACTGCGAAAGTTTGCTACGCTAGAAACGAGACGTAGAATTTGATCAGAATGTTTCGCGTTGAAAAATATGGGCGTGTGCCAGTACTTTTTGCAGCCATACTATATACCTGCTTCGTTCCATTAGAGCTGGTACCGAGAGATTCTAATCAGGCCCCTGTCTTTACACGAAAATACGCACGCGGCTACGTAAACGTGCTGGATTTCGTTTCCAAGTGTGTCCCGTAGCGGTTGTTTTTAACGTCCCGATCCATATTACGGTCCTACTGTTTTAAACTAATTGCGTTTCACTCGTTCGAGCGTGGCGTGACTCATTCGTGGCCGTCGTTTTGGACCAAATAGCGCTCCGGCTGCCGCTTAAGTAACGTCTCAGGTCTGAGTAGTAAATACATCGTATCCCTGACAATTCGACGCCTCGAAAATCCTCGGATACGTTTCCGTGGTATGCTTTTGCCCGTAGCCGGCGTCGAGCATTCCTGAGACGGTCCAATTTGGTTTTGGCACCGCGCGCGGTTCGCCGTTTGGCTCACATCATATTTCAACGTTTCGCGAAACCTGCTTCTACGGTCACTCGTGTTCCCAGCGCATCAATGAACCTGCTGCGTTCTTAATCGAACGCGAGCGTTTCGAAAATTCGTGCTCAAACTCGAAAGAAACGCGCTTCTTGCGACAACGATGCGAATAACCGGGCCGGAAATTGAAAATGGATCAGCGTTTGCCTCAGCGAGACGGCTCGCGAATCGAATTCGACGGGAGAAGATGAGAAATCAACGAGGAAGGAACTGATGGTTGAATTGGAATTGTAGGAGGACATGGTATGCTTGTCCTGCACGGCGACTGGCGAAAGGGTTTGCCTCGCTGCCGAGGGTTTCGGCAATCGACACTGTTTCCTCGAGAACATAGCAGACAAGGTAAAAACGAGTCGAGAACTAAGTCGCTGCGTAATTCGCGTAACGACTAAGGTCGTAAACTCGAACCGTATCGAGCGGAAAAAGGGTTAACACCGGTTCGTCTTGTTTGCAATCGCAGAACATACCGCCTGACCTGTCGCAATGCGTATTCGTAATAGAACAGGCTCTCTCGGTGAGGGCTCTGCAGGAGCTGGTCACCGCTGCTGGTTCCGAGACGGTAACGTACCACTTCTTCATCATACTAAACTGTACAGAGATGATCCTGTGTAACACTATCGATAATGCCGTCAGAACTTTGCAGATACGATCTATCGACTGGTGTTTTGTAACTTTCGCGTGTCTGTCGACGCTACGATCTTTTTTTCTGTGCAAACGTTCTCGTTATATTTTTAGCGTAGTTTTTCATTCGTTCACTACGACGACGACAGATAATCACATCTCCTCTGCATCACGCGTGAATCGATCACTTCACGTAAATCGCATCCACGCTTGGATCACCTGCATAGGAGTGGGCCATAAAATCTGTTCGATCTCGGATATCACATGCAGAAGGGATTAATCAACGTCATTGTTCCTTTTTTTTTTTCTACAGAATTGTCAACTAAACTGAACGATGTACTTAGAAAGTAGACACTCGCGATTTCCGATTCTCCGACAGCTACGAAATGCTCTCCTTCTCTTTTTTCCTCCGAGAGAAACGCACGAGATACAATTTTCTGAATGCATCCGTACCTATCCTTGTTCAATAATTGTGGCATGCGTATCCATGTAGAGCCGCGTAACACGTCACGAATTGTCTACCGTCTGTCCATATTGTTGTACGTCCTCCCCATGTCTATGTCCGATTTTTTCGTTGCACCCACATCGATGCACCGCAATTGAACGGCGATCGTTCGACGCGTTACTCGAAATCGCACGAACACGTTTCACCTGCAAAAAGGACGCCGTGTTCGCCGATTTCTTCTATCATACTCTCTTTCCTTCTATCTCTCTCTCTCTCTTTCTCTCTCTCTCTCTCTCTCTCTCCGATCTACTCACGATTGGCAAGAAGCAGAGAAATGAAATTTACAACTGGTATGTTTCTGTTTGCAGCAGCAAGAAAAATTAGTAAGTATACCTTTCGTATCACTTCAGGACACCGTGTACGTTCATGCTTGTAGGTAACATCATTTGCTTGAGAGCATTTCTTTCTTCCGCCCTTCTCTTCTGTCTGTCTGTCTGTCTTCTTCGTTTCTCTTTGCTGAACGTTCCATTTCTTTTCAGCTCGATTATGCATCTGTGCTTTTTATGTAACGCTGAACACGTTGCGCTGCACCTGTCTGCGGAATCATGCGCATTCACGTATTTATTTTACGTTCGATTAACATTGCATTCGATTTACGTATTTACCGTTCTGATCGTACCAGCACGAATGCCTGCCATTCACGTTTATTCGTTATTTATGGCCTCCTCTTATCGGTATGCTTATCTGTTTTTATTTCTCTTTTTTTTTCTCTACCTCTATATTTTCTTTAATCCATTCTCGATACACACGAGTATCTTCGTGTCCCGCATCCGGATTTCAGTTTTTACGATACGATCCGCGTGTTTTTAGGGCAAGGGCACTGGATCCGGGCACAGGACGTTGTTGTACGGCAACGCGATTCTACTTAGGCATCTGAACAGCGACATGGTAAATACTTAAAATAGTCTTAAAATCGTTTGATCGTTATTTCCGCAGGGTCGAATAACTCGCGGTTACCCTTACAGTATTTGGCGTGTTTATCGACCAGCTCGTCCAATGACAAGTTGGCTTTCGACGTCGGTCTGCAGCAGCATTCCCAAGGTTAGCCGATGGAACGCGATCGAATTAATACCAACTAATATCAATTCGTTACCCCGACTAAAACACCTGCGATTGATCGTTTAGGCGAGGCCTGCTGGTGGACCGTGCATCCGGCATCGAAGCAACGGTCCGAGGGTGAGAAAGTTCGAGTCGGTGACGACCTCATTCTGGTATCCGTGGCCACGGAGAGGTACTTGGTAAGCGATTCGTAACGATCTCCTCAGCTGCGATGGGGTGAAAAAACGAAAGATACGACCCGTTGGCTCGTTGCCTGCTCGCTTATCACAAACAGCGTTCGTTTTGTCTCAGCACACGACCAAGGAGAACGATCTGTCGGTGGTGAACGCCTCTTTCCACGTGACTCACTGGTCGGTGCAACCCTATGGAACTGGAATCAGTCGAATGAAATACGTCGGCTACGTGTTTGGCGGTGACGTTCTGCGGTTTTTCCATGGCGGCGACGAGTGTCTGACGATACCGTCTTCGTGGAGCCCGGCGGTGAGTCAAAAGTGAGTATCGTTAAACTCAGAGGACAATTGCCTCCATCCGTGACTCGATTAGCACAAGCTGAGACCGCCCCATACGGCTTCTCGATGTATCGCTTACAGCATAGTGATCTACGAGGGAGGGAGCGTGATGAGCCAGGCGCGATCCCTGTGGAGGCTGGAGTTGGCCAGGACGAAATGGGCGGGTGGCTTCATCAACTGGCTGCATCCGATGAGGATCAGACACCTGACGACTGGACGTTACCTCGGCGTGAAGGAAAACAACGAACTCTATCTGGTCGACAGGTGGGTTGCTTATTATTGGAAAAGTTCAAAGGTCGCGTTGAACGTCACATCGATAATCCGTCGAGAACTTTCGTGAACTCGTTCGATGTTCGAAGGAACGAGGCGACGATCGAGACCTCGACGTTCTGGTTGCGGCAGGAGAAGGACGACCAGAAGATCATTCTCGAGGACAAGGACCTCGAGGTGATCGGCACGCCGATTATCAAGTATGGCGACTCGACTGTTATCATGCAACACGCGACCACTGGCCTCTGGGTCTCGTACAAGGTAAGTAAACTTCGCTTTTGGAGAAGAGGGGGGAAGAGGGTTGTCCAATTCGACTTTGATCGCAGTCGTACGAGACGAAGAAGAAAGGCGTGGGTAAAGTCGAAGAGAAGCAGGCCGTCCTTCACGAGGAGGGGAAGATGGACGACGGTTTGGACTTCTCTCGGTCCCAGGAGGAGGAGTCCCGTACGGCTCGCGTCATCCGCAAGTGCAGCAGTCTGTTCACCCAGTTCATCACGTGAGTGTCCCCTCGTTTAACCGCGCTAGATACGTTCACATTGAAACATGGAATTAAAAATGGTAGAGGCTTGGATGGAACCGTACAGTGGCGTAACAAAAACCGAATGATAAATTAACGCGGACAAGCAGATCGCTAAAAGGACCGAATATGTTTTAGAGGCCTAGAGACGCTGCAAGTAGATAGAAGAGCGTCTATGTTCTTCCAGAATGTGAATCTGAACGAAATGGTGATGTGTCTGGAAGACTTGATTAATTATTTTGCTCAACCCGAGGACGACATGGGTAAGCGAACCACCTAAGCAGTCTAATGGACGTTCTATTTTATTATCGACAAGATGATTGATGATTTCATCTGTTATTGATCGACCGCAGAGCACGAAGAGAAGCAAAACAAATTTCGTGCTCTGAGAAATCGTCAGGACCTGTTCCAAGAGGAGGGTATACTCAATCTGATCCTGGAAGCCATCGACAAGATAAACGTGATCACCTCGCAAGGCTTTCTCGTCGCGCTTTCGGGTGACGAGAGTGGCCAGGCCTGGGATCAAATATCTGGTTATCTGTACCAACTATTGGCAGCCATTATCAAGGGAAACCACACAAATTGCGCACAGTTCGCCAACAGCAACCGATTGAACTGGCTGTTCAGTCGATTGGGCTCGCAAGCGTCCAGCGAGGGCACCGGAATGTTGGACGTGCTCCATTGCGTTCTCATCGACTCTCCGGAAGCTTTGAACATGATGAGGGTACGCATCAAACCAAATCGAACGTTCGACTAAGCATTCGTAAAGCCAGAATTTAAGCGACACCCCTGATCCTTGCAGGACGAGCACATTAAAGTCATCATCTCTCTGCTGGAGAAACACGGCAGGGATCCGAAAGTATTGGACGTCCTCTGCTCGCTTTGCGTGGGTAACGGTGTCGCTGTTCGATCCTCGCAGAACAACATTTGCGACTTTCTGCTGCCTGGGAAGAATCTTCTACTCCAGACGCAACTGGTCGACCACGTGGCCAGCGTCAGGCCAAATATATTCGTCGGTAGAGTCGAAGGGTCAGCCCTTTATCAGAAGTGGTACTTCGAAGTCACCGTCGATCATATCGAGCAGACGACTCACATGATGCCTCACTTGAGGATCGGTTGGGCGAACACCGCTGGGTACGCGTGACATTCCTTGAAGATCATTTAAAGACCACTTAAGGGCCTACTAATGTGATTACTCCTTCTTCTTTTCTTCTACAGATACATGCCGTATCCTGGTGGCGGTGAAAAATGGGGAGGAAACGGTATTGGCGACGACCTTTACTCTTTTGGCTTCGATGGTGCACATTTGTGGACAGGCGGCAGGAAAACTCAAGTCGTCCACAACGTGACTGAACCTTACATCAGAAAGAGCGACGTGATTGGCTGCGCGTTGGACTTGACGGTTCCCATAATCACGTTCACCTTCAACGGAGCGCCCATCATGGGATC
Organism: Xylocopa violacea; assembly: GCA_963969225.1. Taxonomy (NCBI): domain Eukaryota; kingdom Metazoa; phylum Arthropoda; class Insecta; order Hymenoptera; family Apidae; genus Xylocopa; species Xylocopa violacea. The sequence continues at coordinate 11,955,923 of CAXAJV010000020.1, read as the reverse complement.
CTTTCGAAATTTCAACCTAGACGGCATGTTCTTCCCCGCGATCAGCTGTTCGTCGAAACTGTCCTGCAGATTCCTACTGGGTGGCGACCATGGTCGACTCAAGTTCCAACCACCGGAAGAATTCTCTCCGTTGGTGGAAAGTTTGCTACCACAGCAGATCCTATCTCTGGATCCCTGCTTCTACTTTGGCAACATGAACAAGGTGGTCCTAGCTGGTCCATGGCTGGTCGAGGACGACACAGCGTTCGTCCCTGCCCCAGTTGACACGTCCATGATCAATCTGCCGTCGTACGTCGAGCAAATCAGAGACAAACTGGCGGAGAACATCCACGAGATGTGGGCCATGAACAAGATCGAGGCTGGCTGGATATACGGAGAACAGAGGGACGACATGAGGAAGATTCATCCCTGCATCGTTCAATTCGAGCGATTGCCAGCCGCAGAGAAGCGTTACGATACGCAGCTGGCCGTGCAAACTCTGAAAACTATTCTAGCTCTGGGATACTACATTACGATGGACAAGCCTCCCTCGAGAATAAAGACCCTGAGGCTTCCGAACGAGCCGTTCCTGCAAAGCAGCGGGTACAAACCGGCGCCTCTCGATCTGAGCGCCATCAATCTCACCCCCAAGATGGAGGAGCTGGTAGACCAACTCGCTGAGAACACCCACAACCTCTGGGCGAAGGAAAGAATCAGTCAAGGCTGGACCTATGGCCTGAACGAGGACTCAGAGATGAGAAGGAGTCCGCATTTGGTGCCCTATCCGAAGGTCGACGAGGCTATCAAGAAAGCCAACCGCGACACCGCCAGCGAGACGGTGAGGACGCTTCTGGTGTACGGGTACATGCTCGAACCACCAACCGGAGAGCAACACGAAGCGTTACTGTTGGAGGCAAGCAGACTTAGGCAACTGTACTTCAGGACGTATCGCGTTGAGAAACACTACGCAGTGAGCAGCGGGAAATGGTACTTCGAGTTCGAAGTACTGACCGCTGGTCCGATGAGGGTCGGTTGGGCGAAAGCTGAGTGCAATCCTGGGACCATGCTGGGCAGCGACGAGAACACCTGGGCTTTCGACGGCTACAACGTAAGTGATCGACTTGTTGGATGTTCGTCTATCCGATTCGCGTGATAATTTCGACTGACGCGCTAAGCATAGAGGACACTGAACTATTGCGAAATACCGCGTGAACAGAGAGCGAATAGAATCATAAAATGAATCCTTGTACGACTCGCTCGAATAGTTTTACGATCGACAATGTTCACGGTAAGATAGAGTATTGTACATGTCCCTAAGAACGCGTCGTAATCGACGGCCACGTGTCAGCCTCATGAATAATTGATACCAATCGTGAATGTCAGGTAACTAAAGTACACGCCGGTACCTACGAGTCATTTGGTCACAGATACCAAGTGGGCGACGTAGTTGGATGTTTCATTGACGTCGCAGACCGAACGATCAGTAAGAGTCCAATTTTTCCAATAATCCGATCTTCAGGTCCATCCGTCTTCTTTTTTTTTTTGAGTTTTTCTCGTCACAACTGTTGTCTTTGTCTCTATATGTTCTTTTTCAATGTTGACTTGGTTGTTTCTTTTTTCTGCGTTTCCTTGTCCGAGCGTCGAACGAAATCGATGGTGCGTTTCGTTCGAGAAGTGTGGGCTTCACGTTTATTAGCAACCGCGATGGAATCCGTGGGCGTGTAATTTACATGTACGATTGTACACGATGCGTCGTGGAATGTGTACCCTCGTTTGTATTTGTCTCCTCTCGCGACCGCGCACACGTACACGCAAAATAATAAACAAACGCACACGAGAGCGTCGATGGTTACACGAACTAATCGTAAGGTAGATGCGTCATGGTCGCGTGCGAGCCACGAACGGTGATGTTGAATTGGTGAAATTTTGTTTTAAAGGAGGAAAAAGTATACTCGGGCACAGCCGAGACATTTGGCAAACAATGGCAGGTTGGAGACGTTGTCGGGGTTTTCCTGGATCTAATTGACCGAACAATTAGTAAGACGGAATCTTTCAAGCGAACGCTTGAGCTGCCATTACGAGCTACACATACATATAATTTGATTCAAGAGATAGATTACTGGATACAGGAACGTTTCGTTAATTGTACACGGATGTCTGAAGTCAAACGACTGTTCGACGTTCAGTTTCTTTCTCTTCGCGTCCGCGCGAACATTTTCGGAATTTTTTTCCTTCTTCTTGTACCTGTTCGAGTCTGTACGTCGCGTTTTGTAGAATCCGGACAAGTATAGATTGCGTAATCAGCCGAACATTGCAATACGCGTAACATCGCAAGACAAGAGAACGGATACTCGCTATTATCGATTGTTATTCCATCTAATCGCATCATCAATGCTTTAGTGTATGTTGAACTCTCATTCATGTACAATCAGTTTGTACACTCTCATCGCACACGATTGATTGTCATGTTTGTTCTTACATTTTTTTTCGTATCCAGTACTCTCTCTACTCGGTCGATGTTGTAAATAACAGTAACGACGCTTTCATATATCATACGATACTAATCACTAAACGAGAGCTAGCCCCGAGCTTCTGTGATTTATCCAAAAAACGTCGTCGGACAGGTTTTTTTGATTCGCGTACCACGAAACATCGCGTTCGATTAAAATCGTGGACATCTTTCAAAGCGAAACGCGAGACAGAGACTCCCTTCTATTTCTCTCTGCCTGTCCGTTATTTTCAAACAAACTCTCTCGACTCGTTTTTGTTTTAATACTTTTTTTTTACTACTTTACACCACCGCTGTGTGCATGCCCTAACATTTGCCTAGCATTTATTCTCACGCACGCTTTGCATAGTTGTACGTAGTTGCATTTAATTTATGTGTCCTATCTTAGTTACGTAGCTGCGACTAATTAAACGCGCGATGCTTTATTGAATTTTCAAGTCGCTACTCGCTACGAACTCGATACTCGAGGCTAATTAGTGTCGCGAGAAACTTTGTTGTACCGCTGTGTCTAGTAGTAATTCCGTACAAGTATAGTCGTTTAATCGCCGCTATGGGCAACGAGAATACAAACGCCACGTTTCCTAGGCTTTTCTCTGAACGGAGAACTGCTGATGGACGCGCTCGGTGGTGAAACGTCCTTCGCTGACGTGCAGGGCGACTGTTTCGTGCCAGCTTTCACGCTTGGTGTCGGACAGAGAGCAAGATTGACGTTTGGACAGGACGTGAACACCCTGAAATTCTTCACCACCTGCGGTTTGCAAGAGGGATACGAACCGTTTTGCGTGTAAGTTGTTCGACAGGACGATTCACGTAAATTCATCCAGTGAGACTCAACGAAGCACTGAAGACCACCCTGGCTATTTCAGAAACATGAATCGACCAGTTACGTTCTGGTACACCAAGGACCAACCGATTTTCGAGAACACGGACGACATGGCCGACACGAGGATAGACGTGGCGAGGATTCCAGCTGGTTCCGACACCCCGCCTTGCTTGAAGATCTCCCACAACACGTTCGAGACGATGGAGAAGGCCAACTGGGAGTTTCTGCGATTGTCGCTACCAGTTATCTGTCAATCGAGTTTCGTGTCTGAGAACGAGAAGCTGAGAAGGTGGCAGGAGATCAAAATGCGTCAGAGTAAGCTTCTGTCCGAGCAGGTGGAGCAGGCTCAACAAGCTGCACCGTCTGCTCACATGGAACAGATTATGAAGTCTGGTTTCAGCATGAGCGACATCAAAGGTGCGACGATTAAGTTTTTCTTTGAATATTTGCTTCCTCTCTGAGATTCACGTATTTCTCAATGTTACGTACGTTTCAGGATTACAAAGGAACTACTCAGAGGATGCGGTGGAAGCTGACGAGATGATGAAAGAGTCTCCAATTCCTATGCAAAGAAACAAACCAGCGAGGCCACCCAGAAAAGGTGGTTCTCTGTACGGATCACGAGGCGGAAACATGGAGAACGCGATCAGCGAGGTTGATATGAACGGATACGTGGACATGAACGGCGATATCAAGGATGATAAGAAGAAACGCGGGCGTTCGCCCTTCCGGTTAGTACCAATGAATATTTTTAATTGGTCCTCTTGGGAAAAATGAATGTTGATATCTGAGTCTTCTTAGCAAACTTAGCAAAGAGATGGAGGACGCGCCGTAAGTTCACTCTCTGCCTCCTTTTCTCTTGATAAAGCTACGTCGATCACGTTTGCACAAGCTTTTTCCCAATTTTTAAACTGCACTTATCAAAGTAGAAGAAACGAAGAGAGAGAACAATTATTTTCAACTGTCGTTACGCAGGTTCTTCTCGCGCAAGGCCAAGTCTCCGGACGCGAAATCGAAAACGCCCGAGCCGCCAGTGCGCTCAGACGTCTCCGACAAGAGCACCAAAACTCTGTCCATAAACAAAGCAAGTAGCAGGCCCCCGCAAATTCGCATATCAAATGTAAAACCATTTATTTATTTATTTGTTCTTTCACTCCTCTACCTCTGCTTCTTACTTGACGCCTGGCCTCTAATTTGAACGAACCCAATGAGAACGAGCGACTGTTGCCGCAGGCGGACTTGAAGGTGGTGCCACCGCAGATTCCGGAACGCGGAAACGCGCCAAAACAGATGTCCGTTCTGAGCGGAACTGGCGTCGAGGCGATTGGAAACGAGATTTACGACGCGGACTGTTTGAAGCTGATGAACGAGTACTTCTACGGGGTAAGGATCTTCCCTGGACAGGACCCCACGCACGTCTACGTGGGCTGGGTCACCTCTCAGTACCATCTGCACACGAAGGACTTCAACTTGTCTCGCGTGAGGAAGGGCTCTGTGGTTATTACCGACGACTACGATCGACCCGTAGAACAGTGCGTTTTCCTTTCTTTCATTACGTTTTCAAACAGGAGGAAGCCTTCAGACGCTTGATAATGAAATATAATTCCGATATAGAGTCGACAGACAGAGCTGCTACATGGTGAGAGCCGACGAGCTTTATAACGAAGTGACGCAAGATTCGTCAGGAAAGGGTGCCTCTCAAGGGATGTTCGTCGGCTGCTTCGTGGACACTGCGACCGGTTTGGTGTCCTTCACTTGCGAGGGCAAGGAAACCAGCCACAAGTTCAAGATGGAACCCGATACGAAACTGTTCCCAGCCATTTTCGTGGAGGCTACCAGCAAGGAGATCCTTCAGATCGAACTTGGGAGAACCTCAACTACGTTGCCATTATCCGCGGCTGTACTACAGAACTCTGAGCGTCACGTGATACCACAGTTTCCGCCCAGATTGAAGGTTCAATGTTTGAAACCGCATCAATGGGCGAGGGTTCCGAATCAGTCGCTACAGGTGCACGCTTTGAAGCTGTCCGACATCAGAGGTTGGTCCATGCTGTGCGAGGACGCCATATCGATGTTGGCTTTGCATATTCCTGAGGAGGATCGTTGTATCGATATCTTGGAGCTGATCGAAATGGACAAACTCCTCAGGTAACGCTTGGAATAATTGAATATCTCTTTCTTCTCTGTTTCAAGTGAATTAACTCTTGTTCTTCACTAATTGTTGCAGCTTCCACGCGCATACGTTGACACTTTACGCAGCCCTGTGCTACCAATCGAACTACAGGGCGGCGCACGCTCTGTGCCAGCACGTCGATCAGAAACAATTACTATACGCGATTCGAGCGGAATACATGTCCGGGCCCCTGCGACAAGGATTCTACGACTTGTTGATCGCTCTGCATCTCGAGTCCCACGCGACTACGATGGAGGTGTGCAAGAACGAGTATATCATTCCCTTAGGTAAATTGATGTTTCTCAAATCGACTCCTCTCGTAAAATAAACGTCGATGAACGTCCAAACGACGACTGTTCCTCTTCCAGGCCAAGAGCTGAAGGACTTGTACGAGAACGAGGAAATGAAGCACAGTCTAAGGTACCTGGAAACCGAGTCTGTTCGTCCCCAGATGAAAATGACGGATATCAGGTAAGCATATTTAATCGAAAGCAAAACGTGAAACCCACAACTAATTGTCGACATCAAGGGAAATTCCTTCTAGCGATCAAACGATCGAGAACATCAGGAGCCTCTACAGTCCGCATTTCCCCCTGGACGTGGTGCGGGATTACGTGATGACGGCTCTGAACGAGGCTGTCGAGGTCAATCAAGTGCACAATCGAGACCCCATTGGTGGCAGCAATGAGAATCTCTTCTTGTATGTAGTCACATGAATACGTCGTGCACGGCTGGGCTATTCTGCATACTTAAATGCCTTGGTCAACGATAACGCAAAGAAGAATATGCTTTCAGGATAACTTGCTTACTGCCGCAAGCTTCCGCCTCTCCTTGCTTCCGTTTCTCACGTAACCGTTGTTCATTGCAGGCCACTTTTGAAGCTCGTGGACAGGCTGCTGCTCGTCGGAATGCTCAGAAACGAGGACATCATGAAGCTTCTCATAATGATTCACCCTGAGACTTGGGACCCAACTTTTGAAAAAGGTAGGGTACGCTTCTGGTAATTCTTCGATTCGTTTGTACGAGAGTACGTTATAAGCATGAATTGCAGAAGGAAAAGACGAGCACAAGAAGGGATTGCTTCACATGAAGATGGCTGAGGGAGCGAAGCTGCAGATGTGCTATCTTCTCCACCATCTGAACGATATTCAGCTTCGACATCGCGTCGAGTCCATCATCGCCTTCAGCCACGACTTCGTCGGTGACCTGCAGTCCGACCAACTTCGTCGTTACATCGACATCAAACAGTCCGATCTGCCCTCAGCCATGGCGGCTAAGAAGACGAGGGAATTCAGATGTCCGCCACGCGAGCAGATGAACGCCATATTGAGCTTCAAGAACATGGAATTCTCGGACGACCCTGACAACATCCCTTGCGGAGAGGATCTGATCAATCGGATGAACGACTTCCATAACAATCTTATGTCCTACGTGTCCTTGCACGCCCTTCAAGAAGCGGCTGACGCAGAGGAGGAACCGACGGAGGACGTTCAGAAGCCTGGCGCCATTAAAAGGCTGTTTAACTTCATTAACGCGGTGAAAGAGTTGGAAGAGGAACCCAAACCGGAACCTGAGCCAGAGAGGAAAACTCCAGAAGGTCAGAATTGCGTCACAAAATTAAATACTTCTTTTTCTACTATCTTTCTATTTTAAACTATTCTTTTCTTGTCCGTTTGCAGAGGTGTTCCGTAAAGTATTGATCAAGACCATCGTCAGCTGGGCCGAGGAGTCCCAAATCGAGACACCAAAATTGGTTCGAGAGATGTTCAGTTTATTAGTTCGCCAGTATGACACCGTGGGCGAGCTGATCAGGGCTCTGGAGAAGACCTACGTGATCAACAGCAAGACGAAAGACGACGTAGCCTTGATGTGGATCGGTCTCAGCCAAATTCGTGCCTTGTTGCCCGTGCAAATGTCTCAGGAGGAAGAGGAGCTGGTCAGAGAAAGGCTGTGGAAACTGGTGAACAACCACACGTTCTTCCAGCATCCAGATCTGATCAGAGTGCTGAGAATCCACGAGAACGTGATGGCAATCATGATGAACACGCTGGGCAGACGCGCACAGGCGCAGTCGGACGCTCAGACCCAGCCTCAACCTACAGAAGGTGAACCAGTCTCCAAAGAGAAGGATACTTCTCACGAAATGGTGGTGGCGTGCTGTAGATTCCTCTGCTACTTTTGTCGAACATCGAGACAGAACCAGAAGGCGATGTTCGACCACTTCGACTTTCTATTGGAGAACAGCAACATTCTATTGTCGAGACCCTCGCTGAGAGGTTCGACGCCTTTGGACGTGGCTTACTCATCTCTCATGGAGAACACTGAGCTTGCTCTTGCACTCAGAGAACACTATCTCGAAAAGATCGCCATCTATTTGTCTCGTTGCGGTTTGCAATCGAATTCAGAGTTGGTTGAGAAAGGTTACCCTGATCTGGGATGGGATCCAGTGGAAGGCGAGCGATATTTGGACTTCTTGAGGTTCTGCGTTTGGGTCAATGGTTGGTCTCAAATGCAACTAATTATTTATTCAAAGATTCACGTTATAACGAACGGAATTGCCTGCGAATAATCGATTTGTTCTATCAGGGGAAAGCGTCGAGGAGAATGCGAACTTGGTGATCCGTTTGCTGATCAGAAGACCAGAGTGTTTGGGACCAGCTCTCCGTGGCGAGGGTGAGGGTTTGCTGAGGGCGATCATAGACGCCAATAAGATGTCCGAAAAAATCGCGGATCGTCGAAAAGTGCACGACGAGGCGGAGGGTACGACTGTCATGCAGTTCGAGCATCCTCTGCCAGAATCAGACGACGACGAGGACTACATAGACACTGGAGCCGCCATCTTGAACTTCTACTGTACGCTGGTAGACCTGTTAGGCCGTTGCGCTCCGGATTCTTCTGTGATCGAACAAGGTAAATAGAAAAGAAACCCCCATCCGCCTTGGTCACAATGTCATGCAGCACCTTCGTAAGTATCGCTACTCGAGGACAACGCACGCTTCGCTATTTAAGTTGATTGAGTCTTCACGAGTACACTTTCATTTCTACTACGACCCTATCCATCGCCAGCTCTCTCATTCCCCGCAACCTTCTGAATTACTTTTGTCTAACGATCTTTCTGGTGTTCTTTTCTTTTCGACGAGCAACAGAGGCTGCCACAGAATCCGTTGGTAATATATACGAAATCAAACTTTCTTTTCCTTTACTGATCGCGATTTGTGAAGGGAGTTAGAGCGGCGCGTCTGTTGCAGGGAAGAACGAGTCTCTTCGAGCGCGGGCCATTCTTCGATCGTTGGTGCCTCTCGACGATCTGCAAGGCGTCCTGTCCTTGAGGTTTACCTTGCTGAACCCAGCTGCAGGCGAGGAGAAACCAAAAAGCGATATGCCGTCTGGTTTGATCCCAGCGCACAAGCAGAGCATCGTCCTGTTCCTGGAACGCGTTTATGGCATCGAAACCAGGGAATTGTTCTTCAAGATACTCGAGGAAGCCTTTCTGCCTGATCTCAGAGCTGCCACCATGTTGGATAGGGTAAGTAAGACGCGAATTTAATATCTAAACACGAAACTTCGATCGTTCTGATATTTCTGACGTCGATCAACCGCTTCAGAACGATGGATACGAATCCGATATGGCGCTAGCAATGAACCGTTACATCGGAAACAGCATATTACCCTTGCTGATCAAGCATTCGAAGTTCTACAACGAGGCGGACAATTACGCCAGCTTGCTGGACGCCACGTTGCACACCGTTTACCGGTTAAGTAAGAACCGGATGCTGACCAAGGGCCAACGGGAGGCAGTGTCGGACTTCCTCGTGGCATTGACCAGGTGAGCACAATCTTCTTCGAAGTGTCGTTTAAATGATTAACGGAATCGTTTTGTTGCTTAACAAGAGACGTCCACGAGTTAAGTCTCTCGTAAGTGCTATCAATATTATAATATCTAAATCGCTAATAAACTCGCCTACAATCACAGTTACGAATCTCATGCTACGGGGGTAACTGCGCTTATAGTATTCACTGCCCTCGACATTTACTTCAGACTCGTGAGATGCCTCTAATTTGTATTATTTTCTAGCCAAATGCAACCCAGCATGCTGTTGAAACTGCTTCGGAAGCTAACCGTAGACGTGTCCAAGCTATCGGAATACACGACCGTCGCCTTAAGGGTAAAATAATTGTTGAACAATGTTTGATCAAGAAGAATGAAGAAATTGTACGCGAATAAAAATATTCATAATCTTGCAACAGTTGCTGACACTGCACTACGATCGTTGCGCTAAATACTACGGTTCTACTGGTGGCCAAGGTGCATACGGTGCATCGAGCGACGAAGAGAAACGTCTGACCATGGTCCTCTTCAGCAACATATTCGATTCGTTATCCAAAATGGACTACGATCCAGAATTGTTCGGGAAAGCTCTGCCTTGTCTAACGGCTATTGGTTGCGCGTTACCACCAGACTACTCGTTGTCGAAAAATTACGACGACGAGTGGTACGGAAGTAAATCAGCGTCTGCGCAATCTCCTGATGGACCTTACAATCCTCAACCAATCAATACCTCTAGGTATTACACGTTTCTGTTTATTCAAAATTGTTAAGAAAATTCAGAATGACAGGTAATTGATGTTTGTTTAACGTGTGACAGCGTGGTCCTCAATAACGATCTCAATCAGATAGTCCAAAAGTTCTCTGAACATTACCACGACGCCTGGGCTAGTCGCAAGCTAGAAAACGGTTGGACTTATGGCGAACAGTGGTCTGATGCGAATAAAACTCACCCCAGATTGAAGCCTTACAACATGTTGAACGATTACGAAAGAGAACGGTACAAAGAGCCAGTCAGGGAGAGCTTGAAAGCTCTGCTGGCTATCGGCTGGAGCGTCGAACACGCGGAGGTGGACGTACCGTCCACCAATCGTAGCTCCATGAGAAGATCATCGAAAAGTCAAGTAAGCGAAAGTTCCGTTTACGCATTTCCGTCGATACATTTATTAATACGCGACTACAACGATGTTTCAGGGTGATTCAGCGAACCCATTCAACTACAACCCTCATCCAGTCGACATGACGAACTTGACTCTGAGCAGAGAGATGCAAAACATGGCGGAGCGGCTCGCAGACAATGCGCACGACATCTGGGCGAAGAAGAAGAAGGAAGAGCTGATCACGTGCGGTTCGTGTTGATGAAATGTAGAAGAGTATCCTTGAATTTACAGTCGAGGACAAATATTTGACTTGACATATTTGTTTTTTTGTATAGGGGGTGGTATTCACCCTCAGCTGGTCCCGTACGATCTTCTGACCGACAAGGAGAAGCGAAAAGATCGCGAACGATCCCAGGAATTCCTCAAGTATTTGCAGTACCAAGGTTACAAGCTCCACAAACCCAACAGGGGTGGAGAAGCCGAGGTTGCGACTGCTGGCGCTTCGGTGGAGCTACGATTCGCCTACTCGTTGCTAGAAAAGTTGATAGCGTATCTGGATAAAGCTACCATCAACATGAAGCTACTGAAACCGTCCGACACGTTCAGTCGGAGGAACAGTTTCAAGACATCCACGAGAGACATCAAGTTCTTCAGCAAGGTTGTGCTACCATTGATGGAGAAGTACTTCAGCACGCACAAGAATTACTTCATCGCTGTGGCCACAGCTACCAACAACGTTGGAGCTGCTTCCTTGAAGGAGAAAGAGATGGTAGCAGCTCTGTTCTGTAAACTGGCAAGTCTGTTGAGGTCTCGACTAGCTGCTTTCGGACCAGACGTGAGGATCACCGTCCGCTGTCTTCAAGTGTTAGTCAAGGGCATAGATGCGAAGAGTTTGGTGAAGAACTGCCCTGAATTCATCAGAACGTCTATGCTGACCTTCTTCAACAACACCGCGGACGATTTGGGGCACACGATTCTGAATCTTCAAGAGGGCAAATACAGTCACCTCAGAGGGACGCATCTGAAAACTTCTACCTCTCTGTCGTACATTAACTGTATCGTTTTGCCAGTGCTAACAGCCATGTTCGACCATTTGGCTGCGTGCGAGTACGGTAGCGACTTGTTGCGTAAGTATCGAATCTACTAATCAGACTAATTTAAATTGTTCGATAGAAAGAGTTTAATTCTTGTCGTTTCCATCGAACAGTGGATGAAATCCAAGTGGCGTCCTACAAGATGCTGGCGTCGCTGTACACCCTTGGCGTGGATTCCACCCTGACGCACGACAGGAAGTATTTGAAGACAGAAATCGAGCGTCACAAACCGAACTTGGGATCTTGCCTCGGTGCGTTCTCGAGCTGTTTCCCCGTGGCCTTCCTGGAGCCTCATCTGAACAAGCACAATCAGTATTCCCTTCTGAATCGTATCGCGGACCATTCCTTGGAGGCGCAGGACATTATGACGAAGATGGAGTCGAGTATGCCCACCCTCGAGACGATTCTGACGGAAGTGGATCAGTTCGTCGAGTCTGACAAGACCTACAACGATCTTCCCCACGTGGTCGACGTTATTCTTCCTCTGCTCTGCTCTTATCTACCCTTCTGGTGGGCTCAGGGCCCGGACAACGTGAACCCAACCGAAGGAACGTACGTCAGTATGGTTACCAGCGATCACATGAATCAGCTGTTGAAGAACGTGTTGAAATTGATCAAGAAGAACATTGGCAACGAGAATGCACCTTGGATGACCCGCATCGCTGCTTACACCCAACAGATCATCATTAACTCCTCGGAAGAGCTGCTGAAAGATCCGTTCCTGCCTCTGGCCGAGCGAGTCAGAAAGCGTACGGATACCATGTTCCACAAAGAGGAATCCCTTCGTGGTTTCATTAAATCATCCACTGACGACACGTCGCAAGTGGAGGCACAGATTCAAGAGGACTGGCAGCTTCTCGTTCGCGACATCTACTCGTTCTATCCGCTGTTGATCAAGTACGTCGACTTGCAGAGGAATCATTGGTTGAGGAACAATATTCCGGAAGCAGAGGATCTGTACAACCACGTGGCGGCCATATTTAACATTTGGTCGAAGTCGCAGTACTTCCTGCGCGAGGAACAGAACTTCATATCGGCGAACGAGATCGATAACATGGTGTTGATCATGCCAACCGCCACGAGGAGATCTACTACCATCTCGGATGGAACAGCGCCTTCCGGAGGAGGCAAGGTTCGTATTCAAATAATAGATTTTCCGGGTTTTAGAGTCACGCAACTCACAAAACGATTCCATCGACAGAAAAAGAAGAAGCATCGCGACAAGAAGAGGGACAAGGACAAGGAAGTGCAGGCTTCGTTGATGGTAGCCTGTTTGAAGAGATTGCTACCAGTTGGTCTGAACCTATTTGCTGGTCGCGAGCAAGAACTGGTGCAGCACTGCAAGGACAGATTCCTGAAGAAGATGCCGGAATACGAGATTTCCGAGTTCGCGAAGACGCAATTGACCTTGCCAGATAAGATCGACCCAGCTGACGAAATGTCCTGGCAACACTATCTCTATTCCAAGTTAGGTCAGAAGAAGGACTCGATGGAGCCAGTGAAAGCGCAGCAATTGGAGGACGTGGTTGCAAGGATCACCGACATGGCCAAAGTTCTTTACGGTCTGCACATGGTAAGTGGAGGATTATATCGATACGTGGTCCTTGAACGTCGAGTACTCTTTCAACGTTGTCTCTCGGATAGCCTCTTCATTTCGTTAATTTGTGTTCTCGAGTAGATAGATCATCCGCAACAGCAGAGCAAGGGTTCGTATCGGTCCGTGGTGTCGATACAACGTAAACGAGCCGTGATCGCTTGTTTCCGTCAAACATCCTTACACTCGCTGCCGAGGTATCCTCTTTTAGTTTGATTCGCGTTGCTGGTGTTCCGTTGACACTTGTGTTCGCCTCCTTCGTAACCAATGATGAAACGATAACCGTCAGAGTTCGATTTGAGTTTTCGCAATAACCAGCGTCGCAATTGTTTTTGGTATTTCCCACGAGCGCTTGTCTAACAGTAAGAGTGGCGTGGTTTCGAACGTCGACGATGTTCGCTGTAATTATTTGTTAGTGATCTAACAACTATAGTTGTGTGTGCATGCTGCTAAAAGGCAACGAAACCTCCACCATCTCGAGATGGCTGGAAGCGTGTGTTGTGCGCGGCGAGAAAGAGGGCGGCGATCGCCTGTCTGCGTAGCGAGCCACTTTACAAGCTACGGAGGTAAACTGACCGTTTAACGGCACTTCAAGTTACTGTAAATGGTAATCGTTGCGCGTGTCTCGTTACAGGCATCGGGCCATAAACATATTCGCGCGGACGTACTACGAGCTCTGGTTGCAGGATGAGAATGTTGGCCAGGAAGTGATGATTGAAGACCTTACGGTAAAAATATCCTTCTGGAAAGAACACTTTCTTATCCGGTTTTTCGTTTAACTTGTCCTGATTCGCTCTTCTCCTTTTTCTAAAGCAATCTTTCGAGGACGCAGAACTGAAGAAGATGGATAAAGACGAAGACGAGGGGAAACCGGATCCACTCACGCAGTTGGTAACAACGTTCTGTCGGGGTGCCATGACAGAACGATCTGGGGCCCTTCAAGAGGATCCTTTGTACATGAGCTACGCGCGAATTATATCGAAATCCTGTGGCGAGGAGGAAGAAGAGGGCGAGGACGAGGGTGGAGGAGGCGAAGAAGAAGGTGGCGCCTCGATCCATGTAAGTATTCTTTGAACACTTCGTCGAGTGGTTCACTAACGAAACTCTCTCTGAGCTGTTCTACATTTACCATATAAATGATACGTATTTTATGGAAAAATTAGATGTGGAAGTTTGAATGGTGTGCTCGAAACTTATTAACGATTTCGTGTCTTTTTCTCCACCTACTAACTCTGTAGAAGCGGGGCCCTAAGCCACTTATGGTAAGGACCAGTAGTCGTTCGCAGAAATCCAACTGCTTTCATGTGTGTGCGCTCGTACGTTCGAACTTAAAAGTCCAGTGTTACCATTGTTACAAGAAAGGTTGATCGATCGCTCCCGAATCTGTTCATCGTAAGACCTAGTTGATTCATTTGACGAGTCGTACTCGAACACGCATACGTCCGATTTTGTAAATATCCTTCCATCAAGGTGACAGACTCACTTCCTAATCTTTGTACAAAATTAATTTCGTTTCCACGTTGTATTCCTTGTCGACAATAATTATCTCTTCGCTTAACGTCACGAGTCGCTAACATGTTCTGTGTTGCTTCTTTTCAATGCTCTCCTTAAAGCGGCCGATGCACAAACTTATGGTAAGACGCCTCAACGGAAACGAACAATTTCGAACGATTAACTCACAGCTTAACGTCTAATCGTTCATTGTTCAGGAACAAGAAATGGAGAAGCAGAAACTTCTTTTCCATCAAGCGAGACTCGCGAACCGTGGCGTGGCAGAGATGGTGCTGCTGCACATTTCCGCTTGCAAAGGTGTGCCCAGCGAGATGGTGATGAAAACCTTGGAACTGGGGATCTCTATCCTACGCGGTGGCAACATAGAGATTCAACGAGGGATGCTGAACCATTTGAAGGAGAAGAAAGACGTTGGCTTCTTCACCTCGATCGCTGGTCTCATGAATTCGTGCAGCGTGCTGGATCTGGACGCGTTCGAGAGGAACACGAAAGCGGAAGGTCTGGGAGTTGGTTCCGAGGGTGCTGCTGGAGAAAAGAACATGCACGACGCTGAGTTCACGTGTGCACTGTTTCGATTCATTCAATTGACTTGCGAAGGTCACAATCTTGGTAAGTATCGTACTTTGAGCATTCCACTGAACCGATGAATGATGCAATTCTCACGGTGTAACTTCCAATGTCGACAGACTGGCAGAATTACTTGAGAACGCAGGCTGGTAACACGACGACGGTGAACGTGGTGATCTGCACCGTCGATTACCTGCTACGACTCCAAGAATCCATCATGGACTTCTACTGGCACTACTCTAGCAAGGAGTTGATCGATCCCGCTGGCAAAGCTAATTTCTTCAAAGCCATTGGCGTCGCCAGTCAAGTATTCAACACCCTTACTGAAGTGATTCAAGGTCCTTGCGCGCAGAATCAACAGGCCTTGGCGCACTCTCGATTGTGGGACGCCGTCGGTGGATTCCTCTTCCTGTTCTCTCATATGCAAGACAAGTTGTCAAAACACTCGAGCCAAGTGGACCTTCTGAAGGAACTGCTGAACTTGCAGAAAGACATGATCACTATGATGCTGTCTATGCTTGAAGGTATTTCTTTTGGATCGATACGTTCTGTTCTGCGTACATCGTTTCCATGGCTGACGATTCACGAGTCTCGTTGTCGTAGGTAACGTCGTGAACGGAACGATTGGAAAACAGATGGTGGACACGTTGGTGGAATCTGCTGGTAACGTTGAACTGATTCTCAAGTACTTCGACATGTTCCTGAAGTTGAAGGACCTCATATCGTCGCCCAGCTTTTTGGAGGTGGACCTCAACAGCGATGGTTGGGTCTACCCCAAGGACTTCAAGGAGAAAATGGAGCAGCAGAAGAGTTACACCGAGTAAGTATCGTTTCTATTGCTCGTACAGAGAATCGAATGCACGAGAAATCACGAAAGAACGATTGCAGCGAGGAGATCGAGTTTCTGTTGGCCTGTTGCGAGACGAATCACGATGGCAAGATCGACTACGTGGCTTTCATGGAACGCTTCCACGAGCCAGCCAAAGAAATCGGTTTCAATCTTGCCGTCCTGCTGACCAACCTGTCGGAGCACATGCCAAACGAACCTAGACTGGCCAGGTTCCTCGAAACTGCAGGCTCTGTGTTAAATTACTTCGAGCCGTATCTAGGCAGAATCGAAATCCTCGGCGGGAACAAGAAGATCGAACGCGTGTACTTCGAGATCAAAGAGTCCAACATCGAGCAATGGGAGAAACCGCAGATCAAAGAGTCGAAGAGGACGTACTTCTACAACACCGTGGTGGAAGCTGGAGAGAAGGAGAAACTGGAGACGTTCATCAACTTCTGCGAGGACGCGATCTTTGAAATGCAACACGCGAGCGCGCTGATGGCGGTAGAAGAGAGTGGTGGTATCGGAAAGGCGAGGGAGTCCTCTTACACCTACATGACGGAGGACGAGGAGGAAAGGAACAAGGATCCGATCAGGAGGAGCATCCAAACGTTCAAAGACAGCATTTACTTCTTCTTCTCCATATTCTCGCCCAGCAACATCAAGAACAAGATCGCAGAGATGCAACAGATGACGTTCCTGGAACTCTTCATTGGCTTTTTCAAGATGATCTTCTACGCGTTCTACTACTCTGGCTTTGGCGTTGGCTGCGTGATCGGATACTTCATGAGGTTACTGTTGGCGTTGATGAAGGGACCACACGTGGAGGAACCTGTAGTCGAGGTGAAGGAAGAGGAGGAGAAACCTTTGAGACATTTGCCTGCTCTGCCGCCAACACCGGATGAATCGAGTTTACAGGTTTGAAAATAGATGTAGAATCGTATATAGTAACGACAGAACGAGAACTGTACGAAGAGACTGATCGATACGTTCCACTTTTACACAGGTGCAAGCCTTCGGAATGGATATAACGAAAGAGGAGGGTGGGCAAATAAAGATCGCGCCTCACGAGTCGGCAACTTCCACGCCCCAGTCGAGCATCGAAGAGACAGGCGAAAGTACACCGGAAGAAGCCACTGGCGAGGAGGGTGCAAGAGCTGACCTTGGTGGGGACTCGGAATCACCTGTTTCCTTGGCTGACTTGTTAGGGTACGATTAAAGAATGCCTTCCACTTGTGATAACGATCGTGCACGTACTTTGAACTTCGTTTGTGTGTACGAACAGTGGTGAACAAGCTAGAGCGCAAGCTGCAGCAGCAGCGGAAGCAGCAGCCGCTCAACAGGCTGCCATGGCCGCGGTTGAAGCGGAAGCGAAGCAGGAAACAACGGCGGAACCCTCGGGATCCTCTATCGATTTCTCTGAGTACACTCATCGCATTGTTTCCTTCTTAGCCAGAAACTTCTACAATCTGAAATACGTGGCTCTGGTTCTCGCTTTCTGTATCAATTTCATGTTGCTGTTCTACAAGGCGAGTATAAATTCTTGCTCAGAACTTCGAACAGTGCTGAAACAGTGCTGAAGTTAAGCGATTGTTGGCTCACAGGTCACGTCTTTGGGTAACGACGGCGATGAGGAAGGCAGCGGTCAAATGGCCGACATATTGGCGGAGATGTCTGGCGAGGGTGGATCTGGTTCCGGAAATGGCAGTGGCGCAGAGATGGGAAGCGGCAGTGGTGAAAACGAGTCGGAGGAAGAGGAAGACGTGTACGCTCTAGAATACGTGGAAGTGGCAGAAGATTTCTACTACATGGCGCACGTTATAAGGCTAATGGCTATCCTTCACGCGATCGTTTCTCTCGCTATGCTGGTCGCTTACTATCACTTGAAAGTACGCTGAACAGTATCTCATAGTCGCGCATACGAATCTTCGCTGCTTCGATATTTCACGTTGAAACGCAAATTTTGTGCTGCAGGTGCCATTGGCCATCTTCAAGCGGGAAAAGGAAATTGCGCGACGAGTGGAGTTCGATGGGCTGTACATCGCTGAGACGCCAGAAGAGGACGACATCAAGGCACACTGGGACAAAATGGTGATATCCGCGAAAACGTTCCCCGTCAACTATTGGGACAAGTTCGTGAAGAAGAAAGTCAGGCAGAAATACAGCGAGACGTACGACTTCGACTACATCAGCAACTTGCTTGGCATGGAGAAAACTTCATTCAGTCAGCAGGAGGAAGAAGGCTCTGGTTTGATTCACTTGTAAGTCAATTTAAGACAGTCCAGAGCTACTATTTGAAATCACAAGACTACGATCGCTAAACTATTCTTATTTCTTCTTAGCATTGTAAATATCGATTGGAGGTACCAAGTATGGAAAGCTGGAGTCACCATCACGGACAACGTGAGTAAATAAATGGCTATCGATAGAATTCAATTCGTTCGAGCATTCTAAATAATAATATTCGTCCGCAGGCATTTTTGTACAGTCTTTGGTACTTCACATTTTCGATCCTCGGCAACTACAACAACTTTTTCTTCGCCGCTCACTTGTTGGACGTCGCGGTTGGTTTCAAAACACTGAGAACGATCTTGCAGTCCGTAACACACAATGGTAAACAACTGGTGTTGACGGTGATGTTGTTAACTATCGTCGTGTACATATACACGGTGATAGCCTTCAACTTCTTCAGAAAATTCTACATACAGGAAGAGGACGACGAAGTGGATAAAAAATGTCACGACATGTTGACGGTACAACACCAACGAATATTTTCTCAAAGCCTGTGCTCATCCTCGAAACGATAATTAAATCTTAACGATGTTCACGTTTCAGTGCTTCGTATTCCATCTGTACAAAGGTGTCAGAGCTGGTGGTGGTATCGGTGACGAAATTGGCGAACCAGATGGCGACGATTACGAGGTCTATCGTATCATGTTCGACATCACTTTCTTCTTCTTCGTTATCGTCATTCTGTTGGCCATTATTCAGGGTAAATTATAAATGACTTCATCTCTTCCTAACGTCAGAATCCTCATCGCTCGATTTCATCTTAGGTTTAATTATCGACGCGTTCGGTGAGCTTCGAGACCAGCTCGAGAACGTGAAAACGAACATGGAGAGCAACTGTTTCATCTGTGGCTTAGGGAAAGAGTATTTCGATACGGTACCTCACGGTTTCGATACACACGTTCAACAGGAGCATAATCTTGCTAATTATATGTAAGTTATCGACGCAAACGCATATTCATATCTTCTGGAAGGGATTCATTTATTAAGCGTTTCACTATCGCGATGTAAATGTTCGCCAGGTTCTTCCTCATGCACTTAATCAATAAGCCGGACACCGAGTACACTGGTCAGGAGACGTATGTGTGGAACATGTATCAACAGAGGTGTTGGGACTTCTTCCCGGTCGGTGATTGCTTCCGTAAGCAGAACGAGGCGGTAGAAGAGGAGGCGAAGAAGAAATAAACAAATTCTTTCCAAGTTCTGTCGTTTTACGTATAGCTGAATGACCAATCGATCGATTTACCAAGGGAGATTCCATTTCCTGAAACGTCTTCGATAATCGTAGTCTCTAATTTCTACACGCAAAACGGAAGCGATGCATTCGGGACAACATTCGATAGCGGTTTCAATTTTTAGGATGCTACATTTTCGCTCGTACGTTGATAGAGATAAACTAGAGCGTCGAACGCGCGTGTACCTTTTACATTCGTCATTTATCGTTATTCCAAGTTTTACGGGGACTTTCCGACAGGCGATTAGAACGTGTTAGATAGAAACTACGCGGATTTCACGCGTACGATGTCGGTACTCGACCGCCTACGCGCGGGCAAGGCTGGGGAGACTGGTGAAATATTTTTCCAACCTATTTTTCCAACTTTTTAAGAGCGGCTGGATATCGTGTAATCGACGTGTTTCCTTCTTAGATAGGTAATTTGCAAAGGGTGTTGTTGATAATCGACTGCATGGGAACCGACTGCACAAATCTACATTATCATAAACGTTACGATTGCCTTCTTTTCATACGTCGAATGACCACATTTTGTGCGTAATGATTTAAACTCATTAACATAATACTCGAGATACTACAAGAATATTACGTAAGTTGATGATGTTTAAAAGTTTATATCGAACGCGAACGTGTCCGCGGCTACGCGGGGGATGTTTACAAAATTATTGACGACTGAAATCGCAATTTAATCAAACATGTCAATACGCTGTAAATAACGATCTACGACAAGATTACCTGAGAATAAAGAAAGACATACTTCTTTACACGGTTGTTTTCCACCCCAAACCCGGTTTTTCACCCTCGCCACCCTCCGCTGACGCCATTACCCATCAATTTCACTATCCGCCCGACAACGGTATCGCATTCGCGATCGATCCAACGATTGACCTTTTATCCCTCGACCCTCTGCCCTTTCCATATTCCGCGGTGTCCTTCGATGCCTCTCCTCGAAGCCTCCCACCCCCGATCAACCCCAAAGCCAGACACGCCAACGCCAGCTAATAAAGAAGTTCAAGGAGACCCATTCATCCCCAACGATCGATCGATCTAACCGAAGTTCGCGTCCCGCCGGGATGCAAACGAGGCTGCGAACGCCCCCATCGATCTTCCTTTTTCCAAGCGTCGGGACGCGATCGATGCGCCGTTGGAGCGCGTGGAGCGGCGTGCTCCACGGCCCCGCGTTTCCTCCTCGCGGAACGAAGAACACCGGCACCTCGTTGTGGAGGGCTGATGGAGGGAAAGAGGTCGCGCAAGCGCCTCTCCTCTAGCGCCGGTGGTTGACAGCCTCCGGGCGAAAATGCACCCTGGCATGGGAGTGTCAGCGGGCCATCGTCGCTGCGGCGAAAATACGGCGATGCAGCCCAGGAACGGGGTCTGCGACAAGATCGAGAATTACATATCGGAGCTGGGACAATGGTACGTAAGCGGACGGACGATCGACCGGCTAACGGGGCCCGCTGCAAGGGTGCCGAACGACGGTTCACCCCTTCGACCGGCTAGTTAACGGCTAGAGCCGGAAGGTGACGATAGAGGCTGCGGGGATAAAAGTGGCGGGTGCTCGCGGCGAATTTTCTCGCGTACGGTTCCGTGGATTTGGTTAACGACGGGTCTTGGGTTCGTTGGTCGTTTGGTGTTTCCCCTGTGCGTGGCCCTGTTGCTTTCATTCCGTACAGTTTTGTTGTTTACTTCCGTTGGACGTGGCTCGTCGGTTTTGTACGTAGTCGATCAGTTTTTATTGGGCAACTGTGCGTACGTGGATCGATCGATGATCCAACTGTGACTCGATCGTACGATACTGTGCTGATCTATGACCCCTTTCCTTCGAGTCGCTGTTTGTACGTGGGATAATTGTTTGTTTGTTTGTAATGATATTTTTGATTGTTAACAGGTCGGTATGGAGGGCGATAATAATGGGACAATTCCTGTCGGTGGTATTGTGCTTCATGACGCTCGCGAATCATCACATCAACACCGCGTACCAGCTCGCGCTACCAACCGGTAAGTCATTAATGAGCAATCGCTTGCATGATTAATCGGCGAACGGAAATAGCGATCGAACGGTACGGATTGCTCCGCCATCGTGTAACGAGCCGGGTGATGTTTTCTGCGGGTCAGGACAAAATCTTCCGCATTACGTTATGATGTGCCTTGTATACACAACCTGGATGTCCTGCAGAGGGGTAGGGAACGGCCTAATTTCAGTCATAAGAGCCCGTGGATGGAGGTACTTGCTGCTGGCTCTCATTGACGTCGAAGCGTGCACACTAATAACATCCTCGCATCAATTTACCAGCCTAGCTAGCATACAGGTACGCGCTAATGACGCCACGCGGGATTTCAGCGTTGCGCTTTGCTGAAGAACGATGACGAAGTTCTCGAGTTTCGTACGATGTGCAGTAAACGCTGAGTGGATCATTAATTCTGCTCCTTCCAGCGTTCACGGACAAAACGAGTCGGCGAACAATCTGTTTCGTAAAAATCGCGTGGCTCGAAAGCATTCCTCGTAAAAGCGACAAAAGTACATGTTTCGCCCGCGTGTTGTACAGACTTTTTATTTCCTTCGAACGGACGCAACTACACGCGAACTTCGCGTTTACATTCGAAACCCACGGTACCACGAGAGAACTCAATTGAAAGTATAAATGGTTCATTCTTGAACGATGGTACCGAGTTTCGCTCGGTTACAATACGGTACACGCGTTGCATCGTACGCTATACAAACTCCGCGCGGACGTTGATGCAACTTTCGTGGTTTAGCCGTCAATTAAACAGCATAGTATCCGTAGACGCGATGAATGGCACGGAACGGCCATTGTATCGGATACAAACTACCACGAGCGAAAGGAGGACGCCGGAGGTCGAAGACCCGGCGCGTTCACCCCCCGTCGCCTATTCTTAATCGAACGGGATGCGAGCATCGCGAACTTCGTCATTGTCATCCGCGCCGCATTGAAATTTTAACGACCCGAAGGACTGGTCGTGGTTAAACGGGGGAAATTCTGTTTCAGCTGCTCGATTGTGTGGCGATACCAGTTGCGTTGGCGTTGTCGTGTTTGGTTCTTGGGGTGAGATATCGGATGGTTCACATTGTCGGCGTTTCCGTTTGCTTAATGGGGGTGGGTTGTTTGGTTTGGGCAGGGATCGATGGCAATAAAGATCCCGCGTCCACAGGTAATTGTACGACAAATTCATTTCGTCGAACCGGTACCAGAAATTATAGCCAGTTTGAAATTATTCCATTTCCATAATTCTTCGATTATCGAATCATTGATCTTTTTGTTCCCTAATTTTTTGGTTCAAGGAAAGAATCAACTCGTAGGCGACATGCTGTGTCTAGGAGGCGCGGTATTGTTCTCGATAACCACGGTGCTGCAAGAACTAGCCGTTAAGACGGTTGATATTATCGAGTATCTGGGCATGATCGGTTTCTTCGGCACTATATTGTGCTGTATGCAAACGTGAGTCCTTCGTCAGAAAAGGAGACATTGACAACGCGATGCGATTGACTGTTACGATCGATATTGTTATCGTTTCAGAGCTGTACTGGAGAGCCTCAAGTTAGAATCATTCCAATGGAACAATGCGCCCGTAATCACGTTTTTAATAGTGTATTGTATCACACAATTCGTGTTCTTCTCGTTGGTGCCTGTTATATTGTTCGAATCCGGTGCAACAGCGTTGCAATTGGCATTGCTGACCGCTGATTCTTTCAACGTTTTATCCGGCATCCTGGTCCACCAGTACAAGGTATCTTGTCCTCTGTCCTAAACCACCGTCACGAGGAATCGGGAGTACGATTCCATTGTCCTGATTTCTCATACGGGTCCAGAACTATGCATGTGTTCCGTGACCGGAATAGTACGGTGCCGTCAACTTAAACGACAGACAATACGCGGGTAGGTATGCTAATAGGACTCCTTCCACCTGTTCCAGTTTCACGCATTGTATTTCGTCTCGTACGCGCTCACAATGGCGGGCATATACATCTACGCAATAAAGAGAACACCGATATCGACGAACCCGCGAAGACAGCACGCGGAACCCTCTGCCCCAGATTACAGGTAAGAGGGATAACTGCTAACGGACGATTAGTTAGAAATTTCTCATTAAAAACCCATCCAGTCCGCCGTCGATTAATCAGTTACTTTTCATCAATCGCCCTGATAAGAAATTAACGAACAATTGACCGTGGATTAAAGTGACATGATTTTAAGACACATGTCTCATCCCGACGTCGGGGAGGTGGAAATGGCGACGAGTTCAGGGGTGTCCGGTGTTAGCGGCACGCTTGACGTAAGGGCGTCCACCCTCGGCAGCGAGAAAGAAACGATGGACGCGACGAGTTTACCGCCAAGCGTCAGCTCTGACACGGCCTTCACCTCGTTTTACGGAAGCTACTACGATTGAGGGATGCACCAGAGGGCGGAAAAGGGGCGCGGGAAACGTAGAGCGGAGTTAGGAAAGATAAATTTGCCACGCTCTTGTTGAAATTTTACACGAAGTTTTAAATTAAGTAACGATTACAAGAGGGGCTCGTTCGGTTTCTATACGACGTTATACGAGTAAGGGTAAATAGATCTCTTCGTCGACTAAATAAGTTTGTAATACGCGTTACACAGTGTTCTGATTAACCGATCGTCTTTCTAAAAATTCGACCGTCTTAACTATCGATTAGCCGCGTGCGAACGCGATCTTCGTTGTTAATTTGAATGTTTATCGGATTGTAAGTATACTATACATTCTTATTGCTCAAGATACTTTGTAAATGATAACGATACAGTGCGATGCAGCTGATTGTTAATAGACTTAAATACTGAAACACGTTAAGTAATTTCCTTGTTGTAATATAATAAGTAAGAGTCGTTGATAATTATTTTTATGATTCTTATTGTCGTCTTTGTTCGTAAAATACGTTAAACTGTTTGTATTCTATCGTCCATATACGTATCAAAATGTTATTTCACGTATATTGTGTATATCTTTTTCAAGTAAAATAATAAACACAAACGATAAACCGAATTTAACTCTTTGACTCTCTGCTTCTTAATCGTTTTCTATAGATACAATATAAAACATTCGTGTAGCTACGTATATATACACATTTCAAATAAACCGCGTTTCATGGCGATTTGTAATTGGTCCAATGCGACATCTGACGGCAGTGCTTCACAAAAATCAGTGACGATGCCGCAATGGCGGGTTCCATAGAGATTCCACTTCGTGACACAGACGAGGTGAATATTTTAGTCTTTAATCCACAGTTTTATCATTTTCGAAATATTGGAAGAGTATACCATACGATTCTCGTTACGCATCCTTTAAGCGCAATTGGAAATTGTTTAGAGACTCGTGTTAAGGAGACGATTTCGTGCACCTAACCTCTAGAAGGAGATGTTTGCGGAATAAATCATATGCCCGATCTGTATCCACAACGTTGCTCGATTGCTTTCGAATTTGTTCTACGATATTAAAAATAAATTGCTATTCTTTCACTTTCTTCAGTTACGTTATTATCACCCGACTTAGTGGCCCTGTTTTGTTCACATTCTTTTCAGAATGTTGCTCATTTGTATCATGTATAGTAAAATGTGTCGAGCGTTAGCTGTCTGTCATGAAATAAATTGAATTTTTTATCCACTTTTTGTCTACTTAAATACCTTACCATGATCACTACGTTATTTGTTTTTACACAAGCAATGTTTTAATCTTTTGAATTACATTCGGTTAGGTAATTGAGCTCTACCTCGATCAGTTACCAGAAGGTGATGAGGTTCTTGGAATTTTACGGCAAGAACATGCACAGCTCAATATTTGGGTCAATTTGGCCGTATGTATTCCAAAACAACTAGAAGTACATACATACTTTTGTCCATAATTCAAGGAATATTAGTTAAATTTAATAAATGTTTAGAGTTCATTGATTTATGGATTGGAGTATGTGCAATTATGATCTGAAAGTAAGAAAGTATCAAATATACCATTCTATATTACAGCTTGAATATTATAAACAACATAAAATTGAAGACTTCATTAAAATACTTGAGTCTTCTCGAATTGATGCTAATATTGATTACCGTGACTATGAGAAAGATCAAATGCGTGCATTGGACATGTTGGCTGCATATTATGTGCAGGAAGCCAACAGAGAAAGGAATAAAGACAAGAAGAGAGATTTGTTTACAAAAGCTACTCTATTATATACAACTGCAGACAAGATCATCATGTATGACCAGGTAAATTTCATTCATACTAATTTATTTGGTGCTTGAGAAGGATTGAATACCATTTGCATGATATTACTTGTTACAGAATCATTTACTTGGCAGAGCTTATTTCTGCCTCTTGGAGGGAGATAAAATGGACCAAGCTGATGCCCAATTTAATTTTGTACTGAATCAATCTCCTAATAATATTCCTTCCTTACTTGGTAAAGCATGTATAGCGTTCAACAAGAAAGATTACAGAGGAGCACTCGCTTTTTATAAGAAGGCATTGAGAACAAATCCAAATTGTCCAGCTGCTGTAAGATTAGGAATGGGGCACTGTTTTATGAAGTTGAATAACCAAGAAAAGGCTCGTTTAGCATTTGAAAGAGCTTTACAGTTGGATGGCCAATGTGTCGGAGCATTGGTTGGTCTTTCAGTTTTAAAGCTGAATCAACAGCAGCCTGAGAGTATTAGAACTGGTGTACAAATGTTGTCTAAAGCTTACACAATCGACTCAACGAACCCTATGGTGTTGAACCATTTGGCGAATCATTTCTTCTTTAAGAAGGATTATAACAAAGTACAACATTTGGCACTTCATGCATTTCATAATACTGAGAACGAAGCCATGCGTGCTGAGAGTTGCTACCAGTTAGCCAGAGCATTTCACATTCAGGTAAGTTTTTGCAATACAACGTGAATTCGAATGTTTTTAAATGATCTGATAAATAATAATTTACAGGGCGATTACGATCAAGCATTTCAATATTACTATCAGGCAACTCAATTTGCGCCACCAGTTTTTGTATTACCTCATTTTGGTTTAGGCCAAATGTATGTTTATCGTGGTGACGCAGAAAACGTAAGTGCTATCACGTTTGCTGATTGCACGAATTGAAGGATTTGCAGCTTTCTAGTTTTATTTTATTATAGGCAGCACAATGTTTCGAGAAAGTATTGAAAGCCCAACCTGGTAATTACGAGACGATGAAGATTCTCGGATCGTTATACGCGAACTCAAGTTCACAATCGAAACGTGATATTGCGAAAAACCATCTTTGGAAAGTAACCGAACAGTTTCCAGACGATGTCGAAGCGTGGATCGAGTTGGCTCAAATATTAGAACAAAGTGACCTTAACGCAGCCTTAAACGCATACGGTACTGCAACTAGGATTTTAAAAGAGAAAGTTCAGGCAGATATACCGCCAGAAATACTAAATAACGTTGGAGCCCTATATTATAGGTACATCGAATATTTTCTTTCGCAATTTCGTAAATTAGTTTACTACGGGAGATTTTAACAACGCGTTCTATTTCCTTGCAGACTTGGAAATTTAGAAGAAGCTAGAAAAAATTTGGAAGAATCTTTGGCGCGTTCCAAAGCCGATGCCTTACACGATTCAGTATACTATAATTCGATAGCGGTTACGACGACATACAATTTAGCACGTTTGAACGAAGCTTTATGTATATTTGATAAAGCAGAAAAATTGTACAAAGACATTTTAAAGGAACATCCGAATTATGTAGATTGTTATTTACGACTTGGCTGCATGGCTCGAGATAAAGGACAAATCTATGAAGCTTCTGATTGGTTTAAGGACGCTTTAAGGATAAATAATGAACATCCAGACGCGTGGTCGCTTTTGGGTAACTTGTATTTGGCCAAAATGGCATCGGGACCCGGTCAGAAAACGTTCGAAAGAATTCTAAAAAATCCAACGACAAGCACCGATGCTTATTCTTTGATTGCTTTGGGTAACATTTGGTTGCAAACATTGCATCAAAGTGGAAAAGATAAAGATCGAGAGAAGCGACATCAAGATCGAGCGTTGGCTATGTACAAACAGGTACTGTAATGGTAAATAATAAATATGGCTATATTTCTATGTACACGAAATTGATATTTGTAGGTTTTGCGAAACGATCCTAAGAATATTTGGGCAGCCAACGGAATTGGTGCCGTATTAGCGCATAAAGGTTGTATAAACGAAGCTAGAGATATTTTTGCTCAAGTTCGAGAAGCAACGGCAGAGTTTTGTGATGTCTGGCTAAATATTGCACATATTTATGTAGAGCAAAAACAATTTGTTAGCGCTATTCAAATGGTAAGTCTATCTTTTATATTTAATACGACAAACTAATATTCGTGTTATAAATGTATATTGCAGTATGAAAATTGTCTTCGAAAATTCTATAAGTACCATCACGTCGAGGTCTTACAGTATGTAGGAAGGGCTTATTTTAAAGCTGGTAAATTAAAGGAAGCAAAATTAACATTATTAAAGGTACAAAGGAATGCATTGTTGACTCATATATTTTCTATACGTATTAAAACGAGGGCCTATAATGAATTCATTGTGTTTAGGCAAGGAGGGTTGCTCCACAGGATACTGTTTTATTATACAATATCGCGCTAGTTCTTCAACGTTTAGCAACGCAAATTCTAAAGGACGAAAAATCAACTTTGACGACCGTACTGCAGGCAGTTCACGAATTGGGACTTTCACATAAATATTTTCAATATTTGTCCACACACGGAGACAGAATGAAACAACTCGCGGAAGCAGAAGCAAGAAGATGCCAAGACTTATTGTCGCAAGCACAATATCATGTTGCTCGAGCCAGAAGGTTGGACGAGGAAGAGAAAATGCTCAGGAGGAAACAAGAGGAAGAAAGGTAATCGCGCGAAGGGTAACTGGGATATGAAATTCGTCAAACATCATCGTAATACTGTTGTATCAATTCGTAGACAAGCATTTAAAATGCGACAAACGGAAGAGCAACGAAAACTGGAAGAAATGCGGCGCCAAAAGGAGGAAGAAATGTTGCAGAAACGACAGGAGTACGTTGAAAAGACAAAGAATGCATTGGTGTTTGGCGACATGCCTTCTGAGAAGTCTGGAAGGAAAGGGAAGAGGCCGCGCACTGATCAATATATCAGCGACAGTGGTGGTTCTGGAAGAGATGAAGGTAGGGAGGAAGCTCCAAGGGAGAAGAAACGCAAGAGGAAACCAAGCGGCGAACGCAAGGAGAAGAAAGGCAGGAGTAAAGGAAGACGCAAGAAAGAAGCTGCTAGTGGCGATAGTGGTAAGCAAGCACCACAAATTTCAATTCCATAAGGAACTGCAAAATGAATACTTTGTCTTCCCATACCTAGGTTCAGATAGTGACCGACCTAAGCCCAAACGTGGAAGGAAGACTGGTACTATCAGGAAGGAGAAACTATCTCGGAAAAGTACAGCCGAGACTACAAAGGGCAAAATGCCCTTGTCGAAAGAGACTATATCGACAAGCGAATCCGACAGTGACTCAGGAGGTCTTAAGATTGCTAGCGGGTGAGAATCATTCTCGACAATCTAACACGTTATCGTACAAAGAATACCAATCAACGACATCGCTACTTTACTTTCCAGGGGTGAAAGCGGCAACGAGGGTCGTGGACGTGGAAGCAGACGAATCACGTCCGACTCTGAAGGGCATTCGCGAGCATCGCGTTCGAGATTCCGTTCTAGATCGAAGTCCACAAGCCGTTCTAGAAGCCGTTCTAGAAGCAGTTCACGATCACGGTCACGATCGCGTTCGAGGTCGCGATCAGGTTCCCAGTCTCGCTCCCAGTCTCGTTCGCGATCCAGGTCCCGTTCAGGATCGAAGTCGAGGAGTGCGTCGCGATCGAAGAGCCCGTCGAGATCAAGGTCAGGCTCCGCGAAGAGCGGCTCGCGTTCAAGATCGGGTTCTAGGTCGAGATCGGGGTCGAGGAAGAGTCAATCGCGATCAAGGTCACGAAGTGGCTCGAGGAAAAGCGGATCGCAGGCCAGATCGAGATCAGCCTCCGCGGGTAGCGCGGGTTCGAGATCGAGGTCGCCTAGTGGTTCTAGAAAAGCAGCGTCTCGGTCGAGATCAAGGTCACCTAGCGGTTCCAGAAAAGCTGCGTCTCGTTCAAGGTCAAGATCGCCAAGCGGTTCGAGAAAAGCGGCGTCTCGTTCGAGATCGAGATCGGGATCAGGATCGAGAAGCGGTTCGCAATCAGAGGGACGTAAATCGAGGAGTAAAAGCCGATCGAAATCTAAATCCGCGTCGAGGTCCAGATCGCGATCCGGCTCGAGGTCAAAGAGCGGTTCTCGAAGTCGCAGCCCCAGCGGATCAGCACGGTGAATAATATTGAAATCCACTCACCCTGCATTCTACGTTCATCCTGTCTTTTACACGTCGCGATTTTCTTCCAGATCCCCTACTCCAGAGTCGAGGAAATCGGTTTCAGGCAGTGACGTTGGTTCGCGTCATTCGAGTTCGGACCGAGGCGGTGGAAGCGACAGCGAATAGGTTTAACGTTGAAACGAAAATCACTAACAGTTTACGCAGAAAGTTCACTTCGATCGTGAGTGACACACATTTTGTAAAAATCAAATTCACTTACGAAACACATAACCTCCACGGTATATTTCTTAACGCGCGAATTCAAGGATTATTTTGTAGGATATTAGTCAGCGTTCCGTGTATTTGTGCCTGATTGTTACACGGTCAGGTGTTTGTTTATATTTCCGAGAAAAATAAGAGTCGTCGGTCGAGCGCGGACACAGCTTAACTGGTTCGAACAGAGTCGCGCGGCGAACGAAAATATCCGATCTAGAAGCGATCCGATTGGCCGACACCTTTCTTCCACCAATTTTGAATATGATTATCGCAATTTCATTTGTAAATTAGTTCAATTCGTAAATACTTTAATTTCTGATTAGTAGTCTGGTCAATGATAATTTTGTATAATAAACAGATAGTTCTAATCTAACTTTATGCATTGAGGTAATTCAATGAAAAAAAAAATGATAGTATAGCGAATAATTTTTTTTTTTAATTATATTAGCCAATAAAGAGTATATTAAAGTTACGTTGAATAACGGAAGAATTGTTTTATATCACAAATCATAAATAAAAAAATTGCTAAAACCGATATTTCCGCTTTACTTTATATATATATATATATATATATTGAACGCTTTGTATATATACGTGATAGTTTTTTTCGTATACTATGTATCCGTGTATTGATCAGAACTGACAAAATAAATGATTAAAGTTTACTGATTGTTAGTGACGTCTATGACGCCACTTCTCATACGTTTTCACTCGAAATGTTTATCGCAAGCTATAGATACGGGACGAGGAAAAAGAAACGAGATAATAAACGAGAAATCATTTGAAATTCTTATTTTCAATTATCGTTGGGTTCTTATTCCATCTAATCGTTTTAACAATGCTCCATAAAGCCCTCGGAATAGAATTATATTGCTCGAGTTTCAAATACCACCTTGAACGCAGCAAGAACTTGCAATATTATGGCGTTTAAGCCTCCGGCTGTATATAATCCCTAGGGTATACGTTCTAACCATACACCGACAAGAAAAATCCTAAGCCAGTTTACGGAGAAAGTAAGGTAGGAAAGAGCGAAGGAAAATAGAAGGATAGAAGAAAAAGAGTACGGGCTTTATCCGAGCTATGAAGAATCTGAGTGCTTGATGCGTTTACTCTTTCGATTCGACCCTCGAGAGTGTGGATTTATTCTACTTCTTGTTCGACTACCAAACTTTTACGCTCGCCATATTTCTCGTTAAACATCTTCATATAAAAGTGTCAAGAAAGGCTTCCTCCGTAACTTTGGTTGTTCGCACAGCGGCTCGGATAATATCGGACACCAGAATTTTAATCGGCTCCGGTAAATTTCCGCGCGGTAACTTATAATACATGGCGTACAGTCGAAAATTAGCGGCTGGTTTAACAAGTTTCGAATTTTCAGAGGAGAATTATTCACCATCTCTCTAGTACTTTGGAACCACCCAAAGGATAATCTCGTGTCCATAAATTTCTGATCAGTCCTCCATTTATATCCTTCACCCATTAACGCTCATCTTCTGAACTTTCCTGGAACAGATTTCCCGAGCTAATTTCGGTGCAAAATAAATTCAATTTTCGCCTCGAACTATCTGCCTTCCGTAAATGCGGGTATCCAAAAATGTTGTCACTCAACAAGTCGACCTTAATCCGCATTACGTAAATCCGTCTCGTCAATCACGCTTCGTCGATTCATCAAACACTTGCACAGGGATTATCGATAATTCCGCTCGCGTCGTCGCTGTAACTTTTTAATCCTTTTTTCCCGTCCGCAAATATAATTAAACTTTCTCCCCAACGAAACCTCTTCTCGACCGGCGCGAAACATAATTGGAACATTCTCGGTGCGGCAAGTTCCGTCCATTATTCACGAGCCGGTACTCCATTACATATCCGTAGGATAACAATGGGTTCACGAAATCCAAGGAACTCGTGCTTCCCGCAACTTCGAAGCCTGCGTTCGACCTGGTTTTAAAAAGACACGGAATGCAATTTCTTCTACGAGGAAGGAGTCAAGCGTCGTTATATGTAGGCGGCAGTGACCCATTTATAGATCGAAAGATCTCGAGAAATGTGCGTTCTCGACGAACCTATCGACTTCACCTCCCGTATCAGAACGAGTTGTCGTGCGGTCTGCTTTTATTTCGCGCTATATATACATACATATGGTTTTCTTTTAATAAAATTCCCAGCGTGCGGCGCAACTGGAACCACATACGGGAACTCTTGAAACTTTTGTGGAAACATCAACGAGTGAGCCAATTGAGGAGGCTTCCAGTCCTTCGAGTTTAATTAATTCCACGAAGCAAAAGCTCGCGAGATTGCGAGATGCGACGAAAACGTTCGACGTTTCGAAAGACGAACAACGATTTGACTATGTTGTCCAGGTTTCGTTCACGTGCTCTCTCCAGCCTTTCGCTATCGATGTTTTACCTTGATTCGCGAATTTAATACGCACGGAGCTGATATTAAATCGTCTTTTGTCACGAATCGCAGGGATCTCGGGCACGATTTATGTTGCACCGCTTTGCTGGGGTAGAATATGAAAATGCGGCCGTAGAAAAATGGATAACTCTCGGATAGAAGCGTGGTAATGGACAAAGGAAGCCGACGAGTGGCACAGAGCAAAGTGCTATCCGACATGTTTTCGACAAAAGAGAAGGCGTTTGCGTGATAAGATTTCATTCCAGGGAGGATCCTCGAAAAGTAGGAGATTAAAAGTGGCTGGTGGTTTCCTCTTTGCCGCTGATGCTAGTTTCAGTGCCACATCCGGGATATGAATTTAATTGCGCGAAAATCAAACGGGGGATCCGTGAAACTTGAAACAGAACCGTGAAAGCAATGAAACTTAAATTGCAATTCCGAGGCCACTAATGGCAACAACGATCGGGATTCTTTTCGTCTCAGATGCCAAGGAGTTTCATCGCGACATTTTCCAACTTTCCGCGAATGGATCGAGATATAAGATCCTCATCTCGCCTTCGGCCGCGCCAACTTGAAATTAATTAAAACATCATTCTCTCACCTGCTGTGCTCATCCTTGAATTTATCTTACAAGTTAGATGCCGTTATTCAATAAACTTCTAATTATTAATTCTTGCTCCACAATCGCGTCGTAGCCTTCGACCTTTACATTCTTGCCTTCTTTTTATCGCCAAACAAAATATTTGACCTCGTCTAAGCAAGCATTTTTCATTCCCATCGAATAAAATCGGATCGTATCATGGGAAGCCTGCACTTTGAAATTAACGCGACTTAAAACTCGTTCCAGTTCTATTGAGTCGACTGAAGAGGATAATATATCCAGTGGAACTGAAGTGGAGCACTGTGTAAAGTATCGACTTAGCTTCACCCTTTGCAGAGTGTTAATTATGGACAGAACAAAAAGTTTTTATGCATATGACGAAAATATTTATGTTATAATTTGACTGCCATGTGCTTTTCACAGAATCTTTCCAGAATCGATAGGTAAGGCTGCCATTTCATATGCCTTCTTCTGGTGGAGGAACAGCACGTCCTCGTATATCCTCTTTGGTCACGTAACCATCATAGTATAATTCATCCACAAAAGGGTTAACGTAATCCGCAAGAGGAATGGACGAACTTTCCGGCTAGATGCCACATCACAAGAAAACAAGTGTAGCCACCGTACCGTAGGAGATTGCAACTACAAATTGCTGGACAAACCAGTAAGCCGTGTTGCTGAGCGTATATACCTACGACGGAGTCGTATGCAGAAATTCAGAGAGCGAGACGACGAGCTTTACCTAGTTATCGTTTTACATGAAAACGATCCTGAAATGGCAATTCGTAAAAGAGAAGCTTTATGCATCTGTTGTTTACGGGTTCTCACTTTCAGAAACAGCGAAGCGCTTTGAAGTTTCCAAGTAAGAATACAGGATAGAATTTCGTTACGTGTAACGTTTGATATGCAAGAATCTTTCGTGAAACGAGCCTTTTCTACGGTAAGAAAGACTGGATACTCTCTGTTCTAGACTCGCAGTAGTACAATTCGTTATTGATCAGACAGCGCCAGAGCGAAGTTACAGGATTGCTTAATCCGCTGAACGTTGAACGCTTTGCACGAATAGTTTTCAGCTAGTTCAAACTGAGTTTGTAACAAGTTTGGTCTGCGTTATTACCAGCTCGATCGATCGCCTTTTTATCCGATAGCGAAATAACAGAAACACGATCGCTTCGGCTCTATCGCGCGTCGTAGTCGAACAATTTTTTAACTCAATTCCTCGTCCGCCAGCGTATCGAAGGAAGCTTTCGAACAGGAAACCTCTTCTCGCAGGAGAAATCGGAAGGCATTTGTTTCCTTCGGATACTTTCTACTTTACATCCTGCGAATGTTACATATTGTGACAGTAGCCACCGCTACGCTGCGTCAGACACGACGCGTTCGTTCTGGTTAAGAGCTGCAGTAACATGACTTGCGGTCCGTGTCCTCTGCAGTTTCGCTGAGCCATTGATACCGATATCGGTGTTCACACGAGCAGTCTGCCGATAGACGCGTTCGGATAGAATATAGAATATCGCCGTTGAAACGTTCGCGGTAGCAAAGGCCATTACTCGTCAGACAAGGTAGCACGTTCGATTACACGTCCGGCAAGAGATACCCAATTGTCGATGAAATATTATTGGGTCGCACGATCGATCGTAGCCATCGATGTTTCCGTATTGATACACGCCTCTATACCTTCTAGTCCTCGATGAATGCGCAGCGATGCGCAACTATGAATGCTAATCTTAATCACGGTTGAATCGTGTGCACAGCGGCAAATATTGGCGCGTGGCCGTCGCCTCGATTCAACGAGCAAAATTTTACGTTCATCGGGCTGCCTGAGGCGTACGCACGCTGCCATTAGCGTGCTAATTTCAGCTGGGTTTCCTCGGAAATAACGCCAGACAAATTCGTTGTTCCAGCGACTCTGTTATTTTTTCCTCGAATTTTTCTCGAGCCCCGTTTAAACTCCATCGAGAAATTAATTATCGCTCGAACTCCTCCGACCCGTGAAATTCGTGGCGGAAATTTAGTCGCCCGTAGAAACAGACCGGAAGTTTGACCAGTGCAACGAGGCGAAGGGTCGACGGAAAGCTTTCGAGGATCAGCGACCACGTCGCGTGTGCGCGTCGTTTAAAATTCTAGCAAACGTTCGTCCTCGTAACGAAAGTTAATAAGCGAAAACCAGCTGCGATATTCGAGCCCAATTCGATACTCGTCGTACATACATGTATTGAAACAACGACAATGTTAGTTCAACCGCAATTTCGCCAGACGTTAAGCCGCTCAGCGCAAGCGAGTTTGTCTTTTAGTCAGCTTCGAGGGATCCGTGTTTCCTCATTAAATACTCGAGCCAATTCCATACCATAAAGCGACGAAGAAATTTTCCTGAACTTGACTCTTTCGCTCGCCGTTTCGATCATCGTGGCGATTACCGCAGCGAAATGAAACCGACACGGTCGATTAAACGGGCTTGATTAAAATTTCGTGACGCGCCGCCTTCTTTACCACCGACAGGAAGAAAGATGGCTCTACAACCGCTTTTATTAAACTTTTTCTACGCTCGGCTAGATTCGTGGACGCGTCGAATTTGTATTCCTGAAAAAAGTTCACGCGGAACACATTTTCCGACGCGCCGCGAACGAATTCATCAGACATTTTCCAAGCTATTTTGCGGTTCCCTCGTCGCGTATCGGCAGGTGAAATGAGATTACAGAATTACATATGACGAAGTTAACGAATGGAAGGTCGAACAGTGTGTCTATCTCCTCTCGTTTAATCGGTCGACAGAATTCCATTGAATGGGAAATCTGTCGCGCAGTCGATTCCTCTGGAACAGGGTAATTCTTCTATCGAAGGCGACCGAATTTGAAAACTGCGCGTCGTTTCGACGGTCCACATAGAAGACGGGGATGAATTGCTGATAAATCATGTTGTCGAAGGTTCATTTGCAGCTTTTCAAAGACACGCGCTTATCAATTTACTTCCTGGAATTTGAAATGTTATCTCGCCATTCTGAGCACACGTGGATGAAATCCGTTCGCGTGCGAAACATCAGCGCGAAATTAACGTTATTTAATTAGAATCCGCGGTTACTCACGCTCGCTTCCCAAGCAGCCCCGAAAACGAGCGCGAAAGCCGTTCGCGGATCGCAGTGAAACCCCGGAACCCTCTGTTGGTTTTTGTGTTTTTATTACTCTTGATTAAACGCAGGAGGAATAAACAAGAGAGCGGTAATAGTCTGCACGTTAATTATCAGTCAATATACTCCGAGTAAATTGGCGCTGTGTATTTAAGTTTAAATTAAACGGGCCTAGCTGTGAGTCTGTTTAATATTTCCGGAAATGGTTTTTCGGCTTGAAGCCGACTTCGAAAGCGCGTGCCATGCTTTTTCCACCTCGTTTCGAGATTAATTCGCCGCGAAAGAACACGACGAGCGAAGCTTATCGAGATACGAAGTGGCGTCTAATCTTTTCCCTCTCGATGTCCAATCGCATCCTCGAAGAAAGTTTCGGGGAAAGAATGGAACACAAAGTTCGAGCCCACGTCAATCGAGCCTACACGATCGATCAAAATTCTGTCCCACTGTTTCGAAAGGGGAGAAGAAGCTGACCACGGACAGAGACTAGCAATCTTCCTCCTAAAGGGATAACAAGAAGAAAGAATACCAGAGAAAAGTCCGATTCCTTGTAGAAGAGAATATCATTTTCCACTTTATCCTTCCGACTGTCGTTATTCCCAGTATTAATGAATACTTTAAACACCGTGGCGGCGCGAGCTCCTCCCTTCGACGCTTCTTCGAGGTATATTTAAATATCAAGTACGTTCCTACGAGAACCGGAATCTCGTAACTTTATTCCCCTGGTCGTTGCCGTTTTATTTCCCCGATGAAAATGGAAAACTTTCCCGCGCCTCGACTTCACCGCGACGTTCCGCAAGATATACCCGCCAGTGTGACGCGGGGGTGGCGCAAGGGATATTACGGAAATATTGTTTCGTACGCTTTGTGCCTCCACCTATGGGCCCGTAAAATGCACGCGCGCTTCCTCGAGCGCAGTCAAAGCAGCGATCGCGTTTGAGAACGGAGAATCGCGGATGTTGATCACGGTTGGCGGGAAAAACCGAAGGGGTTGAATCCCTCCTGGTCGACCGTGTCCTCTCCCCTTTAACGACCAACACACTCGCGTCCTTCGTTCTACAGGCACACACGGAGAAGCTGGGTGTCCCAGGGGAGGGCACTTCGAGCCATCTTTTATATTGCGAAACAAATATTTTCGCAATTTTCGTAGCGTGCGTTCTTCACGGACGAGGGCACTCGAGCGTGGCGTCGCCAGAACTTTCCGCTACGAGGAAACGATGACTGGCGTATCCATTGGAAAATATTCAGCCGAGCGATATCGGGAGAAATTATAGGTACCTCGAGAGGAGTTCACGTTTGTTCGACTACCACGAGACGTTGGAATACGATATTTTTTCTTCGACGTACCCGCCGTCGGACGAGATACGTCCGCGTCGATCAGACGAAACGTTTCCGGTGGAATAACTTGGAATTTTTGAACGTGCCTTCCAGATTGCGCGTGCAATGGAAGAAGGAATCCGAAGCATTCTTCGCGGGGCCAATGGTGATACGTTTTATCCAACGGCGAAGTAATGCGGTGAAAATAGGTCGTAGGACCGTCGTTCTCTCCCGGAGGAATATCGAGTGTGTCAAGATGGAGGTTAGACGGTCGTTACAACTGTTCGTTGGTCGCGTTTCTCGGGAATATTCCCCAGGTTTCGAGCTTCCTCGTTCGGTGTTACGAGCCGAGGATCGGTACGCGCGACGCAGCGAATCAATTTTCATTTTCGCCTCCTTTGTTCAAGGATCGCGCAAGGTCGTTATCAAGGAGCATTAAAGCTGGTACGCGAAGCATTCGTTTTTCGAGGAACTCCGCTCGTTAATCATTTTGTAGTTGCCTAGAAATGAGCGAAAATGATCGATCAAACGTTTTCAGAATTCCTCGCGCCCGCCTGAAGCAGCTTGTCCAGGAGAACGCGTTACGTTCTCTGCGCCCAAGCCTCTGTTCGCGCGCGACAAAAACGAAGGACGCGCAAGAAACGGACGGTCGTCAGACAAAAGAACATCCTTCGCGATAGAGTTAAGTAGAAGGTCCGATGAAACGCGCGACAGGCGAGAAAGAAGCGCTTTAGGAGACGAGATAAAGCAACGCCACCGATAGTGTCCTCGATCCGACGTGAATGGAGGGCGTCCGTTCTATACGTATCGAGAGGAAATAACGCGATAAACTTAATAAGCCATTCAAGAAGCGCCATCCTTTTTAGAAACGAGCTCGAGGCAATTAAAGAGGAAAGTGCCGCTGGATGGAGGGAAATTGATTTATACTCTATTCAATGATTACAGCTGACATCCGTCCATCGGAACGGCGAACGGAATTTATGAGGGGCTCAGTGGGCCGACAACTCGTCGAGCGGGATCGCGATCCGATTCTTCTAAGAAGTTCATTAATACAGTTTGTAAATTGATTGCCAGCTCGTTCCCGGTGGAATTTCATTTCAGAGTTCATTTTCATGGCAAATATCTTCGATGGCTGTCCGTGTCGTTTTGATTAAAATCGAAATTCGATTTCGACCGGGACCAAGGCTGCTGCACAGTCGGGTAACAAAGGATTCCTCAACGTTCATTCTTCTCACGTCGGATTTCATTACGTTCAATGTGTATGGTAATTCGAGTCCGAAGGAACGCTACTGTCGACGTACACGGACGAGAGGATACTTTGAATCAGAGCCAGAAATTTTGCGAAACATAACGCGAGACATCCTTCGAATTCGCCGTTTAAATTCAGAAGCGGAAGCGGTTGTTCAAAAACGTGCGCGATAACCGCGCGAGTAGCCTCGCGTTTGTGCACGCGTTCGCGAGTGGAAGAGCGTATCCTGCGGCGAGGACCGCTTGTTTGCTTGTTCATGATAATTCGATTGGCTTGAGTTCGTTTAGAATTTAAACCGCCCTTTCTGTCGGTACTGCGCAGAGGAAAATTGAAATATTAACGAACCAGAGAAAACCTCCGCGCGGTGGTGCCTGCGACGATAAATGACGCCAGTGAACAATACGAAGATAGCTTTAATTAATTTCATTGCGATGGAACGATTGCGACTCGTCGCGATGGAATTCCAAGTGCAGCTTTCTTTTGCGAGCTCCACGAGTTACACACTCGTGTCTGCGTATAAACGCAGCAATTGCGTTCCCAGCACCGCCATTGTTTCAGGAACAGGTAGAGAGTTGTCTGGCGTACGAATTAATCAAGATCGCTGATTAATGAAGCCACCCTGCGACCATTCGAGTACGCTTTCGCACGAGGGATGATTTTGTAAATTGGCTCGGAGAACGCGTACGATCCAGCGACGTTGTCTGGCTTTCTTTCTCCGAGCAATTTTAAATATGTCGACTTTGACGTAATTTGGAACGACCTTAATTAACCAATCTCGTTCTATCAGAGTAGTTATAATCTGTATGTACGTGTTTGTCGCTACGTGATTTACATATAACAAGGAGAATTTGCTCGAGCACCCCTTGTACCGTAAAGTTCATAGTTATCTCGTTAGAACCGCGTTGACGGATGTCGCGTCTCGTTTGAATTTCTCAGACGCGCCTTAACGGTTTTAATTAATGCGAGGAGAAACGATCGTTGGATATCGCACGACGATAATAAGGGTCGACAACGTTTCGACTGTTTGCACAAAACGAACAATAAACGCGGTCCCGTCAGAGCGACGTATAATACGCCCTGGGTGTCTACGAAATGGAATATTCAATGAACCGTGTTGCGTCGCCCAAGTAAAACGCGGTAGATAATTAAAAAATGTCCCACGATAACCGTTACGTACACCGTGTGCACCGTTCGCGTACGGCGTTGGAAGAAATTAAACGTCGTTAAAAAATTACGCGTCGAACGGTATTTTCAATATATTTCAATCACATCAACAGCAAACGCGCTTCTTAATTTCGCCTCTGTCGCGTTTGGCCCCAGCTTCCGAGTGCGCGCGTGATCGATTTTTCCGCAGCCATAAATTACACCCGTCGAATTTGGAATTGACGTA
Organism: Xylocopa violacea; assembly: GCA_963969225.1. Classification (NCBI taxonomy): domain Eukaryota; kingdom Metazoa; phylum Arthropoda; class Insecta; order Hymenoptera; family Apidae; genus Xylocopa; species Xylocopa violacea. The sequence goes on along the minus strand of CAXAJV010000020.1, from coordinate 11,915,702 downwards.
GCTGACGGCGTGCTTTATTAATCGGTTCGTTACCGAGATTTACACAATTGCGCGATCGCGAACTTCGAGTCGAGTGCTCTTTTTTTTCCGATCTGCTGATCCTCCGATCGGTTCGCCCATTCATCGCATCGATCCGACGCATCGCTGCGAGGCGCGACTTTAATCCGGCCACGCCAACGCAACGCGTTGAATTATCCTCTCGAAAAGGCGTCCGCTAATTGATCGGATGGCGGATCGATCGAAATCGTAATTCCGCGTCTCGATTATCGAATCGCGGGATCGTTGGAACAACGATGGAACCGCAGCTACAATCGACGAAGTCGAACTACGTCAAATTGCTCGAGCATCGTCCCCGCGATTTACGAGCGACCTTCCTGGGACCAGTTTCGTGGAATGCAATCACCACGATCGAGACGACAATGAACAGTTGTCGGGAACCGGTCTAACTTCGAATTAAGTTTACGTTTGGAATGGAGCGAGCGACCTTATTCGGACTTCGAATTTCGATCTTCTATCCGGCTCGCGGAGGGTTCACCGTTTATCAGGCTACCATTTAATTGAGTCGATGCCAGATTACGCAAGACCGGAGGAGATGCGTCTTCGATTCAGCAATAGCGCGCGACATTTATTTCCTCGTCGACGATATTTTTCTCTATCGGCGACACGGTGGAATTATGGGCGTCGTGGAACAAAGAAGACCGGCTCGAGGGAAATAATGACCGAAGAAATTGGATGCGAAGCTCATCTTGTTTTCCTATCGTCCTGGGTTAAGGTTGAAGTTCGCGTTTCGCGGCTGAAAAATATATTTTCAGATCGGCTTGCATAATCGCTCCCATTCGACTCGCCACTGACGATGAACCGGAAAGGCGTCGATTCGAAAATTATTCGCGCGCACCCTTGGCGTGACGCGACATTTGCGCGGTGTTTTCGAGGGAGAAATTTGTACGCGAGAAGTTCAGAGGGTGAAATACTGTAAAACACGGGGGAATCGAACCGCGATTTAATGACACGAGGCTGAGAGATCCGTCTGTCTCGAAATCCTTCGACGTTATGCGCATCGACGTCTTCGAGACGATAAATTCATTCGAGCGCGACGGATGTGTAAAGAGGTGGGGTGGCTGGCTGGATCTTCCCTCGAGGGCGCCATGGGTGCGCGATGGCAACAGGCGAACCGATGCCTAATCGATTCGATTAAAACGGATTGCACGGATGTGCAACGCATATGTATACATCGCGATACAAACGAAAGAATTTGAATTTTCGACGCTTTCGCCAATTTGTCAAGGGTGGCGAGCAGAAGCCACGTGTTTCTTCGAGTCACACGAACGCCATGGGATTCGATGCACTTGTGTCCTGCTTATGCAACGTCGCGAAGAGAAACACTTCTTCATCCGCGTGAACATTTCGAACATTCCTGAAACTATTATACGAGACAAGCCACGCGCTCACCCCTTAAGTGCTTTTATCGAAGGGCTGGGTTTCGAGAGGCGTTCGAGCGTCTCTAACGTCTGCCACGAATATCGCGACAAGTTCGTTGCATTTTAGGTACACGTGTGTACACGTTTGTTCATAAAAATTCAATGAATAAAGCAAACAGTCGTTTTGATTGAGTATATTCGCTCGTCGTCGCTGGAAGGTGCAAACACGAACACGGATACGCTCGGTAGTGATGCATGGCCGTGCGAGTAACGTGCAACAGTTTTCTCAAAGTGTGCTCGGTAGGTTTGTGCTTAAAAAAGGAAGGAAAATGCAGTTTTCGCTCGACCGGACTGCGGCTACCAGATGCAAAGAGCACAAAGCTGCGAAAATACCGTGGACATTGAGAATATATCCGACGATCTACCGCGCGATAAATATCGCGATTACACGTCGCGATAATAAATGCAACAAAAATGTGCAACAAAAGTGCACGATTAACCTTTGCTCGCATGGGTTTCCTGTTTATCGCGTCACGTTGCAGCTGCGTGGGAATATGTCAACGGCAGAGGCAAGAAATAGCAGCGCGTCTAATATTATGGAACCCTGAAGAGCGCACATTCGCCGATAAAAATGCAACGAGCAGACGATGAAACTTTAAGGAACATTTAAATCCTTCCGAGTAAGAATCTTAACGATCGCTTCCACCCCCCACCTCGTTGCTTAGCCGACTTCTCGACGGGTTCTGCCTAATGCTCTACAAAAGACCATCAATCACGCTCGTGCCTCCTTCTGAAGACTTCAGCCGCGCGGGTCATTTAAAAATAGTACCGCCATTATAATGCCTACTTTCGAGCGTTACTCCACTTCCACGTTTCCATTCCATCGCGACGAGAAATCGTACATCCCATCGAGCGACTCGATTCGTTCGTAACCCGTTCGAGCCTCCACCCAGAATCCTCGATCGATCGCGATGTCTGTTTACGTGATCCGCAATCAACGACAAACGATAAGCAGATAAAGGGGGAAACGTGTAATCGCGACGTCCGTATTTTCGCACGCAACAGGACGATAATCACGCCACCCGAAACGTTTCAGCGCGATCGCGATTCCATCGCGAGACCATCCGTCGCGAGGAAATTCTAGGTGCTAGCGCGAGAATTCCGAAACTGTGCCAAGCTGTCGTGCGGGGAAATTCATAGAAAATGAAAAATTCATGCAACACACACACAGAAACACGAGCGAACGACGACGGGGCGGTGGAATTTTTAAATATTCCAAAGCTATTCGCCGCCGGCAGAATTTCCATCCGGACGAGGTCTGAACGGGGGCGCAGGAAACTCTGGAAACAGCCGCGGTGCCTGTCAACCGAGAAAATCGAGAACGAGAGTAAATCAATTAACCTATCAGCGATGCGACTTAACGCGTAAGACGATGCCGCTGCGGCGCTGTAATTGATTAAGCAACAATTACCACGTGCCACCGGATGGATGAAAGTCTGATGAAAGTTTATCGCCGAGAGAAAACACCTTACTTCCTTCTTCCAGGAATAATCGATCGATTAATTAAATTGTACACCATCGGAAAAACACCTTCGACTTTAACTCTGAATCCTCGAATGGTCTATACGTCACCCGCGTTCTTGCTCGTAACAATTGGAAGTCAACGTTTCGCAAATTATTCCACGAACACCGTGAAAACACAAACCTCGTCACGATCGACGACGAAACGATCGATGTAAACAACGATCCCGCTGGTATCGCGTCTCGCGTCTAACCCGCGATCGCAGGGCGTATCAGTGAGAGCGTCTCCGTTCTGCGCGTCGTTGCTATTCGCTGGCCAGAGCGGCGGGGCGCGTTCAGTCTGCTCCGAGCCGCGACCGCGACAACTTGTCCCACGACCGGCTGCCGCGTCGAAAACAAACCAACCCCTCCGGTGTAATTAGTTGTCGTACTCGCAGAGGACGTCCGTGCGTAGAACGCGCGTCGCACGAGAATCGCAGCGGTTTCGCGCGTCCGTTTTAGCGGAACCGAGTGTGTCTCTGTTCGCAACCCTTCGCCAGTCGACGAGGAACCACCAGTTTGACATATGATACCGACAGGCAACCAGGACAGCTCGCGATCCTACTCCTTGCTGGACGTGCACACGACACCACCATATTTACGAACGGAGGTAAGTCGTTTGGCGGATGTTTCGCTTCTCGAGCTGCTCGAGTCGCGCATGTCTTCCCGTGCGACCGATCCGGAGGACGCGATACGAGTTGTTTAAGCTACCCTTGGAATCATTCGTCCAACGGTGCTTTTGTACAGTTTTATGATAAGTTATTTCGATTGTCGTGCGACGTAGTGGACGCTGCGCGCTTCTGCAGGCACGAAACATAGGCTTGGAATAACAAAAACACTTAACAAACGGTTTAACTGCGTGTCACGTCGAAAGGACAGTTCGCGACATGGAAACGAGGATCGATTGTTGCCACAAACAGCGGCACTTGCTGTTGACTTTTCGTAAAGGTGTTATTGACACGAGAACAGTGGAGGGAAATGGTAAATAATCGAGGGGAACTGGTCGAGTAGTTTCTCCAAAGCTCAGCGAGCTTTCCGACGCGATTAAACCACCCCTTTTTCGGCGGTCGACGAAAGGGCTTCGAGCGAGGGCCACGCTGCATCGAGACGGCTAAATGCACGACGTGTAATTACGCCTCGCGTGGAAGTGGCCCTTTTTAGGGACGTTTGTAAACACAGAGGTATTGCTTGGGCGTTGACCCTCTTCTTCTGGTCTCCTCTTCTACGCCCTGTCCCAATTGCGCCCGCTCCCGTTTGCAGCGCTTCGTCGTACATTTGGCGAATTTTACGCGATAGAAATTTCGACGCGCAACTGGGTCAAGAGCGTGCAATATTTCGCGGGCTTTGGGTCAGCGCGCAAAACGAGCAGGACAAATTGTCCGGATGATAATTCCATCGCGTTGAAAAGGGGGGGAGCGGGCGGTCAGAGAAAAATGTCGAAGGGAAGGTATTTGAGGTAATATTAATATATGCAGATTCGTGTTTAATTTATGCACCGGCACCATCGGTGATAGGAAATTCTTCGCTCGCTACAGGGGATTGAAATGGCAGAGGTATTAGCATACCTTTAATTTTCTCGCTCGAACGAGTAATTAGGTTTAATTGTCTAGCGTGCGCGGAGAGTGTACGTAAGATGAATTGTGAGAGAGAGAGTAAAAAAATGAACCGTTGCGCGACTAATATATTCGTTTAATTGCATTTTACCATAAAGAACCCTTTCGCGTAAGTTTCAACGGGCTGCCAAGGATGCCAGTGCAGTATTAAAATTTATCGTTAATGTTCTCGAGAACGTTTCTCTTTATCGTTTGCTTTACAGCGCTGCACGCTTTTACGCGAAATGCTTCGTGCCTTGGTTGCATCGTCGATTCCACGTCGCATTAACTTTTTTTCATACAAATTTCACGCCCACGCGGTAATCCTTTAATCAATCCTATCGGACGTAGTTCGACGTCGATTCGTTTTAGGAAGATGGATTCTTTTTTCCACCACGATCGTTATAAAACGTTACACGTGTCCCGCTTCAAATCCAACGAAGATTTCCTTAATGATTTCCGTCGCGAAATTTTCTACCCCGACGAAGTTCGCCGCGGTAAAATTAAACGTCTATCTTCGTTCACTGTTCCTGGCGAAAACGACATTGATGGTGACACAAAAGAGCACATCCATTAATGATATTAGCGAATCCCTCCTCCTTCGCGAAAGCACAGGCTACGTATTGCATTCTGCGCAAGCAAAACTAATTGGTTTCGCGAGGAAATTTCATCCGCTCGTGAATTACAAGAAAAATCGGGCGGGGGAAATAAAATCTTCGAAGCTTAAGAATTCCCTTTGAAACCGGTTACTTGGTTTTTGCGAAGGTGCATTAAAAGAAGGAGGAGCGGTCGATTAACAAGAAGCACGATTAGTAAAAACCTTTGATATCGCCGTGAAAACGAGCTGGTACGCATCGCGACACTACTTTTGAATTTCGACCATCGGCATTCAGCATCCGCTGGATGGATGTAATACCGTGAAACACGCGTCTGTGACTCGCGACAAATTACGCTAAAAGGTTACTCTGACTTCTTACAGTTTTATTTTCACAACAAGCTCTCCAACGACTCCGCTTTCAGGCGTGTTTCCAAATCCTGTTCCACGTATTTCGTCGTCGTTCTGAACCGCTTAGCCTCGCTTCTCCGAATTCTGGGAAGTCTCAGTCCTGGAACTCCGATAGTTCCAGTGATTTTCGTAAACACAGGCGCATTAGATCTCGCTTCCCAAACTCCGTTTCCTCGTATTTTTAATTAACTTTGACGACGATAGGAAATATCTCAGCTCGTCCATAGAATCGTATTTCCCTTCGTTAGAAGCGTGTTCAGTGTACGATTTGCTCTTCGAGGTAAACTAAAAGAATCCATCTTTGATCAAAGCAAACGTTAATCATCCACTCGACGATCTTGGTACACGATCCACCGTTTCATGGGCGACTTTTCACTCGCTCTCCAGCTTGAAGGGAACGTACGTTCTTGTAGGATCGCGAACAGCAGGGACATGCATATCCCTGGTGGAAACAGCCGTAAGCCAGACAGAGCTATTCACGAGCTCGTCTAAATCTGAAATGATAGCCCAGGTCTTTGGTTCGCCAGCCGCGACTTCTCGACACGTGAACAGGGCTGACACGTGAAAGGCTGATACTACTGCGCGCGACGACACGATTTTCGACCTGTCCATATCGCGTTCGACCGCGTCCAACCAGCTGGATGCAAAATAAGTGCATTAAGTTCTATTTCTGTTCCCGCGATATCGATCGCGAATCCGCTGGCTGGCGAAATTGTCCAGTTTTGGTCACGAATAGCGCTCGCGAGGGTGCACAATCGCGAGATCGGCGTGTCGATGTTCTCGAAATCCCCTGGATTTAAAGTTAATCAGCTTCGCGTACAACACGACAGAGTACTTCGTCCTGTGCGAGTAACGAGGTCGAACCTCGTACAATGCTCTTAATTGGAAAATGACTGTTTCGTTGGCAACAAACTGGCTGGCGTGCCGCGGTTTTATTTCCCCCTCGTGGAACGACCAGACTTTTTTAAACACACATTACGCGAACAAACGTCGCTGAAAATTGAACCAGCGCAATCGAATTCCCGTCGATTTCGACGAATGAATTAATCACTACGATTAATGTGTTCGTTTTCCACGTCAAAGGGAGGGTCTCCTTTGAGCCGGTGTAATCTTGTATGCGCGTGGAGCTTTAAACTGCGCGCTGCGCGTAATTAGTCGATTCGATAATTATTCGACGGAAATGCATCGTGTTTTGATCCGCCTACGGGTTCCTCGATAGACAACGGGCGCAAAAGATGCTCGCGATTAATTTTACGGGCCGGATCGGAAAACGGGCCGTGAAAAACACGTCTAATTGGAGCTCACGGACGCGTCCACGACCGGGTTCGAATCCGTGGGGAAACGAATTCACGTACGGCGCCCAAGCGCCAGAACAATGCTAATTGAAAGCGTAGCAAGTACTTTCCGCTCGAGGAGCTCCCGACCAATTTCCAACTGCGAGAGCACTTTGGTGTTCGCTGCAAGAGCGCGAGTGTCAAATCCAATCTGGCTCCGCGCCACGTCCCTTAAAAGGCGCCAATTAAACGCTAGCGAAAGACTTGCAGTGTCTACGTTTGTATCAGAATTCCCTTCCCGGTGTTTCTTCTTTTTGTCCTCGCGACGATTCCGTTTCCCAGTAAATCGGGTGTTCGTTGTCAACGGTGCCTCGTAATCCCGTTTAATCCACCGGTGGCCACGGCGTTGCGCCCCTAACCGCATCTGTGCGTTATCCGAATTTCAGGGAACTTACGTTTCCACGTCTACGCGGGCGTGGAACGCTTCGAAATTCCCGGATATCCGGTGCATTATGCAAACTTCGCGGAATACGGAGTTTACGTTGATACGATTACATCGTCCGTTTATCCGGCGCGTTATTAACATAATTGTATTCGCGAACACACGAGCGGAGTCTCCCATCTTTCGCGATCAAATCCCCCTGGCTTTGTCGCGTTCGTACGAACGAAACGCCGGTCGAAATTGAAATCGCCGAAGGGCGGATAAAAGTTCTTGCCCGGCATTATTCCTGTTGCTTCTGCTGTATATTCTCTTCCTATGATCTCTTCCGCGCGAACGCGTACGGATACGCGTAAGCCGACGCGATGCGGCCATTTACGCGAGCGTTGCGACGCGTTGGATTAAACGCGCGAAACGGTCGGCTACCGCGTTGGCTCGCGAAACGCGGAACGCTCGCTGAAAGTGCAACGGTACTGAAATTAACATCGCATAACTCGAGCGTGCGAATTCCAACGTTGCTCGGACCTGAGCAACAAATAATTCGCGCGCATTGTCCTCGACTTTTAACTGCGATGCACAATGACGGAATTTCCATGCTGCTACGCGCGCGCGCTATTCATCCAGCGAAGAGAGCATTGAAAACGGGAAATAAAATATGGACAATAGAGAGAAAGGGAGAGAGAGATTAGGGATCTCTTTTCTAGATCGGTAATCCGGTCCATTTGTTAATTACGGGACGAGTCCACCCACGAGGCCAATTGAATCGGTGTCGATCGGTTCTACAAAAACCAGCCAATATCCGACATTCGAGAGTGGACAGGTGCAAATAAATGGAGTTTGCATCGCGGTGGGCACCTTTCATCTTTTCGACCGGGTGAAACTGACAACGTTAAGCTAAACGAATACGCAGCAGCGATTTTTTTTAAGAGGTCGCACCGCGACGACCCGCGGTTTCGACAGGAGGGTAACGTTTCCACGCTTAACAGACGAGGCGGTCGAAAGCTCGTTCCACTGCCTCTGGCCTTCGTCAGCACGTATAATTTCGCTCGATTGTCACTGGTGTTCCCTTTTTCCGCATAAACAGCCGACGAAACTGCCCTTTTCTCCCCTCAGAAAAAAATTCAGACAATGGTGTCGCTTCCCTTATCTTAGAATTCATGAAAATCGAGAAACAGGTCTGATGCGAGAGATACATCTCGTAACTGGTCGAATGGAATTGCTAGTGGGGACCAGAGGGAGATAAATATGGAACAATAGAGAAGTCCTCCCAATACGGGTGCTCAACTTTCACTCGAGCCCTTTGCCACTGCTTTTTCAACTCTATTTGAGCGCTTAACTGGCAGAGCAAAGAATAAATAAAAATGTTCTCGATTCCGATCGTTCATTCGCAGGTTCACGTCAAAATAATACCTCGATTTCCCTGTCGAGAACGAAACATCCGGTCGATCGATCACTGGACCACTTGTTAAAGTAATTAACGTTGCACGGCACGTTCCTCTTTCTTCCCCAGCTTGATTGTCGAAAATTTCACCGGGAAGAATGAACGTCGATAGTTTCAATTACCCGCGTTCGGGACAGGGGTGCAGCCTTCCGCCGCCATTAATCAACTTTCGCCCTTAAACAGCGTCCCACTTGGCGGCGTCTCGCAGTTTTTCACCGCGTAAATCTCGTCGACCACGCGGTCCTTTCCCCACCGAAACTTCGAGGCGAGGATCGATCGATACGCCAGAGCGAGCGTCCAATCGCGCGCGAAACGACCTCCAGCCGATAAGTTGAAATCTCCTCCCGGTCGAGGGCGGGCTCATTTCCACCAGGCCATCGGAATAAATTTCCTACCAGACGGAACTAGTCAGCCTACATCCTCCGTCGACGCGTCCTCGCTCGCTCGACTGCCATTTCTCGAGCAATTTCCTCGCAGCGGACAACCGAGGACACCTTTGACGCAACGAGGGATAGCTAATCCTCCCTCTAACGATCGCTCTAATTCGTAGCCCCTTCGAGCGCTCGAGAAACCTTGGTCCGCGTGAGGATCAATCGCGAGGATCGATGTCGATCTTCGTATCTCGCGTGGCTCGAAGATCTGACGATCTTTCGCAACGAGGACTCCAGTTTTCGAGGGCGCGTTTCGCGCGTCCATCGCGAGCATCGATCGGTCCCGTTCGAGCGTGGAACTCAATTAGCCTGGGGCGTCGTGACAGCCGAAACCGGCTGGAAAAATCCGTCGACGAGGGGGTAATCCCGTCGCAATAGAAATTGAGAAGAATCGCGCGACGGGCGCGCGCGAAAGCCCGTCGGAATTGGCCCCGATTCCGCGCCGTTAAACTCGCCGCGCCCTTTTTCCCTCGTCAGCCTTTCTCCGCGGATGGAAACAAATGGATCTCGCGAGAGCGATGGGCGAAACTCGCCCTTGAGATGGTTGAAAGGCGAGGAAGATGGTGGGACGATTACTGCCTCCTCTCTCTTCCTCTGTCTACCTTTGTCCACGTGATATGTGGATTTAATTTTCGTTCAATTGTTTAACTAAATCACGCGCCTACTCTCCCAGTTCTCGTCCACGGTGCAGCGTTCGTTGCTTTTAATGGAAAATTCCTGGGTCCCTTGATTCTCGAGTGTAACCGAGAGATGAAACGATTATCCGTAGATTAGGTGTCCCTTCCTGGTCCCTGGATACCGTTGGGATATGAATTTAATTCTCGACGAAAAAGGGAATTATCCGGAAACGAATTGCTTGGATCGTTAGAAAATGGTCGTTGTTAATTAGATTAAAGTAATCGGTGAAATTTGCCTCTGTGTGATTCTCGAAGGATTGTAAAACGATCGGGCAAAGCGAGCGCGTCATAGTTCCTCGGTACGTTGAGCAATGGGAAACGCGTATCGAGTTAACCGTGGCGACGTATCAAGTTATCGGAACGATTAGTAATCGGAATGCGGTAGCGTTTGGTTAATTAATTTCTCTCCGAGCAATGGCTCGCACAAAAATGCCAGTGGATCGACCGCGAGCACCGGATGTTTCATTTCAGACTCTGGCTGCAGTTAATTGTTGAAGGTCCGTGTCACTTTCCGCGGTCGCGCGCGCTGCCGTTTCATTTTGTACTCGAATTATCGCGGCCGATCGTTCCGTTCATCGCGCGTTTCATGCCATCCCGACGTTTCAGCTGTCCATTTTGTGATTACCATCGAGCGATACGCATCCAGTCGTAGATTAGACCGCGGAATTGCACTATTTTCTTTCCTCGCAATCATCATTACCTCCGTAAATGTATTACGATCGCGGAAACGATCTCGTTGGCAACGCGAAGCGAGAAACTCGCCGCGCAGGCAAACGGGAGCAGCCTAGATATCGCGTACGAACGCGCGTCCCAAAGATGTATTTAATTGAACATCATATTTTAAATCTACGAGTGCATTCGTTAAATGGATGCACTCTATTGCATACGCGCAATTCGCTTCGATCAATAGCAATTAATCGCCGATTGTTTACACGAACGAGCCGTTTGCTATCGTTCGAACACTTTCGTTGTTCGTTCCACGTAACAGCGAAATAAATCGATTCGTTCGCGGAGTGGAATAGATTAGTAGACAATTTCCAAGCCGGAATCGATATCGTCGACGTTCGCGTTACTCCTGTCGCTAATCAGCGTTTCATACAAAAATTTCATGCGAACTCGCGATACCTCCGAGTACGTCGACGAAACACCACGGCAACTGCGTGTTCCTCGCTCGCCGTTTACTTATTAACATAATTCGCTCGCGAGCTACCGGAAATAACGCTCTATATCATTCCACGGGCAACATCTTGCCCTACGAACTTTTGATTTAAAACTCCGGCAAACTTTTTCCCAGTATAGCCACTCGAGCAGCCTACACGGGCGCGTTTCACCGAGTTCTCTTTCGATTTCTGTCCAGGGACACAGTTCCGCCCTGCCCTACGAATCGCTAATTTAATTAGCAACGTTCGACTCGGAGACGTCGTTTAATTTTATAACCGACCCGCGGGCGTAGCTACTCGAAAACTTGCGCAGTCCCTCGCGAGCCAATAAAACGAAGGCTCGCCCCCTAACGATTCGACGGATCGAATCACGTCGGTTTGTTAGCGGTGACGATCACCGTGAAATGAAGCGAGAATCTGGTTACCTGATCGACGGAAATACCGATTTTCGGTCGCCACTTCGCCGCCTGTGGGATTTCACACAATTTTCGAGTAATTACTTTACGCGATGCGAAATAATCGCGCGACACGCGACGCGATTTGTCAAAAGCGATCTCAGAGCAACCGCGAGTAACCGCGATACCTCTCCGCTCAGAAAGCGGGACGCGTCTGGACGATGATACGTTCAGCTTCGCGTAATTTCGCGAACCTTTTCGTCCAGCTTAGCCTCGAGCGATCCCGTTCTCAGCTCACGTGTTGCGCGTGAATCACGATCCCCGCTCCGGAAAACTTACGCGCAACGAAGAGGCACGCGATTCCCATTCGATTTACGTAAATCGCCGCCGTTGCCTCTAACGGGGCGCGTAGCGTCGCGGACGTTAATTACTGCACAGCGACGGTGCATCCTCTGTGAAGCTTAATTCCGGCTGCGCGGTGTTATTAGACACGCGACGCTCGACACGGAATGCAATTCTCCCTGGGGGTGAAAAAAGAGAGCTCTCCACCCTCGCTTGTATCGTTTCGCCAGCCTCGATCCGTACGATTCGCCCGGATGTGCGCGCTTCCACCCGAAAGAGACGCGTCTCGATGGAGAACACGCGACGATGCTGGATTTTGCGCGCGTTTACTCGAGGATCCGCTGACGATATCGCGAAAACACCACTTGGACAATACGTCGAGCGCGCGTCGCAATGGACGCTGTCCCCCGACAAACGATCGAAATTCATTCGTTTCCGGCGGTGTTAAATCCACGCAGGCGATCACAAAGAGGATATTACTCGATAATGAAGCTCGTTTAACGAGAGAAGGGGGGGATCGACGAGCGCGATCGCACGAAAATTCAATTACGATTCGTTCGTCCGTCGGTCGGAGCGGCCTTTATTAATTAATGAGCCCGTTTCCCCTCGTTAATCGGCCGCGTTTATGATATCAATCGTTTGCACGAACGGAGACGCGGCGTACGCGTTACGTACACACGCTCGAGGCCGTACGATTCGATGGAAAATCTGCGCCGCGCGCGATCAGGAGGCAGAGAGATCGAAATTGACGAGCGGATGGGGCGCGACGCGCACCTATCTGGGTCACATTTATAAAAGCCAAGTTTATTACGTACCCTGGCGTGTCCTGTACGCCTTGCGGGAAATTGATTCCATACTGTTGATTACCTTTTCCAGGCTGAGCGTGGAACGGTGCGCCGCGCGTTTCGTGCTCGCGGCCACTTTGCATGCCGCGGTCGAGCAAAAATGTTCGAGCGGATAAATAAGCAGCGGCGATTACCCTCCCGCTGCTCGAGACTTGCTCGCAAAGGCTCGACAATCGACGTCTCGTGACTTCTCGATTGAAATCCGCGTCTCGCGTTTTCGTCGCACGCGTTGGTTCGACGTTCGTCGCATGCATCGCTCTCACGTTTCTGTCTGTTTTTTTTTTTTCAGGGATGAGACAATGCCGACGTGATGCTGCACCGTAGCACGTCGTCGCAACGCTGCAGGCCGACGCGGAATCTTGGCTACGCGGCGACGATCGCCGGGCCGAGAGGACGCCGCGCGAGCGTGGCAACCGACAAACCCGTCGACTTGCCACAGGCCAGCCCCAGAGGAACCATGGAACGTCAACGCTCGCCCCAGGGCGGCTTCGTGCCCGACATCGATCTCGAGAGGGAAAACGACGACGAGGTTGTCCATAATTGACCGTTCCCTCTTTCTACGTCGGATTAATCGCCCCGACCGTTCGCCCCATTAATTTGCATGGCCGGTAAAACCAATAGAATTCGCATGAATATGCTGATAGAGGCGCGGAAAGTTTCCGAACGGTGCGAGAATTCGATGTAGCGGATGCCTCGCCACGGATGCGCTCGAAACGGTTCGAACGATCGGATCGCGATGTACGACACCGTGGTACAGATTCGAGATGGAGAGGAGTACGAAATGCAGATTCGTAACGGCGCGTTGAGCAGTAAATCGAGTAATAAGCGTCGTTTCGTCGTGTCCAAGTGGAAATATCGCGAAACGTGTCGGTTACCGTCGCGTGGGGCGAAACTTGGCGGACGAAAGCTTCGAGGAATGTCGCGCGGATGAAAAATCGCAGGTCCGACGCGTGCCACAAGCGGGCGTCCCTCAGAAATCGTTTTCGAGCGATGTGTACCTTCCCTCGTTCCAATGCTTGTTCCCCGTTCTGCGATATAATTGCTCGAAAGTTGGTAACTGGGAACGGGGCGGAAAATAGAACACGGCTGTGTGCAGTAGACGCCGTGTGAGTGCCGAATCTCTCGCGGAACTTCTTTGCATGTGATCGTCGGAACTTCCTCACGGAAATCCTTTACGTTCCCGCTTCGTCCCGTCCGCTCGAAAGTTGAATCAATTTCGTGGAAATAAACCTTGACCTTTCAGGGCATCAACCATAGGCCTCTGCTGGATCGCGACCAATACGGTGGCTCGCGGAACATGCTGAACCAGAAGATGAGTCGAAGTCCGCGCAACTCGTTGGTGCCGGACGACTACTACAAAGTACCGAGGAACGGTGCTCGAAGCCCTCGAAACAGTTTGGTCCCCGACACGGGTCTGGCGCCAGACGGGCTGTACAGCTCGCGACACTCGTTGGTCCTCGAGGCTCCTCTGAGTCCCAGGAACTCGTTGGTGCCGGACATAGCGCGGAACAGAAGTCCACGGAACAGCCTGATCCCTCCGACCGGCTCGAGGACGTCGTTGATGTCTGAAAACGGGAACCCTCCACCTCCCCGCAGTCCTCGACACTCTTTGGTACCGAATTCCTCGAGAAGCCCCCGCGGAAGCATCACCAACATGGAACTCGGCGACCGCAGCCCTCAGAGAAGCCCACGCGGCTCGATCGCCTCTGAATACATGAATCAGAGCCCGCGAAGCTCGATCGCACCTTACGAGGTGAGATCCTCGCGAGGCAGCATCACTGTGAACGACGGACACAGAGGATCGATCGGGACTAACGAGGAGGAGACGAGGAGCCCACGGCGAAGTATCGATCCAGACACCATCGACAGGACTCCGAGAGGCAGCCTGAGTGGTCTGCAGGAGAAGAGAACCGCAAAGGCGAGCCTGATGGCGCAAGATCCGAGGAGGGCCTCGGCTGATCAAGGTGAGAATTCGTTGATCTCCTACAGGTACTCGCGCTAGCGCGTTAACGAAATTGCCAGGTCGATCCTCGAAACGGTACTCGTAATGGAACTCGGTATTTCCGATCGAGAACGAGGATGCAGCACGAGGACTCGATGAGAATAGCTTCGACGAGTGAACGTCGATTCCCCGCGAACGTATTTTTTACTCACGGAAATGCCGTTTTGGGGGGAATTTCAATGCGGAACTATTTGCAGTCCGGACGTTCGAGGGTGGCATGAAAAGGCGAAATCCGGCAGAGCGGCTCTCGGTGTTCGCTGCAACGAGATTTCGTAATTTACGAAATGGCCGACGGTAATGCATTTTCGGTTATATTAAAGCCGCGCGCGAAACGCTGCTATCGTATGCCCGCTTCTGCTCGCGGGGACAACCGGAACGAGGCTCGGTTCCGTCGATGCTCCGCCGCCTCGTGAAAATGGGAACCCAGCTCGCCACGTGTGAACTCGTTTCCCGCGGCGCGTTATATTCGATGAAATAATTAATCGGCCCGATTCCCCCGATCTCGCGTCCTCTCGACCCAGCGGTGGGTCGCGCGTCGTGTCCCGTTGCGAGCTCGATTTAATTAAACCGCCGCACGTTCAGGATCTTCCAGCAATTCGACTCGCTCGTTACCGTCTAACGTCGATGCCGCGTCTCGAGGGGGTTGCGGATTTCGTTCGTCCCGTTGATCAATTTCAAAGATTCATGCGCGTAATCCAAGCACGGAATCCGATCGCCAGCTGGCGCGGGTGTTGGCGTCGGATTTTCGAGCGTAAACCAGTCCGACTGGTGCCGCGATCTTCTCCTCGCTGAGGATCAGCCGGAAGCGAACAGTACTCGAGGCGATCGCATCGCTGGAAATAGCATCAGCGAGCTAATAATGTTATTTGATCGCGGGGGCTATTACTGGGAAGGATAATCGGACAGCGATAGGGGCAAGTTTAGCATCGCGAGGCCTCGTTGGTTTTGATGCAACCGCATTAAGCGAGCTATGCCATCGTACCAAACGCGTGCACAAGGTTCACAGACTGCGAGGCACGGTTTATCATCTCTCGAGTGCCGTGTAAATTCGAGACGCGGAGATAGCAGGTCCGTGAACGTCCCGACGCGTTGAGGTTTGCCTGCTCGTTGCGTTTCGAGCAGAAAGTTAAACCTAATTACCACGCGACGCTAAGAAATTTGGGTTACGTTTCCGTGACGCCTCGTATTCTTAGCGGAGCGTCGAGAGTTGTCTACGAAAATTATGCTCGCGGCTATTAAGGGTTAAGAGGCTGAGATTGTGCGTTGCTGTCTGCGCAGGTATGAACGGCAATCGAAATTGCTCACCTTCCCGGCAGAAGGAGATAAACTCGGGAAGCGTCAAATCCGGAGGAAGCGCGGTCCAGATCAATTTAGGATACGGACCAACCACCTTTGAGGATTCCAGGCGAGCCAGCAGCTCCGTGTCACAGGTACAACATTCAGAAACCGTGGAACAGTGACGATAATGAAAACGGACAGCCTTCGCGACCAGAATTATCGAGAGAACCATTACTTTCATATTTTGCAATGGTTCTCGAAGGATTGTAGTAGCCATATTTGATACGTCGTGATTAAGTAAAATGTTGGCGTGCTTCGTGTCTGATTAATTCGCGACCAGCTTTAACGAACGTGTCTGTCTGTCGTCGTTGATACAGAGCAACGATACGTTCGGTAATTCCACCGCGAAATATCGTCGTGCATCTTTTATCCAGTCGCATACTCGACGACCCTCCGCCCTCTTTCCTGTCCACCGTGGAAATTTACGGACGATATAACGAACTGATCCGTGACCGTGCGCGGAAACAGTCCCGCGAGAACCGAAAAAACGGGTCGTGAAAAATTACAAACCCTAGCAGACGTAACCTGTTCACGTTTGTTGCATCGAGACACGTTTTATGGCCACCAGTTCGAGCAATTATTCCACGCGATTCCATTTTCCTCTGCTCGTTGACCTCGTTGAACGCGCGTATTAGATTTCGAAGGGTAAGAACACGCAATTGTACCTACGCAGGAACAGAATTCGACTTTCCGCTTGCCTTGACCCGGAGCGTTCGTGTTTGCGGTCTTCCAGCTACCAGACGATCCGTGAAACCGTTTCAATTTTCCTCTCCTCGACAAGAGAGCTCACGGATATCCCGGTCTTTTCGATACCAAACTGGGACGGTTCCTAGCGAAACCGCCATTTACCTTAGGAAGATTAAAAGTCAATCGATGCTCAGTTTTCAGGGGACGAGTCGCGCCGGCTTTTCACCAGCAGCGCGAAAGCGCCTGAGAGCACAATGGAGAACAGAAACCTCGGCGTGATCACCTACGGCTCTGTGGTGTTTCAATTGAAGGACGCGAATCTGGAGGCGACCAACATCTGCGACTTCGTGTTCCGGGCGCTGAGAGTGGTCTGCAGAACCAGAGTGGTCACCGGATGCCTGATATTGCTCTTCTCGGTGCCGTTTCTGATGCTGATCTACGGTGAGCGCAGGAAATCCGACGACGCGCGTTCACGCGATCGCCCAGAACGATCTCGACGAGTTCCCCCTGAAATTAGAACGTTTCCAAATGTCAGAGCGTTTCAGCGAGCGGTACTCTGCAGAAAATACCGTAGAATCGAAAAACTGGTGGAAAAAAGAGCGCTCTCCGCGTATCCGGAAGTCCGCTATCCGCACGTCGAGTCGAATCGATGCAATTAGCGAAGCTCGATAAATTGTCGGCGCGAGTACCGTTTAACATCAATCCCGACTTCCATCTCTGCTAATCTGAAGAGGGTTAGGTTAACGGTAGTGGATCTTCCTTGTACGCTCGTAATCTACGTTTACCCGGTAAATCGTCGTCAATTACGCGTGGCGCGGCTTCCGGACGCAGTC
The DNA here is from genome assembly GCA_963969225.1 of Xylocopa violacea. NCBI lineage: Eukaryota > Metazoa > Arthropoda > Insecta > Hymenoptera > Apidae > Xylocopa > Xylocopa violacea. The sequence goes on along the minus strand of CAXAJV010000020.1, from coordinate 11,898,262 downwards.
TAAATTAATACCGCATCGACGCGGGGTCCCGCGGCGCTCGTCGACGCGGAATGGGAACGCGAACGTCGAAGATGCGCCGCTCAAAGGTGAATAATGTAGAAACTCGATTAGACTCGAATCTGGGGTGAGACGCCATGCAACTGTGGGGATCCCTTTGCGGGCATCGCGGAACAATATGCCACGGTTTCGAGGCGCGCTCCTCGGATTCCAGGAGCGGCGAGGAACCGATCGATCCTGTCCGGTTTCTGCCGCGCGTATCGCGTGTCACTCGCTGCAATTTTTCACCGATCTCGCCGCTTATCGCCGTGCCCATGGATTCCCGCGAGTCACCAGCGGACTGGCGCGTTCACCTCTTCCACGAGCACCTATAGAACGTTCTCCAGATCGATAAAGAGCGCGGCGGTTGTTCGTAGAAACGAGAATTACAAGGCACGGTGAACGCTCGAACGAGCGCGCAGGGAAATTTATCGTCACTTCGTGTCGCTGCGACTGAAACCGACGGCGTTCGCTTATCTCGAGAGGAATCCGAGCGGCGGACTCGTTGACTGATGCTCGCTATCTTTCGTTCGCGATGGGGCCATGCTAGTGACTGGTGAATTCTGTTTAGATGGTTTCACGATGGAACCGGCGGGTCCGTCGATCACGGAATACGCTCGCGACGCCTTCGACCAAATTCACGTTGACGCGCGCTTTTAGATACGCGTCCCAGTATTGGAAGCGTTAATAAGTGATCGTAGAAGCTAGAAAGGGTGTAGAGGCGGACGAGGATTAGGCGTGCGGGGGTTCGCATGCAGCGCTGGCCTGATTGCTAGTTAAGTATCGAAATAGGACGTGGCACAGCGAGTGGAAGTCAGGCAACGTCATTACCGCTACATTATTCAACGCAATCCGCGCTAAAACTTTTTGGTATCGACCCGCGACGATACTTTCGTCCGCTGGTCGTCGCAAACGTGCACGAAAACGGGACGAGACGTCCCACGCGTGAAAGAAGCGCGAGATCGACTCGCCTCGGTTTGTTCCAGGCTGGAGCTTCTTCAAGGAGTGCCCAAAGGAGCCGAGCATACCGATCTACATGGTGATCGGTGGCACGTTCGGCACGATGCTGATGGGGTTGCTCATCTACTCGCAGATACGATCGAGGAGGCCGGAAATGCTCACTGTTCCCTCAGCCAGACCGCAAATTTCATTCACCAAATTGATCATCATCGTCTTGTCATGCTTCCTGATCGGCTGGTTCGTGATGGGTAAGTCGAAAGAGGAGACCTGATGGACGCGATGCGACGCAGGGAAGAAATACGAGGGTCTGGATAAGTTTTATCAAGCGTGCTCCTCGCGAAGAAAAGCTGCGATCACGCGACTCGACACCGATTCCTTCGTCTGTCCCCGTATTTTAACGCTTCCGTCGCGGTCCCACGCGTTCGAACCACCAGCCTGCATTTGCAATCGAGAAGCATTCCGAACGACGGACTTTAAATTCACGCGCGAAGACTCGTGTGCAATTAATCAAACTTGTATCGTTTGTATCGACCGACGCTGAAACCTCCTTTAGCGCGATTTACGTGATCCAGAGCGCCCCTAAATTACAATTTGCACGACAAGAGTATCCGGAGGTGATGCACGCCCGCGCTAAAGCTTCCCGCATTCGTGGATAGTCCCTTCGACGAAAGTGATGAACGGCTCTGGCTTCGAAACACTCGGTCTCGATACTCGTATCGAGCGTGTGTTCAAACGATGCGAAACGACACGAACAAAAGCGATCGATCGTGCTCGGCCCGCGGGTAATTGCTCGACATGGGTGGTAAGGTGCTCCGATGCAACCTAATTCCCGTTCGTGATCGCGCCTAGTTATACAGACCCGCGCGCACCTATCCTACGTTTGAACGTATAATTGCGCCTGTTTATAAAAGTAACGAGCCACCACGACTTCAACTTTGCTCGCCCCGCCAACGTTTCCTCCCGCGCGCTGCGAAGACGCTCCTCGCCGTCGCTTCGACGGAAGCGCGACACAAACCCCCTCGTTACCGCGTCCTTCGACTGTCCCAGAAGTTTCCCCGCGAAGAACGAAACGAGGTTCGACTGTTTCTTCCGCGAGGGAGAACCCGTTCAATCTCTTAGGCACTTCTGACCTTTGCGCGAGGCTGTTTGTACGGCAGAGTTCGAAACGAATTACGAAGCGTAAACGATACAACACTGCGACGTGTGATGGACAATGCTGTTTGGAAAAATGACATCCTTTGAAACCGCTGTAGTGGCGAGTCGTTCAGAAAGATGACATCTACTCGCAGCGAAACGCTACTTGTCGCGAAAGCCACTATGGTGGCGCGTCGTGCCTAAGGGGTTAAACGCATATAAAAACCCACCCGAATTTCATCCGACATCCGAGAGTTCGCTCATCTCCCTCTGTCGCAGGAAACTACTGGATCCTCCACATCATGTGGCCACCGTACACGTCCCAGTTGCATCATCCGAACGATTATTGCAGCAAGGAGCTCTACTTGGTGTCCCTGGCGCATCTGGGAGTGGTGTACATCATCGTCGGGATCACGCTGCTCGTGGTCACCGTCCTGGCGTCTTTCAGGATTCTGGCCTGCCCGCTGCCAGAAAGGTAAACCGCGGTGTAATCTTCCCTTCGATCGGCTGACCGCGAACCGTAAATCAGGGGTGGTTTGGATGGAATCGAGGTGGGCTCTGCGCTCGATAAGTCATCCCCCTCCTGGACTCGTCCTTTTCCAACGATACGATCCGCGATACACGCCGAGCGGATCGTGAAATCACGGTATCGCGAGGCTCGATCGATGGGATACCAGGCTAACGACGCGATAAACCTCCCTGTCCCACATTCCTCGTTGCAAGTCGGTGCGTTCGCGCTTACGAGACGATCCAACAGGCACCGTACGCGACTGAAACCGCGAGCAGAAAGGGGGAAAAGGAGGAACGAACCTGAATATTCGTCAGAGCCGTAGAATGTCTCTTTGAGAACGACGATCTGTTCGAAAGTAGGAAGAAAAGGATATCCTTTTCCCCGCTGTTTTCTGTAGGATCCCAGCGGAGAGCTTCCAGCCGGTTCCCACGGATAAAAGTTCAGGGGTTGTACAGCTCCGCTTCTCCATCAATATCGATACCCCGCTATCTGTTACGGAAAGTGATTGTTCCTCGTTGGGGCTGGCTCGTCGAAAATATAATCGAATTAGTCGCGGAGACAAATCTGCGGGCAATGCCATCCGTCGCGATCCGCGCGGACCGCCTGCACGCGTCGAATTCGCGGGGCAATCGAGTAATCTGGATCCCGCGAGTGATCTGGATTCTCGTCGCAGTCGATCGGGCGAGAAAGCGAGCAGTCGACGAACTCCTCGACCGTGCGGCCAGGTTATTCTAGGGTAACGGGTCAGCGTGCATCGGCTAGGGTGTTCCGCGTGCGACGCGAAAGCTAAATATTCTATACCCTGGAAGCAATCAGTCGGCGCACCACTGTACACGTACGTGCACGTACACGTCCGACCGGTTACGTACGCGCAAAATAGTAGGTCAACGAATTTGGTCGCGTGCCACACCGCGAGAGGCTCATAAATACCCCCGAGGAGGCCGCGAGCGAAGATCGAGCGTCGCGTCGATGAACCGAACGGGGGTGCGCGCGGTCTCGCGTGCGATGGAAAACTGCCTTTCGTAGCTGGCTCGCGTGATCGTCTCCGATCGGTGGAGAAAGAGTTACGCGACACGCACGGCGAGCTTTACGCTCGGCTTTTCCTCTCGAATCGATCATCCGTACGCGAGGCAATAAGCTCCGCGAGAGGGAGAGTTATGTTTCAATTTGGGGCTTGTCTCGCCGCCGGGACGAGGCGAAATTTATCGGGTGTACAGAAGGATAACCAGCGAAGGGTTAACGCGACGTATCCGTAACAAATGTTACCGGTTGGAACGAAAGTTTTGTGGGACGCGATGGCGAACGAACGTGAAACGATGTTTCGCGGCACGATGGACTGGCTCGCAGCGGAGATCGAAGAATAATTGCTCGATCTAGGCTACTTCGTGCGGTTCGCCTCTTACAGGTATCGACGATGAGTGGCGTTCCGAAAGGTCAGCGGCATTCACGACGCAGTCGCTCGCTAACCTATCGTAATGAAAGACCGCCCCTCGTGGACGATAAAACGTGGAAATCGTACGAGGCGTATCGACGATACCTTATCCTATGTATCGTGGCTACCCAGCCAAGTAGGAGGATGCTGCGCCAGCGGTATTTCCAGATTTTCAATTTCGAATTCAGCTATACGCCTCGATCCTCTATTTGATCCTAATATCGCGCGGGTATAAAGTGCTACGTTTGCGCCATAAATATTGCACCAGTGGCAAACTGCGCCGAGTGAAAAGAGAGTTTATTCGACGAAATCGGTGCTGAATTTCGCGCGCTCTCGGAGATTCGAACGTTTCGCTGCTTCCCAGCGATACTCGAACGTTTTCTTATTTTCGTGCAGGTTCTAAATTCGGTAGGCAGACGCGCGATTAACCGTTGGCCCGCGTTCCCGTTCTTCTTCCAGATACAGATAACCACGGGGATCCATTCGCGTAAAAGAAGTGGTACCAGAGAAGCGGTGGAAGACCGATACGAATGTTGTCCAGGGACATCATTTGAACACCGTCGTCGAGCAGAACGAGGAGAATCTCGAGCACCGTGACAGCGTCTCGAAAGACGAGATTACGCGGAAATCCAGTCCGAAGAAGCAGAACCTCGGTTCCTCCGGTTGCAGCGAGAAGGGAGTGCATTTCGAGATTAATCCGGACCGCAGCCTCGATTCGCAAACGAGGCAACGGAAGGCTGATGGGACCCGCGAACTCGCGACGTACAACGTCGATCGACAATTCGTCACTTAAACCGTACGAGAACGGAACGCGTGCGAAGATCACCGGAAGCAAGGACGCGCGAGATCGCGTACCGACCAAACACGGCGGAAGCTAGCAGATCGTCGATCGACTCGAAGTAAAATTAGACGACAGTCGTAGAAGACTCTACCTTGGAACTGTATCGACGTACCAAGCAATTGGAGGAGATTGCGCGTTCGGTGTCGCGAAACCAGGATGAGCGATCGCGACACTCGTTGCAGCTATCGAAATCGCGCATATGCAGCGCGAGTCTTACGTTCCTGAAACCCTTCGACGAGAACGTAACCTTTGGGAAACGATCCAAATTTTATCGCTGGGATTCCCTGCGAAATACTGTCTGGCTGGTGGAAACGCCGCGTGACTCTTTCTCAGGAGGAGATTACGGAAGGGGACGAAAGAGTTCGATCAGTTTCTAAAGGACGAACGGACGAGAGAGGATATTGAATCTTTATTGTCGCGAGATATACACGTATACGTAACAGGCTGCCAATCGATCTAACGCTCGGATCCACTTCACCAAATCAAATTCGACAACGCTGCGTTCGGAGTGCCGCAGGCAGTGCACGAATAGCCGAGGATGGAGGCGCGGAGAATCCTCGAAAAGGCTGCAGGGTCCTTTCCATTCCCACCCGTTTCTGTCTGTCTTAAGGATCACGCGAGGGAGAAAAGAGCTTACATCCGAGGATCTCGCGAAGGTGTTCAGAGAAGCGCAGAAAAGGGTCAACGCGGAGGACAGCTTGACGATCGTTCGCCAATGGTAATGTTTGTCAGAGAAATCGAAGGTAAGCGACACGCTTTCGTTGTTCCTTTATCCTTTCTTTTTTCTCCCACACTTTCGAGATGCTCGAAGGATCGCGCCGCTTGACAGAGCTTGAATCGACTACATAGGTGTCGATCGTAATTACTACGTCGCGGTATGACGTCGATGGGTACACACACACACACTTTTAGTCCTTGGTGCTTTTGTCCAGGTCCGTTTGACGAGCTTTCCGCGCGTATCGACTGGCTAACGTTTAATTGTCACGTTAAAATCCGTACGGAGGGATTTTGTTGTACATACTACTACTTTTTATAAATGTTTTTACCGGCGGTTATGGGGTTCCATTCATACTGTCCGTCGTGCGTGCTCCGTGATCGGTACGAGTGTATCCGCGTTGCCAACACTGAAATCCACTTAACCGTTAACTGATCGTATACACACTTCGTTTTACTTCTGTCCCCTTTTCGTTTCTCCGCTCCCCGGGTTTTTTCTTTCTGTTTAATCGCGATATTGATTCACTTTGATTGCCGGCCCTGTTTGCGTTTCGCAGTACGCGTCGAAGCGAGCGCGACAAGATACACTCCGCTCGAATGAAATCCACGTTGCTTTTTCGTCCTCGAAAACAGCCTGGGTTCTCGGTTAACGGTTAAACGTAGCTCGTTGCGACGTCAAGGGTTTAAGAGAAAAGAATTGTTCGGTGTTTCGTCGATCCATGTCCATCGCCTTCAGCTAGGGGTGTCGAGGATCGTCAACAAGAACGATGCATTCCGTTCGTGTCCGTTATTACCCGTGGAAACTCGGTTATGATACCCGATCGGTTTCGAATACAATGACAGAGCCTAACGGAAGAGGCGCAGTGTCTGTAGATTACTTTGAAGATGACGTAGCATCGTGTCGTTCCTTGCGAGAAGCCTCGCGATTGTCGAGACAACTCGGAATCTCAGTGCGTCCGATTACAAATGAAAGATAGAAAGGAGGCGGAAATTTCGTTCGAAGGGTGGCGTGAAAAAATGTACGCGCGGAGGAGAGGTGAATAAGTGTCAATTAAATTCAACGCATCGGAGGTTTCGTTCCATCGCCGTGGCGCGCGAACGGTCGATGACACTTTGATGTATACATACACGTATATGTATTCTGTATATGTACATATATAAATATCTATACGCATACGCTCGAACGTATTAAAATAGTCGTTACCGAAGAATCGACCAAAGATAGAGCGAGGGAAGATCGATAGGTATTTTAAGAAGCGCGCGCGTAACGAGACTCGTTCAGGAGGCATGGCGATTCCCGCGACGACGCGCGCGTCATCTATGCGGATGACCGTCTAGAGTAGATGAACGATCATCGAGTTACGTTCGACGTCCATGATTGCGCAGCGATTCGAAAACGGGTCCATACTTATAGTCGTCCGTGCGAGTAAATGTTACTAATACTGTAATCTCGTGTACACTTCGTCGATGTAAACAAAACAAAAATAAGAAAAAAGAAACTTCAAAACAATGTGTGTGAACCGTGTCTGTTAAGCGACTTGTATCCAGTTGTTAGGCCCGCGATGCTTCTCGATCGCCGAAACGAGGGAATAACGCGCGCGGAATTGGGAAACAATTATTTCAGCTATCAAATTGGTATATAATACGTATATACGCACGGTATATACACACCTGTCAACGTTCGTTCTGATGAGTTTATAGCGTTTCATTGAGAACACAGATCATGTATTAAATTGCTAACGGGAAATCGGTGGAATCGATGCTCGATTTTCGCTAGACCCGTGCCTGGCGGACTGAAATCAACTGGAAATTTCATTTCCTTGCTGTCAAACGTGTACGTGTGTCGTGTACATATGTGATTTATGAGATGCGAATTCCTCTCCGCTCCTCGGCTGGAAAACGCACGATGGCTAAATTAAACGTAGTAAAATATCGTTTTCTCAATCCGGCGCTATTCATCGATTCCACAAAAAGTCTGCTACGGAAATACAGTCGAGGCGCGTTCGCCAGGCACCAGCGTCGTTTCCGTGAACAACGAAGTACAAAGAAACAAAAGATACGCAGCCCGGATAGAGAAACGCTCTCGTAACGCACGAGCTAGCTCAAAAGCGTTCGAAATCAGAGGGACGCGATCGAAAAAGGGACCTGAACATGTAGCTACGTCTGACATTTGTTGCGTGACACGTTCCAAGGGACTCTCTGATGCGTGGTCCATCGATTCGCGCTATCAATTCGTACGCAACTGCACAATTAAGAAACTGAAACGCTCGATCCTCTTCTGCGCTTCAAGTCGCTCTTAAACGGTTAACTTGTCACGGAAAAAATCGCAGACGTAACTGCATTCACCATCGAGCCATTCGGAATCCTCGTAGTCGTAACCAGAAGTCAACGAATCGTACAATTCCGGTGATCACGGCGCGGCAACGTTAATTGCACCGAAATCCTGAACACGCGAGTCGTTCTCTGTGACGGCTCGTTGAGCGCATGCGACACAGCTGCACACATCGGACGCCGATTAATCATCTAGGTTGTCGTTATTACCATTCACGGCCGTGCGAGTGTACACGAATGCGTGAACGCGTGAACGCGTGAACAGTGGCGTGTGTGTCGCAACATTCGCTAATATTCTACGGAGGACTTCGTCGAGGGGTCGTGGAGGCGACTCGAAACCATTTTCTGTTCCTCTCAAAGTTCACCAGCGATGCTCTAAGACGAAAGAATCGAAAAAGTTGAATCGTTCTTGAAATTCGCGAGCTTAAAATGGAGTCGAGCGATAGGTGCGAGATGAATGCGACGAGAATACCAGTCGGGCGCAGCAGCTCGCCGTTTTGATGGCCACGTGGAATTGACAGGCGCGAATAAATCCACCGTCTCCGCGTCCTTTTCGGGGGTGACGATATTCGCGGAAATATTTTTCGCAAAACCGGATATACGAGGCATCGACGATCGGCGGGGACTCTGGAGTTTCAATTATAAAACGGCGCGCGATGACAAATATCAAATTAACCGACCAAGTGCGTTTTCCGTTTGATTTAATGATCCCACGAGTCTCGACGAAGTGGATGTAATATAGGTCTATATACATATATATACCCGCATACATAGCGAGTAAGGATTAATAAAGATTGCGTTGATATATCCGATGTTAACGTGTCGTTAGATTTATATAGAATAGAGAGCTTATTTATTTTTATACCGAATGGTTTGATAGCGTCAGACATATTTAATTGAACGAGAGCGCAAGCGGCGGCGCGATTATTACTGTTCGTTTGTTGGGATTCTACTGTATTCGAGAGATCAGTTGTTGTTGATTTTGTTGAACGATTAACCGGTTTAATCGTCGGATTGGTTGTTACTATTAAGTATGTATATGTAATAACGCATGTAATATGTATCGATAATTACTGTACGCGTGTGTCACGTCAGTGGTGGCATTTTTCAGTCTCATACATTATATAGAGGTGCGTGATGTGCGTTTAGTCGTGTCGTAACTATTTGGTAGTAATTAGGATTATTTGCACGCACTAAACGTCGCGAACTGTGGTCCAGGCTTTAACGTAGAGTTTACCGTCGTAACACGTTCGAGTGTTTCCTTCCTTGGCGCCGGAAATGGCGGTGGAAATCGTTCGGGAGCATCGACGGACCGATCGAACACCCGCTTCTGCCCTCGAGAGTCGACAGTAATTTCTGTATCGATACTGGCGACCACCGCTCGCTCAACCCTTCCAGTGTGGCTCTTTAAACTAATTTCCTGGCCAGTGCCCCGTCGACGACATGATCGTTCGGTTTTTGTCCGAGGAACGGAACGATTCCCAGCGCCATTCGCGGTCCCGATCGAACCGTCGCATACATCGATTACATTTTTCTACGCCATTTGCACTATTCCTATACCAAGCGACTGCGACTCGTGTCGTCTCGAATATAAATATACCTCATAATCGTCCGCGCGATAGAACGAGGGCGAAAGAGTGCGAGAGTCGGAGAGCAGAGATAGCGTCGTGCGCGAAATCGACATCGAAAACGGTACCTTTCACAGCGCGAAACTGTAGCTGTCTTATTAACGCGTATTTCCGTTCGACATCGTCCGAACGTGGCTATCGATCGAGCCGTGCGATTAGAATTGAAATGCACAGAGGGAAATAATATAGACGCCGGCCAGCGGTGCACCGTTGCAACGTACTTGGCTGGATCGCTGGATAGCGGCGTGCTGCTATTGATTTTTCATGGTCTGTGTAGAGAAACAGGGAAACGGTTTATCTTATTCCCATTCTATTAATAGTATCGCGATGGAGGAAAGGGTGTCGAAGAGTAGCCTTTGGCGAATTCGACATTGGGCGAATGAATTGGAGCGAATCTGGAGGCACGAATGGGGACCGAAAAATTTCATTCTATCGATGCAACAGCCATGCCAACCCTCGAACTCGTCGAGCCCAGAGAGTAGCCTCGCCTCGATACCCTTTCGCGAGGCCAACAACGATGGCCTCCCGTTGACACTACCGCTCGGTACTGCTCTCATTTACCCCAGAAATGAACGCGTCCGTGCATCGATTCCACGTCTCCCGAAGGCAGTTCTTCGTCTCGTCGATCGATCGAGGGGAACTGCGTCGTCCCGAGGAAAGGGAACGAGACGACGCGCTGGGAAACGAGGATCAGCGGGCTCGGTGACCTGACGAGGAGTCTCGATCACCACTGGAAACGACCAATATGCATCCGCGGTTGTATCGGGAACGAGACGTCAAGCCGCGGGCTCGTCGCGTCCGCGTCTACCTATCGAAGAACTTTTCCGAGGGTCCAATCACTGCTTTCGAATCAGTCATCGATCGCGTCGCTGGCGAAATTTCCCTCGCCAAGCCGGCGAGCGGCGAACGCGAGGAAAATTGGCGAGGAGTCGGGTGTCGCCGCTTCGAGCACCAGACGAACCCCGCGAAGGATTTGGGCGGCGCGTGGAAGAGATCGTATTGAAAATTATTTTTTTAGAAGCGCCAAGTTTCGAGCAACTCTTTTACCGTGAGAACTTCCACCTCGGAGCAACCCCCTCGAAGCGACGATACCTCTGGTCAGCGTGCGAGGCGTTCGCGTACAGTCAGGCGACCTTCGACGACGGGGGATGCGCCCCGCGGAGTGCGTCGTCGGGCGATTTCGCGGTTGCGCGAACCACATAGGGTTATCAGTACTTATTATCGTATGTTATTACGTCTTTGTTACGTGTACAGAGTATAAGGATATAAGTGCGCGGTGTAGTTATTTACACGCGAGGATGAGGTACCTACAGCCGGTGGCTATTATAACCTAACCCGTTTATAAAATAAACAGTAACCCCCCCTATACCTATACAAGTTTAGTACCTATATGAACTTAAGTAGATGGTATAGTCTAAGTACCAAACACCCAGGCTACATGCTACAGCCTATCGTACGCTTCTGCATAGAAATATTATATATTTCTATGAGGATACACTCTTTTACATGTGAATCACGACGGCTGCGACGTCACTGTGCAAGCGGAACGATGTCTCGAGCCTTCGTTACGCGACGCGTGACTGTACTCGAAACCATTCTGACGTTCGTTCGAGGGAGAGGTTTACAGATTTCACCGATTCTACGAGCAGCCAGACGGACAACGACTCGCGGAACGTTGACGCGTCGCGTTGACGAACGTGCGTGCACACGTACCCCAGGGAATATCGCGGCGAAGTGGCGCGATTCGAGCGTGTAAAACGGTCTGATGGAACGCAGGGACGTGTTCCAGGAAGTTATACGTCTTCTCGTGGTCACGCGGTTGCACGGCTCACGTAAAGGTTGCGCGACGCTCTTTGTTCTCGCGCCACCGCAGCAACCCTTAACTTTGCCCATCCATCAGCTTATCCTCGCCTACTCGATGGCGCGTCTACGAAGTTCGAACGCTGTCGACGAGTCCGCGGAACGTAATTTCGATCGAGCGGATTTCCGGAAAAAGCAACGCGACAACAGCGTGTAGCCTCGATCGGAACAGGCGCGTCTCTGAATAAACGGGTTCAGCTCGCTTGAAATAAATTCAACGTTCAATTGCCACGTATTATCTGCACGTAGCAGGCAACGAGGCTGGACGCGACAATACAGGGGCTTATCGCCTCGACGTGTTTCGTTAAATTAAATTACCCTCGGAACCAACGAAACCGCCTGTTCCTCTTCCATCGCTTACACTCCGCTATACCTACTCGCAGCTGGTGCTAATCAGACGTGGTCGCGATAGTATCAGCCGCGCGCAATCCGTTTACGTGATACGAGCGATACTCGCGTGCGTGTTAAAACGAAATTAGAAAAGAACAGGGGCGAAACGAGGTGAAAAACTGGGGAGAGACGGAACGATCGGAACACGTACCGTGCTCTGTCCGATCCGAGCAGCGGAAGAGCACGCGTGTCGTCGGATGCGCGACAGAGTCGTTGTAGAATCTAGAACGAACGGCATTCGAGGAGAGATGCTCGTTTAATCGTGTATGCGTACACTTGCGATAGATATTACCATTCCATTTGTAAACGAAATGACTGTAAGCGGTATGGCGGACTCGTATTCTGACCCATTTATAACGTAACCGCCGAGTACTGGGAATAAAAAGTGTCTACGTGGTACACGTGGTGTCTGGATTCTAACCCCTGCAACCGCAACCACCACCACCGCCACCACCATCACCGCCGCCACTGCTACTCTCGAGAAACGACCCCTTTGACCCGAATCGTCGTCCATTTTCGGGCTTCTCATCCCTCCTACCCCTGTCACGCGTACTCCGACCATCGCGTTATTATTCCACAGCATCGCGTAGATACGGAGCAGCGAGCACAGTGAAGTACAAAGGTAATAGAAAATCGTCTCAAAGGTGCGTACGTCGGACTCTCTGGATCGGAAAGTATTTTTCTTTGATGCTTCCCTTGGAAGCAATTAAATCAGGTGGAGGAGTAGGGCAAGGGTGGGTATGTTTCTGAGGGGAGGTGCTTCCTAATTGCACGCGAGGATACGAACGAGAGGAACAAGGAATATTTGCGTAGATTCGTGGGTGCCTGGCTAATCGTGGAACTTGCGTTTCTCGATGCTGTTACGTCTCGTTAATGAACTCGTAGAGGGAGAGACGGAGGAAGAGGGGAGGGGCCATGGTTGTTCGATTTACGGAAAAGCTAATTGGATGAGCAGAGTTTAACGACTTAAACGAGCAATCAGTCACGCGGTTCGAAGGGTTCGCGTGAAATTTGCTTAATTTAAAGCCGATACATCGAATCGAACCAAACGGGAACTATTTTATCAGCTTGCTCTTCGCGCGAGTACGAAAAGAGAACGAGCGGAGGATGGGAAACAAAAGTACAGTCCTTTTTGTCGAATCAGAAATCGGGAAAGTCCGGAGGATGTTACACGCAGCTAGCTCGGTAAATACGAAATTCAATCTAAATGTAAATACGCGAGGTGCCGTATTCCGTAAGGACGTGTGCCGCCGCGAAGAGGGAGACGTTGAAAGAACGAGGGGTGAACTTGACGCTTGCAGAAGTTCCTGCGAACTTTCGTCCGAGCAGTGGATGTTAGATAGGAACCATCGCCTTAACAATCCTCGTGAAACCGTGAATAATCGGCAATGGAGTAGGGATGAACGATGGCGCAATGTCGAGAACAACGCGAATGAAAGTAATTCCTCGCCTGCAACGAATTTCCAAGGTCCTCCCGGAGCTCTCCCTCGAAAAACGAGTGAAACGGAACGGATGCTCGCAAATTCTCTCGCGGATCTCCCGTAAGACTCCTCAATTCGAGGAATGGCCGCGTCGTTCTACCATGGCCGGTAAAAGGATTACCCCTCGACGCTGGCGGTTGACGGAGAGGAGCGACGGAAACTTGAAATTCGTGCGAACACGACGCGCTGCTCTCTTGGCTAGATTTGTTCGTTCCATTTAATCTTTATCCCATCGCTCGGAGAACGTTGGCGATCATCCGCGAAGATATCATCCGGCATTGTTTCAAACCCCTGCGCACGCTCGTGACGCGTTTCAATCATAGATGCCCAGACGTATTCGCGACGCGCAACTGTAGCGTGTAATTTGAATTTCCATTCGCCTGAGCCGTAGCCAAGATCACAGCAGTTTCCACGGTTTTTCCCGTTCTTTTTTCCCCCGGCTGCGGGGTAAACCACCACGAAAATTGGAATTCCATCGCGGAACACGCGGATGCAGCTTGGAAAACTTTTCAAAACCGATGCAGCGCGCGAAAATCTGTCCCGTTCGAAGTCGATCTCGATCGGAACTAGATCGACGCGTTCGAAGATTCACCGTGCAGTTGCGGGGCTCGTGTGAATCTCTTTTTTTTCGAGTCAGAGGCTAAAGTCTAACCGGCCCTCTCCATTCGACTCCAGTTTCCCTTTCGAGTAACTCGAGTGGCTGCACTTCGGGGGTTGACATCCGACGACGCGACGATTTTGTTCGAGCCACGGCAATTCTACTCTCGTCACGTGACACATGACCTAGAGAGAAAAAGGACCGCGACAAAGGAAACCGCCGGGAGAATGCCTGAAAGAGGTGACATTAATTCCATGCACACGTACGCGCGCCCGTTTACGAGTAACGTGAACAGCCGCGTCCGCCGTGACAGCCATTTAATCGCCGTGCCTAACTCCGTTGCGGTCAACCGGTTAAAATTGTGGGAACCGTTTGAATCGAGCAATTTCCATGCGCAATTGTCGTCCATTGCACGCAAATCGCCCGATGGAGGCCTGTTTGTTAATATTATAACGATATATCGCGACCGTGCCGCGCAGATTGCATTCGATTCTTCCTCCCCCTCTGCCTTTCTCTCTCTCTCCCTCTCTCCAAAGCGTAATTCCCACTTTCACAATAAATTATTCGACGATACTTGTGCCTCGAGCGTGTCTCGAACTTTAAAGCAATCGTTTATTTCACGGATTTACACGTGGCTGTGTATTTTCGAAACAATTACGAAGCGATGGCGGCTGCGCCAGCCGAAAGGGTGAAACGATGGGGCATTAATGTCTCGCGGAGGCGGCGAACCAACCGGATGGAACGAATTATGGAAATGTACCCCGCGGTGTTTGGAACCGGGTCAAGGTCGATAAAAGTCGAGCGGTGTTTTAAACGATCCGAGCGTACGGCTGCTTAAACGCCCCGTGTCCAAGTCCCGGAAGTAATGCCGCTGCATTATAAAGTCGATACATTATGAACCGAGACGTTCGTCGCCGGCGCGCCGTCGCAGTTTCTTACATAGTTAACGGTAAATCGTCAGACTTGGGAACACCCAATCAAGGAAGTTGCGAACCGGCGGAAGATTTCGCGTAATCTGCATCCACGTCGAAGCGGAACATTGATAGCTAGTTAAAAGTCAACGGGGCTCCATCCTGTTACGTACGTATGCCACAAGGAGTGGGAGATGGGCTGGATCGCTGGAAATTACAACTTTGTACAACATTTGCTCGAATAACTTTCCGCCAACAATGATAACAACTTCCCCGCCGTTGGATATATTCAATGACGCGCATTTGTATTCCCCGCGTGCGTTCGAGCGTGTTCGAGCCAGCATCTCGTAGATAATTCCGGACGATTTCGCGAGGTTTTGCAGTAAACCGTGCGCCTTCGCCGGCTGCGGATTAACCGGGTAAAATTGCATCTACGTTTCGAGGGCGTGAATGGGGGCGCATCCGGGAAACACTGCGTATTGTCCCCGGTTTCGCGAAAGAAGCTCCTTCGTCGACGTTTAAAGAGGAACACCGCGTTTGCCCGCGCGCGAACTCTCGATGCGTCCGAGGGAGACGAAGAGAAAGAGGGTGCCAAAGGGTGTAATCAGAATCGAATGACTTCCGTCCGTAGTGGACAGAATTTACGCGCAGCACCCGGTCAGATCTAATCGCGAAAAGTTAATATCCTGCTCGGCAGGGGGATTGCATACAATCATCGTTTATGATTAAAGAGGTAACGCTGTCCGGTGTCGCGTTACCCGCCATATTGGCCTGGCCGCGATCTCTCGACCCTACAGCTCTGGATAAGGTATGGGCATTGTACGGAAAGTTTTTCTCTTACAGGTCGCTTAGCGCACCATTAACTGACTGTAACGGGGTGCTTTATGGGCAGCAGGAGCGACGACTGCGCAGTTTCCATCGAACAGAACGGCTTTCCCTCGTTAAAAGTAGTTGCTTGTTCCTGTGGAAACGGTACACGGTCGACCGGCGGTCGATCGTCCATCATTTACGAGCGACGAATTTAAAAGTTTCCAACCCGTGAATAGAATAATCTGCCCTGGTTATAAAGTCGTCCTCAAATATTTTTCGAACGTTCCAACAGAAGCGTACGCGGAGGATCGTACTCGATATTCAATTCACGGCGATTCCACGCCAATCTCGTCGACGGTCGACTCAAATCTCCCAGCATTTAACTGTGAAGCCGCGTAAATTGAAAACGCAAACTCGCCCCCAATGAACGCCAAGTTCCCGCGTCTCTTCGTCATTCAGGAGTCACGTACAAAGGGCGCGCTTCCCGGACGTTGCCACGGGAATTTAAGGAGAAGCGTACTCTCCTCGATGTCCGCGAAGCCTCGCGCGCTCGATAGGTCGACTCGACGAACGAGATTAAGCCCGGTTATCGTCGCGAAACTGTTTCGAAACGGTTCGCGATCGCTCGCCCCGCTCGTCCTGGCTTATCGCGAAATCTGGCATCTGCCGAGAGAGCGCGGGACGCTCTCTCTAATTCGGTTACGAAATAACAGAGACGCGGAACAGTTGGAGGCAACCGGGAGGGTTAAACGGCGTTGTCAAAACGAATTAAGCCTCTCAGAGGTGGATGTTGGGCGCTGGCGTTTTCATTCGACGCCACGAACCCGAGCGTTCTGCAGATGGGCCGCAGCGATTGCGCTCGATGAAGGGATGGGTGGCGTCTCGTGTCCACGCCGTCTCAAAGAAACCATCGATGGATCGAGCCTGTGAAAGGACACATTGTAAGGGAGAGACAGGTAAACCCTCGAGGCATCGACAATGTGTACGACGATGTGTTTACGTATTGTGGTCGGCTCCCGCCTGAATTTCTCATTGTCCGCCTCGATAAGACTTACCCGCTGATGAATCGACGCGCTCCTCATCGAACACGGGCCCTGCGGAATCGGGATCGATCGATTTTCGTCGAGTTTACTTTACACGATGTCTCCCCGAAATGGCTCGTGTCGTTCGCAGCTTCCGTTAGCTGGATGCTCGCTGACACGCGAGCATGCGCGCTTGTTGACGAGCAATTTGATTTAGACGCATGCTTTTTTTTCTTTGTTTTTTTTTCGTTAGATAGCGAACGCACGCGTTCAACCGTGCGCTGGAAATTGAAGGTATCGATTGAACGAATCTCGTCGGGAATTCGCTTTTGTCGTAACTATCGTTCGGGTCCAAGTTTACAGTTGGCTTACGGAAATGAAACGTTGCGAAGTGCATTGCGTTACGTTACGTTGACTCTGGATGATTGATCGCGAATCGACTTAAAAAATTATCAGGCTCTGATTTGAATATTTATTAAAAAAAAAGGGGGGGAAACGAGTTATGCTTCTCGATATAATTTTAAAACACCGCCAGCAACTCCATTCAGGGGCAAATTATCGCTCCTCCAGGCCACATTTTCACCCGACCCGAGTTTATCTTTCGACGCCAACCCCTTTTGGCGAAACCTGTCGCGAAGGCGAGGCAACCGTCGCGCCAGCGGGGTGACAAAGTGCCCAACGTACGGTCGATCGTGAAAAAACGATATTTACGATTCCAACCCCTTGTTTCCTCGGCGCGCTTCAACCCTGGCTCTCTGTTTCTTCCATTCGAAATCGCTCAGGCATACATCGAAAGACGATTTGCTGCGCGCGACACGCCCACCATGAATAGTACACACGTCTAAACGATCCGCGACACGACCAGGAAACCGGATCTGAAGGCAACCGGAACTTTTCACGCGGCCTTTGCCTTAAGACCGCAACAAATCCGCTCCCCGTTGTCGCGCTCTGTGCATTATGGGATCACGTTGACGACGGTCAACCATGCTGGAGCACAGATCGAGCGATCCATAATACTATTTACTCGCGAAAGGATGGGTAATGGTGTGGACAATCAAGTGGGGAGAGAAATATGGACGTACTTATTGTCCCATGTTTCCTGAGCAAACCTTATACGCTGTCGCATCAAACGACTGATTATTCATAATTCATCGGATCGTTGAACGTAAAGTGGAGCATTTAGCGAAAGAAACGAGGACGTAGTAAAAAGTGGTGAGTCTACGAGGTACTTGTTTCCTCCGCGAACGAGGCACGAGGCTGAACCAAGTTTGGCTCGTCGAAAAACTGCGAGGCGAAAGCTGCAAAGCTCTCGGTTGCGTGCGCGACATTGGCTGTGCAATTTCGTTGTCGCTGGTAACGAGCGTGCACGCACAGGGGAAATCGGATTTACGCTCGCGTGAACCATTCCGCGTAGATTTATCATCGCTCGGGCGAAGATTCGCTTTAACATTTAATTCAATTATAGGTACACTCGCGATTCGATCCGACTGGCCACCAGTGCGTAACTCCAACGATTCTACGTGTAACGAATAAAACGTTTCCGCGCGAGCTGGCTTCCTGCCCTGATCGCGGAGCCTGTTATCGTTTCGAAAACGTGCACCAGCGAACATTCGCACGGCGGAAAACCGACCGCTTTATCCGAGAAATCTTAGCCGTCGCCTGATATTTTACAATGAATTACGATTTTGAATTACCTCGTTACACGCATGCGACGTAATTTCCACGGCGATAACTACAATTTCCTCGCGGCGCTAATCTCTCCACTTGTCACGTTCACATTCTGAACAAGAAAGAACGAGCATTCACATTCTGAAAGAACGAACAGAAGGTCCTTGAAACTGAAGGCTATTACTAACACGATTCGTTAACTAAACGATTACGAAAAAACATATTAGCGCGTACTCGTGGTATATGAACGCTGAAATAGACACCGTACCCTCGAGTAAACGTAACTCTAATTTGTACGAACATACACTTTGCCCGTGAACACCGAGGAGTCACGCGACTATAGAGTGGTGTACGCAGCAACTCGAAAGAAAATCGAGCACACTGTATACAAGGTAGCCGAGCACACGAACGAGGAAACAGAGGATGTGCGAACCCAGAGGAGGAGGGAGGAGGTCAGGAAAACACGGAGAAAAGGAAGAGGGCGAGGGACGAACGAGCGAACGGAAGGAGGGATAGAAAGAGCGCCGGCAAAACTTGCCCCGGCTTTATTGATTTCGTTCTCCCGCTGTTGGGGGGTGGCTATCATTGGGCATTAGCTCCCTTTCTTCTTCATCGGTGGTTCCTGGGGCGAGTATCGCCGGACAGGGGGGTAGAAGAAGAGGAGAAGACGAAGGACGATTGCTGGGAGTGCGGGAAGATTCCTGATATCCCGGCCTCGCCAGGCGAACCGCTATTTCTCACGCGTAAGAGTGACTCGAAGCTCGTTCCAGCTCGGGGTGGTAGCCACCCTCCTCGTTCCTGGGCATCTCGTGAGGCTGTTTGCGTGCGCGTTCCCTCCTAACGACCACGTGGAGCCTTTCAAGGTGGAAACAATGTACACCGCGCGTATACCTATATAGCGGTTCGGTGGAAATTATCGTTTCCCGCAGAGAAAATCGTAAAACGCAGGCTTCTCCTCCTTTTTTCAAGGGTTATGAAAGCAAAAGTCTCCTCCCCTCCCTCTCTCTCTCTCTCTCTCCCTCCCTCCTCTGTCTTCCGCCGTTCACGTTTTCCAAAGAACGAACACACCCCTCTCTGTTTACATTGGAAGTAATTAAAATGCGGCGTTCATCTTTCCGTAACGAGGCGCGGACTAGCGCGATGCTTTTGCTAGAAAAAGCGGACGGCGTATAATAAACGAAAGGAGCGCGGTTGAATTTGCTTTTCCGAAAAATCGTCGGCACATAGGCGGGAAAGGAGGCGTCGCGAGTACAATCCACTCTTCCACGGTGCCTGTATTTGCATACTTTTTATCCCTCTGTCGCTGGAACGTCGCGTCCCATTTTTACGATGTCTGTCGACTTCGTCAGCGGCGAACTGGAGAGGTTCTTCTTCGTCTCCTCCCTGCCCCGACAAAGAAACACGTTTCCCCGTCGATCGTTCGACTAGCAAAGGGCGCGAATTACCGCGTTCCGTCGATCCTCGCCGGCGCAGGCATCCTTTGACGGGAATATGATCTTCAATTTTTAATTTGCAATCACTGACACGAGCATCGAAGCAACGTCCCCCGCGTATCGTCTACGCGTTCGTTTGCGCTTGTAATCCCGTTCTTGCCTGGGAACCGATCGATTTTCGAGGCAAGACGCAGCTATTTCGACCTCCGGGAGGCATTGTCTGTCCCGTTGGGCGGAATGAAACCCACTCGCGGACGTACCGCGTCCGTAATCGAATTCGTGCGCCTCCCTTAACTGTCAAAGTAACACGGTGTTCCTCGCGCTTTAAATCTGCTTCCCCAACGGCGAAATACGGCCATGCAAATTTCGTCCAGCCCCGTTTCACTCTATGGCCGTCCTCGCGTTTCGTCCGCCGACTACCGGCTACGAATTTCGACATTTTCCACTCCTCTGATAAAAAGCGCGCTCTGATTAAACGAACCGGGCGCAGAACCGAGTTTGGCAACGCGCGCGGACAGAATTCGCGCTTCAATCTCCGAATCGTACCCGAGCCTCGAATAAACGAAGGCTACTAACTTCCAACTAGCCATTGAATCCAGAATTACATTAGATAAACGCGAACGAGGACGCTGCGCTGGATGAAATATCGAATAGTCGCGCCCCTAAATCCTAATTCGCGATCGTCGAGCGAGGAACAGAAGCGACGAGGACGACGTGGACACCGTCGAAGGCGTAATTTTACTATGAGAGAAAAGAGATTTACCTTGGCGAGCAATCAACGCCGGGACGCGGTGGATTTACGCTCGAGGATATTCAGGATCCTTCGAGAAGCAACCCGCGGCCCGTTTAATGCCAGCCGAGGTTATTTGTCCAATTAACGTTTCCCAACGCGTAGGAAGCCCTGGACAAGCAGGGACGGAGAACTCGTCCTGCACTTGCAGGTCTTCCGCCATTTGCCGGGGCCAATCGTGGAAACCGTACCGCGACATTCCGCTTCGTCGAGAACGATCGCTGCCGCGGCTTACGCGGGGGTAGTTTTTATCTCCGCGGGAAAAGCGGACGGTTTAATTGCGATCGGTCATTCAGAAAGGGCGGACCTTCAGCCTGGTCGACGAATTAACTCCGACTGGCGGCCAGACAGATCCGACAGCGAAATGTTTAATCAGGGGTTAATCAGTTTTTGCAGCGGAACGACGATACGCGTTACAACGAGACGACTCGAGCGGAAACGGGACGGAAGGGCTTGATTGGCCGGAGCTTTTTGATTAAAACGAACGAGCTGATGGCGGATCGTTTGCGGTGCCGTTCGCGCGACTGTTCATCTCTCTGTCAATATTAGTTGAACCGTTTTTTGGAAATGTATCTGATCGTAATTGGTGGACCAAATGGTGGGTGGAATCGCGTGAAATTGCAATGTCGATGTAACTGAACCGACGGCTATACGATGTTCCCGCGATATTTATTGAATTGTATTAAATTTCGTTCAATTTCAACGATGGAGCAAGAACCATCGAAGTGTTCGGGTAGAGAAGAACTGGTCGAACTGTGGCACGTTCGGAACATCGACTTCCCGTTTCGACTCGCGTAAACATTCGCGTCACGGAGCGCTCAGAGGAGAGGAACGCTGCGAACAATCGTGTTCGTCGGGTGTTCTTTGGTGGCATTCGTCGCGAGGATGCAAATCTAAAAACGAAAGAACGCGAGTACGAGAGCTAACAGGGGGTAACGCGTCCCGCGTTTGAGACGAACGTGCAAACGTTTCGCTACATTTAAATTCGGTTGATCGTATAAGCTGCAGAGCAGACAGGTGAGAACGCGGGGACCAAGCAGAATATATACGAAGGATGATATCGCGTGGATGGAATCGCTAAAAAATTCCTGCAATCTCCTGCGCAGCATTTTCGAGGCTCCTCCGGTCGAGAGAATTTTTCGTCTTAATAATAAATGACTCGGCTGGCGCGCTAGCTCCACGCCATTTTTTTCCGCGTCTCAACGACGCTCTGCGAATCAGCTTTATCGCGATTCCACGGGGGCTGGTAATTTTTTCCACGACGGAAATTGAAAGAATCGATGGCAGAGCAAACAGCAACCGAGCGTCTCGCAGTCAGCCTTTAATCTTTATTGCTCGGGGACGATTTAACGAAGATACATCGATCCGAAAGGTTTCCATCCCCTTATGCATCTAGTAGGTATACAAGCGAGAGACTCGAGCGGCTACCAGTTTTCCAGGAGCGGCGGAGGGTGAAGGACGCGGCCTGGCACGGGCGTCGGTCATTAACGAGATCGACCACGCGCCACTGGACCGATTGAATGGCGCGTCGAGGGTGTCGGAGGTGTGGAAACGATACGAAAAAAAAGGAGAGAAAAAAATGTTCGGAGGCGCAACCAAAGGAAAATCCTGAGGATCCTCGCACAAAAGGTCGGCATATGTTCTTGGAGCGTGCTGGCGGCGAAGGGTCGAGGCACTGGCGAAGAAATCGTCGGCGACGGTGAGGGATGAACCGGTCCGGAATGGCTCGTCCTCGCAAATAGGTGTTAAACTAACCCGACTTCCTGCGACTTCTGCGAAATTCGCGTTGTAGCTGGCCAATGTCCCGGAAAATTGCGAGATTACTTCCATTACCAGCGAAGTAAGACGCCTGCCGTGGACGTGCACGCTTCAGGCTTTCCCTCTCTACACGGTATCGCTTCGCTTTTGACCTCTTTACAGAGTTTTCTCGCCCACCTGTCTGGCTCCCTCCCTGTTCCTGCCACCCGTTGGTTAACGTCTCGGCTATAAGTCGGCCCATTAACTTCCTAGACACGCGATTCAGCTTGTCAGCTTCTGGCAACCGTTCTGTGCCTACGTACGTGCCCGCGATTCGCTCTTCGTGGCATCTTTGCACGTACTTTTCCCCGCTCCTCTGATACAGCCTGCACTCGTCGTCGAAGGGAATAACCGGAAACGTGGCATCGATCCGCGTTCGATCGCTCGAATCTGTATTCGACGCAAACACCGCACGAGCACGTTAACATTCCACGTCATCGCGGTATTAATTCGAGTTGCGTCCATCGTATTTTAATTAGCGCGCGTTGCCCGAACGAAGCGAAAAGTCAGAGGCAGGGATCATCGCGCGGCCGTCCAACAAGCGGCTGGTTAATTATGCCCGGCTGGAATTAGCCGAGTCCACGAGCGCAACCGCGATTACGTGTCCAGAAATTGTACAGTTTCGCGGCGCGCGTGCCCGTCCGTCATTGGGAGGCTTAATGAATCGCGGGTGATTCGCGCGGCCACTTAAATCGGGAGGCACGAGTGCGAACCCCGGGGTTGTTCCCCCTTTCCCATCGACCAGCGAATAGGGTAGCTGTGACGCTCGAATCGATCCGCTCGGCTGCTGTGTTCCGGTGAAACATTAAATCACACGGATGAACGGGCGGCCATCGGCAATATGCTACTTGTTTACTAAATCACTTCTCATTGACTACTCCGCCAGGCAAATAACCGCGGACAATAATGAGGGAGACACTTGATTGTGCAGCAAACCCGAAGACGCGTGCACCGACTGTGTGTTCTTTCGTCCCTGCTTACGACCGCACGCTTTAGACGCGTGTGCGCGCGCGTGTATATACGTGCTATGTAATAGTGTGCGCGTGCGTGTGCGCTCATGCGTGCGGGTGTTTGGGTACCATCCCACGGGAGACAGCAAAACCGTGCGTATTTGATGAGACGCGAGATCAGTGGCTCGCGTTGCTTAATACCATGAACTTGCGAGATAACGAGTAGCAAACAGAGAGCGGAAGCCGGAGCAATCTTGGGGGGATAATGGATCGACGCAGAATTTGAAAGGCGATCTTTGATGCTCGGAATCACTTCGAGGTTGCTTGGAAATTTGACCTTCGTTAGAGACGCGTTCCTGAAAACCCCTGCAAAGTGGAAAAAAGGGAAATTTATCGGCCACGACTCAAAGAAAATGTTTGCGTTGCAGAAGGAGAGTGGACGATCGATAGCGTTGTTGAATCAACATTTTAGTCGCGACGATCGCCCGTGCGTGATCGATCCCAATGGCGTCAAACGATTCTATATAATTAGCAAGCACGATCGCAGAGGAAAGCAATTGTTTGATCGCAAATACGGTCCGTCCTATTTATTTTATCGACACAGGAGAAGAATGCAAATTTGTCGGTCCCCTCTCGTCGAGATGACTCCACGACCAATAATCCCGCTAGTAAATTAATTATACCGAACCGAGAGTCGTGTCGGGTGTGTTGTCCATGCATCCAACAACGGGAAACGCACGGATCTGCATGACAGACGCTGAACGACGTCGCTCCATCGTCAGCTTTCTCCTTCCAAACATCTGATCGCCGAGCAATTCGAAGTCGACAATAAAAGAAACTGACGATCGAATCGTCTGCTACCAACTGTTACGTCGCATATTGCGCCAGCGATGAGTATGCAAAAAAAAAGAAGAGGAACGGAAGAACGGGACAAGAGGAAAGTTGCCTGGTCATTAATACGAATTTGTCGTAGCAGCGGCCACTGCGAACGAGATCGATGACGACTCCATTTCCGTCGCGCCTTTTCGATTCATCGACGAGGATCATTAATTTTTCCCTCCCTTTCCCTGACCTCTGGCCACGCGTGGCCCACGTATCGCGCCGCCATTCGCGTGTAAACATATCTTTTTTGGAGGCCTCCTCCATTTCATTTCACGACAGCAAACACGAGACCGTTTAAATTACCGCTGGCTACGTGTGCCTCCAGTTTTTCAGTTGTTCACGCGCTCGCTGACCCATTTCTGTGCACCGAATTCCGAACGCGATACGTGCGCTTCGTCGACTCGATGGAATTTCCAGCGAGACGACGACGAAACGCTGCGCGAACATCGCACTCGCGATTTACCTTCTCTAACTGGCGTTCAATATAAACACTGCGTGGATATATAACGCGCGTTATCCTGTATTAACACGCGTGATCATCGGACGCATTGGAAACCAGAAGCACAACGAATCGTCGGATCGCGCACGTGCACCGTGAACCAGCGCTGAGAGGGTGCCGAAACAACCCCGTGTCTCGCTGTTCCACTTCCAATGGCGCCGATACAAACGGTTCCCGCGAACCTATCGCCTCCGTGCTTGGAACGCGAAGTTATTTACCGCTGCTCGAATCGTTGTTCAATTCTTGTTCCAATGTACACACGGCTCGCGTCTGCTTTCGAGGAAATTTCCATTGATTCAACGTTCGAGGACTGGGTATACATGGATTCGGTCAGCGTTTGTAACCACTGCACTTTCAGACGAAATTCTAAAGTCTGCTCAAACACGATGGGAATGTATATCGTATCCAGATCGAAGCTTGTTCGATACTTATTTTATTAACTGAATCGCTTAGCCGTTAAACGCGATAGCAATGGGGTGGGTCTTGCTGCGACGAGAAGCCCTTTCGAGTGCTGCGCCACTGCGTCATTGAAGAGGCATACATGGATTGGACGCGTCGCCTCATCTTTTTCAACTCGACAGCCTAGGGTGGAGGACACATATTGCTTACGGTTCGAGGACTCGTCCAGGGTGGTGACATATATTTGTTTTCGCTTGCTACGCGCTTAATGTTCTACGGATTCCGCGCGGCGTGTCGAAGAATGGAGAGGAGAGCGTGCAGGTGCGTTCGAACGGGGCGCGAAGGGTGGCCCAATGACGCGCAGCGAATCGTCCTCTATGTCTCGAGCTTCAATTAAGAATTAAATTTCAACGATGCCATTTCTGCAGCTACGACGCGATCATTGTCGTCGTTTAATTTGTCGCGCGCCCAGCCAATGACGAGGCAGACCCAAGGCGTCCCTTCCAGCGAATCTGTTGAACGCTCGCGAGCGATTGCATTCTTCGCGTTCTTTCCACGAGCAGTAAGAACGAATTACGTCAGGCTGGACGAAGAGAGGACCTCGCGAACGGTAATAAATATCGGTATCGTTCATTTAGATCGTAATGCCTCCGATATTTATCTCTCCGCGTGCACAGCCGGTCGTATCTCTCGTAGTTTCGATTATGATTCCAATCGAAGTCGAACCGCGTCGGATCTATTGAATCAACGATCGCCTTTTCTTTCGCCATTAACTGGGAAATATCCAATTGCAGCGCGGAAATGAACGCATCGCGGAATCGTGTCTACCGCGTTCAATGCATCGCAAATGACTAGCATCGCTCGCGTCGGAGATCGATGCCAGTTCGCGGAATTATAGATTCAATACCGTTTCGAATTAAACTATGAATAGTTTATTGTCCGACGCTTAACGATGCAAAATACGCGATACGCGAACCTATTCAGAGAACCATTCGATCGTCTTGTTATCGGTACGTGTTCGAACGTCGAACGATTTCGTCCCGTCGACCGGGAAAAAGAGAATTGCCCTCGTTCGCAGGACCATCAATAATGTTCAACGGATCCTGAAACGACCTATAGGTGCCGCGACTCCACCCTGTTTCTCGCTTCACCGCTCCCGTCTAACAAGGCAGGTTCAAGTGTCCATTGTCGGGTTATGAATACATGAAACATATTCAATCTTGACCCCCCTCTTCTCCTCGACCAGCTCACCCTCGGTCGGTTCGTTCTTTTTCTTTTTTTTTTCGTACCAGTTACAAAATTATGATATATCACCGTA
Source organism: Xylocopa violacea (assembly GCA_963969225.1). NCBI lineage: Eukaryota > Metazoa > Arthropoda > Insecta > Hymenoptera > Apidae > Xylocopa > Xylocopa violacea. The sequence continues at coordinate 11,871,867 of CAXAJV010000020.1, read as the reverse complement.
GCGGGCCGCAGCCACGTAGTTACTTAAAGGCACGCGATTTCGCGGACGAACGGCCGCCTTCAGCTGCACGCAACTGCAACGAAATTGCACTTTTTTCGCGTTCTGTTTACCCATGAAAGCGCGACCATGCGAGATCGGTGACAGTGAGGAATGGACGCGACTTAGAGCGAGAACGTGCGTATTACCTGGCCCAGCGAACTTTCCACGCACACGAGGGTGTTGGGACGCCATCGAGGCGTCGTCGTCGTCGTTGCAGATTTCTTACGATGTCTATTAACTAGGTTATTAAAGTGGAAGGGAATTGATCGCAACGAGAAGATCCAGCTGATACTTCTCTATACTTTCGAATCAATCGAGCAACAATTAAGGGGTGGCTCGAGAATAGCTTCGGTTACCTGGTCCATGATCGTTCCATTGGACGAAGGCACGGTGCTACAGAGTGCTCGTTGTAACGAGGTGCTCCACGAACGGAGGACTCACAATGGGTTCGCCCCGTAACGTCAAAACTGTCACATCACGCGTTTATTAAGGCTGCAAAGTTCTACCCGAAGATTAATGCAACCGCCAGCCCGAGTCTCCTATTGGTACGTGGCCGTATAACGATCGTGAAATTATTAGTTTTCGAGCGTGATGAATATTCAGCGCGCCGTTGCGCCACCCGATGAATCTGCGGGTTCTTAGCGTAATGAATCTACGATGATGCGATATTAATGCGTCGCATTGGAGTGCTACATGACCGGTTAAGCCTCGAATCCCTCGATATCCGTTGTGAATGGCACTTTGAACGAGTCGCTTGCTCCAATGACCGCGAATTTGCGATCGCCATTTGCTCTCCGCCTTTTTCACTTGTCCCTCGTGTCGTCCAGCACCCAGCAATTTTCGAACGATCAACAATTTTTAATTAAACGTTCTCTCTCTCTCTCGTTCGAGAGTAAAACGCGCAAGGATGGCTGAAGTATTTTTAACGTTCCCCAAGATTCATTTGAAATTTCGTCGAATAGGGTGGCGGACACCGCGCGACAGAAATTCCACGCGGTACACGCGAAAGCTCTGCCCGCTCGAAACGCCGCGCGAAGATTCCTCGCCACGTATTCCAGATGCTTCTGACCCCAGCTGTGTTCGCGCCAGTTGCAACCACCAGTATTGCTCCCTTCATCTCTAATTTAATAAACGTCGCCTCCAGAGAGGAAGCGACGCCGGGGTTGCGGTTCGTCCCTGGAAAGGACGGCCCTGGAAAGCGTCGCGGGCAAGATTATTTTGCTACTTAGACGTACGTCAAAGCGAATCGATTCTACCAAGTCGACGTGGCTCGCGAGACATCCTCGTTTCATAATTTACCAGCTGAATCGCGCGGAGGAGATTGTACAATCGTGGCAATATTTACGAGACAGTTTTTACCACGGCTCGCACTTACAGCGATTCACGCTAGCGAGGAAAGCTCCTTTACCGCGAAACGAATTCTAAAGTACACAGAGAGCATAAAGTATCAAGCGTGTCGAAGTGGAACTTTGAGATTGCAGCTTTCCTGGAGCTTTGCCACGAATCGCCGTCAGCCGTGCGAAGTTTTATCGTTTCGACGTAAGAGCGCCGAGCTCTCAGTGCTTTGGTAAATAAAAATTTATAACGCGACCGAAAAATCTTCCCGATTGTTCCAGACGATCTGGCTGGCCAGCAGAGTTTGTCTTCCTCGCGATATCTTGGAACGAACGGTGAAAAAGTTCAGAAATACGAGGGATGACGTTAACACGATGCCGGAAGATCGTCGTTGCATAATGCAACACCGATAGCAGGGTTGTAAGTAGTACATTTTCGGAAACTTGAGGATAATCCTCGTTGCCTTAACGCGTGGTATTTTCTGATTCCCTCGTACCTTCGTGGAATTTATCTTCCAAAAACTGCGATCGTAAGCTTCGGACAACAGGTGTGCCGGAGTGGGTAGCACCGATCAAGTTTAATGGCCCTTTAAACGCAGGTTGCATTATCAAAATTTCCCTTGAACACAACCATATTCCGCTAGAGAACTGGGATACGCGAACGAGAAACATTTTCCACGCATCGACCAGCTCTTGGCGGAGCTTCCGGTGAAAAGTTACGAGCAACGAGCGATTCCTTTTCGCTCGAGAATGGTAGGAAACCTCGACGCGGGGGGTGTCGCCTGTGGGTCTCTTAAGGAACTCTGGCAAATAAAAATTTACGACTGTGAAAGCGTGCCGGTACTCTGGCAAAGATTCCCTTCGGCTTATGTTGCTTATAAAATCAGAACGTCGTAACCTGTCCGCCTCAAACGAGTGTTTAATGACCAATCGCTGCTACCGTTTCGAACGACACGCCCTGCTCGACATCTTTCAACCCCCAAAAGACGTCGCTCCTCCGTGAAACGGGCGTTAAAAATGATGCGTGTAAACGGGGCGAAGTTTCATCAGCGACTATGCAATCTGTGCTCGCGCGAACCAGGTCAGACCATCCAGATATCTTAATTACGATCCGCTGACCCATCAAGTGCAAGAGTAAACTTAACACTCGTCTACCGCTTGCACACTCGATGGCCGGATTCTCGCTTGATTCATTTAACGTCGAGCAGCGTACGGTCGATGGTTTCGATCAACAAGCGATTGTTACAGATGTTTGTAATACCAGCTAGCTGAAATCCAGCTAACACGGTGCCTGGTGAACTTCGAGCGGAGCGTGTACCTTTGTCGGACGTAAATATCGCCGTCCGAATAATTTAGCGAAACGAATCCGCGGCGCCACTTGTCTTTTTCCCGAACAACGCATTCATCTTGATTGTGTCACTTATTTTCTATAATGAAAATAAATGTTACCGCTTTGGAGTGGCGCGGGCGCGCGCGACACGCGCGGCCACGGAAGGTGGAAAAGCGTTTTCGCCTTGCTTTTCAGCTGCAAGAACGCGCGCACCACACGCGACGTCACAGTGGCAAGACGACGGAGCCAGGGTAAGTGATTACGCGTCGTTGTCGCCACGTTCCTCTTCCGCGTGTGTATCGTGAAAAATGCTCGCGAAGAGACGAAGAACGGGAAAAGGTCGCGAGGCAGCTAAACGGCACAAAAGGAAGCCGGCAGTGAGAGGGAAGTAAACGATTCGCGGTGCAAAAGCGGCGGCCACAGCTTTTGCGCATTACGTAGGTTATCGCTCAACCTTGTAATTTTCCTTCATTTCCCAGCGAGTCGTCCGCGAACGTTACGATTTCCCTTCGTTTTTCGTTCTTTGCCAAACAGTCGAAGGTGAGCCGATTTTCTTAAAGGCGAGGGTGCCAGAGCATTGAGAACGCGTCGCCCCCCGATCTGGTTCCTCGGCTCATTTCCTCTCCGTGTCGGGTTTTTTTCTCGAACGACACCATTGGTCCAAGGCTCGACCTTCCCTCGAGTAAGAGCAGACTTATTAATTACTTTAAAATCCATTTGCCCCGCTATTTCCGTCCCCTTTAGGCCTCGCTGACGTAACAACCTTCACTTAGAAAACATTAATTTACCTGCTATGTCGGTCATTGCTTTACCTTTCTCTCGTTGCCATTTAAACCACTCCTCTCTTACTTCTGATAATGAAAGAAAACGATCGCGGGGGATTGGTTCGGAGATATGGATTCCGATAATAAGATGGCCGCGATTAGTTTAAACAAAGAAGCCAGGGGACGAGCCAATTTCCTCGAACGGACGTAGAATCGTCGACGGAGGGTTTAAAGCGACGCTGGCTCTCTTTCAGCCGGCACGTTCGTTCCACCCCTTCGATGCAGAATCGTGTTTCTAGACGGCTACCAGGGGCACCCCGTCGAGCCCAACGATCCACCAATGACATTACTCTCATCCAACGCCTACGAATGAACCATTCGGTATCCATTCATCGCCGCGACTCTGAATGAAGGCTAGAAGAGGCACTTGGCTTTTGCGCGAGGATTGCCTGGAAGAAAACATCCACGAGAAGAGGAAACGGGAGGGAAGAAGAAGTTTCCGTCGCGCTTTTACTGAATGGCCGGTACAAAGTTATCCCTGCTTTCGTCTCTGTCGTTCCCATTCTTCTCGCTCCTCCCACGATCTCCTTCCTTCCTGTCTTCCTTCCTCCGTCCGTTTTATCATTGTGGCCCAGCACTATGCGGCCTATGTTTCTCAATGAGAGTCTCGCTTTCGCGTCGACCCCTCCCGTGCGAGAAATTTGAATTTTACGTTTCCCTGGTGTACGCGAGGCCAGAGGACACGACCAGATAGAGGGCCCTCGGCGTCTTCTAGGTTACAGGTACTCGAAGCCACAATGGATCGACTCGAGGAGCTCTACGCGAGGATCTTGTGAATGAAATCCATACCAGCGAAGAAGAAGTCGGGAAGAACGGGCCTAGCCTTAACATCTGGTCAGCCCGACTTACTACGAGGATAATAATGGCCTCTCGGGGATCGTTGAGCCTCCAGGGCCTCGGCTGGGCATCGCTCTCTTCTCCTTTATGGCGGTTTATGGCACCCTGCGACAGATCCCCGTATCGCTTGACCTAAACCCTGACTGAGAACACGAGTTCTCTCGGTTCAATGGAAAGTCGCGTTTACCAGAAGTCCACGGGGATCCGCGTCGTTCTTCCCTCCTCTTTCACCCGTTGCTCCGTGCTCGCCGTTCCCCAAACTCGAATTGGCCGCGTTATCGATTTCGTATTAGCCGCCGCGCAGGTGAGAATTCCTCAGGAAATGCACTTGCGTCACGCGGAGGACCGATCAGACACCTCGACGTTCCGCTGTCCGACTATTGTGCCGCGCCCGTATCAATGGCGAACCTATCACCTTTTATCGCCGCTGAAATGAAGCCCCGTCTGAGCCCATGACCCGTCAGCCACGCTTTCATCCCCTTTTGTGCGCGCGGATAGAGAGACAAAGAGGGAGATAGCTGGTACGAGCACCATCGACGAATATTTTTGACGCGCGGTGAAAAAGTCCGCTCGTCTGCTCGCGAGCACCTTTCGCTCCACGGACTTTTGCCTCTCGTTTTTTCTCCAATTCTATCGCGCGCCCGGCTTCGAGTGGATCACGTCGGTCGTTCATCCCGTTTCGCGTGTTCAGAACTTTAACCCGGTCGATCGCCGGTTTAATCCGCCGTTAACGATGCGCCCAGCAATTTACGCGCTCGATTATTAGGATCGCGAAACGGAATTAATAGGTGGCCGTATTGGGAATAAGTTAAATTTACCGCTGCTGAAATACCTGGCGGCCTTCCTACCGGAAACAGAGCTGATTTATCAGTCGTTGCCAGCGACTGAAGCGATTCGCGGCTCGAAAAATCGTATCACCGTAAATCAAAACGTACAAACGACGGAAGAATTCGTATTTATAGCGCGTACGAGTGGCTAAATCGATCCTCGACGAGTTCATAATCGGATTTCAGACGATTCCTCGATTCGTATCGTGCGATTCATACGACTTTTGAAACGTCTTTCGCTCGCGGTGCTTAAAACTGCGGCGCTCGCTCGAAACAGTTCGCGGGCGACAATTTCGACGGGAATTCCGAGACCTCTCGCGGTCTCTTTGCTCGGTGACAGAATCTCGGTCAACCGTTCTCGCAAAGGCATCGCGAATCAATTTCTCGCGGCGTCGCGTTCCATAAAACGCAGGCAAATCCTTTTGTCGTCGGCTGAACGGCGGGAACAAAACGTCGATGCTGAAAAGGTATCGGTGTTTCGCGAGAAACCGTCGGAGGCGAACGCAGCCGGAAGCTTCGTCGATTTCCATTCCTTTGTGGCAGCTTGATTCGCGGTGAGATCGCGATTGGTCGCCCCGTCGTTGATACCAGCCTATCTTTATTCAGAACGGGTCACGGTGCGCGACAGGGCGCGGAACTGTGATTGTCTGCCGGATCGTCGAGTTTTACTGTTTTCCGATAAGAATGTTCGAGCAAGAAGAAACTTTGGAATATCGATGTTGCCCTCTTCATTGGTTCCAGCGAGGAGAATTCAATGTAACCGTGACAAGTCGCTGATGAGGAGGACGCGGTTCCTTCTTTCAGATCCGATAGAGAACGATTAGCTGGAAATGATTTCCCTGCACAAACACGCTCGAACGTTTGATAATAATTGCCCCGTGGAAGGCACGAAACTGGATCTACTAGATCAGTCGAGAGATTGAACGGATCCATCGCAGAAAGGAGACGCGTTTCGAATCTCGTGGCACATCGCCACGTTGAACAGCGGTGTTTTGATAAGAACGTTGCAGCCTCGACCCGATAAAGCGGAAATTGCCAACAGAGGCCGAGGAAATGGAACGCGCGAAAGTGTGCTGTCCGTTTTAACGTGCCTTCAACCCTTATCCCGGTTGCCGGCATTTTGGTTCGCGGGCCGCGATTACGTCGAGCCCATTCTCGGGTCTACCTGCATCTCGTAACTCGTGCAGTTCTACAACGGGTACGTTTAGCGACAGGTGCCTCGCTAATTGCGCCCTTTGAGCGTCGTGCTAAGGGGTTATCGCTGATCCAACAACCAATTACGAGTGCGCGTATTAAACCTCCAATGGTTCTTGTTAAAATGTACCGCGCCACGCTGCGCGATTAAACCAGGAAAACGGTGGCGGAAATCTTGCTTAGCTCATCGTTTATGGTCGAAGGACAGATATCTGGGTTGGATCGCAGGGTGGAGATACTGGACGTTCGGGAAATTCGGTTGGATTAATGAAATGAAACAGCTACGAGTAGGATATTACTGCAATCTTCGAAAAGGGCAGTGGATGCTGCGACGGTCCCCGGAGGAAGCGATCGAGGTCTTATCGCTCGAATTAGGATCAAAACGTCACAACGTCCCGCAGAACGAGGGTAATAATCGGAAATTAAAATCGGAATCCGATACAAAAGTATCAATCGAAAAGTGAATCGCGAGAGACCGAGTAAAAGAAGAAAAAAAAGAAATGTGGGAAAGTCGCATCTGCGGTCTGCAGCAAATTTCGCACGGTTTCACGCGTTCTCCGCAAAACTGACAGAGTGCCACGGGTCTCTCGAGTACGTTCACCGATTTCAACCCTCCGTCCCGCGTGTCCCTTTCACGGACGCAGACCAGCGAGCGTGTATAAGCACGCGTGTATTCTTTTCCGTTCCGTTGATTCCTCGTAGATGATCGAACGGAGAAGAGGTGGCAGTCAGGAGGGCAGTGTGCTCCTCGAGAGGCGTGAAATCCTTCGATGCTCGCCGCAGTATCCTTCCAAGATCCTGCGTATCGAATCTAAATGGGGGCCCAGTGTGCTCTCGACAAATCGTTCGGCCCTGACGCTGAAAATCGGCGTGCAACGAGCCGCAAGCTCTCACAGCTGCCGCGAGTCGCTTTGACCGGCCCAGGTCCTCGAGAGTTCTGCTTCTTTCACGCTGGGACGCGGCACCGTGTAAATACGGGGCTCCTTGGTGCTGGAGATCGCCAACGCGGTAGTTTTTCGGTAATCAATTTGCAGTCGACGTAGCCGTTGACTCGAGCCCAGGCTTTACAGGTGGGCTCGCAGAGGACGTGCCATTTTTCACGAACGGTCTAATAACGCGACGCGTAATCATCGAAAACATTAGGATACAGGTCTCGCGACTCGCGTCGATGGAAATCGACATGATTAATCGCCGAGTAGGACGTATGTAGCGGCAAATTGGAGAGGCCATACGAGCCCCGATCTATCAATGACCGCGCGCAGACAAATTTGTTTTCACTCTGTTACAGGCTACCCTCGTCGCGCCAATTTGTCAGAAAACCGACGAGACACCGTGCCACCAACAATGGCGGCCCGCTTAGGAACGAGCGACTTCGCTCTCGCAGTGTGGCAAAACAGAGCTCGAACGCCAACGCAGAGCGAGAGGGGCACCTCGCTATTGGAGAGACGTTCACGAGGACCAGAAGAATTCGAACGGTTAATGGTTCGGCTGGCAGGGTCTGGTGACACCTGGTGGGTACCTGGACACCACGGGGTGTGACGTAATTTACCTGGGTCGTAGAGTTGTAGCCACTTCAACCCCATTTTTCATTATCGCGTCCAACGAAACCGTTTAAAAAGCTTGAAATAGGCTACGATACCAGGAAAATCTCGCTTAATCCCTTCCCGGAACCATCGAACGGAAATAAAGAACTAATCATTCTTCCTGCGTAACGCTACCAGCTATAAACATCATCGATATTTCCCTGCGCTATAAATCTATATCCGACTGAATTTATGTAATCCCACCGGCAGCGACGCACCTGTGCTAGCTCATAAACCGGGAATTACGTTCACCCGGTTTCTTCGATTTTATGACTTTCATAGCCGATGTGGCGGCTGACCTGACCTACTTAATTATTCCTACGCCTGTGGAGTCGTGATCCCAAATATGATGCGGCAAGTAACTACCCTGCCGTGTCGTCGGTCACGAAACGGGCCTTCGAAGCGTGATCTGACCGAGCGCGAAATCGATGCGCCCCTGTTTTCTACGCGTGTCATGTCTGACGAGCGTCAGCGAGAATCGCGACGCGAACGATCGAGGAACCGGTCGTTAGCAACCAACCAGTGTGTTAATTTCAGACAATTACGAGACGTGGAGTCGAGAGCACGGGAGGAGTCGCAGGGTGGCACAGCGGACGCTTATTAATTTACGTTCCCGTCGGAAGAAATCTGGTTGGGGCAGGGTCAGGGCTGTGTGTCGAGCAAAGAACACGGGCCATCGAGTTCCCGATGGTATCTTTATAGTGCATTATTGCATTAAGCACTTCTGTACACAGCCAAGGGTAGCATCGTGGACGGCAACAATGGGATCACCCACGGGCCCCATGGATTCGGTGTGTTCGACCATCCTGCCCGCGTATTATCGACGCACAATAGGCAGTGCCTAGATCAAACGGGCGTCGAGGATTTTTGCCAACGATACACACGTAACCGTATCCATTCGGCTGCGTTTCACCAGCGCTGACGTCGAGTTTACTCGAGACCCTTTATGCCTGCGCCCGCGGATCATCCGTGGTATTCGTCCGCTTATCGAACGGAATTATTATAACCGTGACCCTCTGCAGTAACGATTGGATATTAGATGGAGCTGTAAATGCCGTTAAACGATACTTGAAATATTGCCAGGAGAAATATCGATTTCAACCTACTTTGCTGTTTCTAACGTGTCGTTCTGAAAGTTTGATTAGAACTGTACCGTTCCGACGTATATTAAGAACCTGGCACGCAGCGTTCTCCGAGCTTTTTGGCTGGAATTCGTGGGTTAAATATTCGCATCGAGAATTTTTTGCGTACAAGGGCGATGGCAAAAAACGAAACGAGAACTCGAGGGATCTTCCGCTATAATAAAATGCAACGGACAGTCTAACGTTTCAATCGTTTACTTAGGCTCGTTCGGAGCACTTAGGAGCATTTCGCTCCTTGCGGGCAAAGAAAAAATTATAACCAACGACCTGGAGCGATGCGCGTCATAACTTTGATCTCTGTTTGCCAAGCGAACGAGCCGTTCACATAATGCAGCCACGTTTAACGAGCCATTAAACGATCGTTCCCTGGCTTCTCAAAAGGTGTATAACGTTTCCAAGCAAACTGTTTGCGAAGAACCGTCGCGATACGCCAGCATGCCCAATGCACGGCGCCAACTTCTTTTTTTTACTTTAACTAACCGATCGTTCCCAGCTGAGGGTCCCCGCGTACCTTCCCGTTCGCGAATTCCGCTTTCGCGAGCAACATTCGTTGATTTATCATCGCTGTACACGATTAAGAACAGGAACACGTAAACGTTTCGACGTGCCTCGATGTGGAACGGATCTCGCGTGTCTTTATTCGATTTTTCCACCCCGACAGTTCCACTGCTCGGAGCGAATTCCTCGATTTCACGTACCTACTAAATGTGCAACTCGTGTATGCATTAGCGGTTCAGAAGTAGGTTAGCTCCGCCGGAAAAAATGCACGCCCGCCCTTATCTCGCATCGACGGACGAAACGTCGAGTTAATCGGCGCGATTCTTGTTTTCAAGTGGGGCCACGTGCGTCCCCCCCTCCTCCTGAGAATAAATCTTTTCCAGGTCTGCCCATGGGCGTGCAATTTTCCCGACTGCCAATCCCCCTGTCCCTTTTCCTCGACGAGAAAAGGCGTCGTGTTCCATGCTCCGAAATTGCCCAGCCGTGTCGATTCCCTGCGAAATATTCAACAGCGACGTCGCCCGCTGGCTGGCTGCCGAGTTCGTCTCGGGAAACGTCGACTCAAGAAACAATCGTCCGATTTGTCCAGAAAATTACGACATCCTTTAAATCTTCCCCTTCGTTCGAAGAGGAGACACTCTTGATCTCTCGAACAGAGCCCGAGGAAACGTTGGACGAATTCTCTGGGACGCGCAAAGCCTATAGACATGGGCGCACGCATTATTTGCACGACGGAGAGACAAGTTTAGTGGGTCGTAATAGGAACGAGTCAAAACGCAACAAGGTTCGCCGTACACCCCCTTCTGATCCGTTTAATACGACCAATCGGGTAACCTTGTGCACACACACGCACCACGGGAATGTAAATACGAGAAAAGGATCCTCTCGGTTCGACGTCAAATATCTACGGGGCGTGAACCTGAGGAAAATGCGTGGCTGGTTAGGGGAACGGAACGGTTGACCCTCGTCTCGAGGATTTTATTGGGTTAGGTTTATAACGTTGGTGTGTTTCGTAGCTGCCACGATCGCTCGTCGATCTCTGAACGGGAATCGTCTCGCGGAATCCGCGCGGAGGCGGCCAGGAGCGCGAGTTTCATTCGGTAAATTAAATTCCCTCTTATACAATCGTCCGCGTGCTGTTTAACTTCTTTTATTATACGTTTAATGGCTGCTCCCGGGCACGAGGTAAACAGGAGGAACGGGAAAAATTAAATCATTCTCGGACTTCTCGCGTTACGCGACTCGATTAAACCGAGTTTTTCTCCTGTTTCCACCCTCCGCGGAGGATTTGCTCGCGCGGCCCTCGAGCTACCTCGAAGCAAGACAAACTCGTGCAAGCGAACCGTCGCCTTTTGCCCCCGACGCGGCACCGTCGGAATCGAACGAGGCGAATTACGAAATCAACGAGGCGGCGTCAAGTGAGCTGAAATAATGGACAACTCGATACGTCGTCGTCGACGTAACGAGCTAATTCCGCGCCTCCTTGGGAACCGTCTCGACGTCGAATGAAACGGAGAATGCTCGTCTGTGCCCGGTACAAAGCCGAGCTGCGCGATACACATTCGGTTGCGCTTAATCAGCATAACGAGAGGAGGGAGCGAGAGAGGGAGAGGCACTTGACGTGGCTTTAACGGTTCACTTGCCAGGTCGAATCGTCGAATTGAACCACGAACAAGCGGCGGTGTACGCGATCGGTAAACACATGCCGCGTAACAATGCTGCTAACCCAGAGGGGTCGGCCATTAATTAAGTGCACTCTTTCGCTCGAGTGTATACCGCAAAACGCGAAAGAAAGCCGCGCCACCAGCCCCTATTTTGCCCCGGAGGAATTTGGCTCGCGTTAATTCATAACGTCGACATTCACGATGATTCACGAGTGCCACTCTCACGCGATGCGGAAGAATCTCGCCGGATTTCGGTGTCAAAGCCACCGAGTTCTCCCCTCGGGCCACCGCAGACGTATCTCGAATGGAAACACCGCGCGTCGCGCTCCGATCGAGCGGTTTTCAGAGTTGCTCGAACGGAACGACACGTTGTAATAAACGCAGCCCGTGTAATCTTACAATGGACGGTATTCCCCCGGTGTCTTTGAAAAGAAACGCGAACGAAAGCCGTCGGAGACGCCCGCCTCTCAGAGACGACCTTCCAACCCTCGAAGGAAAATAGGTCGACCGAACGTAGCTCTTCCAGCAGACCCCGTCTCGCCTTAACCCTGCGATAAGCTATCAGAGGCAATGCAATCTACCGTAGACAGCGGAGTTATATAGTGGAAGCGTACGTACGCGAGACGCCTTGCCAAATATCCACCCGTCAGCGATAAAAAGAAGGGATCTCTGTGACGGTATAAAGGGATATTGCTAAATCTTCGCGAGGGAGATCATCGTAAAGTTAACTCCGAGAGACCGAATTGAAAATTGGTATAAGTTAAAGAGTCCCGTTGAATGGATCACTGGGAGGACAATTAGCAGCGTCGAGGTAGTCATCTCGTCCAAGAAACACCGGACCATTTAGAAGTTTCTGGAGTTCCCGACAACTGCTAAGAATGCAAACCAACGTCCACCCGTAATTGCAAGGGTCACTTTAAGAGCTGGATTCCCGTCCTTTTCTTGGATCGTTTCTCGGCCCGCAAGACAATTTTCATTCCGCGGGAAGAATCTTGAACGCTTTCTTAAACTCTCTCGCGCGAATGTTTAATTAGCCGAATTCCACGAAGGACTTAACGAAGATACCCGGGATCTTTGTTTCATCGTCTTCCTCCGTCGAGTGTACGTTCGTAAATCGCCTGGCGGAAATCGCACAGCTTTACAAGAAGAGACAAGTCTCGCGTATAAATATGAACTTTCAATGGAGGACATCGTCCATCGACCGATGCGAACTATTAATCACTATCATCGAGGGCTGTGGAACCTGTGCCGAAACAATCACGCGCAACTTCCACGGAGCTATAAATCATGAGGGCCAGCAACTTTGCGAAACGTTTAACCCTGTGGACAATGAATGGCTGGCGATATAATACTGTCTCGAGCGCGATTAATAAACGTGTACCTACGGACAACCCTTGTGCCGTGGTCTATCCACCGCAGTAAGACACCCGCCGCCATGGAGAGACTGTATAACGAATGTATATAATTTAGCCGGGGACCATTGTTTCGTGACGTGGATCACAAGTACACGGTCGTTTCTCTCGCTTCTTTAATAAGGAGGGCGTTTAATTAAAAGATATAAATGGGGAGGAGGAGGAACTCTTTCAGATCCCGCTACGCATCCGGTTTTGACGATACACCCGCGTGCACGCTGGCCACGCGGGAGTGGAATAAAGCGGTTCGAAATAGGAATTTTCAATTTAAAGTTTAATTCAATCCCAAGTCCGGGTGTTCGCGGTGCGTTCGGTTACCGCGCCGAGTGAATTCGTACTGTAATTTTATTCCGTGCTCGGTGAACACTTGCCTCCTTTCTTTATTTTCTTTCTTTCTTTTTTTTTCCGGGAGGCTCTCAAAACCAACTTGCATGAAATTAGACGGGGGTTCGTTATTTTTCGCGAGGAGAGACGAGGGTGACCGGGAGACGCCGGCCAGGGAACAGATCGTTATCCGGAATTTATCAACGTCGACGGGGCGTCTTATAGAAAATAGAAAAAGCAAGGCCGAGTGAAGCAGAAGCGTAATTGTATGGCCGTCGTTACGTTGAAAGGGCTCGTCGTTTCATTTTCGAGAAGATGAATTAAACGGGAAATCCCAAGCTAATTAAATTGCCCTCTCGTCTCACGGGTTGGAACGAAAGCGAGCAAATAGACGACAACGGGAAGAATTATGCTTTCAGCGGGCCGGCGTAAAAGTCGACAGTCAATATGGCCGAAAAATTTCCTGCCACGTCGTAATAACGCGTTCGCCGTTAAATTTTCAACCATTAATTAGGATTTTAACGGGAACGAGGAAGCGAACTACCTTCACGCGTTACAGTTCCTTCCACACATTGCACCTCCATTAAAGTTCGTTTATTAAAACCCATTATTCGAAAGGGCACGCGGCGCGCACTTTTATTGCCACCGTTTGCACGTCCTGCCTGGCGTTGGCAATTAACTGTTGTTCCGCGGATCGCACATTTGCCCGCAACGGGCCGACCTAATGGCGCGATTGGTCTCGCTAGCAGATAAAATTAGCATAGACATAAGTGGGCACGATTTTTTAGAGTCGGTTAACGCGTCGTCCCAAAGCGGGACGCTCATTGTTCCGCCATTATGCGCCCGTCGAGAGAAGGGACATTAATTCGCCGTCGAAGGGTGGCTAATGTTATGCAAATCCCTCATTAACGGGACGACACTCGAAACGCGGCGTTGCTCGTCGCCTGTGACGTGACTGTTCGTCGGTTCCGCCGATGCTGGCGGCTCGTTTAATTGATCTTGAAACGCCAACGATTTTCGTCGCCGCGAACAGATAATTGCGACGCGCGTACGGTCTCCTCGCTCCTAATGGCCGGATATCGCGCCAATTATGAACGTTAATTAATGCGGGAACGACAGCCGTTTCGAGTTAAGGGTGGGAAATATGAAATCACCGTTTCGAGATTCTTTATTGGTCGTTCCCTGGTTATCAAGCGAGAGGGGTGTCGATTAATTAACACCCCGCATGCTCAAGACGTATACGCCAACGATACCCCGCGGCGATAACGATCATTATTATCGCATTGTCTAGGTACCGGCGGCTTGTCAAGCGCGTCACCACTAATTGTCGCTTTCGTAGGCCCGATGTGTCCACGCTAATTGCATTCCTTACTCGATTTCCATTACAGAACGGCCTGTGCCGACGCGTATCTCGACGAGGACTGACAACTTTACTAAGCGATCCCCCTGGTGCGTCTGCTGGCCCCGATCAAGATATCGTCGGACGAAGGTGTAGCCCCGCGCTAAGTGGTGTATTCTCGTGTGCCCCATTGTCGCGGAAACGGTTAAGTTAATCCTGGCGTTCGATCCCTGCCGATAGACTCCGGGGTTAAATAAGGATTAGCGCGATGACTCGGCAAGATTTAAGGACGAGCTGGTCGATCCTCGAGAAACGGGCCCGATCAGCGAGTTGTCGTTCCTCTTCTTCCTCTTCGTCTCCGTTTTCGTCCCCAGCCAATCGCGAGCTCGATCGGATTTCCAGGGGCCTCCTCGATCCGGACGGATCGCCGTGAAAAAGTCCACCCCCAGCCGAGGGAACATCGGGTAGATCGGTATCAGGACCCGTTAAAGTGACGTTAAAAGGCGCGCTGGAACGCGTGGTCACTCGAGAGGGACGTCTCTCTCTCCTCTTCACGAATTTGTATACACTTCTTCCACTGGGTAAAAGTAAAGGGAAAGAGGAGAGATCCCGACGGCACGTCGAGCGATTTAACTCGAATCTCCGGTCTGGTCCCACGTCCGGAGGAAAATCAATACTCGGTGAACTCCGGGGGAAACAATCTTCAGCCACGGAAACGTTCACCACTTTCGTTAACGAGAAGCACCGCGCAAAGTCGCTGGATCTGCGGTCACGAAACACCGCGAGAGACACCGGCGAATCCCTGGCGGGCTGAAAGGTTCGCAACAATCGTCGGTCGAAGTTGGTCATCGCTAAATACCGAGCAGGTCCCTCAGTTGCCCCGAGTCTTACCGGAATCGAAACGACGGATCCAGTAAGCCGCTGCTAGATTAGATTTTGCCTCGTGCAGAGGCCAGTGTGCGATCGTGGAACGACTACAAATCTCCCGACCCTTCGCGACCAGCTGAAAGCTGCTCGATGGGTTCGCAGTCCGTTCAAAGGGTGTCCACGCGTTCGTTCGTTCGTGGCGACAATGCACAATGAGGGTTTTTTGCGACGTTACCACGATGCGAAGAGAGCGTTCTGTTTCTTTCCTTTCTTTTTTTTTACCGAAGGGGAAATCGAAATTAAGTGGCCATTTCACGGTGCTAATTATGACAAATAGGACGAGCGGTGCAAGCTTTTACGATCTCCTATCGATCACGAGGCGCTCCGCTCTTCGCTCTCCACGTAGCGATTCCGTTCGTGGACGTGTTTCGAACCGATGTGACCTAGTTCCTTAAAAAATTGAAACGGCAAACGCTTCCCAGCAACGTTCACTTATCGAATTAATCGGGGAACACCGCGATCGTTGCGATCGCGTTGTAACGGGGGATCAAAGATACCGCGAGGTGCACGTTCTAATTAAGTTGCTCGATCGCACTCGTGTGTTACGTCGCAGTCGTGTGCCGAGTTTCAGCGAAAATTATTCCGACTCTCGAATCGATGACGGTAATTGCAAAATTATCAGCGGGATACGATTTGGACACGCGAGATAAGAGGAGCGCCGGGAATATTTTTACGCGAGAGTTCGTTGCACCCAATTTACATAGGTCAGCAAGGGTATCAGAATATCTCCTTGAATGCGAAGACAAGCATTCACCCACACACACCGCTGCTCCTCTCGTTCGTGCTTGTACATTCGCGGGTACTTTCACTCCGACCACGTCGAGTACCCTTCGCGTTCGAGCGACAAATAATTAGTCAAATAAATAATTAAGCGAATGACCGTGTCAAAAATATGAATTAATTATCATAAAATTAATTACGTTCAATGTACATACAGTCGTGTGTTACAGACAATAATTAATGCTGCAAAAATTTAAAACATATTTAAAATTGACTGATTTTAATCACGACGGTTCAAGAATCGAACGTACAGGGAATTTATTTCATCGAACGCAGCGCAACATCGACGAGGAAATTAATCTGACCCGTGATTGCAAAAGTGTGTTACGCTAAGTCGTGACATTCCGTAATAAGTCGTACTTTTCACAAGAGGCTCAGTGGTCTAGGGGTATGATTCTCGCTTTGGGTGCGAGAGGTCCCGGGTTCAAATCCCGGCTGAGCCCAATTTTTTCTTTTTCTAATCGAATACGTTTCTATCGTACTTTGCATCGCGCAAAATACGGATATACTTTTTGTAAATCATTTACAGTCTGAAACGCGTTGCTTCAGGTCACTGTGTGTGTCGCTGGAGAAGAAGAAAAGAGAAGGGAAGAACGTTTCGTTCTGGGCCTGCTGCTGGTGGATTTATGAGTAAGGCCACCTAGCAGACCCAGTTTTAAACGCAGAAATGCTAGGAAAAGGTCGGAAAATTCTATATATAGAAATAGAGGCGGAAATGAGCGCTTGTGGGAAATGGTAAATGGTACTGTCCCTCTAGTGGCGGGTGTTGCACGGCTGCCACAAGTCAAAGAACGCATTCGAGTATGTTCGTTAGTTCTACGAAGTTGAATCGCGATTCGAACGCTAAAACGGAACTCTATTTTTTGAAAAGGGAAATGCGATCGCGATACTTTGCTACTGTTCGCTAAAAAATAATCGTTGAGATTTTCGCTGGCCTACTTTTAGCGAGCGTATATTCCAAAGATTAATTCGCATCAGCGTCAATCTTTACACGTGTCGCGTTTATTGCACGTAAAAGTTTCATACCTGGAATATTCGTAATAACCACTGTGCGTTGAGGTTTTCGCGTATCATCGTATACCTACCAACGAGAATGGTAAATAGTTAGCAGCGCCAAGCTCGTAAATCAATCTCAGCCACAGAGGCGGCAGATGCTCATTTGCATTTCAGCATTTTATTATTGCGCCTCTAAGCTAAACTCGATGTACTTGCACCCTGTTTTCTGGCGCTTTCAGATAGTCATCTTAGATATCCGAGTGTTATGCACGTTTTTTATCGCGCGTGTGTGCGGTTCAATTAAGAAGAAGGGGTATCTGATTTACATTCCCTACTCGATGCAGCGAGCATCGAACTGCACGAGTTTCACGTAGCACGAAGAGCGCATTGTAACAGAACGTAGGGTGTGCAATAAATAAAAATAGGCTGCGGATCAATTTCATGGGCGGGAAAGCAGGTGAAACTATAATGCTGAATCTAACCTGACGTTATTACAACAGGCTTCTTTCTTCGTTCTCGATTATTAACCCTTCGAAGCCTGGAACGTCGAGGCATCCGATCGTCACGCTCGGCCAAGTTTTTCGGTTAAACCGAATCGATAGAGCCTTTGGTAATTTCCTGAAACTGAAGGAAGGAAAAGTAAACGAACGCAGATGCGTGGGACACGCGCGCTTCACGGCTTAATAAGAAAATCAAACAGCATGCAGAGAAAACGATGCGTACAAAGCACCTGCTGCACGTAATGGCCGTCTAATGACTGGTCGAAATTGTATCTCTATTATTCCTCGCCTTTTTCTATTAATTTCACCAGTAGACGGAGGAAGTAATCCGAGGAAGTTATTTCTCAATTTTTGTGAGAACAAATTTCTCTCCTCGAACGAAGGGTGCGATGCTACCTCCTGGCGACGCTAGAAGACCCCATCGACTTATAGATCACTTCCCAGCGATGACACGTCCCCGTGTTCGCAAGCAATCAATGACTATCCGAATACCTGCACACCATATTCGTGAATTCTATTACAGCGCCCTGTGTGCGTTTCCAATCGAATTCAGGTAAAAGGTACCCGTGTTTGTGGGCGGTTCAGCGGAATTATCCTCACGTCATTGGTCGAGTACAGTGCGCGTAGCCGTGGTGGCTAACATCGTTGGTAATGCAGTCGATCGTACAATGCGGCTGCCTCACAATGAGATAGCTTCGCCGTTGTAGATGTCCGCGTTTTTCTGAAAACCGTTCAGGTTTTGTGCGTCGTCATCGAAAAGCGGCGAACGCCGAGACGATGAAAGGCGGGGGACAAAATGGACCGCGCGCGAGCGCTCCAACGACCCGTGATAATTCGTTCTTTATAAGGGGAATGTTTGGCGAATTTTCAAAGTTGCTGCGAGATTTAATTCTCGTCTCGAGATACGAGAGATTGTATAAAAACAACAGCGGACGATGAGACTGAATTCTAGGCGTTCTAGGGAATAATTAACAATTAGCATAACAGTTCGTGGATCGGTGCATTCGAGAATACAGATGCGCGAATCAGCCAAACCCATAAATGGAGATAGCAGCGTAATACGCACTGGTGCTAATAAATTCAAACCAACCGTACGCTGAATCGAATTTAATACCGTCCGTGAACCCTGCGTCCGTGAACCAGGGGGATCAAAGATGACCCAAGAGTAAATATTTTAATCCTGACCCAGTTCTCGCGGACGTTGAAAGAGACAGTTTCCTCCGCGTCCACCCACCGCGAATTTCCATCGGAAAATAATAAAAGCGACGCGCTTTCTTCCGTAACCGTGAAACGGAACCGCAAAACCGCGGCTCGCGTATCCGTCGATCTGCATAATTCTCTATCGCGAGCTAGAACTCGATCCGTTCGCGTACAAGTGGAACGAATTCGTGCAACTTTAAACGGTGCCTCCACCAATGGTACCGCGGCTTTTTCGTATCGCGAGGAGGAGAGGGCACACCTTTGCGGGAATAAATTCGTTACGACACTCGTGACGGTGCTCGCGTTGCGCCCCAAAACGCGATCCTCAGCGTTGACGTCGAGACCGCGTCTCGGCCATTGTGTCGTCGCATGGCAAACGCGAAAAAACGGTTTCAACTTTCGAGTGCCCGCACCGTGTCGTGTCGGCTCTCTGTTCGTCTTGTCACCAACGCTCCCCTTTCGACGGGACGCTCGAGAGCCACGAGAACGGCAGCAACCCCCGCCATTCTGCGAGCCTCTTGAGCGCTGTCGCGGTGACTCTTTTCAACGTTGATCGAGCGGCTCTCCAGTGCGCATAAGATGAAATGAATTAGCGCTCCGGAACCGGAAAACCACGGTTCACCCTCCCTCCGGCTCGATTCCCTCCCCTCGACGGCGGACGCTACTCTTTCCCGTCCTGCTCGATGGTTCCTCGACCTCCCTTTCCGTTCGTTTGTTTCCAGGCGCGAGAACCGTTGCGGTTTCTCCCCTCCCCCCTGTAAAGGTTTTGCGACCGCAATTTTTCTCCAGCCTCGCGAGCCGCTCGAACTCATTAATACCACTTTCAGCGACCCTCATTCCGCGGTAGCGGCGGGAACAGTTTCAATATTCTGGAGCAACGCGGAACGGATTCGTCTCCTTTTTCTAAGGGATTCTCGCATCGTCTCCTCGTCAAGATAAAATCATGGCGTTAACCTTCTTCTCTCGTTCGACGTCGCGGTTCCGTTCTGACGACCGCATACAGACACGCTCGAATCAATTCCAATATCGTTCCTCCGTCCGTTCTCCGGGGCTAATAATAATCACCGTATCGCCACGTAATTACAATTCCAATAGTAATCAGTGCGACATAATCGCCAATCCCGATGCGTTTCTATTAATGAAATACCATAACCAGGCTATCGCGCTTAAAGCAATTAAGTCATCAATTGCGGCGTACAATTAGCGAGATGTCGCGCCCCGCGCGTTTATCGCGAAACGTGATTCCGAGGGTGTTCGCTGCGAGGCGGCCTTCGAAATGGCGTCGAAGAGACACGCGTTCGAATGGGCATCGAGGCAGCCACGGTCCGTCTGTCGACTGCGTCCGCTCTGGGTTTAAGTTGCCACGTCGCGAAGTCGAAACGTGTCTAATTATCCGACGCCTCGTTAGTCGAAACCGACGCCGGTTCCCAGGCGTCCCTGGCTGTCCGCAGGATCGCGCTCTGTTTCGCCAGGCGTCCGTGTCCATCTGGCTGACTCTGGAACGGTTCAAATTTTAATGGATTTGTAAAGGAGCCGCGGTGTCCGTGGATCTGCATATCTCTCGCATTAGCCAGGGATCGGATTGAATTCGAGGCGTGACGAGACTGAGCACGCGAGGGCCCGGAAAATTGAATTGCAGCTCGGCCACACCGGCGGCGGTGCAGACGCAGGATCATTTAGGTCGATACAGAACTCACGGGACGCGATTGGACAGCTTGACAACCAGGCCGGATCAGCGTATTGTCGGCTGATTAGAAGAAGAAACGACACGGATTAAGCAGACGCATTTGTGATCGCGATTAAGAACGAATTTTTACTTCGAGCTACGACGGAAGTTATATGTGTTCCTCGATGAAATTAGACGAAGACAGCGTAGCGCTTGATTGCCCTGTGCCCCGGGAAAATCGTATTTAGAAAACAAGATAAACGGAGTGCTGAAAATTCGTTCCGCTCTAACGCGGTAACGCGATTAGGACCGTGGTGCTGTGCACCGTTTCATCAACTCGTTTCGTGCGAGGAAACACAAGCCCTTTCATTCCGAGGAAACGCGAAGCAACCGACAAAGAGCGTCGTTACACATCCCGTAGAACGCGAAACGTTTGCCTCGGAATTCCAATAACCTTCCTGGTAGCTTCCGTGCACTTATTCGGCATCCGATGCGAGCGGGAACGCTCGAAATTTTTCGCCCGCCAGGGAAACTTCCTCCAGTTCAATGGCAACGATACTTTGAAGCGTGTTCGATTGGCGCTCTCGCGCAGAGGTCGACGACGGTTCCGGTGAATCGAGGGTGAAGTGACGTGCGCGTTTAAAGGACCGCGGAGTTTGCACCGAGTCAACGCTTGCAGCCACCGCTGAACGTCCTTTTGGGCCGACGGACGAGTCCTCAAAAGTACCTCAAAAGTACCGACCTCTTCCCTCGTCAAGGAAAGGGGGGACGCTCGAAGAAAGCGGGCGAACGCGCGAGGCTGACAATTTTTTGATTCCGACTTTTCCCCAACGCTGGCCATTCATTCTGCGCGCGAATGAATGAGGCCTGAACGCGAACCGGGAAGCTTCGAAGCGAGGATCCGTGAATGGGCCGGAGCGCGTCTGGGACCGACGAGCAGAGAGGAGAAGAAGAAAAAAAGGGCAGCCGGTTTTCACGTTCGCTCACCCGCTGCGAGCACGAAGGCGACACAAGTGTCCCATTGTCGATCGACGAGGATGCGAGAGTGCCTCCTGGCATTGTCGCGCGGCTCCTTAACACCATTAACTACGTTTTACCTTAAATTTAACCGAAAGTGGGGGCCCTCTTGACAAATTTCCAGGATTTACGGCATCACGGCCGATTTCCCAGCGACAATGGCCGCGCCGCGGTCACCGCGACTCTGGCTTTCGAGATCCTTCCTCCAGCCTCCTGCCGTTCGTTCCCTCTTTCCTTCGTGCCGCGCTCTCCATCTTCGTCGTATTTAATCCCCTTTATCGCGGCCCTGGCGGTCGGAAAATTGTTTCGCCGGATGCTGGACACAATGTGATAACCGAGCCGAGTTAAATGGCGCCTCTTTGCATTCGCAACGCTTCCGGGGAATTAATGGTCGCCGGACGCTTGCACAGTGTTTATTTATGCTAATCCGCGATGGACGCGCGACTATTCCGCGGATGAATTTTACGACACTGCCATTCGTGACGCGACATAGATATTTGTTTACTCGATATTTCGTTCCTGAATGAACGACGACTTCTCGCTCGTGGCTGTATGATGTTCCCCACGCGAAGAGAAAGATGAGGGCTTTTGTTCGCGAAG
Source organism: Xylocopa violacea (assembly GCA_963969225.1). Taxonomy (NCBI): domain Eukaryota; kingdom Metazoa; phylum Arthropoda; class Insecta; order Hymenoptera; family Apidae; genus Xylocopa; species Xylocopa violacea. Next base: position 11,849,834 of record CAXAJV010000020.1, on the reverse strand, counting down.
ATTTGTGTCCGCGATAAATTAACGCGCGCTTCGTTTCGACCTCGATAGATAAAGGCGGCGTTGATTCGTCCGGATCGAACCTTCACGGTTAAATAATTCGAACGACGTAATGCTACGTTTTTACGCGAGCCTCGACATCGCCTCGCGGGGAAATCGATAGCCGTGACTGTATCGGTGATCCGTATGGGACGTCGACGGGATTGTACGCCGAATTGCATCGCGAAATTGGTCCGAGGAGACCTCGGTGCGCAACGTAGGTAGTAAAATATTTATCCGTCCCACTAGCCGTTTAACTTGTAATTTTCGTTAACGTATCAAACGGAATTAATTAAATCCCCGTAGAAATTGTGCCGTGGAGATCGTTGCGGCGGGCTAGCATTAAATTGCCAAATTGTCATTTACGTTGAACAAATTCCGATAAAGCTGCATCGCTATTAGCGTAGCGTTTAATAATCCGAGGGACACAGGCGGGCAAAAATGCTGCGCAACGATACGGGCCGGGTATTTATCGTCACGGAAAATAATAGCAACGCATTCCACGGAATACCCCGGAGCGTAGATATTCAAAATGGAGGCGCAGCGAATGAATAAACGATGAATTTCAATGGTCCATTTTATTCCCCTTAAAATTATATCAAGAATATACAGAGCGTGTACCGTCGTCTTCCATGCGAGTCGTATAAAAAATATGTATTTACAGTATTTACAAGACCTCGTCTGCGTCGCATGTATTTACAAGAGAACGTCATTCGTAGACGGGAACGAAACAGAGGAACCCGAGCGAAACGTAATCTTGAAAAATCGTTCTCCGTTCTGAACGCAATTCCGTTCTGCGCTTTATTTTCTAGGAATTGACGATTCTTTCCACGGTGTGCTTGGTGCATCCCACGTTCCGAAACACGGGGCCGACGACGGTGCCCTGAATCGTGTTCTGATAAACGGACGACCCGTCGATCCGTCTCCTTTTATCTTCAATTCCCTCCGCCGCGTCGAGCGTGCCTCTCTTCAACCCTTTCGGCAAATTGTGAACGTCCCTCTCGTAACCAGAACGGTCGACCGTCGCGCTGACCCTCGGAACATTTAATTTCTCTTCCGTTTCCTGTAAAATCCGCTGCGGGTTCCCTGTCACGGGCAACGACGCGATCGATTGCTCGAAACGATCCGCCATGGAATGCGACGAGTCCTCCTGGCCGACAACGTCGACAGTCTTGTCACCCGTTTCCGTTTTCTCGTCCCTGCTCGGCTTCGCTTCGTCCTGTTCGCATTTTCGACCGGCGGTCTCGTCGCCGCAGCCCTCTTTCCTCTTCCCGCAGGTCCTCAAACAGCAACACTTCTGCGTCTGCCCCGACGGCAGATCCTCCTTCTTGTACTTCACCCTGCGGTTCTGGAACCAGATCTTCACCTGCTTCTCGGACAATCTTAGATTCGTGGCGATCTCGATCCTCCTGAGACGCGATAAGTACATGTTCGACGCGAATTCGCGCTCCAGTTCCAGTAATTGAGTGCTCGTGAACGCGGTGCGAATCCTCTTGGAGCTGTTGCCGATCGAGTTCGGAGATTTCGGTGGCGGGGTCGGCGTGCTGTTTCGCGACGGTGACTCGCTCGGTGCTGAAATATCTAAAACAACGCAACAGTGAACGTTAACGCGAAACCAAGTACAATATACCAAGTAAAACTATGTCTCGCTGAGAACGGTTCAAGGTATTTACCGGAGAGTCTACTGGCGGAAGTGTTTAAAGGCGATGGAGGACTCTGGCCAGGCACCGCGGGCAGGCTTCCCAGGGTGGGCGGGCTAATTGGCACCGGAACTGGCATCGCGGGTGGCCTTGGTACCGGTCTGATCGGTTGATAACCCAGTCCCAGATTGAAGAAGTTGAACATGTAGCTGGGCAACTGGTTGCCGTAATAGGGCAACGGGTACGCTGGTGGCGAATTGTTGCCGATCAACGAGTCCACGAGGAAACTTCGCGACATGTTTATCTTCAGCGCGCGTCCCGTTCAGCTTCGCGCGATCCTGCTCGATCGGATCGAACAACACTCGACTCGAACCACTAAACAATCCTGCGGCCACTGAAGCGTCGCTTCGCACAGTTTCCCATCGGTTCGCCGAACTGCATCCGGCGGTCGTCGTCCAAACGTTTCCCTCGAGCGTCCCCGAGGCCGTCGCCAGCTCTCGAGGCGATCCTTTCGTCTCCGCGGGATACTCGAGCGGATATTTCGTGGCGGTAAACGGCGCGGAGACTTTCGATACGGGGATCCTCACTGTTCGATGGTACACCGTGCTCTGCACCCCGTAGGACCACCGTGGCGAGCATATATACGGGGCGCTAACTCCACCCAGGGGTTGGTTTCTTTCGGGGCCCCTTTTGTACGGGGCCCCGCCCTTTTTCGAGGGTGCCCCCTTTCAGTTCACCCCAAACGCGCGCGGGGACCAAAGCGGCTCGCCTCCCCTGGGATCGACACTGAGTAGGGCATTTTCTCGCAACGCTAATTCGACGGGTGGCTAATATGTCCGGAAACTTTATACTACCTCCGTACCCATCTTCCAGCTATTATTGGCTCCAACCCCTGCGACCGTCTCCTCATTATTCCCGGCTGCATTCGTTCCTCGCGATGATTTTGAAGTATGATTTTAAATTGGCGGAAACGATGGATACGTTCGCTCGCTGCGGAATACGTCGCGACTGTTCATCTCCACGCGAGTCCAGTGCGGCTGTTCGCGCGACTTTTCGTTTCAATTTTCCCTTCGTTTCGTTACCAGTCCGAGCGGTTCCGTTTTACTTTCGTTTCTATTAAGGACGATAAGGTAAGATCGAGAGGGGAGGAGGTATTCGAACCCTAGGATTTTTCCACAAATGAGCCAAGGTGCGCTGAGTGCTCTTCTACGTAGCTCTCGTCGTCGATTATCACCGAGATTCTTGCGGAACGTGCTCAAGAATCTGCGCGGGCAATCAAGATAAGCTGATGGGAGGAGACGGTACAGGTAACCAGCGCGGTTAAGGAAAGTGTCATTAGTGATTTCCGGAAACGGAAAATTGAAAGAGATTTCACGCGAATGGAAAAAGATATTCGGGACAAGTTCTACGTTCTTCGTCACTCGCGCGTCCTTTTCATGAACGAGAGGGAAGTGGAGTGAAAATGTTTGAAAAATAATTTCGTTACAAGGACTCCATTGAAACGCAGAGACAATTAGCTGGGGAACGTGCCACGGTTCTTAATAGTTGACGATTTATACCGTCAGTCTCTCCGTAAAACGAACCGAGGTCTTTTGAACGGTAACTTCGTTTCTGGCCGCATCGATATTCAATAACTCGAAAGATCCAAATCGAATCTCGAATCTACCCGAGGGCGCGCGCAGCCTTTTCCACCCTTTCTCTATCAAACGATTTGCATTCCAGGAGAATCTTCTGTCGTTCAACGATCGCGTACGTTCCCGATTTCATGGACTCGACGCATAGAACGGGAATTTCCACCATCCTTTGACGACCTATCTGCGAACGCTGCTACCAGGAATTATATTTAAAAATTAGACAGCTCGGTTCTGCGATCTCGAACTCGAGGATGCCGTGAAACTATTTCGATACACAAATAGCCTCGCTCGCCACAGAACGTTCAGAATTTCGAATAGATAAACATTTGCTTATAATTAGCGGAGCTTATTCCGTAAAATCTAACGGACACGACGAAGTTCGAAGCGGGTTTCGGGTCAAAGGCGTAAAATTGCCACACGGCGTTCGCAATTAAGCGTTTCGTTATTGCACGATTATGCTATCGATAGAAAGTGGAGACAGATTTTGGTTCTCGTTCTCGAAAGACGCGACTTGCGAATAATCCATCGATTGCGTGCACGTATTAATATCTATATCGACTCAATTCGCATGCCAATAAATTCAAGCTCCATTATTTCCGCTTGCGATTCGACGCTCTTAATCGTCCGCTCATTGAGGAAGGAAACGAACAACGAACCGTGTCGAGCTGAGGCAACGGTTAAAAGGCGTTAATTTCGTGCACGCCGCCGAAAATGTGGCTAGGTGTAGGTACTCGTTGCAAAAGCCACGAGCTAATTTCTTGATTACTTGCGGATGCTTTATCGAGCGTGTCGCGCACGGCACCCACGATGCACGCGGAGCGGAAAATTAATATTTAACGTCGAGGCGCCCTTAACTTGAATGACCGTTCTCGATTTTCACCTCGTCATTCGCAGCACGTCATCGTGCGAACGGTTTCAGCCCTTGGCACCTGCTACGATTGGTAAGAAGCGTTTATAGGTCCGTACGAATTGTCACGTATTGGATCGTATCTTCGCGAACATCTAATCCAACGACATACATGTTGACGCATCCTCCTCGAACCACAAATTACGAACCGTAATAGCCCCAGGAAAGTATAACAAATCGGAGCGTATTAAGATAGATAACAGTACTCACGTAAGCAAAGGACAAGCTTGCAAAAGATATTAAGGATCTTCGATACTCAAACGACGGACACGTTCGATTCTGTTTTCTTTAATTGGAAAAGTCACTCTAATCCAAGCACTTACCACGGGTTACTAGCACCGATGGCATCGGGGCGTACGAATTAAACGCGCTGTAATAGCACGACGGAGCACGCGGAAAGATCAGAGAAAACATAGCCGTGATTTTAAACCCCTAATAACGCGACTAATCCCATTACGACGTTACCCAAGGCTGCGCGAGGAGGAGCGTGCGTCCTGCCCCGGCGCTCGTATTAAAAATCAGAGTAACGTTATCTCACGAGCCGCTCCTGAATAATACAATGCGCATCTCTCACTCTTTCAACATATGTCCGGCTGATTCGAAGGGTTGCCGCACCCTCCGCGAGGGGTTGGAACCGCGCGCCACCCTTCGTCCGCGCACCGCGTATAGCAAACAAAGTTACGCACCAGGCCCGTGCGTAGCGTTCACGTGCGTCGTTACCAGAGCACCTCGAGTCATTACTGCACAGAAGGATATTTTAATTTCACGCGCAACCCCTCCTTGAGCCACCCCATTGGCCGGCCTTTTTATTTGGGGCGTGTCCCGTCTCAAAGAAATTCGGGGACCAGCACGATTCGGCTTCGTGTTCCGTCGAGGGGGAGACGAAAGGAGATGAATAGCTCGTATTTTGGTCAGAGACCAACCTGGTCGACTGTACTCCTCGTTGGGAAGTAGATATTAATTTCAAGACGCACGGAATTAGTAAGAAACGAATTCGAAGGGCGAACGCGAGTCCCTGTCGATGGATAGAATTTCAGGGAGAGTATCAGTGACGTGGTATCGCGTTTTCTAGCCAACGTTCCTCGCCTCCTTTGTAGAAACTAGACCCAGATTTCTGGAACACCCCTTCGTCAAAGTTTCGTCCACGTCTGTTTCGAAAAACACCGCGCAGGAAGGGGATATTCAATTTTCCGTATTCGATCGTGCCGAGTAATCTCACTTGGAAGTTCCCGGCATAGTTCCACGAAGAGTTGAACTTCCGTCCAAAGTAACGACACATCATATCGATATACTCACTAAAGGTAAAACCAAAGAACCTCCAACGTTACTTGTTACCAGTCTTGTGTTAATATTACACTTGTAAACTTCGTGGCGCTTCACAGATATCAGCAGCTGAAAGTTCTCGGCAATTTTCTCAATTATTTTCCTTTTCTTTTTTATAACACTTGACCCAGTTAGCGAGTTAAATGTTTATTTCACGGCTGCCTCGTAAATTAAGAGGAGGTCTTTGCAGTCCGCGGAACCGAGTTCCAAAATTCCAGCCAAACGTACATTTAAACGTACATACGCTCGTATCTCGAAATGGCGAGCAAACGTGGACGATCTCTAATTACGAGCGTACACGAAATTTCGCTTCTCCGCGGTCTAATCTCGAAATAAAAACTTGGATCTATGCCGAAAAACATAAAGGTCGGAAATTAATGGATTCCTCCTCGTCGGATATCAAGGGCTGCCAGATCTTTGTTTCTTGGCGCATAAGCCAGACCACCTTGGCGTCCACGACGAGTCTAACCTCTTTCTAGGACCAAAGAGACCAAAATTAGGACTTGGAGAACAAAATTTGTTACAGAAAACAGTGGACAGATTGAAAACCCAATTCTATTGAAATCTTTCAAAAGTTTCCATCGAGTTTGTTCGCCGGGGAGGCCATTCTTCTCATAAGTGTGAAATATGTGTTCGAAGGGGCGCTTATGGCACTCGTTTGTCACGGCGCCGGGCCATCCAGCAACTTCGATGGAACTTGTACTCCACCGTTGTACTTTTATGACAACTATTTGCTGATAAATCGCTGTTCTCCCGCGCTTATCTACAAAATAACCCTTCCGCGCTTCATGACGAATGGTCCCGATAAAAAGTCCCGAACCCACCGCTTTCTCTCGCGGGCGATCAAGTACACCGATAACTGGAAGGGTGCCAAGGTTTTCCGCTATCGACGTCGGAGATAGATTTGATTTCAACTTCTCAAACGCACCACCCTCCACTAGCGCGATAACTTCAGTGATCGATGCGATCCCTCTCGAAACTACTTTGCATTCTCACCGGTTGCTGCGGCCACTAAATTGATCGGAATCCCCAGTAAAACACCCGGGAGTACATTATCGTCGTCCGTTCCGTGCGGTTCTGGCGAACGAGCGATCGGAGATCGCACGTCGAACCGAAAATCCCTCGAGATGAACGCGATAAAGCGTGACGCAACGACAACAGGTAGCCGATGACGCTTGGTAGCGTTCCGCGAAAGAGGCGGACGAATCTCGATTGTGCTCTCGAGGAAGCCTCGCTGCCTTCGTTCAAACGGATGTGCGCGAAGCGAAACGAGTGCCCCATGATTCGAGTTGATCGAAGATCGAGGTCGTGAATCGATCTGGTTTCCCGGTTTCGACGTGTATGAAAGCGAATCGCGAGATCGACGTCGTCTTCCGTAAACTTACTCCTTTTTTTTTTTCTGCCAGCCATTATTCCACCCCGGCCCGTTTCGTTCCGCAGGTCTGCGCCCGATCTGGAGGCAAGGATCCGAAATTAGCTCGGCTCATTTCACCCGGCAGAAAAGTGCATTCTTAGGGCAGAATGCAGGATCCCAAAGGAGCATCCCATTCATCCTCGACTCAACCCACGTTATTGGTCATCTATAAAAGAGCCTGATGAAGGAAAAAAAAAAGGGGGAGAGCAAGAGAGAGTGGAAGGTACATAGAACGAAACGGTGCAGAGCACGGCTAAATAATCATGGGAATGGCAAATACGATTTCGGATCTTTCCTTTTGCTGCCACGCGGACCAAATGATTCGACTATAGTCGGGAGGGCGAAGTTTTGGCGAAAATCCTTTATGCGCCTCCTACCCCTTTCTTTGTTGCCCGCGGATGGAATCGTATCTGCGCGAGGCATCGCGACAATTTTCGTCCACTTTCGATACCAGTTCGACGGACGATCTCGCGTTCGAACAACCCTTTCGAACGCGAGGGCAGATGGATTTGGTTGAACGCGGATACTTCGCGCGTATCTTGCGTTCGATAATGGGGAGGCGAATTATGAGCGAACTCGTGCGAATCGAATTTCCATTACTCCCGTTCGAAATCAAGTAGCTGTTGGACTAGGTTAAATTTCGCTATCAACTCGGCTGGCCGCGATGGGAAAAAGTTTATCCGACGGACCGCGAAACCCGGTTGGCATCCGTCTACTCTGGCGACAACACTCGGAGGATCGAACCGTGCGCCACGTACTCAGATACTTGCGTCCGGAACTTCCGTCGAACTCGACGGTCCGCCAACTCGATAAGTTAACTCATGGTCCACGATCGAGTGGAAGGGGCTAACTCTTCCCAAAGAAAATAAGGAAAAAGCTTAATGCTCGCCTCTCGCGGATTATCCTCGGGAAAACGGATCCAGCCCGCAACGTGGATCATTCTTTTATGACTTTTTCGCCGAGAAACTTTCTTCGTTCACGCTGGCGAGCTTTTTTTACGAGCGAATCGAGGACATTGGTAATAAGGGGACGTGGTCGAAATTCTAACGACGAATCTAGCTCATTAACGGATAATAGTCCCGATCTGTGACACGAACACCCTCGCGTCGAGGCTGAATTCGTCGTAAGCGTGCATCGATGACCTTTTTGTCGGCGACGCTATTGTTTCGCCCGCCATTGTCGGCAGCAACGAGCGTTCTCCTGAATCGAGGCGATCATTCTAGCGTGGATCATTCGATAATTTCGCTAGGTTACGCGGTCTCTTTCTCACCCTCGTCCACCCTCCTCCGCCCTTGCTCCTGTTGCGCGTACCTCGACGTTCTTACCGTTGTTTCCGCCTTGGTACTCGTGTTTTGACACGCGCCGCGGATCCTCCACGAGGAGTAACGCGGTCAGCTACCGGATTTTCTCGAACGGTTCATGGATACAGCACGGTTTGCTGAGCACCCTGAATCAGCCGCGATCTCCTCTTGTTCGCTTCATCATCTCCTCGAACGACGGCGAGAGAGTATCATGAGACCTAATGACCGGAGACCCCCGTCAGGGGTTAACAGGGTGTACCTTTTCGATCTCGGATAAAGGCACGCTAAGCGCATTTCGCTGCCAGAGCGGTGGCAACGCCTGTAACCGGGAGAACAATTTATAAGAGGATCTTCTCAACGTCCAACGTGCACGGTCGTGTGCGTCCATACGAATCGCGAGTTTGCCTCGAATCGTCGTTTTGCTCGATCGAGGACGCTTCCACGTGAAATCGCGCGAACGTTCGTTTAACGTAAGAATATCGATGAAATAAACGCGCGCAATCAGACGGTAAAAATGAAGAATAAACGTCGAGTCTCAGCGCGTTCTTTACGCGACAATCGGCGCGGAAGAATGGATTACAAACGGCCAGAGGAGTTTCCACGATTTAAAGAGGATTCTGTTTCGAACACGACGACGCGAACGGAAACCGCGAACTCGGAAGTTCGATGGCGGACTGCTGTCATGCGTGCACGTCGTAAGCGGAACCTGCGCGTTCGCGCTTCGGTAAATTACAGATTAAAATATCGTCGCTGCTGTCACACGCGGGGGTCGGTCGTGGGCCGCAGCCGGAGAACGCACGTGCGCCCTGTGGCGAAAAAACGAATACAATTTTCCGTTATAAATAAAAAAGAGAATATCCGACGTGGACGCGATCGTTTTTTTTGCGCCGCGTCCCTGTCGGGGTATTAAAATTTCGCGAAACAACCCTGCGCTGGACCAAATAAAATTAAAAAATCCATTTCGCGCAGCGGCAATCGGATTGCATCGACAACGGAGACCCTCTGTCGAGAATAATTCGCGAGGCGACGCAGTTCAGAGGGATATATTCCACCGAAAGTTATACGAGCCGCCCGTACGAGTGGAGATTTGAAAAAGAAAAGCGGTTGTTGATTCGATCGATGCAACGGGTTGCTCCCGGGAAGGCGGCCATTTTCCCTCGCCCCAAAGTAACAACCGCGAGAAATGAACTACCGATGACAAAGCGATACGAGGGCCATTCTTCCTGCTCGTAATTTCCCCGCGCACCTTTGATCGTGAACCGTTTTAGAAATTCATCAGGGTGCCTGGAGGAAGGGCGATCGAGAATTTACCCCCGTGACGCTTCGTTGCTCCCGGTGCATCCCGAAGAACCTACTTAATAAAAAACTACGCAACTACGTGGCGTCTTTAACTCTTTGATAACCTCCGTGCACAACTTCTCCGCATATTTCCTTGTGTATTTGTATCGAGAATCCATCTGAAAGATCCTCCACACTTTTTCGCAGAGCGAACCGACAAAACTTTTCTACGACCCCGGGTTAAAACGCTTCCGAGCGGTCCACGAATGCCTCGTTCGGTAGCTTTCTGCGGGGCACAATAAACGATAGATTGCGATGTAACTTCGTTCGGGTGCGTGCCGCGGGAGCACGCTTCCGATCACGTGCCGCATAATAAACGCGTGCCGGAACAATAATTCCTGAAGACACCGGCTGACGAAGGCCACGTCGTCGCGCTAACTGGCGCATTGTTGAGCCGCGTCAATCTCCATGATTAATACCATCCGCGAAGGGAAACACGCGAGGCCTCGCGTTCGTCGGGCACGGGGACAATGGCGGACTTTTCGAATTTCGCGAACGTGCCGCGAAAACGCGAAATCACCGACGGAACGACCGCTGCGACGAACGCGCAAACCGGATTAGGTACACGGTCCATGGTTAGAAATTAGTGTCGTTAAATTGAAAGTTCCAGTAATTGATTCCACCTCGAGGAACAGTAGTCGATCGTACGAATGGGGAGACGATAAAACGAAGTTTATTGGCTGGAAGGTTGCGACCAAGTGGTGCATTCGTGCAATTACTCGTCCAAGAACTTGGAACTTCTCTTCCAACCTTTATCTCGTTACCTGCGCAAGGTCAAGGGGAACATCTAGTAGGTATAAGGTAGCGATGTTCGTGAAATCATCCCCTATCATATTGGGATCCCTATTTTCTCCTAGCTGGTTGTCAGAAACCGACTGAGAACAGTATCTTCGTTGACGTTGGATAAGATATCAATTCGTTGGATGTTTATTCGCGTACGCGTGGTACAGAGAATCGAGGGGCGTACCGGTTTTTTTTTCACGGAGCACTCACGTTGCATGTAACGCCACTCCAGCTACGGATGCATTGTTCTCGAAATAATACGCTTTATCAAACACGGCGAGATCGATGTTGAACCAACTGGAAAGTATTCGATGTTAAACCGTGCCGATTGCAATTCAGCGAAAAAAAGGAAAATTCAAACATACGTCTACACGAGTGTGTACGTACGTAGCAATAATTGTTATCATCGTGGATGTAACCAGGTGCATACGATTCGCGTTCGTCCGTAGGACTCCTCCCTCATCGAACAAGGGAGACGCCAGTCCATAAAATCCCATAAACATCCCCAAAAATCTGGCGAACGCGGTTGGTAAATCGTGCTTCTGAATGGAATAAAATATCGCTTTTTGCGGCAATTTTACGGCAATTTTCCGACCCGATGAAACCGCGTCGCGTACAGGCAAACGTGGAACCAGGTGTCAGGAAATATCCCTCCTTTCTACCCTCCACCCCGCCTCCTCCCCGTCGTCCTTTCAGAGGAGACAGTGATTTTTTCCTCCATCCATTCTTGCTCGTTCCAACCAACACCTCCAGTCGCTCGATTAACTGTCGACCAATGGACATTCTTCCTCTCTCTCTCTCTCTCTATCTCCGGTGGTTTCCACAAAAACAGGTACGACACGTTCGTGGCGGACCCAGTAAAAGAAACGCGTGTCCCATTGAACGGGCAATGGTCCGTGGTCGCATTCAACGAACGGCAAGAACATTTCGAGCCTCGTACAAAACGTTCGATCGCGCGACGACTCCGTGATTCATGCTCGAATCGTGCCCATTAGACGCACTCGAACGGTCCCCGTTATTAGGGATCAATCCTTGTAATTTACGGGGCGATACTAATCAAGCCCGTTTTTCCCGCGATCTAACTCGTAAACGGGCTTAATATGAAGCTCGCACGTACCAGCGACAATTACGTCGCGAATTTACGAGGTCCACGGGACATCGAACGCTTCCGCAGTGCAGGAAACGCTCTCGAGATGCGAGGAACGATCGTCGCGGCGAAGTAATCGGCTCGCGAACCTTTCCCCTTTAGCAACCAATAAAAGGCGCCTCGTCCACAGCTGTAAAATCGCCTCGCTACTACTTGGACCGTCAGATAGCGAGGCATCGAGGACATCGTTAAATCGACGTACTTTTTATTGGACCGTGTCGACCGCGGGGAAGTTGGAGTATCGCCTGGAGGCGAGAAAATCGATAACAAAAGGGATAACTTGGCCGGTTTTCCGTTTCTAAAACAGAAATTTAATTTGACCCGTTCGAGAACCACCGTCGTGGAAACTTCGCGACTGGCTTCGACTAATTTTCTTGCTTCGTTCTTTTCCATTTTCTGTTCCCGTCGCGGCGATGCCCGACAGGGCGAAAGGACGCGTCGCTAAGCTGTACCGCTGCGACGACGAGCTAACGAAAAGTCGTAAAAACCTGAATACCTCGCTTTTACTTAAATCTTAACGCGAATTATGAATCTACGTGCCAGCTTAAAGCGGTGCTCTCGAAGAGCGGGTAATAGGACGTGTTCGCAGGAAAAGTAGAACGAATCTGTTAGCTCCATCGCCATTTTTATTTCCCTGCCTCGTTTATACGACGCCTCGCTCTTTTACCGTCGTTCCACGGTGAAAAATAATGAAGTCGAATCGGTATACCGTTTCGCATTTCATTCATAAAGCCCGTGCAATAAACTGCAGTTTTCCGTTCATTCAGCGTCCCATAATTGCCACATCCGGAATATCGTTTTACCTACTATTGAATTACGTGAATCAAATGCACACGGAATCCTGCAACGACACAACTCCGATATCGCCCGCTCGCTTCATATTTATTGTATTTACCCCGTGGGACGGCGAGGAGTTATCCGTTTGAAAAACCAGTCGCGAGACGTACACCAGGGATAAATAATGGAGTAGCCCGCGAGAAAAACTAATCCTCGATCCATTCTCAGTGGAGGAAGAAGCGTCCGCCTCGAAGGAAAGCGCGGAATTGAATAAATCGCGCTTCCCGCCATCAAAGACTATTAAATTCGCTTGAATCGCGGTCGGGGCGCAGTTGCCCTCGAGCAGCTTTTAATTTTCGTGCCGCTCAAGCAATTCCGCGGCGTTTCGATGTCGAAAACAGCAGGCTGCATCGCAGAAAGAGGGAAAGAGAGAGGACGAGGATGCTACTTAACGTCTCTCCCTGGTGTCGTAAACGCGGATCGAATCGCTCGTGTAACGTTGACACTGTTCGAGCCCCCTTTTACCAACGCAAACTCGAACGACACGCTGAAGAGGCACCGTTCCAGCGAAAGCATTTCGATATTGTGTTCGAGTGGAGTCGAGTGCCGTTGGGGCCCGTCTTTAGTTATGCCGTGTTAGTTACGCGATGTCTACCTCGCGATAAATTATGCCCCGCCGTAGGAGAACTCGGATGGCGAACGTATGCGTCCGAGCGGATCAATTTATTCTCACGATTCTGCGAACGCAGTTATATACGCGTCCAACAATTGCGATGTGCGCACGCGAAGTGTTTGTTCAACGCTCGTTGCGAGCTCCAAATTGATTTCAGATCGTTCAGCGTCGTCCGAAGCGTTTCGAACGTCCTTGCGGACAGAACCGATAAATTGGTCACAAAGCGGGTCTAAAATAACACCGTCCGTGAAAAACTAAGGCTGGCTATTGGAACTTTTCGGTTGATTTCGAAGGGCAGCGCATCGTGTCGTGCATTGGCTCGCATCGCGTGGCCATTTGTGAACCTTTCTTCGATACGAAAGGACACCAGCGGTAGAACAAAGCTTACAGTCCCATCGTCGGAATTGGATCGAGAATAATGGAAGGAGAAGGATCAAATAGAATCGTTAACTAAATTTTCGAATTCGTGAAAAATGGTAACCGTCGTTGTTAACATATTACCGTGCCGGCTCACTTTGACGGTCCGTTCGACCGAATTGAGAGCAAAGCAAACGACGCAAATGACCATCCGATCGGTGTCCAATCGAACTGCGGTGCACGCTGTTCGCTTTGCTTCCAACGTTATCGCATTCGCCGCATTGTTCGACCAAAGTGAACCGTGTAATTTCGCCCAGAAGGAATTCCCTTCACGCTTTCCACTGTGCTGAGATCACCTAAAGCTCAGCGTCGTTCGAGCTGTCTTCCGCTAATTAATTTCTTCCGCCTGCGTTTACCGTGCGTCCAGCCAACGAACGACGAAGTCCCCGGACGAGAGCCGCATAATGCTGATAAAGATAATCGATAAGTATCTTCCCCGCGCGGCGTTCGTTCTGGTCCTTAATTAAAACTCCTTTAATTAAATGTCTGCACCGCATTAGTCTCCGATTAATCGCGGCACGTTAAGTTACATCGTTATCAACTACGGACGAGTAACAATTTTGCGACTCGCCATGGCTGCCGGCGCTGGAACGATTCTTAATTGCTCGTCGACGGCTCGTCGGCGGAACAAATCCGAATCACGTAAACAATATTCCTTTCTCGTAGCACGGTGGAAACGTACGATTCGTGGCACGTCACGCAATCGGACGGCCTATTGTGCTCGCGATAGTTTCGGTTAGAAACGAAAAGAGGGCCGCAATAGCGTTAGTCGACGACGGAACTTTGATGGCGACCGGCCAAAACGATCGTCGATGGATCATTCCGGAAAACGGCATTAACGTGAATTATGCGATCGCTTTTGCGGGGCATGTGCCACCGTTTTCACGTGTCCGCACGTATCAAACGCGGATACGACGGTCGACCGTTTCGAGTTCGCCTCTATTGACAGGCTGTTCGCGGCTACAGCCCACCTATTACCATCCGCCTTATTTGCTCAGGCCTGCGGTCCTCCTTTCAATTCCGCATCAAACGGGATATAATCCCTCGATATATGAGGCTCATTTGTAACGTGTAATCTCGCACCGATACCTTCGACATAACTTAGAATTAGGCTTGCCCCGCGGCTCTTTCGAACACCGATCCAAGCAGAAACGTTTGCGGAACGGCCGTCGCGTCCTCCGCGTTCGTTGCTTCCCTTGCAAACGGTTCGAGGTACCCCAGTAAATGGGTGGCAGTTCGATGGTACGAATGTTACGACAATCGTAACGCAACTTCGACGGTGTACGAGATTTTCAATCGAAACGCGCGATGTTCGCACGCAAGCATCCAACACCTCAGCACGCGACATTCTGCGAAGGGTTCCCTCCGCAACGCTCCCCCATCGAATCAATTATCATTTCATTCGGAGGAAATTACCGATAATTCTGTAAACCCATCGGATTAGGGATCGATATTTCCGAAAAAGCGCAAAAATGTTTCACGAATCGACGTAAGCGGCTTAGCGGCGTGTGTCTATGGCAGCTGTCCCGTCGATCTATCGAAAACCCATCTCTCTGTGCGTATTGTTCATAGCACGAGCATTAATCCCGTAAATAGCGAAATTATCCGAGAAGGGTCCTTCGAAAGGCGGAAAAGGGCGCGAGCATGGCAACGTATAATCATTCGCTCAGGTAGAGATCACCGTGCTCGGACAGAGGGGACGTTTCGCAAAAATTCGAAAAGTTGTGAAGCACCCTTCAGTCTGCACGCGCGCCCTTATTAATGTTCGAATGCATTGGCTGTGTTTAAATACCAATGTCGATTTTGAAAAATATCAAACTGTCCGATAAATATCAGACAGGTAATTGGTGTTGATGGAAATTGCGATCGTATGCACTTTTAAAATTGTCGACTACACAGGGTGTTTAAAAAAGGGGTGAAATATTTTAGGGTAGGATAGGGTAGATAGATGAGTGATCGAATAGAAGAAGAGAAATTCTAATAAAATGTGGATAGAACAACGTAGCTGAATCACATAGACGCAATGAAAATATTTGCGATATAATGGGGATAAAAAATTTTTAAGTACCATTTTATTATTATTATTATAGTCAAATCGTGCAGAAAACTACCACGATACGTGTACCAACGTATGATAAAAAAATTTCGATAACGAGATAAGTAGATTCAGCGGTATTATATTTAATATAAATACGTAAATCTCTGTTTTACCTACGGAGCAATTTATGTACCAGCAGAACTGCGCACACTACTGTCAGTCAAGTCGGTTGTTTGTCGATAAATATGCAATTGTCGATAAAATTATCTTCAGCCTTTTGCATAGTAATTTACAAACTAATAATACTAATAAATTCAGCAATACTCGAAGGATTATGCATATTCATATGAATAAAATGTTTTTTTATTGTATTACTGCGGTGACCAATGGGATTATAGTATTGGTAGAAATCGTACTTTGGATGAAAATATCTCGTTTCCATTTCGAGAATTTGAAAATCATGTTTAATGTGAATTCAGCAATAATTTTAAAAGCTTGAATCAGAGTCTGAGACAAGCGATATAAATTTCTTGTGTGGGTCGATTGTTGGAAACATACCTAGGCGAGTGTAAAAGTTCTGGTGGGGATTTAAAGAAACGAACTAAACCGAGCGAGAAAGGCCGAACGTTGCCGATTGCTCGCTCGACCGTATTCGGCTTTTGATCCGAGTCATATTCGTCGTTGCTGTCGGAGAGTGTAGACGCGTCGTGTCCGCTGCTTAGTGTTTTCTGTTTTTCTTTCTACTGCGTGATCAAACATACCTCGTTTAAGTGATACGTAAATAGGTACTTTTAGTACTGTCTGTTGTGATATAAAGCGTCGATTGTAAAGGGGAATAAATGTGGCCATAAAAAGTGATGCGTTGTATAACGAAAGAACCATCGTTCATATCGTTATGAACATGTTTTTTAGTAACGCGCCGTATTTTAGAAAAGAGAACCAAGTTTGCGTTATGTACGGATGTTACGAAAAGAAAATTATGAAACCGATTACGACGCCGATATTCAATTACTCCTGTGATACAGCTATGGAGATCGATGTCGACGGATGCGATTATTCTATAGCGTCTCGCTATTTGAATAACGATTCCGTGATTTTAGAACAACCGGTACAAAATCAGTTAAAAGCTGGCGACAAACGGCTTCAACAACAGGCAGTTTACGACGCGGACACGCTTCGACGCAAGAACCGGAAACGATGTAACAGCGATCTCAGCCCTACAACTCAGCAGAAAAAGTCTCGTAGAGGTAGGAGAGGATTCATAATTTTATTTTATTTATTTTCTCTGCAAAGGATACTTGTATGTCGTGATAATTCGTTCCTGTAATTGTTCGAAAAGTGTGGTGCAAGATTACGATCTTATTCATTCATATTTGTATATGCTTCAAATAGATCTTGTTAGAGGTCGTTCTTCTTCCTTCTACGTTTAAGCGGGAGAATTTTTAAGCGCGGGAAACTGCTCGTTCGATCGATTCATTCTCTTCGTATCAAATATTTTTCTCGTACACGATCGTCAAATTAATTTAATGTCCCATCGAAACCATAATCGTGTAATAATGGATATTAAAATATATATATGAATATTCAATTTTTCCTCCTGTGGGAGAAAGGTTGTGTATTTACATGTCACTACAGAGATTTTCATCCGATCCTGGCATTAAATTTATTTTGAAGCTTAATGCATCCTGTCGTCTTCTGTACCATGGATAATGGTATGCAACGGAAAGCATGGATGCTAATATTTTTTCATAAAAAAATGACACTTAGTAAGTTTGGTCTCTTTTTGATGGTAAGGACAATTTGCTGACAAAATGGATGGCATATAAGAGATACCCAGCTAGATCAAGGGCTAAGGCAACGGGTTTCCTTTCAGAGGCGGTGGTAAGGACCATGTACACTACGATGTAGGAAGTACAAAGGACTGTGGATCAACTACCGTGTTTTACCGATCTGAGGCATTGAACATAAATACTATGAACGATGATCTGGGACAATCCGTAATTACAGATAAGAGCTGCGGTTGGGCAGCAGGTATTCATGATCTCTTGAACAATTCAGATTCTAAACAATTATTGTCCAGTAGCGACCATACATTGATCGAAAAGAGCATCGAATACGAAAAGATTTTATTTGAAACACATGGGTGCTCTATGTATCAGTTTCACAGATTGCAATTAGTTGGTACCGATTGTGGCGAGGCAGAATTTTAAGTAGAATAACCGACGGTCATTTTTAATGTTTATATTTTTTGTATTCGCATCACAAAGCATACATTCTTTATGCACTTATACATGTCATTGTATTTATTATATAGTAAAAAATAAATACTTACTTTTCTAAGTTATAATCTTTATTCTGATCTAAGAAATGCTGCACTATAAGTGGAAAGGAAATAGTCATACATTAAACATTTTATCCTTGTAATTAAGTAATTAACATTTTGATGATTATTTAAGTTAGCAAATGAATAATACATCGAAGAGAAATCATAGTTTCTTCTGGCATTAGAAAATGCAATGCTTTTAATTACATTGCACATTTCATTTAAAAAAAAGTACACATTATACCAAAGGATATGATTAGTTATTATGTATGCAACTAAAGATGCTTTTTAATGTAAATCAATATCAAAATATCATTGCATTGTCCTCGTTTCTCTCATCTTCAGCTTTAGCAGCTAAACTTTCCAAGTCTATTTCAGCTTCAAATCTAGCTTGTGCTGATTCGGTTTGACCTGCTGCCTCGCATTGACCTTGTTCATTCTCTTCTTCACTGTCAGGAGGCTGTGTAAATACATTGTTAATTGTAATCTTTCATTGTATCAAATGTAAATGAATAAAATGAAACTATTTTCGAAATACCTGTTGATTACCAGAAGATTCAGGTCTTGACTGATCTGCTTCTGCTAGATCTTCGTTGTAACCTGGTTTGATGCAAGATGTTGATGATACAGCACATGCAGAATCAACTGACGATGCTCCCTACAAATCATATAAAAAATGTGAAGTAATTATTTATTGTATATATTCCTATATGTATTTAAAATTGCTATAAGTACATAAACATCTACAGTCTATTAATAACACTTACCGGCATGTCCGAATGGTCTATTAATGGTACATGTACAGTTGGAGATGATGAAGTTCCTGCTTGAGATGTTGCAACTAACTCTCCTATAGATTGATCTTCTGTACCCATACCCAATACTATATCTACATCAGAATCGTCGTCGCTAGATTGACAACTTTCACTGGCAGTTTGATCAGTTGTTTCATTCTATAAAAAGTTGAAAAAAAGTATACATATGTAGTTAACATACAAACATGTTGTTCAATATATTTGGTTACAGATAGATGTTTTACAAACCAGTGGATTGCTTAAAGATGGAGTATCCTGCAAAGCACGCAACGTTCTCCATAAACGAGGCCGCAATCTGTGATCCTCGCTTATCGCCTTGATATGCCTTAATATAAGGACTAAATAATCTGGTCTCTGTTTGTTTACCGAGATGAGTGAGCTTAATACCTCTTTCATTTCAGAGCTAGGTAATAAAAGTATTGACAAATATCCTTACAATTTCTTCAAAGATTAAAAAAGGTTGGCTCCTATTATAGATGATATATGTATATACCTCAAATTTTGAAGCGTACTGTCATCATTTATTGCAGATGATAATCGAAATGAAGAATGTGCTTCTTCCCATAGATTATCAACCTGTTGTTGAGATACTTCATTTGTTAAAATATTGCTACGCATTGCAGTGTTCTCGCGTTCTTGTTGCTGTAAATTTGATTGCAATTGCAAGTTTGACGAATATTGTGTCTCTACTCCACTTAATGAAGGCAAAGATAAATTGTCTGCTCCTTGATCCCGATTGCGTTTGTCTTTCCTTTGATGAAAATTTACAACACATTAAAATATACATTTTGTTTTTGTTTTGCTGTAAATAATTTATATAATTACATACATAAGGGTAGTATTAACGCTTGATATAGTATTTCCAGATGCGGAATTTGCAAGAGGCCCAGAAGTAGTATCAGTCACTGTTTTTGAACTTCCCGATAGTAAGTTTTGTCTGGAGTAACTGAAAAGGTAAGAATGATATGTATATATATATATATTTATCAACTTAAGAGGTAAAATTATGTTCAAACTATTCATACCATGCTTAGGGATGTAAAATATGTAGTATAGTTAAGATGATAAAACAAATTATATTCTTTCTTAATGCCTGGTATGTAAAAATTGAGTAAAATGCACAGCAAATGTCACAGAAAGAAAAAAAAGCTGCGGTTATTATTTGTTGAGCATTTATTGTTAGTCAAGATCGAAATATTTTCAATATATCTATTTTTAAACATATCACATTACATACCCGTAATTTACGTACCAATATATACTATCCTCATTTAGATTCATATTCACTAACCATTGATCTACAGAACCAAATCATTAACAGGTTTTACGTGCGATATGGTTTAAACGAGGGTAGTAATGAGTAAGAAGTACAAGACAGAAAGTGCACAGATAGACCGTGAAGTTTATTACATTATGTAAATGATACATTAGGTTTACACAAAGATGAAAGATGGATGTGCACGATTTATCGATCATAAAACACCTAAACTCATAAAAGAAAAAATTGATTTCGTTTTAATGATATCCAATTGAAAAGAAACCACCAATTATTTCACGCACAGAAAAGTTCTGTAAAACTGAATTCCATAAATCGTAAAACAAATCATATTTCGTAATTTTATCAAATACATCTTTCCATTAAATGATTACATGATTGGAAAATCTCGATTTGATGCATGATACCGTTGTAGGCAACATCTCCACTGCACTAGGACAAATAGTAAGATTCGCCCCAATATACACATATGTATATTCTATTACCTTCTGAAATTATCCCAGTAGTTGTTTGCTCTATTCCCAGGAGGAACTTGATTATTCAATTGTTGCTGTTGATGTTGAGAATTAGCAGAAGTTGCAGCAGCATTGTAGGATAACGCAGGAGATGAGTTTGGCAATGACACCAGATTCGGTAGAGATGAACTCGGTGGTAACGTGGAATCTAATGTCTCACCAAGATGATGAACGTTGCGGCTTAAGTTAGAATATTCATCATTATTCTCACTGTTGTTCCGCTGTTGTAACTGGGTTTGCCACAGATGAGCTTGCAATTGAGTAATAGCTGTCCGCATTGCTTGTAATTCACGTTGTTGAGACCACAACAATTGACAACATTGCTGTATCGTAGTGCCCATCATTTGAAGTTGTTGAGCTTGAGAACCTAGCAACAATTGTCGATAGTACTCGGTTGAACCTAGAAATGATATTTGAAATTTATTACGTTATACATTTATTGCGTAACAGTTTCTTTTTATCTCGTATAACGTACCGTGTTGTAATTGATTTAAAGGCGGTGGTGGGTATGTCCACCAATTTCCAGTGAATCCATTTTCGATCGCCGTTGTTTGAGGTCCGATATCCATTAAATTGTCGGAAGATATTCCATCTATGCTTTGATCATTAGATCCTCCTATGTAAAGAAGAAACAAATTTTTTAAGTTATTAGTATTATTTATATGTACATGTACATACAAAATTCAAATGACGTATACTTCGATTACCAATAGTTGTCGTAGGGGCCCAAACATTAGCTGGAGTACTTAAATGGCTAATGTGTGAACTGGAACTTCTATGACTACTTAAATCAGTAGGTCCTCCCATATCTCGGCTGACACTGGGTGTTTGAGATGATTCCTATTTTCCAGTAAAACAAGAACATTAACGTGAACACTGAATATTCTTTTTTCCCACGCGTATATAGAAATATAAAATATATACCTTTCGCGTATCATCCATTTGTCGTCTCTTTCCTTGAGTAGGTTGAACTTCAGAGTTAGTGTTATTACTTTGCTTTTTTTCAGAACCGATTGAGGCTGTAAGTGATGGAGGGGGAGTTGAAGTTTGGAATACAGATGTTAAATTAGAATGAATTGTTGACAATGGTTGCTTTAGTCGTTGTAATTCTGCTCTGGCTGTTTGTAACAAAACCGATTGTTCTCGAAGTTCTCGCGTGACAGCCTGTAAAATAAATTCCAGACGTTGAACGTATAACGAAATCTAGTTATTCATCGCGTTTTAATCTATACCTGAATATCTTCAACGGTTGGCCTATTTCCAGTGTTTCTTATTTTTTCATGATCCGTCTCGTCAGTATCGCTTTGATGATCAAACAACATATTCGTTGCATTTTCATCTTCATTTCCATCTGCATCAGGTGCAGTTACACCATTTACTTCTACTTCTGGCTCAGGATCAGAGTTGGAATCAAGACTTTCCCGTACTTTTGTTGCATCTTCCATTAATGATTTCAAATGGGCAAGTTGTGCTTTCATTGCTTCCAGTTCAGCAGCTTTGTCCCTTCCGAAATTTCTTGAACCTTCAGAACTCTAAAATATATAGTAATAGTAACGATATTTGTTATTCGTAACTACAACAAAATTATTATAAAGAATAAGTATTGTACTAACACAACTACCCCTATCAGAAATCTCAACAGCTTGTAACTCTGCTACAAGGTGATCCATATTTTTTTTCTTTGTTTGAAGTTGTGACAGTTTTCCCTTCAGTGCAGCTGTTTCGGATTTAAGTTGCTCAACGTGCGCGGGCAATGGTAGAGCAACACCGATTGCACTCTGATTTTCTTGCTGCAAAAGAGCTTGTTGAGCTTGACGCGCTTCGTTTAATCTTTCTCTAACACGCAATTGCATTCCAACTAGATTAGCTTGCTGCTCCTGCAGTTGTACAAGTTTCCTTTGTGATTCTTCCATCTTCCTGCGGAGTTGCATTTCTCTACTTACTTCGTCACTTTCATCTCCATCCTCTCTATTTTCTCCATTCTAGAAAGGAAATAGTTAAGAACTCTAGAATTTGTAAATTCCAGTGTAAAGTCACTATGTATGTAATTGCAAACATAGAATGCAATTTATGGATCTAGTCTTTAATCACTCAATAAATAATAAGTCTGTAAGTTCAATAACCTCACAAAATATCCCACAATTTTGATACTGTTCCAACAGTTTGCTTAGTTTTCTTTCACTGTCATGGAGATCCTCCACCATTCTACACAACTTCTCATTTTGAGCTTGTGCACGCTACAAAATAATTACATAGACAAGAAAAATATTTAACATAGAAAGGATAAATAAGGCTAATGTTCTAAACACTTACAGGATCACTGGACTGATTAAGTGAATCCATCATAGTTGATGTAACTCTGATATAATCTCTAATTTGATTTAAACGGGATTCTACTTGACTTCTATCAGGCTGCGATAAAATGAATAGAGAATTACATTTACACAAATTAATTTAAACAAAACAGTTTAAAGAACAAACAATCTCTCGATTATCAAAACAGATATGTTACCATTTTATCCACATTAGAAGGTTTAGCCCCTTGAACTCTAGGAGGTGATTGAGTTTGAGAATCAGTAGGAGGAACCATTTTTTGCCAATGCAAGAACTCCTCTGCACTGTAATTATATGGTCGTCGACCACCAAATGATACTAACACAATAATATTTTTATATTATTAACAAATATGTTTTAACAATACAAGAACAAAAATAATTATATATGTATATATACCAAATTCAGATATGTCTTGATAGGATGTGGATGGTACTGAAGAAACTGATCTTGTATTACTATTCTTTGTTATCCTCTGATGTTCCTGTTCACCAATCGGTTTCCAATCCAGTTGATACTATCACATGTAATTTATAAAATACAACAGTTAATTATACACAGATCAGTCAGTGTTTTCTACAAATGATGATTGAAATACTGAAACTCTACTGCCTCGAGGTAGATTCGTATCTGGATATGTATTCTTAGAGAGAACTTCCCCACTATTCAGCTATCTATTAATAGATTATCTTTTAAACTACTATATACAGATGGCTGTATAAAGTTTTCATTTGGAAAGTTCAAGTTACATCAAATTTAATATATTCCCTTCAATTGCATATGTAATACTTATTATTAAGCAACAATATATATACTTTAGGTCTCTGAGTGAAAATACATAGATTGAATAGCAAGAAGATTATTGAAACTTACTTAAATTCATTCTTTAGCTGTTTCTATTTTCTAATAAATAATACAGTAGAAAATATTACATAAATTAACATAGGCAAAATAAAAATATCATTCATATTTCTTTTATTAGTTTACCAAATTGTTAGAGTGCTGTGCATTTCCACGATAAGCAGAATGGTTTGCAAATTGATTAGCTGCTGACCGTTCTCTATTTCTATCATTTCTTCTATTGCTTTTTGGAAGTGTGCCTGTGTTGCGTGGACCATCGTTAACGCCCGACGACATGTTCTTTGCACGAAATATTTTTACACTCTTGAAAAAAAAAATTATCGCTCTGTTCGTTGATTTTTCACAGTTAACCTTGCTGCACAACTTTTATTCCGATCCGGTTTTAAGAGAACGTGATTTCATGCGAGTAGAAAGGTGTCATTTAGCTGGAAATATTATAGAGCCGATTGCGCGAAAGGATGCATTTCAAATAAGTAATACACGACTGACTGAGAAATCGTCTTAACAAATTTTATTGAACGAGACGGAAGTATGAAAGTATGAATCGGTATTCACGAGGCTCTTACGTCAAAATACTTGGCAGACTAATAAAAAGAATTAGATACTATAAATAAGTTAGGCCATTGACGCATTTACTATGATGATTATAAGAATATATGGATTGAAATTTCAAAATCACTTTTAGTTACTTCGTAGCTGCGGCCATTTTTAAATACTTGTTTGACATGTTGTTAAACATGACTTGTAGTGACCAAATCAGTAATTTAAAACAATTGTTTAAAAGTTACTTTTATGGAAACAATTGTTTACGATAATTTATTATATGCTGCAACAGGTTGTCTAAAAAATCTTTTTGATCTTTTATATTATACCTAGCTGTGAATGTTTATACAATTGTGGTTATGTGGTATTCAGTAAAAAGAAAACAACAGTATTTCTTTTTACATATAAAATATTATTTATGTCGATCATTTTTTTATTACAATGAAATTATAATGCGTTTTATTTTACATTTTTAAAAAGTGATAATTGAATTCGTTGGTTATACTAATTGATGTAGCATTTACACGTCGACGCTACTTAACCTTTAAATATTTTAAATGTTTTCTCCAAATTCGTATATTTCCACCAGAATTCAATTTCCTTTAATACCGACACGTGAATAAAGCAAGATTCGTGTTAGTTCGGTAAATATTTTTTTCGCCACCGTAGATGGCGCTCGCGTTGATGCCTGGCGACATCTTGCGACGGAAGAAGAATCATTCTGAGCGCATGGCGCCATGACACTTGCAGAGGGACGCTGTTTCGCGCCTGAGGGGTTAATAATAAATAACCGATTCCGTCACATGTGCACTACTCCTACGTGTTTCACGTCTAGTCTTTAGAATCTAGGCAGCGCCTATGACAGACGACGTAGATCTCGATAGTGTCGCACGCGCGGCTCACGTTTCGTCCAAGTATCGCTTGCGAGCTACCGATTCGTGCAGATCTCTGAAACGTTTCAAAAAGAAAGAAAGAGTCAAGGATTGAAAGTGAGCACGACAGGACCTGTTGTGACGACGCTGTCGATCGGTTGATCGCAGTCGGATACCGTATGTTCTCGTTAAGGCTAAGTGCGGATTTGTACGCTTCTTTTCACACCGCTTTACCCGGGTGCGGAACGGGCGTGTACTAGTGGTTACATTTCGTGTATAAAAGTGCATGCTGTGTAATTTTCTTGGAGTTTGCTTTGGATTTATCTCCGGACGCTGTGAAATGCTGACAAGCTGGCAACATGCGTACGGCAACATAGTTGATACGGACACACGGCCCAGTATCTGTGAGTATCAATCCTCTCAGGCGTTTCGTTCTTTTGTCACGTCTACGAAACATTAGAGGTTATATCGTATATCAGCAACGTTTGACATTCGCATAGGACAAACGTTCGACCACAATGTAAACGTACGCTATAGAACGAAAATAATGTTTACATAGCTACAGTAGGAGCGATATTCGTACACATACTACCAGAACGTAAATTACCTGACTGCTTGGGTTATATCGTGTAAATTTAGCGTACAACTTTAATTCATGTTAGTCCATGTTTCGCTTCTAACTTATCGTCTTCGTTCGTCCTGCTTTCATATCGCCAAGATAGGGCAAGCATGAATCTCACAAGGAAAGCTTACATACTACCTACTTGCTTGACCCAATAAAGAATTTATTGAACTTCTCGAATCCGATAACGAGATATAACATTAAAGTCATCGAATCCACGTTTTCCCCAAGCAACTGGTTCTTCCTGTATGTAAGTCATCAAGCGCGTTCTAACGGTACTGTTTGTCCCGTGAAATAAAGAATCTATAAGGTTTCGAGTGTACGGACAACGTGACTTAATCTGGAGGCGTACGTAATTGCGCTTAATGCAAATCAAAATTTCATAGGAGGCGAAGTTACGCGTGCTCGCATCACGGAGGCGTATCATCCTTAATTAGGCCCAACGATTACACAAGGACGAAACCATCGTTCGCAAGAAAGAACGTAGGAACTGTTTCTTCCGCGCGTCATTGATACATGTGCATCTACGTATGCGTGCGATGAAACGTGATCGGTTTATGAGAATGCCAGTTATACTTACGGAATTCTATCGCGAAGGTTGAACATTGCACTTCAGCTTAGCTACTTGTTGCATAATGCATCGATCTCGGTGATCTAATTCAACCGTGCAACGTCTTTGCGCGTTCGCTTCGTTTCGCATTGCACGCTCGCACTCGCGAGGCGCTCGCGAGACGATCGCGCGACGACACGGGAGAACGATCGCGCTACACCCGGTATATGGTGTGCTCCAATCTACGGAAGGTCGATACATTTCGTTTCTTTCATTCAGCAATACCCGGACTGGTGACCTTGCGTTAATTTCACCACGAATGATCGATATTGTCGGTTGGCGTGTTAATACTAAATACTGGGCTCGATTCAGGGCCTATCATCCGCAACCAACCCCTCGCACTAACGAATCGCGAAAGCGGAATAGATTTCCACGCAACATGCGAGACGCTCGTTCATTTGCTCGTTAGGATATACGTTTTAATTGATTCGTATGTATTCCCCCGTGCTCCATTTTACTTCAATCCCCCCACCCCCCTTCGTCCAACGTTTATTACTCGAACGTGAAATATAATCACGCTCGTTGTTGCTCGCGTAAAACCTTTTTAATCTGATCCCCACCGTGTAAAATAGATTACACCCTCGTGGCTGATCGAGCTCGACGATTACGAGTAGCGGGTGGGTTTTGTTTAGCCGGACCGCGAAACGCGGAACGAATTTTCTCTCGCGCGAGCCGCCATATGTCGCTGAACGCCGGCCAGCTTTTCATTTCGTTCGTTCCAATTTGGTACGGTTATTTCTGTAAAGAATGAGAACGGTTTTTGTTTCGGCCCCACCCGCGACCGCGAATTCCTGCCAGTGTCGTAAAAATTCGTTTGGCAAAAATTCCATCACCGATTGTAAACTTGTTTCCTGTCGTACGATGTTTAATGGCCACACGTGCCAGCTGATGGTATCGTGGCCCATTTGGGGAAGACGGAATTTTGTAATTTCGATTCTATCGAGTCCGCGAGCCGCGTGGTTAAAGGACGACTCGAGACACGACTTCCCTCGATTATTTCGTTAATCTCGGCTTTATTCTCGATTTAGGGGCGCTTTATTTACATCAACAGGTAGCTCGATATTCGCGAAGGGACGAGCGTCATTTCGATCACACGTGTAGAACAGATGTTTCCAAAGGCCAACCTGTTTCAGAACAGTTTGTAGATACATGATCGCGCTGACAACCGAGAGGTTCAGCCAGTGCCAATTACAAAAACGTGATTTGGAAGGGTGCCTGCACGCGTGATTAAATTGCAATTCACCACCGCGGTGAAGCTGCTTGCGACACGATGCTAGGTAATGATAACGTATTCGTTAAGATTGCTACGTTACCGTGCAATTTTACCGCGATAATGTGCAACATTGTAAAACAGGATGTCCGCTAAACTTCGACCCCTGATCGAGCGGTGTAAAATATTAAAAGGCGGATAAGATTTAACTTCTACCTGCACGCGAGACGGATGACTCATACGCGCGATCCTTTCGTGCAAGAAAATAATTGCTCCTTTCATCAGCTTGCTCGTACGCGAACAAGTTTCTCCCTACCATTCTTTTTTTTGCGACTCGTCGTTAGGCAGGACGATAGGAAGGATAAAATAAACCCCATTTCGAGGAGGGTGTGGCATCACGTGTGTACCATCGATGGATTAACGTCTCTGCCGATTGCAAACACGAAGCCGAGCCTATACGTTGTAAATATACGAACCACCAACGCCTTTTCGCGGATATACGCGCCCACCCGATGCTCGAATCATGGGAAAGGCCGCTCCTCCTTGTTTCACGTCCCCCACGACTTATTCGCTTCTATTTCGAACCGAACGAAAAACACGGCTCGGACCTGTGCGATTCGATTGCGCAGATCACGCGATATTTCCGCCGGTTTCGTCGCTTCCCGTTGATTTAGCAACCCCCGCGAGCCTTTGTGCCTTGTTTAAAACACTGTCCAACGGAGGAGTCCCGTCTCCGCTCGTTACGCTCTTTCTTCTCGTAACTAGGAATCGATACGCTTTTCTTCGTCGCGATTCTACTATATCCGAGAGAATGGGAATACAGATGGAATTCACGGTGAAATTCAATACACGTGGGTGTGCGTTGTAGTCGTCGGGGGATGGAAAGCCGTTCCGTCCGAGCCGCGGTAACAAGAACAAAAGGCGAGACGCGTACCCTAAAAAACGCGTGTAAATCGTGCCATCTGAGAATCGATTCGCGCGAGAGCACTCCAGAGGACTGGCATTTCCATGGCTGGCTCTAAAGTGTAACGTCCTCCGCGATCCTCGACAGCCCACTTTCTCTAAAGGGCGATCCTCGACGATAACAGGTTTTAGATAGGGATCGATTATGCTACGGCCATCCGACGAGTCCCGAAGGCCTCGTATTTAATTTTCAGGGATCGATGAGATTCAATTACGCCTCTCGATCAATTCATTCCTACGATATCCCTCGATCGATTTATTTCTATTATACATGTTACCGCGGCCCTGGTTATTAGCTTCATTTTTTGCTACGCGAGCATGCCCACTTTGCTCGTATTGTTCGCGAACCTTCGTTTCGAACGCTTTTGCTCGTACGCGTCTCGACGCGCTGATTATTCCAAAGAACATCGCGTCGATGCTATTAACACGAACGCGCGGATCGCACGATGAACAGAGTGGTAATAACTCAGCTGCGACGCGTGAAACTGCTTATTTCTGTATACTTTTCCGCGTTTCGTCAAGCCTCGCGTTTACTTGGCATTCTTTGTCATCCTTCGTTCACTATTTCCGTTCCAATGGTATCATTCTACGCTTTCGTAGAACGTAATCTCACTGATACACACCGCAAGATCGCAGGCCACTTCGATGAAGCGTCTTCCCATTGCTCCACTTGCTCGCTTCAAGTAGAACAGGTAGCGTTGATCAGACACAGCGTGCCTAATTCACTTCTTGTCACCAGCACTCGGTTGCAATTATTTCTAAGCTACCCGTACACTGTCAACCTTGATTTCCGCTAAATCGAGCGAAGACAATTAGCTTCGCTTAACTATTCGCAATTGACCATTTCGTACGGTTCGTTCATGTACCAGAAAACGTGTATGACGTCAGGAACAGCAGTGGTCTGAGATATACTCGCTCGATTCACTTTGACGCTCCTGCGTCCGACTGTGCCCGTCCTTAAGCTACTCCCATCGTTATGATTTCTAGAGGTTCGACCAACGCGAGCGATTTACATTTAATTCCGTTCGGTTCGTCCGGTTAATTGCGACAGTCGATTACCAGCGATCCATTAAATATACAGTGGAACGCGCGAAGAACGGACAGCGAGTGGAGCGATTTTATCGTTTGATACGTCGATCGAATAGCGGGCAGAGAGTCGGAGCGGGCAAGTGCCACGCGCAGAAGATCGTAGGCGGTTTGTATCAGGGTGAGACGCGAGCCGACGCGTCTGTCAGGTAATAGTGTACGCCGTCCCGTCGACATGGAAGCTCACGTCCAAGAAGGGAGACAAAGAAGTAGTACACGTGCACCGATGTTGGCCGTAGGGACGCGGAGGAAGATGAAAAAGTCAATGGACACTCGTCCGCGTGTCGCGCGATCCTCTCGTTCCTCGTCGTTGCCCGTTCGACGCGTTTTCACTAATCTAATCACGAATTAATCACCGTTATTTGCCGCCGTGATCGTCGAACGATCGTCCCGAGAGACTTTGCTTGCAGTCGTGCTTCGTGCGTTCGTCTGCCAGTGGCTGTCCTTCCCGTGGAACAATGTAATCGCGAACAACTCGTCGGGTGTCAAGAAAATTGTTCTCGGTTCGAGTTGCAGGAGATTTCCAGTGAAAAGTGCCGCGAGATCTTCGCAATAAAGTATCGAACGTTGAGGTGTGCGGAGCAGATTGAAACGCGGGAATCAAAGTGTACAAAGTCGGCTCGTCGCGTGAACCTTATCGGCGGAAAGTTTTCTAATGCGCCACGGTGCCTCTTGTCGACGATTTCTATCTGAAACGACAATTTTACGAGGACCAACCACGCCAGGAAGACATTTCCCGAGGCTCGATTGCTCGTCGAGAAATCACGACTTCCTTGTCGCGTTTTTTGCTTTATGCGTTATCAGTATGTATGCTTCGTTTATTTTCCTTTGAAGCTCGTACTCGATTAGGTAATACATCGTAAAGATTAGTGCGATTGGCGGATCTCGATGATATCGACTATCTCGATCGCCCGGCGACTCCGTGGCGTCGATCGTTCCCATCGATGTACGTCGAATCGCAGTCGCGCGTACACAATAATAGGTCGGAAACCGTTCGTTTTTAACGGCAATTCTCGCGTTCCATTCGCGTTTCGTAATCCACGGCCAACTCTGCGTGCTGCAGCGAGGATTCGTTCGCGAGTAAATCGGGGAGATCGGTTTGAGCGACAGCGTTTCGCATCACCGGTCGATATCCAGCTGTTTTCTATTTTCTCAGCGGGTGTTCGGTGTCAAAGCGTGTTAACGACAGCTCTGAGAAGTCGCTCCCGATAAAAACGGACGCGAACGGTTCGTTTCGCGTGGCGGACAGGTGACTGGTGCCAAAAATTTTCGCGACGCGCCGATCCACTTTGTAGCGGCGGCCGTGCGTCGCGATCGAGTAATTTTATCGCTGCGATGATTGATCGCCGTTCGAGGAAGAAGAATCGAATTCTAGCGGAGTCCTCGCGAAGTGAAAACGTCTTCTGTACACAGACTGTTCGCCGCGTTATCGACTAGGCGTTACTTTCCGCTGAACAGCCGGAGATTTCCGTCGACGACCCATCCTTCGAGTTGGTCTAAGCAGACTCCGATCGCGCGATAAAAATTGGGAGAAAATAACCGAGCATTCGTTGGACGCGTTGGTTCCATTTGTTCCGGCATGAGCTCAAGCTGCGTCTATTTCCGTCGAGAATTTCTTCCTAGCTGTTTCGAATATTTCACCGTGTCGCAGGAGAACGGCTGCACCTTCTCCGCGACTCGTCTGGCCAGAGACTCGCGGTTGCCTGTGAATCTTGATCCCCGTAGCTGAAACAAGGGCACGCGATGAAATTGAAACTGTGACGCTGGGAAGACTACTGTACATTTCTTTAGTCTTTTTTTTTCTCTCTCTCTCTCTCTCTCTCTCTCTTTTCGTTCGCGGTAGAAACGCGATTCGTGTCAGTCTGTCAGTAGGTATATGGCAATTGGGTGGTTCGGTAGAACAGATAAGGTCACAACTGGAGTACCGATAAGCCGACAACTGCCGCGAGTATAGCGGTTGTCGCGAAGATTAGGTGGAACGATTTATTTCTAGGCGTACTCGTCAGCGGAGGCCTGATAGAGCGTGGCGAAAAATTTCGACATTCGAAATTCGCGAGACCGATCGAAGGACGGCCAGAAGAAATACGCCTCGGCCTGCTCGCTTAAAAGTTGTGAGTAGCAGAACGATAATTTTCTGGACGGTCTCTTTGAGTCGATAAAACGCGATAAGTTTGCATAGTGCGCGCGATTTGGTTCGAAGGAAAAGTAAAAATAATGGTTGAATTACCAGGCACTCGTGTCAAAGCGAACTTCGTGGAAACTCTCGTACATTAGTTCACGTTAGATTGACAATTCATTTATTATTGTCCTTTCTACGACACTCTTTTTTTTTTACTCTCTCTCGTTTCATTCCATGTAAATACGTTATTTTTTTACATTTCCTCGTCCACCGACTGCCACGACGCGCAATCGTTTCGCCTAATGGGTTTTTACACCGATGCTCTAATGCGCGCATAAATTGTACCTGTACAAACACGTTGAATTATCGTCGTGTAACCGTTAATTGTCGCATAGTACCAACGACGCCTGTGTCGTGAATCGTGTTTAGCGCGCGCCCGCAACATCAATATTTGCGTTCAGTTTTAATGGTATCGTTCAATCCGCGTAGCCAGCGTTTTTTAAGTACTCGGAAAATATCTTCTCCCACGGGTGCATCCCCGTATTTTCCTTCTTATATAAATGATTAATGGAACGGGATCGGTAAATAAATCGCGAAGCACGCGGAACAAAGTCACTCGGAAACGTGGTTCTCGTTTAGACACTCTAAAGTATACATATTAACGTCGCGTATTCTTAACATCGACGTTGCATCACCGCGGTTTATGCTTATGGTACGACTATCGTATTTTGCAGCTCGATTCGTCTCGAGAACGCGTAACTTTATGCACTCGTCCGCCTTATTAACGCACAGCAAAGAAGAGACCGCATTGTCGAGGCTGGATTCGAATCCGAGTCTTGCCAATTCGACTTAATCTACTTAGAAGTAGTGCAGTCACGTTGCACAACGTTAAAGTCGGAAACTGTTGCTTTTCTCTAACGGATGTTTAATATACAAAAATCAATCTTGCATTCTCTCTTCTCGGAATGCTTAATTGGATCCAGCTGGGTAGTTCTTATTTTGAATGTTTGCGTTAAGACCGGTAAGGGTCCCTGCCTCGATGCGCTTCACCCTTTCGAATCCTCACTTTGTATGTTCTACCCGTGCAGTAAAGACGCGTCTCCTTCGTCCTTGCATACATCAAATATAAAAGCCCAATTTCCAAGAGCAACTCGAGAACAAATTGGTACTCCAACGAATTGGAACAGCAATAGCAAGACATTTTTGTACATTTTTCCATTCGAATCCATTAATTGGATCTAAAAGCGTATCAAATTTCTTATCGTTCAACAGCGCTTTCAGACACTCGAGAAATTCTTCTTACTCGAGCCCCTGAAACGTTCAAAATGGCCGCATTCTACAGCTGCATTAACGGAGTTCTGTCTGATTTAGGCCCCGTTGCGTTCAATGCAACCGACTGCCAGGGGGAGCCCCCGGGTTCCCAGTCCTGGCTCGTTACGTCCATTCACGCCGTCGGATCTCTCTTCCATACCTCATATGGACGGTACACCCTCGCAGACCACCGGTGTTCGTAACACTTCCTCACCCGCGAGCGGCCGTGGCAACGATGAGCTCCAGGAACAACCCGGCCCTTACATCATAGGCAGCCCCATCGATCTCGGCAATATCGACAGCGTCGACAATATCGGCCTACGCATAGACCCTCTGGCGAGTGGCCGCCGAAGGACACGCGAACATATCGAGCTGCAGGAGGCTGGAGCACCAGAGCCGAGTTCCGAAGGTGAGCGATGCCCGCGATCCGTTATTTATCATAATTGACGACCGGAAGCCGCGAGAGGCCCTCGAGTGGTCCGCGTCGCGGTTTCCTACATCGGTGATTGCAAAGTAGCGATGCATCATACGCAAACGTGCAGAAATAGTACGCATCGATGGAATCCACAGTCGCGACTCTACATCCCCAATGGTAAAGGTCAAGCGGGGTGTAGGTATAGGTATACGGCTCTATACGCCGCTTGAATATCTGCTGGTGTAGTATTCGAAACGCTGGGTTTTCGCAGTAGAGGAGTCTGGCTCGACGCTACCCTTTTACGTGTCGATGAATGTTAATGAGTGGAACGATTATCTGTACTTGTTTCAAATCTTTTTTATCATACGGGGTAGCAGGCTATTTAATTCCACGCTCGTTTTTTATTCACGTATCGTTGTACCCTTATCGAAGTGGTATGATCGGATCGTCCAATAAGGTATGCCATCGGTGGCGCGCGGGGCTACCTTCAGCCCACCCCCAGCGGAGCTGTCCTTGGCCCGGAGTCTACGAGCACCGAGGTTGTTTATTGACGCAACCCGACCGTGCACGTCCTCGTGCTCGCGAAAAGTGCTGGCGGAGCACAGCACGGTGCTGACGCCAACTTGTTGCCGATAGCAGGCGCATGCGTTTTCAGGGTAACACGTGTGCAGGGCTGTCGCATTCTGCGGACACCCCTCGGGCAGTACCGTGCTGAAACGTTCGAGAACCCACGACCCGATCGATCTCGACGTCCAGCCTTTCGGTCTGATTTTCCTCGCGTTATTCATTACCCGCTACATTAAAAATGCAAATGTATTCGTCCATTAGCATACTCCCAGCGACTCATCTGTTCGATTAAATTGTACTCGACCGGATAGAATTTTCTTTTCCGCTTATTTTCATTCACGATCGATACGCGAATCGAACGTCGATGATCATCGACGAAAAATCTGTCGCGAGACTAACCGCGAGTTACTGCGAATTACGCGTGCAACTTATTCGAGCGTTGATGATCTAATGGGCCATATATACCTCGGTAAAGAAGCCGCTGGTGACCAGTGCCACCTACATGCTGAATTCAGTGTCTCCCGAGCGATTTTGCAGGCGTGATATGCTCTCACGAAAATCCTCCGTTCCGGAACTTTTCCCTGTCGCTTCTGGTCTCGGACAGTGCAGTTTCCCGCGGATTAACGCGTACGGTTCCACTACGCGTGTTTACGCATTCGTACGACCGGTAGGGGTGTGGCGATAGGCGCGAGGCTTCTTCCGGCACGATGACGCAGACATGTAGTTTGTTTAACCGATCGTTATCTCGAGCAGGAAAGTGTCCGATCAGTGTATACTAACTACCGTTTCCCACGAAAGAAGTGCGTACGTTCTTACGAATTATTGGCTGTCCGTATCGTTTCCTTGTTCTCCTGTTTTTAGGGTGGATCGAACGAGCCCTCGGGCTCGCCCCCAAGACAGAGGCGAGAAACGTAGACAAATTTTGTTATTCGTCTGTTTGCTCGATCGATAGCGAATAATCTCGTTAGAGCGTGTATAATTGGTATAATTTTTCGATTCGATCGTAATACTGCGTTGTTGTTTGTTTCTCAGTCGCGTCACGTATCCCGTTTAATTCAGTCCCGATTGTTGTCTCATTTTTAGACGAACCGCTGTTACGTTCGTCCGCCTGGTATGGTTTCAACGGCGGTGACGTACGAATGGATAATACATCTCCGGAAGTAATTATTACGTGATCGGTGTCGGGAAACTGTGGGTTATACGAGCTCAAATATTTTGCGTGGACGCGTGTCGCGGAATGATGTATGTACACCAAAGGACGATCATCCAACACCCACGTATGAAATTTAATATCGCGCTATTTTTCACGCCTGTAACGCGATCTCGATCTCCGTGAAATAGATAATAATTAGCATACGCGTACATCGCGTCCCATCTGCTTAACGTGTTGCGCCTGTATTTACACAACCGATAACACTCTTATTGATACATTTCTTGCGCATAGTGTTGGTACGCTCCGTGCCCTTGAGAGGACCTCCATTCGATAAATTTCATTGCTATCGCGGAAACGTATCGAGGAAACATGTGTACGCGAGATTCAGCTTGACAATAAATGCACGATCGATATTTCTTTCTATTAACGCTGTCGTCTGATTTTTTTTTTTTTTTTCATGTTACACGCTACAATTTTACACGTCATCGATGTTACACTTTCGCATTTCGAAATAAACGTAAATCCAATTGAACTTCGTTCTCGTCGAATCTCCGTGACATTCGTACGACTTTCCTTTAGTCAATGCTCTTCTTTTCGACCTCGATGAAAACGATATTTCACGGATTTCCTCTTTAGATATGCAGCTATAACCTCTAAGATGATAACTCAGTCCCCACCGCGCCGCCTTCTTCTTGAATAACATAGAGAAACGATTAAATTCTCCGCCGACTCTACACCGCGTCGGTTCGCGACTCCTCTAGTGTATTTTTAAAT
This sequence comes from Xylocopa violacea, assembly GCA_963969225.1. Taxonomy (NCBI): domain Eukaryota; kingdom Metazoa; phylum Arthropoda; class Insecta; order Hymenoptera; family Apidae; genus Xylocopa; species Xylocopa violacea. The sequence goes on along the minus strand of CAXAJV010000020.1, from coordinate 11,814,037 downwards.
GTAACCCGTCAGGGAGAGACGTGGAATATTACGGACTATTGCAATCTCGGAATTGCTAAAGAATATCGTCAATGAAGTTGGTGATGCGTTAGGTTGTGTTATCTTATCACGCGCGTGTTAATATGAATCGAATTATCCGGGAGAAGTGATGTGAGAGACATTTCGTTCGGCAAACGGCAACATGGAAATAACGGGTGCGAAAGTGATACAATGGTTCAGCGAACTCAGAACTCGGTTTCATCTTTATTTGTATGCTCAAAATCGTAAGTCAACACGTTAAGAAACTCCATAGATAACCGATTAAGTTGTCGTACACAGATAAGAAATACATTCAGTGTTGTTCGTCGTTGAATGATTATTAGTGTGCGTGAGTGCTTTTTACTGAGTCTATGGTTACTCGTTATGTTTCTTGTAACTGGTTCCTGTCGTTCGTAATTCATAATTTTCCACCGCCAGCTTTTATGGGCGAAGTGAAAGAAAATATTGGTATAATAAAGTGATCATATTTTATCGCAGTCGGTCCCATAAGGGCGGAAAATGGTGGTTCCCAAGGTGACGATCAGCGGTCTTCGCATCAACACGACAACAGTGAAGAGAGGGTGGTTTTCGTCAACGCACCACACCAGCCAGCAAAATATCAAAATAATCACATTACTACCGCGAAGTACTCATTACTTTCGTTTATACCTATGTTCCTTTTTGAACAATTTCGTCGATACAGTAATTGCTTCTTCCTGTTCATCGCTCTCATGCAGGTACTATTTTTTTTTTTTTTTCATTAACCTGTTGAACGTGTAGGCAAGTTTCTTTATGGATGACAATAATCTTTTTACTTTCAGCAAATACCGGATGTATCGCCCACGGGTCGATACACGACTTTGGTTCCATTAATTTTCATTCTTAGCGTATCCGCATTGAAGGAAATAGTTGAAGATATCGTACGTATAGCCGATCGTAGATCATTCTTCGTCGTTTAACACGATTTTAATGACGTCGTGAAATTACAGAAAAGGCATCGGGCTGATGATGAAATAAATATGCGCGAGGTGGAGGTTTTAAGGGACGGTCATTGGCAGTGGATACAATGGAGAAACCTTGCTGTTGGCGATGTGGTTAAGGTTGCACCCAATTTATCCAAAAGCTTATGGACGCGGTAACTATCAGCGATTAACCGTATTCCCGCTAGAATCGCTTTCTTTAATATGCATAGGTTCGCAACAACAATTTCTTCCCCGCTGACTTGATCTTATTGTCATCATCGGAGCCACAGAGTATGTCTTTCTTAGAGACTGCCAATTTGGACGGAGAAACGAATTTGAAGATAAGACAGGCCCATCCCGACACTGCCGGTCTCTTAGATACTGCTGAGTTGATGAACTTTCGTGCGAACATTCAGTGCGAGCCGCCAAACAGGCATCTGTACGAATTTAATGGCGTGTTACGGGAAACTAATAAACCGTACGAATCGTAACGTTACTTATACGGATCTAAGAAAGTTCATAATCGCACGTAAAGACATAGGGATACATGTACGGACAATTTTTAGACCTGTACCTTTGGGACCTGACCAAGTATTGCTCCGCGGCGCGATGCTGAGGAACACGCGTTGGGTGTTTGGTGTAATAATATATACGGGCCACGACACCAAACTCATGCAGAACAATACTACAACCGCACCTTTGAAAAGGTCCACTTTAGACCGACTGACCAATACGCAAATACTCATGTTATTCTTTATACTTCTGATGCTGTGCGTTCTATCCGCAATATTCAACGTTCTCTGGACTAAAGCTAACGGCGATGGATTGTGGTATTTAGGGTTGCAAGGTAGGAAATTGATTCGCTGCTCTGGTTCTTCCCGTTGTCACTCGTGGACGAAGATAAATACGATCGTTTAATTGTTCCAGAGGAAATGACTAAAAACTTCGCTTTTAACTTGTTAACGTTTATCATTTTATTCAACAATTTAATACCAATCTCGTTACAAGTCACACTGGAGGTAGTGAGGTTTATCCAAGCCACGTTCATCAATATGGATATCGAAATGTACCATGCAGAGACAGACACTCCTGCAATGGCTCGTACAAGTAATCTCAACGAAGAACTTGGTATGGTTAATTATGTGTTTACTGATAAAACAGGCACTCTTACGAGGAATGTAATGGAATTTAAACGATGTTCAGTTGGTGGCAAGATATACGAGTAAGTTGTTCAAATACGTTCGGTCGTCGCATTCTCATTTTCCGTTTGGCATCCATTAAGAGTTAATGTCTCGCAGTTTGCCGAATCCAAATGTAAATGGTACCGAGAGCAGTAGTAATACGAATAGCGAGCTAGTTAGAGAGACTATTGAAGGAAGATCGGTGCAAGATTCTTCTCGTTCCGCCGACAAAAAGACTGCAAATCATGAGAAAATAGTACACGAATTCATGATTATGCTGTCCGTGTGTCATACCGTTATTCCTGAAAAGATCGACGAGACTATAATTTATCATGCTGCATCTCCGGGTAAATTTTTTAGAGTTAACCACGTGTTCATTTTAATGCAGTGCCATTTCTTAATTTACTCTTGTACGTTCTTGATTGAATAGACGAAAGAGCACTGGTCGATGGGGCGCGTAAGTTCAACTACGTGTTTGATACTAGAACGCCCGCTTACGTGGAAATAGTGGCTCTGGGTGAGAGACTCCGATACGACATATTGAACGTGATAGAATTTACCTCGGCGAGAAAAAGAATGTCGGTGGTCGTAAAAACGCCAGAAGGAAAAATCAAACTGTTTTGCAAAGGAGCTGATTCTGTTATTTACGAAAGATTAGAGCCGGTTCTGTTAGAACATAGCGATCCTGAACAGACTGGTTTGAATGATTTCCGTGACGTAACTTTGGAACATTTGGAAATGTTCGCATCAGAGGGTTTGAGAACGCTTTGTTTCGCTGTTGCAGACATACCTGACAGTTTCTACCAGGTGCATATCGTTTGTTATTATTCGATTGCGTACGTTTTGCTCAGCTGTTATAAAAATTTGATCCGATACATTTTTTATAGTGGTGGCGTGAAACTTATCACAACGCAACAATTAGTTTAGCAAATCGTGAAAGTATGATCGAGAATGCTGCGAATCTTATTGAAACAAAACTAAGATTACTGGGAGCAACTGCTATCGAAGATCAATTACAAGATCAGGTGTGCATAATTTTAGTACTCGCGTCTATCTTTTCCAACGTTATGATCACTAATGATAGTAATTTGCAATGTTGTAGGTACCAGAAACGATACAGGCTCTTTTACAGGCTGATATTAATGTGTGGGTATTAACTGGAGATAAACAAGAAACTGCTATAAATATCGGTTATTCTTGTAGACTGATTACACACGGAATGCCATTGTACATTATTAACGAATCATCTTTAGATGTAAGATAAATTAAGAATGCTATCCTTTTTCACAACATCTTTTAGAACGTATTGTCAGGCTAAATATTTTTAATTACAGAAAACGAGAGAAATTATAATACAACGTTGTCTTGACTTTGGGATTGATTTAAAGTGTCAAAATGAAGTAGCTCTTATTATAGACGGAAGTACTTTAGATTTTGCATTATCCTGTGATATTAGAATGGATTTTCTAGATTTATGTTCGTCTTGCAAAGTAGTTATCTGTTGTAGAGTTTCGCCAATGCAGAAAGCCGAGGTGATTTTTATGAATTATATAATTTCAAACGTGTCCCCTTCTCGGGCATCATTTTTTCTGCCATTTCTCGACAGAAACATTAATGTGATAGAGTTTTTCAGGTGGTGGATTTAATCACAAGTAATAAAAAGGCTGTCACGCTTGCAATTGGAGATGGTGCAAATGACGTAGCCATGATCCAGAAGGCTCACATTGGCGTCGGTAAGGCTGTTTAACTATAAATTCCATGACAAAGGAAACGAACATGTACTATTAATCATTGATATTTATAGGAATTTCTGGCGTCGAAGGTCTTCAAGCAGCTTGTGCGTCTGATTATTCTATCGCGCAGTTTCGTTTCTTGAAACGTTTATTATTCGTCCATGGTTCGTGGAACTACAGTAGGATGTGTAAATTGATATTGTACTCGTTTTACAAAAATATTTGTCTTTACGTCATTGAATTGTGGTTTGCCATTTACTCCGGCTGGTCCGGTCAAATCCTTTTCGAACGGTGGTCAATCGGACTTTACAATGTTGTAAGTTGTGTATGCTTGTCCATTGCTGTAATGATATTATCGTCTCGCCATTTTATACAAGAAACATTTTTGTATTTAGGTATTTACGGCAGCTCCTCCATTAGCTATGGGTCTTTTTGATAAAGTATGCTCCGCGGAAACTCATTTAGCTCATCCAGCATTATATGCCACAAAAAATACCGGCGAATCATCATTCAATATTAAGGTATTACTTTTTTCACGTCATAAATTATGATGTCGTCAAGTTATTACTCTTATTTAACATTGTATCTGAGATTCTACTTATCAACTGCACAGGTGTTTTGGGTTTGGATCGCAAATGCTTTGATACATTCATCTCTTCTTTATTGGTTATCGCTAGTAGCCCTGAAAGATGGCATTATATGGGCAAACGGTCGCGATGGTGGCTACATCGTTCTAGGAAATTTTGTATACACTGTACGTCTCAACGATCACGACTCGTTGTCTTTTTACAAGATAGATTAATTGAATTTTCACTTGTTAACAGTACGTCATAGTGACAGTATGCGGAAAAGCAGGGTTAATAATCAATTCCTGGACGTGGGTCACCCACTTGGCGACTTGGGGATCTATTCTGCTTTGGTTCTTATTTATTCTTATATACAGGTAAGTATATCAACATTGGTTAACACATTTGATTTTTATTAAGAAATATTGCAATCGTGTTTGAAAATCAATATACTTTCAGCAATTTTTGGCCTCCTTTGAATGTGGGCGCAGTAATGGTGGGGAACGATAGAATGCTGTTTTCTTCACCTGTGTTCTGGCTGGGGTTGATACTTATACCAGCAGCAGTACTACTTTTAGATGTTACAGTTAAGGCGTAAGTACATACGCGCGACAAATACCTTTTAACATAATATTTTGATGAATCAATATGCGTGTGAAATATGGTTTACTGTAGAGTGAAGAATACAGTGTGGAAGTCCGTAACTGCGGCAGCAAGGGAAAATGAAATTCGAAAATCTGATCCCGGGGACATATTTAACAGCCACGATTACCGTAGCTCGTAAGTATTTGTTCGCATTGTTTTACAGTATAGTTATAGAGATTTTATTGACAAAACACGCGCGATTATCTCTAAAAATGATAATCCCGCCATAGAGCAACGGGAAATGCTTTCAAATAACCCATATCGATAACCGGTCGATTAATAATTTTCAATACCTTACAAAATTCACATACATCCGGACATATGGCAGCGCGTATACATTGCATGAAACATTGATAGACTAATGAGAAGGAAATTGTTTATTATTGTTTAATATGCATGGCTTGATGAATGTAACATCTTAACAAATCACGTTCACAGTAAAACGAACAGTATTTGTGAACATTCATCATTGAAAAACTTTGAATACTAACGATTTATATATCTAGCTGCATGTACGTAGCGGTACATTATTTCCGCCTTAATACAAACACGTGACACTTACTCTCCCCTATCCTCTCGTAGTATGTTTCTTTCCAAATGCTGAACAATTTTCCCCCTAAAATTTATGTTAAATAATGAAAAATCATATTGTTACGTTTAAAACATCTGAATTGAGTGGAGAAATGAAAATTGCAACAGGAACTCGAAGTCATATTCGAGGAGGCGATGGTTGAATCGATGTTGGATCTCGGTCTGGTCGCCGCGAAGGCGAAATAAGATCAGTGTCTTCCCAATTGCGCTCGTGGCGCGCGATTTATGGTTCACTCACCGCCCAGCGCATGTTTCGTCTGCACCATTCCGTATTCCATGTCCCTAAAGAATCTCTGCAAATCCCCGTTCACTGTGGAATCCGTAAGCATTCCGATATTTTATTTATACCCCCTTACCTCCCCCCTAAGAACTGCCTAACTTCCGGTATTGCGCGTACTTTCGTACCATGCTAAATAGTAGACGTACTAGAGACTGCTATATTCGTGTGCTGTCACTTTTCTACATACCTATTACATACTCGTATACAAGTAAGACGAACAATCTTTCTCTTCACTTCTAATCCACGCGGCAGAAGTAAAATCGTTCCATAGACTTAAGCTATCGTAGATGACACGTGGACCCGTGGATGTTTCTCAAGAGGCAACTAATTTTCTAGTTAGCGAGTAACAAAAAAGAAAACAAAACACTTGTTCGCTCGAAGCGAGTACTATGTTTGTTAATGCGGTTTTCTGGTATGTTCTATTCGCGGTATCCCGTGAAGGCCTGTGCATGCCATCGCCGACCTCGCGAGGCGTAAGTACCCCCCAGTAGTACGTAACTCGTAGTGCTCCTGTAATTCCACACTAACAGGCATACGCACTGCTAACTAATCAAATCGCATGATTGTTCAACGTTTGGCTTGTGAAAGCACCAAGGTACCACAAACTGTTATCACATGGTATCACGATCACCAACCTTTTACTACAATTTTAATACTTATTCTGTGCCGACACGTGCAAGGAGTTGGATAGAAAGTTGTCGAGCTTTGTGGGTATAAACTGTGACTCTTGGAGACTTCTTAGAGAATCTTGTTTGGGTCTCGTGAAGCCTCTTAGTTGATTTCATCGGGAATCAATACGCGTTCAGAATTTCGAGGACATCTTCAGAAACTTATTTTCGCGGCTAATGTGGTTTATACCCAGATTGTAACAGAGAACTTGGAGGGATATATAAAGATGTTGAAACATCGATTCGCACCGGTAATTACCAACATTTCTAGCACTGCATGAGTCACTGAAACGTAGATAAGTAATCATCGTTTAAACTGGTCAAGAAATGGCTACACGCGAAACGTGCCAATCGCCGAACGTTGTCGAAGGGAAAAAAAAGAAACAGTCGAATTTAAAAACTTTATTTCAACGACGTGTACGATTTGAGGACGGCCAATAGCCAGACGAGAGTTTCTAAAACGAATTTTTGAATGCACGGCTTTGCAGATTGACGGAGACGGCACGGCTACTGAAAAACGTAAAAAGTGTTTTCACCAGGCGATCAAACGCCGCTTCCAGAGTAAATGTCGAGGTGGAGCTATCACGTAAGTCATTTTATCTGTCTAACGACGGGCTGCAATCGAGAAAGAAACCTCAAAACAAAAGATCTATAAGAACGATGAACCTGTTGTGCAAATTCTTTGTCCTTTATGCTCGTCGTTTGGTATCTTACTTTTTCCATTCGTCACAAATGGACATATTTACATCTAAAAGCACGCGCTTTCGTACGTCTTCACAGCTTTCGCCTATTTAACGTAAGGACTAAAAAAAGAAATAAGATTCTTCGGAACGAGCAATTTAATTTTTTCACGACATTTGCACACGCACCCTTACTTTCTGTACGCATTAACAGTGTACATACGCTGTGTTACTATTTAGACTTTAAATTACATTAACGATATCGTAGAGACGAACCTTGTGCTTCCACTAATCTTTAATCGTCGGAGAGAGAAAAGGCTGGTCCCAAAAGTTTTTCTAGAAACGTAGTTTACAGTCTGATGGTAGATTCTGTCGCGCGTTCTAACATCGATTGTAGCAATTAACCAATCCCTCACTCGTAGATGGTGCATGCGTTAAATAATTTTGTAATAACAGAGATTAATAGGTTGCGCTCTTTGTTGTTGCACATGCTGCACGATGCAGATGGATTTGCATTCTCTCAAGAGGAAGGAGGCTCGGTGACACAGACGGACGTAATCAGAGCTTACGATACAAATCTTCCGAAACCTGGCGGCATGTAATCTTAATCTAGCTAGAGAAACTACACAGATGTATATTCTATACATAGGTACCTTTTCTAAGTCGATCTAACGAGAAAAAAAAAACAAAAAAAAACAAAAGGAGGAAAATATTTTCTGGGAATTTGGTACTCGCCAAGCCGTACGTAACGCCTGTCCGACGACTGACTCGTTGTTTCGCTCGTACCTCTCCCCTTGAAAAGGGGAGGACTCGCGGTTTTCGATCGTCGATCGACCTTGCAACAAATAGTATTACAAGAAGACTATCGTACGATAGTTTAAAAAGGAAGTACTCGTTTTTTAAATCATTAAGATCACGTGCGAAAGAGAAGAAATCGATAGATACTCTAATATATACCCTAGATAATTCTTTTTGATACTCTACGATACTTGTCATAGTTACTTGTATAACTAGAACCTCCTCTCGCGAAGACTCGTACTTCTGATAATCATCGTGCATTTCAAAGCGCATTTTACCGTTAGCTTCGGGAGCATACTTCATTTTTCCTTTGGTCCACCAGCGGGTGCGCGATTATTTCTCGTCAGGTAGCCGACAAACTTGATACTCAAACGGGGGATGAACATTGTGCGACCGGCGATACGTAAGGCGACACGGAGTTTAACTTTCGATCGCGAATGGAAACGTATTTTCTAAACACGAATTGATTACAAAAACGAAAAAGGAAGTTAAAAAAAGTAAGAACGTAGGAAGCAGTGGAGCGGTGTTATCGTACTAAATGATTGTCGAGTGAGAAAGAAATTTATTTTTCGCCAATTGCAGCTACTCTCAGTGATTCTATATTGTTCTATCTTTGTTACGTTGTTTCGTTTGTTGTTAAATCAAGTCGACGGTATATTTTGATTGTATGTACATACGATAGTTGCGTCGTTATCTAGTCAAAGAGTTTGATACGGATCGTTTCGTTCAGAGATTCACTCTTCCGCCCATCATAAACACCCCCCTTTTCTTTTTTTAAGTTTACGACTGAATGAATGTTGTTGAAGAAACGATTTGTGCATAAATGTATAACAACAATTCTGTATGCATTACGTTCGGAATATATAAGTATACGTATATATATAAATATATATATATATGACCATGTTCGGAATAAAATGGATAATGAAGGAAGCTGTTTATCTTGTTGCAACTGTTCAGTGAATATCTGTGAAAAAAAGAAACGTATAAGTGAATCTGAAATTTTTATTAAAAGAATATATAAGTATGTAAGTACAAAACACCTGTAGATATATACTGTTCCATCAATCGATCCATGTATATAAATTGTACATATATGTATAACCTTTTTTCTCTTTCTTTCTCTTTCTTAATTTCTCTCTCTTTCTAACTGTATACACATAGATTTACCGAATTTCTACAACTCTTTTACTTTTGCTTCATCTCTTCATCGTTCTTCCTCCTATTCTGTTTGTTTAATCAATCGTTGTATTGTAGAATACAGCATACCCCTGATCGACGATGACGAGATTAACCGTGCCGACGAATTGTTCGAGGAGTACTTAAACTGCGGCGAACACTCCAGCCATCCGTACGGAAGACTTAGCAATCATCATTACTTTTGAAGTTTTTATGTAACCTTTTTTTTTTCTCTCTAACGAATTCACAATTCCAGCATCGACAATCTGTTGCGTACTCGTGATGTGTTTAATAATCATCAATCATGGAATAATCACTCCCATCCCCTTGTTTGTACTCCCATCTTATTACTGACAATACGGTGAAAAAAGTTTCCTGGACCCCTCTCGTTCAAGTCACCATAGGCGGTTCCAGTTTCAAACTAATAAAAAAGTTCTCCCGATCCTCCCTGTATCGAGTCTTCAATAAAAACTCCCTCGTGAACGAGTGCGCCGGGAACTCGTATCCTCGCGCCCGTTTCTGACAGTCGGCCAACCAGGTCGCGATCTCGAGGACGCGTTTCATCCTCGGGTCCATATCCCTTAATCTCTCGGCCTCCTTAACGCGAATTTTACGTCGTAAAATGGCGTTGTTCCAACGATAGAAATACTTCCAGGCCAAGTCCTGTTCCCTCGTCGTCCACGTTAAATCCGCCTTCTCCTCGTAAATCGTCTTCTGATCCCTTTTGTATTTCATTCTGCTCAGAACGGATGTAAGTATACTTTTACTAGAGTTTTGTCCCTGTTTTAGATCCTGAGTACTCTTTGGCTGTCCATCCTTATTTATGTTAACAGGCTCTCTAGCCAAACTCTTCGAATTACTTGTCTTATCGCTCGTACGAGTCAGTTTGTCGTATCGTTGACGGCGTCCCGGATCGTTCAGGCGTAGAAGCCGAACCAGAAGATCGCCCACGTATGGTATCGAGGATGGATTCTGTTCTGCTTTAGTCCAAGCTCGCCGATATGGTAGGTTACAAGGACTTTTGTAAATCTTGCAAAGTCTTTCCATCGTTTCGTATCTGAATCGTGAAAGCAATTTATTCGACGTGCAAAAACGATTGTAAAATGAATAAAGTAAATGGCAGAGTACCTGTTGGCGTGGTGGATGCGCAAGTAGGACCAGGTGGTGTGCAGTCTGAAAATGGGTGGCGCCTGCAAGCCCACCAGAATCGATCTGCACGAATGAAAGTTTCCCATTGCGAAACACTTCCTGGCAGCGTTGATGAGTCTAGCGACAACTCTGCTTCTCATGCACAACTGTTTCACAGACAGAATTTCGCTCGCGGTCAAACAAGAGACCCGATGGCTGAAGGCGATCCACGCAGCCAAGTTGGGCGCGTTTCTCGAGCTCCTCTGGAAGACCAAGATCTCGATCTCCTCCGCGGGGATTCGAACGAAGAGGTCGCGATCGATCAGCGTCAGCTGCGTCGCCAGGATATTGCTTTTTATATCCCAAATGGTTATTCTGAAGTCTATGCGCAATAGCCTTCTTAATTGAGCGATGGTTGCGTTCTCTTGGTCCTCGAATTTCTTCTTCCTCTTAGATCCTCCATTCCCGGAAAAGATTCGTTCGAAGAAACTCGGTTTCTCTTGCGCGACGATGATGGAATCGTCTTCGCATTGACTCTTTTTCCGTCTACAGAACAGCTTCCGCTTGGACGGTCGTTCGATCTCTTGGCGGAAGTTTCTCAGGTGATTCAGGTGTTGTCTCAGCTCCCTATTGCAATTTTAGTAACCTTAAAGTTATCGTTCCTCTTCGTATTGTACAAAACTAAGAACTAGTGCGTTAGTATGGATTACCTCGTTTTGTTCACTATACCTGTAAGCGGCAGAGGCAGGTCTGGGTCTGTACCAGTACTCTGGTGTCCAGAACAACACGACGCGTCCCTTCGCGGTGGTCCCAATCGACCCAAACCTACCCGACTGAAGAGCAGTATACGAAATACTGGCTGCCAGTTGGCGACGCGATACAGGAAGCTTCAGTTCGGAATCTGGAGGCTGTCGACGTATGGTGACCAAGCTGAAGGACCTCCGACCTTGAAGAGTGCTTCGTTCGCCAGGTTGCACGGACCAGGGACCAAGAGCGTAGAGGAAGTGGGGAGCAGTGCAGAGGCCGTATCGTCGAAAATGTTTAGACCGCTTCGAGGACTTGCGATGACCTTTACCTTCACCCTCCCAGACTTTCACGCCACTTTCCATAAGGATGTAAATGTTCTGCTTGGTCAGAGCTTCTGGAGGGAAACACTCGCGTTGCGCTCGAATTGGTCCAAGGACCAGTCCCGAATGGCATTTCTCCGGTACCCCGATCCCGAATCGAGATATTCTACGCGTCAGACATTTCTTAGGGCTTTTCGGTTCCTCGTGAAGCTTCGCAGACGTCTGCTCCAACGTTTCTTCGTCGTATCGCACGTTTCGTTTCGCGGTTAGTTTGTCGTCGATTATTCTGGCTTGCAGGTGATTGCAAGGACAGCTCTGACAGGTAGCGAAGAACTTGCTGGTGTTAAGGTACTTGCGATTACGCTCCTTTATGAAGAGCACGTCGCAGAGCCCGCCGATGGGTTTGTGTTTCTCCTCGAAACAGCGACACGTGGGCCAGCTACGAGTACCTTTCTCGACTTTAATCGGGGAGAACTCCTTCAGTTCGTTTCTTATGTCTTCCAGACTCGCGCCAGCGAATCTTATCGGAATTGGCGCGTATCGACCGTCGACTAATTCGCTGTAGGACGGTCCGAGGTATAAATCCTTCTGACGCCATGTTGACGCGTAATCGCCTGCACCGCCATAGTGGGTCCATATTCTGTAGTCAGTTACAACAGTCTTGCAAACAGAACTTGATCATAGATATATATTAAACATATTTCTATAAATATGTACTACAAAACCTGCAGACAGCCTTTTCGCCTGGTCGTCTCGAGTCTTTTCGAATCTCAATCTCCGACGAAAGGACGTACAAGGTTGAACTGCTCGACGAACTCGCAGCAGTCGTTTCCGACAACGAGCTCTTCTCCGTCCTCTTCGCGAGCAAACTTTCCACTTGCTCGCACCATTTTTTCCAGAGAACGTTCCTCCTCTGCATACCACCGAGCTCGAAGTAGCTCACCTTCCCATCGATGAATCTAATCGTACATCGTCGTTGATCAGACGCAAAGTATGGCTTGCATGTGTAAATTAAAAAAAAGGCATCAAGGGTCACTTTGTGTCGAAATAGCTCAGTTCTTTCGATAAACGTCTACCTTGCCTTTAAGGTTTTGCGGTGTCTTCTGTTGAACACGCTCAGGTTAACGCATTGCAAAGGATACAGCGAGATTAGCTCGAAGCTCTCGATGCTGGGATCGAGATCGCGTGGACAGTAATAGTCCGAGTGCTTTTTTAAAATATCCGCAGCCACGATCAGTTTGGACGACGTGAGGCCAAGGGATACTTGACGAATTCCTCGTCCGTTCCTAGTAGTCTCCGCGAACGGTGACTCGACGACGACAGCATCGAAGAAATCGGAGTACTCCGAGGCCAATAGCTTTTGGATCCTGTTCTGCTCCGCCTCGAGGTTCCTCGCGCGATGACGAGAGGGTTTGCTCTTGCATGTCGCGTGCATAGATTCGAATTTTTATTGAAAAAAGTATGGTTCGAAAAGTTGTTCGGACAAGTGGTTTCAGATAACCGGTGAATTTTTGATGGAACGACTGATTTGTGTAATTAGTTCGGTTGAGAGGTTAATAAAGTCGAAACAAATTTAAGGTACACTTCGTACAGAGGGCGCTGGAAGTGTTCAAAATATTGTAGCAGGTCTTTGAAACTCTTGAACTTGTATGAAAGCGAAGTACTCGCGAAGTTGTTAACGTTGGAACGACTCGTATTAGTTCCACTAGCTTTTACGAGTTTCACGTGGTAACAGGATTACGTTGCGCGTAGGATGAAAGCGAAGAAAAGATCGAATTCCATTAGGTATCATCGTCTTTATTTTTTCAGTTCGATGCTTCCATCAAGTCTCGCGACTTGTACATAGTCGGCGACGGAGGGGACTAAGTTTTATCTTAAAGACACGGGCCTACGTGGTAAAAGGTGTCGCAGAGCCCTTTTTGCCTCGGTTAAGTAACGATACTTTAGCCTTTTTTTACTCCTTACACGCTATAATACGATAATAAATAACATATAAAAAAAGACGTACAGATAAAAGACGTAAAAACGAAGCTCACCAATAGGGGGAGCGCTCTTTCATCTAGAATAAAAAGTCGATGTAGGTTCAAAGAGCGTGCAAAAATGTACAAAGTGGTAGAGGTACATGTGTGGACTCCTAAAACGGTTCGTTTCGACTTTTGTCTTTTTTTTTTTTTCTTATCTCTCTTATAAGCGAAAAAGCTAGCTTTTTATCGGTTATTATGTTCAGGGTTCACTTTAATGGTGACTTTGTTGTTCAGAGCGGACGCGAGCTTCTCGACGTTACTCTGCGGCAGCTTTCCCGGCTCTGAATTCGTTGTCTCGCTGTTCGACGCCGCTGTGTTTTCGGGGATCGGCTTAATGGGCGACTGTGTCTCCTGAAACAAAGGGAATCGCTTGTAAAGTTCACCGCGTTTGCAGTCGTTTCCTTGAAACGTTGCTCTTTAGATTACGATCACGTTGTTTAACGACAGACGTGTAATTAAGCTAATTTCTGTCTTTATCGTTTGTTCTTCAAGGTGCACTCCCACCCCAGCGATTATACGTAGCTACCAGACAACAACGGCGCAACATTAACCATTTTCGCATCAAATTGCACACTTCTTTCTTCTCTTCGTTCAAATTAATTCGACAAAAAAAAAAAAGAAAAAACTCACCCCGTCAGTCTTTCTTCTTAGATTCGATCTCTGCAACGTTGCAGCCAGTTCGTTCTGCAACCTCGACACTACTGGCCCGTTCGCCAGCTCGTCCGTGCCATTCCTCTCCGATCGAGACTGTTGCGACAGGAAATCGAGCTTAGACGGCTGTTTAGCCTCCCCCTCGTAAGCACCTATCCTAATGGCGACCTTCCCGCTGGCTGGTTTCAAGCTTTGCGGATTCGGAGGCGGCGGTGGCACCACCGGCTTCTCCGACACGGGACTCGACGTGGACGCGTCTTTGCCGTTCGTCTGCGGCTTGCTTCCGGTACCGTTGTGCCGCGGACTTCCGTTCGACGTGGCAGTGGAATTCTGTATGGGGAAATAGGTTGGCGGAGGTTTTGGAATCACCGGATTCGGCGTCTCTTTCAGTTTGAACGACTCGATGCTTTGCATCTCTACAGATTCCTCGGGGCTCTTGGACTTGGCGAGCGGAAGTGGCGGCGGTGCCGGCGGCGCGGGTGGTGCTGGAGGCGCTGGAGGTGCAGGAGGCGCTGGCGGAATGATTGGCGGCGTCGGCGTGTTCAGCACTCTTTTCTCTTGTTCCTGGTGAGCATGAAAATAACGACAAAGTTACTCTCTCGGTTAATTCTAATCAAGCTTTGTTATTTTTACAGCGCGCACGAACGAGCGAGCGGTACTCGTTGCTTCCTTAGCGGAAAAAGTCAGCGTCCCGTGCGAAAGGTGTCTAAAATGTACGCAAAATTATGCACGATCTTATCGCGGGTATTTTTCGCGAACGAAAAGCTGCGAAGAAAAATTTCCGCGTGACTGCGCGAAACTCGATGTTAATCAGTTAGATAAGAACGATAACGCGACTAACATCGTACGGCGTAATGGTAACCAGCACGCGGCTCCTCCGTTCACCGTTGCTCAGCAAACCGCTCATGTCTTCGGTTTCAAAAGCCAAGCATTTTTCCTTCGAATCGCTTTCCTTCGCTAGCAGCCGCAGCGGTGCATAACGACGCGATTCCAGCCCGTCTTTTTGTAAATCACTCGCGGCTCGTTAACGAACGATCGCAAGAAGAGCCGTTCCGCGATTCTCGCCTCGCACTGCCGTCGATGCTCGCGATCCCTCGACGAGATGCTCGCTGGTTTCTCGCTGGTTTCTCGCGTATCACGCGTCCGGTGGCTACGCTCGAAGCTGAACGTCTCCGACAGGCTTCCGGGCTTCCGTTGATTGCAGTCGCGTCGCGTTTTGCGGTGTCCCGCGGTGTTCGCCACCTTGAAACCGATCGCACGCCACGATTCGAGTCGACTGAAAACAGTCGCGAGCGTTCTGCTCGCGCGCTCTTATGTAAGGCTCTATTATTTTGCACGTCTGCCGCAATTCGTAAGGAGTTGGCCAATACGTCGCGCGACGCTCGGTCAACCTGGGGGAGACGAGCCGCCTTGCGACAGTCGATCGGCTGCCGTCCACTCGCGTCTGTTTGATACGAATCGGTGACTAACGATAGGCTGGCTGCCGCGAGGCGCTCGACAGTTCGCTTAACAGCGCCGATTGCCAACCTGATAAAGTCGATTATGTAACGACTCGTCGAATTTCTAGTAATTCGCGCGTTTCTTGGGAACGCTGGAGCGTCGCTGGCGCGAGGAAACAATTCAGCCGACTTTTTCTACGCTCCGACACAATGGCAGAAGAAAGACACACCGACAATCCTGCGGATTAGCGGATCGTTAATTAATGGAATCGTTCGAGCGAGCAGATTTAGAAAGCACGCGATTCTACCGCCCGCGCGATCGTTATCCCGCCGTGATCGATCGTCCCGGGCTTAATTAGTCAGCTACGATTCAATTAAGGGCGTGAGTTTGGCGTTGTTCACCCGCGGAACCGGACAGACGTGTACGCGGTTTCGCTTCGCGCGGCAGATGCATGCGGACTGAGACTGAACGACGGGACTTGCGCGGCTATAAGAGCAGCAGATCGGTTCGCATCTCTTCGCTCGTACGTTCGAACGATGCGCGCCTCCACGAGTAACAGTTAATAAACGCGGCTCCGGTTGCTCAGGTGCGTCGGGTGCAACTGAGCGTATTGCGTTGCGCGGCTGGTTCGCGTTCAGCTCCTCTCGAAGAGTTCTTCGCGATTTCGTGGCTCGTTATCTGTTTACTCTGGCAGATCTTCGGGGAAGATTGTGCAATTAAAGCGACGCGCACGAGCACGGTCCCTGGTCTAGGTATCGGCGCGGAATGTTCAAAGGATGCTCCGAACCGCGGATTATTTACTCTGGTTCCGCGCACAGTTTTACCTCCCCCGTCTCGCTCCTCGCGCTGCTCGTTCTTTTTTCTTCCTTTTTTCCTTTTTATATCAATATTTAATCGCCTATGGCTCGGTTACCAAGCAGCTCGCGGGCCTTGCTCGGACTACGTTTTCACCGGCGACTCGATTCCGAGTGTTGCTAATAGGATTTTTAATTAACCGCTTACGTATCCCCCAGTTCCGCTTTTACCCGCTGAGCATCGTTCCCTCCATCTGATCGTTCACGGCCGCGCCCGAGGAATTTTACCTCGGCTCGAGATCTTTTCGTGTAATTAGAAGCAGTAACGTCTTTACCGTCGAAGAAAGGAAACGGTGAAAGTACTAAACGCAGAAGCTCGAACGGCCTTAGTCGTGCACGCGCGCATATAATTATAATTGAATCTACTTAAAAAAAGAAGGAAAAAGCGCCTCATTAACTGGTCGCGTGGAAGCGTATATTGTCGAATGCTAAAAAGTATTTCAATGTTGAGACGGCTACAACGACGCGCGAATATTTTTCACAGCCACGTAGCTTAATTATCGCACTAACGAAAGCAGTCACGTTCGAGGAAAGATTCCGCAAATTCGTTCGATCCATCGAACCGGAATCACGTATTCGAGTATACCGTGGCCTCTTCGTTCACCACACAAATAGGCTTATCGGCCACTTACCTGCTCCTGCTGCTGATCGGAGAAATGGACTTTTTGTTGAGCGGAGTTGAACATCTTTCGGTGGGCACGTTTGAACTCCTCCATCAGCTGGAAACAAATTCACGCGTGCTTTATCGTCACTTCGAATTATGCTCTCTTTGACTTAAAATTAAATTGAAAACGCGTCGATCGTGCGCAAGGAAAATCACCAGCGCATTAGCTCGCTCTATTCGCCGTTCGGTCGCAAATTGAATCTAAGAGCGCAAGTCGCGCGTCTGCGAATCGTCGCGTCTTTCGCGGACGTTCATCCACGAAAGTTCGATCGTTTGCAACATCGCGCTTTTTAATTAGACCCGTGCTCTCTACTCGTTATCGTCACACGACTCTTCAATCGTATTAATCACCCTTCTCGTTTTTACGAGCCGACCAACGCGCGTTTCACTTGAATTCGATCGAGAAGGAAAGAACGGGCGAGCTAATCGTCGATACTTTCGATGGCGGATCGTCGATTACCTAAATAGCGATGGAACGGTGGATTGGCTGGTTGCAATTTAATGTTTTGGAACGTACGAAGCGAACGAACTCCTCGCGTGTTGGGTCTAACTGACAGTCGTTGGGATGCCACGTATAAGAAGGGATCGAGTGGGTGTTCGAGATACGAGAATCAAGTTCTCACACGAGGTAAGAGAATGCGTGATACGAATGTTTAGCGTATGAGTGCGCCAGCGTTATGAATGCACTGGAATCGTCGAGTTCACAGCGAAGCTTAGTTAAAGTTCAGAAGTCACGGAATGTAACACAGTTTTCTGGTTGAACCACATTCGTTGTCTAACATTTTGACGAACGGATCTAACGATCCGGCGGGAATGCGATGGAACTACGTTTATGGAACTTACTGCAACGATTATCGTTGTATACACACGTGCGTTGAATTGTGGAGGTGCAGTGTACGATTTTGTAAGTATGCACAGAACGATAACGTTTTAAATATTGACTATACCTTATCGTGCGTAACCTTCTGCTCCTGTGTCCTCAGGGCTTCCGGATTTTGCGGCTTCCGCGTCTCCGGAGTCTTCTCCTTCGCTGCTTCCATTTTGGCTGCGTTGTTCATGCTTCTCTGAGAAAGACAAACGCACGGATTGTACAGATATATATCATCGGTAATCAATTATCTAGATTATGATGCAATGGGCAAGTTAGTCACGACTAACGTGAGAAAATATCGGTCCTTGAGTCAGATAGGATTAGCGACGAAACGTGTCGATCTTGCGCGAAACCCTAGCGACCCTACGTCGTCTACTACCACGATGAATAGAAATTCTATTATTGTCACACGAATAATTTTCTGAAAAAGCATTATCTATCATGGAAATCGTTATCTTTGCAGATAACGCATAAAGGGAAGGTGACTGTCTCCGAGAGTAGTACGACGTATCATTTAAGTATTGTTACTATTATTATTATTAAGTTTCGAGTCGCAAATGAACGGTACCAACAATTCGACGCTATTGCGTCTTCTTTGCAGTGACAGAAAAGCCGCTGAAGTACCAGCTCCGAGCAGCGAACCATCGCTCCTCGAGGACTCGCAGAGCCTTCGAGGACCAGCAACAGGACCGAAGGATCGCCGCGGAGAATCGATCGAGCGCGTTTAAAAAACGGAATTCCAGTAACGTGTCCGGTAATGCGCATAAACAAGCAGGTAACGCGACCCAAGAGCGGTGCATTATTTCGTTCGCGCGAAAGGGGAAATAAAAAGTCGCGGATGTCCTACCTGCTGCGCCCGCCTCTGCAGTTCCTGCGTGATGGCGGTGCTCAGGTCGGTGTTGGCGATCGGCGATGTCCTTGCGGCGCAATTGCGGGACGCGAGATGCGCGGTGGCCACGGTGGCCGCGGTGTCGTTGGTTTTATTGGTCCCGGTCGAGGTGGCAGTGATCGAACCGTACGAAACCGTCGACGGTGGCTCGCAGGAGGACGTCGACAGGGACGAGGAGGTCGAGGCTGAGTCTTTGCTGCAGGATGACTCGAGGCTGGACTCCGTTTCCGTCGAGCCTGTGCTTCCCATCGACATCGTGCTGCCCATTTGCATACCCTTGGCGTTCATTGGCTTCGTGTCTGCGGGGATCAGGACGCGTTCGAGTTAGTTTATGGCGTACATACGGTCCGTGCGTCGACTCGCGTTGGTGGAGCATAAGCTATCGAAGGTGATGGCTGGTGAATTTTAATAATTCAGGATTCTTGGGGGAAGGGTTAGCGCTTCAAATGGCACCGTTGGACGTCGAGCGTTTCATTTATCGTGCCTCGCGGTGGTAGATCTTGAATGCGCGGTGCGTACTTCGGAGAGGATATTCTTTAGGGTGTTTGAACGAACCTGCGGACCACTTGTATGGAAGAGGCGGCGGCGGCGCGGGCGGGCACACAGTTTGATGAACTTCCACGGTCGTTATCGTTTTCCTATCTCCTTCCTGTGTGCCATTTTCCTGTGACAAAAGATTCAAACGTAGCTCGCAATTCTCTATTTCGTTGAACCGCGCGGTTTCGAAGAAACGTTTGTTAAAAATGTGATCACGCACTTTGGATCCATGATAAGGCGGAATATCATCGGCAGGGCCGTCGTAAATGACATCCTGCGGCCGCATGTTATCCCTTCGATAAGCCAAGCGTCGATTCGCCTCCTCCCTGGGATTAGCGTCGAAGTCGTGGACCTCGTAATCGATTCTCGGTGCAACCGGGTCGTACAGCGGCTCGTTGTCGATGTCGTCTTCGTAATTGCTGCGCGAATTCGGACGACCAGGTCCACCAATGTACCTGTGATTTTGGTTCTGGCTCTGATTGATACGAATCACCGTGGTGTTGTTCGATTTACGAGTCCACTCTTGAGCCTGCGAACCGATTAGTCGTCGCTCCTTAGTATTTCGATGTAGAACGGGACGAGAGCATGCAATTTTTGTTGCCCAGCGCGAAAATCTTACCTGATCAGCGTGAGTCCATTCCGTGGAGCTGCAACTGCTCGTGGACAGGGCGAGCGGACAGCAGATCCTGCAAAAGAATTCAGGGACACGTGTCATCGATAATTTTCGCATCGAACGGTACTTTCTAAACCCCAATTAAACGACGTCGTGAAGAAGCGCGAGGCAAAGGAGCAGGGTTACGAACAGGACGAGCGTTTATGTGGCGGTTAAGAATTCATCGTGCTCCCCGGTAGTACGATCATTATCACCGAACGTCCTATTAATAGAACGACTTTCTCTCGGTGGAAATTCGTCGATGCCACTCGATAACAGCTGGCAAAGAGAAAGATACCGATCCAGCTCCGTAAATCTGGCGAACGATAGTACCTCGCTCGACACTGGGGACCGTTCAGCCGGTCTTTGTTAATTGTAATTACGTACAATGCCCAGCGACGGTGCTACATGCTCGTTTAACGTTCCATCAGATACTACGCGCGGCTAATTACTATCTGGATGTCGAGACGTGTTCGCTTTTGTCGGGTCGCGGGCCAATGGGATGTAGAACAAATTTCTGATCCGGAATTATCGCCGCCCAACTTTCCTCGGTTACTCAACGTCAAGGTAAGAGGGGTATTAGCGCGATGAATTCTCTGTCGTTCACCGTTCCCCTCGCACTAACCTCCCGTTTCGGTTGCAAGCGTCGTCGCGGGGATATCGATGATGCATCCTAGGATCGTGATGATGCTGCGGCGAGTAGGAAGGATTCTGGGGCTGAGGGCTGGCCGCGGCCACGCTCGACGTTTCAGAGTCGTAACCGCTCGAGCCACGGGTCCATAGCGGCTCCGGACAGTCGTAAAGGTGATTCGGTGTGGGTCGTTGCACTATTAGGTCCAGAACGGCGGAGCTCCTCATTACCTCGATGGCTCTCTCGAACGGAAGATCGGTAAGCCGTTGTCCGTTACACCATATTATAATGTCGCCAGCCTTTAAACCCGCTGCTCTGGCTGGTCCGTCGTCTCTGGTACCCTGAATCGATTTCGTTTAATTGAGTTAATTGAAACGGAAGAGAGTGTGGCCCCTCGAAAATCAGTTTCTGTCTTTTTGTTTTACGTTTAAAAGGATTTGGACGCTCGTTGTTACACACTGGACCAATTTGAAGAAACTAATTTCCGCGGGATATAGAACAGTTGCGAAATTCTTATTAAATGTCAGCGGAGGTATGGTTAACCTGAACAGTGAGGCCTGGCACGATGCCCCTGCAAACGCCACACCCGAGACGTCCCTTCTCGCCGACGAGAATTCGAATCCTGACTTCGGTGCTCGGTGCGCCCAAACCAGTTTCGTTGTACTGTAGCTGCTGCTGTTGCTGCTGCACCATGTGCCAGGTGACCGGATCGTTCGGATTGCTTTGCGAATCATAAAGTAGTTTTATAACGAGGAAAACGCTTCGCGAACGGACACGGAGTGCCGCGCGGAACTTTTAACGAGCGCTCGGTACTTACTCTTTCACGGGTATCATTCCCACGCCTGGAACAATAAAATACAACCGATTGTTCGTTAGTCATCGGTCTGCGCATGCATCGTAAATCGATTCGTCGAACGAATCGGAGAAACAAATGAAAAGAGGCAAGGATAATTACTTCGAATCTTGAGGACGAGCACTTGCTGGTTTTTCGCGAGCAGCGCGACTTCCTGATGGACAGCGTCCTCCACCGGGTACCCGTTCACCCTTATGATCTGATCGCCCACCTGCGAAGCGAGTAAAAAGAAAACCAGCGACGTGAAACTAAAAGTAAAACGCGCCATTGACGAAACAGAGCAGAAACTGAAGCCGCCCTTTCGCAATCGCAAAATCGATTCATATCGCTTAACGGACGTTGCACAGGCTAGCGCCGTGAATTATGCAGCCAAGTCTGGCCAGGAATTTACCCTTAATCCGTTCCGGTGAGCCTCGCTTCCTGGTTGCACGTCGCTGACGTAAAATCCGGCCGCGTACTCTCTGCCGCCGCGGAGAGAGAAGCCGAATCCCGACGCGCCACGCCGCCTCAGCCTGACATTCCTGGTAACACCGATGACGGCCATCCTGCCGCCTCCTGTCGGGTTCCCAGGACCTCCGTTCGATGGAACCATGCCGCCACCGGCCGTGGCGGACGCTCCACCACCCGACCTGCGAAAAGCAACACCGATTTCAATTCGATTTCGCTCGATCGACGACGATCCGTCGTCGAATTTAATTACGCGATAATTGGAGCACTGTCGCCCGGAAAAAAAAGGGGGCGCGGGACGCAGGGAGGTAGATTCGTTAGCTACGGATTGAATCCCGAGCACGCCAGCGTCGTTACACGCATTGTGCCGCGAATCGTATTAGCAGGCCAGCTGGAAAGTGGAGCGCAATTCATTTAGCCGAATGGATTCGCGAGCGCGTACGTACACCCGCGATATAATTTTATCCTGGATTTAACCGCGTTAATGAGCCGCTTCTTTTTCGTTACGTAAAGCGAGCAACGTTACTTTCTCGGCATTATTCCGGAGCGTTCCACGCCAGGCGAAATCGCACGACCCCTCCTGGTTAATAACCAGTTTCTGCGACTGAAAATTGTCGTCTGCGACGAGTCGCGTCGAGCTAGCGCGACGGATAGATTCGTCTCTGTGTCTCGAATATAATATTCGGGGTATTGCGCGTGTGGTCGCGTGTCTGTGGTCGGATGGTCGCGTATCTGGGATGCTTGGGACACGGGGGTGACGGTGATGGCTGCGGTTCCAATGCTTTCCATTGATTTCCGTCTCCTCTCGATTTTACTGCCGCCCGTGCAATTACCGCCGGTAATTGCATATCCTGCGTGTATATCCGTCCCGATAAGCACCACCTCCGAGAAACTTAACGACCGCGCGTACGAAATATCGTGACGAAATTCCGTCTTCGCAAATATTTGTGTTTCCCTCTTCTTCGAGATATTGGTCTCCTTTTTCGTAAGCCCCCATCGTAAAATCCCGAACGAGACCAATTAGAACCAGGAACGAACGTTTTGCCCTATCGAGGGGGTGAGGTCACGGAGCGAGACGCGCGGAAAATTCGTGCCACGCTCGACGAGAGGGAATCGCAGTAATTCCACCGTCGACGACGCGGCTCACCTTCGCGAATAATTGTCCCGGGCAAAAATGCGGGTTTTAAGCCCGTGGTTGGTCCCAGCCGATCGTAGCCAACCTGGTTCGGTATCCCGCGGACTTTTTCCGCGGCGCGTCGCGAAATTAATGACCACACCTGGCGCTCCATTGCCCAGCGCGATCGCGAACGGACGAGACGAAGCGGAGCGGAGTCGAGGCGAATTCCACCGCGGAAAAGACGGGAGGACAGGAATAGGCGTAGCGCGGTGCCCGAGCGGACGGAGGAAGGAAGGTGGAGAGACTTTATGTCTCCCCCTAATGACGCTGGGAATCCATCTTGTCCCGCGGACATTGAAAAGATTACGTACGCGGTATGAAGGGCTCGTCGTAACGTTGTCGGACGCTAGCAGGACACGAGGATGACACCAGGTAAATGACAGTCATTAGAAAGAACGAGACGCTAGTTTGAAGCTACTCCGCCTAGCCCGAGGGGCCTCGACTCCGTCTTCTTTCTCCCTGTCTTTCTTGCGCCCGTCCGCCCTTTTTGCCCGTCCCGTTCGCCCCTCTCGAACGTTACCGAGGGCAAAAGGGAATTCCATCGTCCGCTCTTTTCCACGGACCCTTCGGGGCTTTCGCTGCTTTTAAAGGATGCCATTTCGGGACGCACCGCGGGGCCCGCGAGCGCGCCGTCGAAGGCCAGAAACTTTCCGTCCGAGCGAATTTATGCGCGACCGTTCGCGAGGTAATTACCAGTGCGCGTTGCTCGCGATTATCGGGAAATTGCAAATTTTCTTATCGAACGGCAGTGAGTGCCCGTGGCTCGTCCGGAGACAAGGAGAAACGACCGCGACAAGCGTCGATTGCAGCGGCTTCCGTCCGACTCGTTCGAGTTCGATCTTGAGAGACGAGTCTCGGAAGTCTGATCAGCGATAAGAGAAAAGTGTTACAAAGGAGAGGAGAGCACCACCCTGCGGGGTGTAATACCTGTTGACGACACTTCTCGCGCGGGGATCGCTGACACGAAAAGCACTCGTTACAAGTTGTTCGCGCATTTTTAACGTGTTCCTCGCGACGCTCTCAAGGAAGACATAGCTGGCTTCTTCCTTTCTTCTCTTTTCTTTTTCCAAGAGGCACCCTTCGCGAGGCGCCGGAAAACAGTCACGCTGTCGCAGTTTTTCAACAACTCCTATGCTCGCGCCGCTCGTCGACAGCTCGGTAAACGCGGCCCTGTGCCCTCGTTCGTGAGCATCTCTCGAAAATTCGTTCACCCGACGCTCAATCCTTTGAGCCCTTCGCGCTTTTGTCCCTCTGCTCCGTGTGTTCGTACCACGAGTCGAAGACGACATAGATGCCAAGTCGAGCGCGAACGGGTCGAGTGGCATGAAAACTTCTTCGATAACCGCGACCCGGCCCCGTGCGCGCGCGTGCTGTACAAATAAAACGTCGAACGGGCGGAATCGAGTCGTAAAAAAGTCGGGGTTGTCGAGATTTTATCTGCAAAGTCGCTACTCTGTTAACGATCCTTTCCATTAATCTTCTCGGCGTCCGGTATCGACGAGACGCCTCGATGACGCGATAACGAGCGTCCCACGATCGATCCCGAAACCGTGGCCGTTGAAAACTTTCAAGACCGGGGAACGCAATCTCTTATGTAATCTCGAGGACAATGGACGCGCGTAGATTCTCAAGGAGGTTCACGCGACAAGAGGCCAGGCCATCGATACGGCTGGGCATACCGTTATTGTCGTCGATATCGTCGCTTAACGATCGAGCCACGAAAGTGTTACGACCGTCACGAACCTTCCTTTCCACGTCTTCCGCCGTCGATACTAAATAGTAGCCGCTTCTGTCTGAAAAGGACAGTACGGTAGTAGATGCCCGGCTCGAAAGAGCTCGCGTGCACAGCCATTACTGCGCGCGCGCTTATTCACAGTCGAATCCCGCATTCTGTTCACATTTTATGCTAATTATTTCCTTCCCGACGTTGCTAACGAAAGGATCGAAACACGGTAGAGGCACCTCGAGCCCGTTAACGTTCCCTCTGCTTTTGGAGGGAAAGCGGGGAACGTTGTACAATAAACGTAACAACGCCTTTCGTCGAAATTGCTTCGTTTCTAAATAGCCACGGTTGCGGTAACCAGCCGCGTATGAGGCAATCCCCTCTCTAGTTTCGATACGTTCGAAAAAAAAAGAAAAGAAAAAAAACTCGCGATCTTCGAGCCTGATTCAATAAATCATCGTTATGAAAACCGTTTTCGCGTTTGCGATTCAACGCGTCGCTCGCCTCGAACAGCTGTATCGTCGATACAATTACAATGCTTAGAACGCCGCGCACTCGAATGCCGATCATTCGTGCACGCGTAAGCGTAATGAAATAACAGGACCCTTGGATCGACGAATCGAGATTCCGTACACGGTTTATGGTAATGACGAGGCGCGCGAAGGGACAGGCGGTTCTAGTCTCACCCTTCGCAGCGTTGTACGACTCGGGAATAGCGAGCCTCCTTCGTACGAGCTGTTTATAGTAAATCGCGCGAGCTCGCTATAGATATAATAACGCGTTAAAAGCAATTACAGTATCGGCATCGGCGAAGAAAAGGTGGCTCGGCGTTATTTCAAAGGGTTAAGCTCGTTCCCCGACGCGGAGAAAGCCGCGGCGAGCCGCGCGCGAGGTTCAAAAACAAGAGGAAAAAGAAAGAAGAGGAGGACGTCAGGCGCAGCGATGGCGCCCTTCCCACGGGCCAGCCAGACTTTATTGTCCGTGTATCCCTGGCGAGGACAAGGCGCGTGCACAAAGCGATCGGACGGGGCGGACGCCAGTTATTGACTCGTTCGGCGCGTTTTCACTTTTTTCCTCGCCTCTCTCTATCCGCGAGACACGGGTTTCTCGCATAATCGCGAGAGCACTCGCGTCGACCGTGCACGACGTGCTTCGCAGGGATGCACGGAACGTCCAGCACGCTAACAATGCGCAGAGAAAGTTGACGCGGGCCGCGGGGAACACGGAAAAGGCACGCCCTGACGAGTATTCTCGTCGCTTCGAGTCCCGTTCCTCGCCGCCCGCTCGTTCGCGGATAGAAGAAGCCGGGTCACGATCGCACCTCGGACCCGGAGCGATACTTTCCTTTTTACCGGCCGTTTCAAGGAGATCGTTGGAAAAAGAACTGGGACTCGAACCACGGAGACAGGCTGCGAGCATCGATCGTAGAGCAGCCGCGGCTCCGATCGGGATGAAGCGTATCAATTTTAATCCGATCCGCAGCGGCGGGAAGGTGGTACGATTAATATTTACGACGCAGGGGAACGGTAAATTCTTTTCAGTGCTCGGCTTCGAGCTGCTTTCCGTTGCCAGCGAAAGGAAACAGTTATAACAGTCGCTTCTGCGAATCGAAATTATGGCACGCCGAATCGATCGACGTCGTATTAAAGGCGCGATCTGTCCCGTGGTTCGGCGACGGCTGAAATTGCTCGTGCACGCCGACGATAAAACCCGATATCGGTGTCCCCAGAAGGAGCCTACGTCGTCCGCGAGGCGGTTTTCTGAATGAAGTGGTTTATTATGTAAGGAATGGGATAAACGTCGATGAAAGGACGCGGCTGATACCCGATTCGGCGGTGGTAACGAGGAAAACTTGCCTGTTTCCTAATTGACGTCCCGCATTCCGCGAACCTGCAATCTGAATTGCAAGAATCTTCGTTCCACCGGATTCTTGACGGACACGCTCGCGGTTTCTGCACACGCGCGGCCACTCGCACATACACACACCTGCGTAATTAACGATGTACCGCGATTAATGGCAAGATCAAGCGGCCTCGTATCTCAGAAAAGTCGGTGTTACTGGTTTTTCTGGTGCCCGTTTCGCCGGCACGGAGCTTCGAAAAGAGTAATAAACGAGGAACGCGTTTGGTCGAAGTTAATCGAGGGAATAAATTATCTATTTTAATTTACCGTGTCATTCTACGCGCGCAAGCGGCATGCGGGCACCTGAAATATGTTTGTCCTCCGCTTCAGAATGGTTCGCTCGTTGTAATCGATAAAAAAAACAGCGCAACCTGGGGGTACGAGAATACTGCGCGCGATGGACGCGAGCGCGTACAGAAGTGCACCTATGATAAAGTTTGCAGTACCTGCAGAACGCGAGGAGTGTCGAACAAATCAATCTACGTGACAACCTGACAGTAACCGACACTTTTGTCACGGACTGTCGCGTTTCTATGAACGTAGCTGTAGGAGCGGCCATACCAAAGACTGTCTCGAGGCAGACTTACGCGCGGTGTGCCTTACTTTACTGGAAAACCACAGAAATGGCCGCAATAAATCGCGAGGGAATCGCGACTAATAAATTTCAAAATCGCATCATTACGCTCCCTAATTGGTGGTCGCCAATATCCATACATCATCGAGGAACATCGTAATTGATATCAGAGCGAGGAATATTCGACACGAAATTGGATTTGAACCGTCCCGAGCGCAACCGACGCTGCTATCGTGGATCATGCGTCGCCGTTATAATTTCGAGCCAAGTGAAATTCGTTTTCGTCACGGCCGAATTGCCGCTTTAACTATGCTCGAACAGGAGAGCCCCGAGGAACACGGATAGCGATCGTGGCAAAGAGCGGAGAGACCAATAGAGGCCCAGAAGAGAAAGAAAAAGGGCAACGCTTCGGAATCAGCCGCGTTTCGCGTTTCTTCCCTTCACGCGCCACCGATCTCGTTCTATTCGATCTCGAGAATCCACGCCTTCGATCGATTTATCCTCGCGTTCGCGGTCGTTGATCTATTCGCGTTTATTTTCAACTCGTTCGATTCATAGTCGTCACGTTGATCCAGCTTGATACCTGATTTCGTCGTCGAGCGCAAACGCTCGATGCTGCGTACCGCGACGATGCCACGCAAAGAAGTTTCGACTATTCGCACGATCCTGACACCGAAACGATTTCTTTCGCCAATCGTCCTCTAGGTGAATGAAAAAT
The DNA here is from genome assembly GCA_963969225.1 of Xylocopa violacea. Taxonomy (NCBI): domain Eukaryota; kingdom Metazoa; phylum Arthropoda; class Insecta; order Hymenoptera; family Apidae; genus Xylocopa; species Xylocopa violacea. Next base: position 11,785,934 of record CAXAJV010000020.1, on the reverse strand, counting down.
CGTGCAGTGCCACGGACGGCCGACGAAGTCGATAAACCGGATACCGCTGATCAAAGAATGAAATTACTGTAATCAAGTTTCCCCCGCTCCGTCCTTTTATTTGCCATTAACTCGATATTGAACAGCCGGTGCTGGCCTTGAGATATTTCCGATATTCTCGTTTATTGGATGTGCCCTCCGCAACGGGCGGAGAACGGCCACGCGGAAAGGTACGATGGCGGGGCCTCCGACCGCATTAAAGTTCACCGGATCATTGTTCCTACGAGTGACTTTAACGATCGCAAGGAACAGGTACCACCAGCGGACGCGTATCTCGAAATCTGCATTTAACGAACGATTTAATCGAGTTCGGGAGTTTGAACGAGGCGAACCGGTGATTCTCGTTCGTTCTTATCGACGTCCGAGCACGTTACGCGCGGCGGCACTGGAAAAACTCGAAGAAGAAGGATCGACGAGGCACGATCAACCGTTTGAAACACGTCCTTCCGTCCAATCATGATAAACGACGCGACGTGTATCGATCAAAGAACCGAGAGAGACTCATTCTCTCTCCCTCCCTCTTTCCTCTATCCATCTCCCGCGTAAGTGGAAGAAGAATGTCACAGGTCGTCTTGTTTCCGCGATTCTTTTGGAACGCGGACGATTTACGGGCCCTCGTTACCGGTTTCCTTTCGTCATCGTCCATCGCGGTTGTAGAAAGAAGGAAGGAACGTCGAAAGATACCCGACGGGAGAGAAGCACAATACTCGTCGCCGTGTTTGCGGTGAACGGTAACGGTGATCATCTGGTGGTGGCCGTAAAGTTTCCAGTTGATCCCTGGCCGTTCGATTATGAAGTTTAATGCCGCGCAATGCCCGATAGAGCGGCGAATAATTTCCACCGGCGCGTCTAACGGGAATATTAGCTGCGCCGGGTCGATGCGATAATTTTCGCGGGCTCGCGATACCTCGCCTCTACGCATCCTCGAAACTTCATAAAATGCAAATGTATTCCGGCGCGGGGCAAATATTTCCTCGTTAGCATCGAGCGCTTCTTGGTTCTTCAGCAATTTGTGCTTGTTACTCGAAAAGCGTGTCCGCCGCCTGGGTTCGAGTAGCATTTCAAAGGGCGCCACTCTCGGCTCGTTAACAGCCGTTGCTTTTGTTGCCTCTGTTCCGCGTTCCAGCGAGCGACATTTTTCATCGTAGAGGAGGAGAATCCATTCGTTTTGCGGGACCGTCGTTCGGCGAACGCGTCCGCAAGGTCGAGACGAGGATGAGCCAGCGAGGGAAAAACCCTTTGTTCCTCCCGTATTTTTCAGTCGCGATGCAAGTAAGAAGGATCGAACGATTTCCCTCTGACTATTGGGAAACGACGCGATCTGCTCCGTGACGCTTTTTATAGTCTCTGCTCGCTTTCCTTTGCGACTGTCGCACGCCACGGTTGATTCATTTACGCGACAAAAATGATCGGCCTGCGAGTATCGAGTATCGGTTCCTCTGTGTCGCTGACCATTCGTGTCTTTTCGACTTATGAAACGGAAGATTCACTTTCACGCGATGGAAAGTAACGCGTTACGACGCTCTGATCGTATCTCCGACATTCATTTTTATTACGTCACTCGTGGCGAATAATTAAAAGCGAAATTCCTCGGGCGCGGTGTCAAGATGGCGATCACGCGACGGAACGCGATTAACTCCGTTCTCCGTTCTTTTTTTTTTTTATTACGTCGCGAGAGGATGAAAAGTCACAAATCACTAACGACTAAAACGAATATCCAGCTGTTTATTTCTATTACATCAGGAAGAGTCACGTGTATCGGGCATAGATACAATCGATCTGGGTACCGTCTGATCGATGCGGCTAGGAAACCAATAAATCCTTCGGTCTGACTCTTCTCAACTTGAAAATTTTCCTTTTTTGCAGCTGCAGCAGCAACTATCGGGACACGGATCGACAGACGTGCGACGATCGTTGACATACGGTGGTCTGCTATAAAAGTATCCACGAGGAGGCACACGGCCGGACAAGAAACGCTCGCGCACTTGGGAAGAGTGTGTCAGCGGGTCAGTGACACCCATTAGCAGCAGCAAAGTTCGATGTTTAGCCGGTGGTTATCGACCTTGCAGCGTTCGCCTAATTGGAGTACGTCCGTCCGGCAAATCGCGTTGCCTTCGCCGATTAATGCCAAGCTGTCGATTAGGTTTGATTTTCTTTCACCGCGAACAACTTTCTCCGGTCCCAATCAACCGATACCGCTTCTTAAGCACCGTGCCGACACGTACAGGCCCCGATCGGTTTATTAGGATACGATCTCGATCGCGAATTCGTATCGCCGTTAAACTTGGTCACTTTCGTTCGAACGCAGCTCGCGACGTGCACTCCGTGTGCGCGTGTCTTGCGATTCGAGGCGACAGGATGCAGATAGAACGTACGCACTCGATACTTTCCAACTTAACGTCGGTAACACGGGATGAGCATTAAACGCATCCGCTAGAAATCTCGATACGTATCGTCGTGGGCGCGCGTACAAGAAAATCCAACTCCGCACCGCGATTTTCTTCAGAAGTATGCGGGATTGCGCTCGCGAAAATCGTTTCGCTTAATTGATTCACGTGCAACTTTAACGCTCGCGATCGAGATACGCGGTTCGACAGGGGCCGGTTCCCGCTAATTGCAGTCGTTTTGCTCGCAGCGGACCCGCACGTTCCCGGCGCTTTCTAAATCGACGCGAAGCATTGGAAACGTCGCGCGGCCCATGGCAGATTGGCAAATTACCGAACGGACGGGGACAAAATGAACGGATTGCGGCCGTTTTCCGGCCACCAGGACGGTTTCATTGAATTCGCAGCCACGCGGAGGTCCGCGCAGAGTTTCACCGACGCGATGGCTCAGGTAATGCAGCCGGTTTATTTCCCGAAGTACCAGGCAAGGTTTTCCGCAAAACCGCAAATAAACTCACCGCCATAACGCTTTCTATCGTTATTCGCGCCGTTTCTCGTCTCGTACCGCTATCGGACAATTGTTTCTATCAACCTTTTCACCGAGTTGCGACGAGTTTTTTTTTTCCCCGGTGAAAGTCTCGAAACCCACCGAGTTTTGTAGGCGATTTTAACGAGCACCGGAATAATTCGTCGCTACCGACGAGGCTCGTATCGCCCCGTTCCGGTCTAACCGGGGTTCCTTTATTTATCGTTCGACATATTATTCGCGCTGCTTCGATGCACACGATGCATTCGCCGCGGCGGGAGAGGTGGCCGACTGAAATTAATTGTTCGGAACTACAGTTACGCATGGAATCTGTGTCAGGACGTGGTACAATTTTGAACGCTCTAACGCGAGATCGCGCGGGGCGACAGTCGCGGACGAGAAGACTCGAAGACGAATGTGTCATCGGGGTTGGCGACGAGGAGGAGTCGCGTTCGGTCGACGCTCGTGTCTTGTTCGATAAACGTCACGGACGCGAGGGCAGAAAATATTTGCCAACGGATTAAATAACCGGCTGGAAGTAATCCTGCACGCGGGATGTTATAGTACGAACGGGAACTAGAGTCTCCTTTTACGTCTAATGGCGAGGTGGGATCTTAATTTAAGCACCGTCGGCTCCGTTTTCTCCGGTCTGTCTTATATGGAAAGGAAAGTTTCAGGCGTCAATTCGTTAATCCGAGCTCTTCGGGCTAGAATGCGCGCACGTAACCCTTTTCAGTGCACGTACGACTCTAGCCTGTGGACGTTTTACGTAATGCTACACGTCACGCGCAGCGATGCCTGTTTGTTATAATCGTCGGCCGGGATGTATGCAACGCTCGCGATCGCGAGAATTCACCGGTAACCGCGGCTGTGGCCCGTTCTCAAGATCAGCAGCCTCGTTTCGTGACATAACGTCTCTCGCCTTGATAGTGGGGTTCGTGGCCGAGTACGAAATTCATTAGAGGCCGGCTCATTTGTTCCGATTAATCGATCGTGTTGTTCGCCTTTAACGGGCCGCTTTGGCGCACGATTAGAATGGGCACCGCGAAACGTATGTACCTCGGCAGCCGCGAAGGTGGCTGGCTTTCAATGGTAATGCACGACGTCATTGACACGTAAAGATCGCGCGACTACACACCGGCTTTCTCGTGTAAAGGAGAACACGACTGTTTACACTTGTGGATCATAAACAGTTACCGTAGGAAAGGTGTGAGCTAACCTTTGCAGGCGCCGATTGCTACGAAAACGTCTGCAATCCGTTTCGACGAAGCCCGTCGAACCGTGCGAGTGTCGGCCTCCTTCTTCCGTTTCTTCTACGCTAATTACCAAAGGTCTTTAACTACTTGCAAAATAATATTGCTCCATTTTTCTGTCTTTTTTTTCCGGACGAAAACAAAGAGATCCATGAGAGCCCGTTCAAAGACGCGCAACTTGTCCCCTAACGACTTTCCATTTGGAACGATCTTACTCATCCGCGATGTCGTAACGTGAAAGTGTTTCATCGAGCGTTATCATACCAAGATGAGTTAGTGCATTGATGAGGTAAGTGCGAACCTGCTTCGTCAGTATACGTATACGCGGTAACGACAATTCCATTCTGTTAATGTTGCCTTGTGCTAGCCTACCGAGCGAGCTAACATTTTTAAATGACCTTTCCCATGACACAAGTGCGCGCGCTCGTGTTGTTGCCTCAACCTACGGATAAATAACTATCGAAGCGTCTGCTGGTACGTGCGTTCGCACACGAGCCACCTTCTCCTTTGTGCGAACTAGTTCGGACTCTCTATCGACCACGTCATACGCTGGAACCCTGACTGGGGGAGTCTCTTTTCCCCCAATTCAATATTTGAAGGTAGCTATCCCACTTAGGTAGCTTAAACCCTCGCAAACAACCTATGTCAATACAGCATTCGAAATTCGAACGGTCCGAGAAATAGCTTGGTATACAGGAAATCCCGTTTCTCGTAGAAAGTGAAGTTACACGATCGTAGCTGAACTCGCGGATTTGAATCTCAAAGTCTTCTGCAAGACGATTATTCCATCAATTGACCTGCACGGGTCACGGATGAAGTTGTTTTCTCTCGTCCCAACGTAGAGGAGTAGTTAAATTGCCTACAGTACGTATCTTTGATGGTGGAATAAAAGAACGGTTGATAGCGAGCAAAGCTATCGACAACTTTATTGTGCGCGAGTACGGCGCGCTTTTCAATCTCGTCAGTGAAGAGTGAAACGAAAAAATGCCGTGGCATTCGCTTGGGAATCTCCGATACAAACGTACACACCAAGGTGGGGAGAAAGAGACGCGTATAGAAAGGACGATAGGAAAGGAGGGGCACCTCGCGTATTTGCTTCACTTCCACGAGAGGTTAGCCACTACGTAACCGGCATCGCAATCCCTAATTATGCAACCTTCTTCTTCTTCTTCTTCTTTCATTCAGTTATATCTCCCGCTGATATATTCTCCTGGCTTCGCTGGCTAAGGCAGGCATGAGTTTTCTCACGCACCTAAGTTTCCGAATGCCGAGCTCGATGCCGATTGCCGGTGCCACGGCATTTCCAGCATTTTGCGCGCTACTTAGCGCCCAACGGTGCTGCAGTTGCAAATCCAGTCACGAAGGGCGCGCATTTCTTCTTATTCATCGTTTCCGATTGCATCGCGCTTCTTTGTTCCGTTTATTTTTTCCCGCGAAACTGGATCACCACAGGATTCCTTTCGTTTCTCGACAATCTATTTAAAGCCTTTTCATCTTCTATTTTCATTAGAGACAAGAAATAGAGTTATTAAAAATCACGTACAGTAGATACGCGCGTTTGAAAATTCGCAGCTTCTCCCGCGCATGCGCGCGAGGACGGCGCGATATATCGAGAGATTGAAAAATTGACTCTCGCGGTCCTACGGATTCGGCGAGACAACATTTCAGTTACGCGTCGCGGACTCGCCGCGTGTGGCAACGAAACGATAACGATCGCGAGCCTGTCTCGAGTTTCCACGTACCGATTGACATTGAAACGCCGCGCAAGGACGACGCGGTCTTCGGAATTTCCTTGCACACGCGTTCGCGTTTCTTCGATCGTGTTACGCGGTGTTGCGTTTCGTACTCCGCGTACAGGTTATGTGCGCTTCGTGACCGTATCGCCGACGCGAACGCGAGCAAATCGTGCGCACGTCTCGATAGAATGTGGTGCACGAAAAAAAGATGCGATTCAGGCAAGAGAGGAGGCCTCGAAGCTGCTGGAAACGTTCCACGATTAGGCGTTAGCGATTAGGCGAGAGGTGACAGGTTACGGATCGATGGCGTCCGTGGCCGGGGGATCGACGTGAAAGTAGCATCGAAAGGGTGAGTCGTACACGAAATATTCTCCTCCGATGCTTGTAATTTAAGGAACACGTTTTCTGCGGTGAAAAGAGCGCGTTTTGTCATGGGAAAGTCGCGCGCAATCTTTTCACGCGCGAATCGGCGTTACGTTACGCGTTCTTATGACGCTTATTTAGCAACGTCAAAATATTCGCAATATTTATCGCTTGCTTTAATAGACCTCTATCGGTGGAACGTTCGCACTGGCGCGTGCATACAAATTACCTCGGACATTCTCTCGCAACGAACGATGATTTATGGATTCTTTATTAGGCGTTTCTTAAACATTTTCGAATAAAAGACTTTTTTTCCACCGTCGTTCGGCGCACGAGAAACCGCGCTCGAGCGGATAGGTTAGGAAGGGGGGGGGGGGGGGGGAGGGAGAAAAATCGTATTCTTTCCTCGTGGTTTTTGTCGTGCCACTTCCCTCGGTTAAGTGGTTCAGCCTTGAGTAGGTAAGCCAGGCAATTGTAAACAAATGGGGTGATCGACCTCAATGGCGAGCCTTGAGCTCCGCTCTCGGAATTCTTGATATTGGGAAGCGTTCGACTGTGCGATTCAGACGACGCGACACGCGCTAGACACGAGCTACGTGTTTCGTTTCACGGACGACTGGCTCGCGATTAATTTCGTTCAGCGTTTATCGGTTGCGCTCTTCGTACCTCTGCGACCGTGCTTCTCGCGGTGTCATTAGAAAGATCGAGACAATGGCCGGTTGCACAAGTCGCGGCGCGATTGCCGGAAAAATTTCGAGCCAGAAAAGCGTAGAGCAGAGGACTCGGGTAACGAGAGTATCCCAGAATTGTGTTGGCTCGTGTGTTTTGCCGCGAGAGCTAAGCACAGGTGTTCTTAAGTCTCTGAACGTGAGCCGGAAATTTCTATTTTGTCAGACGCAAATGTCGTTTAATTGCACGTTGAATATAAAAATGCTTGGGGAGAGAAAGAGAGAGTTGGAAATTACCACGAGTATGATTGGGAAGAATGAATACGTGCGGTTGGCATGGTGAGGCAATCCACGCGTATACGGATTATCAACGAGCCTGGATTTATCGACGTCGAGCGAGCAAACGTTGGCTGTTCGAGGAGGGTTACAAATTTCTTCTATCTCGAGCATAATCTGACGATAGATATATAAACGGTCGCGTGGTTTGAGCGGATCGTAAATCTGAACGATCCTCGATATCGAAAATTTGTCGGTTACGGTGGGGAAAAAAGCCCCCGTATTAAAACAACCGTATAAATCAGGCCCGCGCGGTTCCCGGGGAAAAGCATCTGATCGCGGGGCCCCGTATAAATCGCGTGTACCCATGCGAGATCAAGATTCTAGCCCGTAGTGGTTAAACGAGAAAGTCGTCCTTGAAACAGTGTTTACTTATGATAACCCCGGATAAACTCGTTCGTAGGAATCCGCAGAAAATTCCAGCGATCCTGCGGATCCACCTTCGATTGGGATCGACGCTCGTAATCCGGCTTACGGGACAGCCCAGTCCGATGTCTGTCGTTGCGTGCTCGCGGTGAAACGCATCCACTCGTTAGCCGTCCACTTTCGATAATCGTAGCTGTAAAATCGGCTCGGTTTTTCCGCGGATCTAAGTCGACTTAGAGGCGCCTGCACCCAGGCGGTGTAAATAAAAGTGAAATTGCGCGGTCCGTTCGCGGTGGCCTCGGTAATTTGCGACTGTAAACTATATAACTTTCACTGGGACTTTCGTTGGGCTCTGTCGAAAGAGCGGCGGCCGTTCGTCCGCGATGAGGTACGCAACGAGTCGTTATTGTCATCTGTACGCGGGCAAAAGCGAGAGCGGTACGCGTAATTGCCCGCGATAAAATTTACGCGACCGTTCCCTTCGAAGCGGAACGCGCGGCTACGCATTTAGTCGGAAAAACGGCTGTAAAGATGAAAACGGTACGAGTAGGGATCCGGTAATAAACTCGTAAAGTTAATGAACAACGCTTAACCGTTAAGCTATCGGCGTGTTAATAAGAACGTGGAACGCGAGCTTGCGAGAGCGAACGCGAAAGTGGGATGAACTTTGTCGGTAATGCTATTCAAATAGACGTCCGCCTCGGTGATTTCAATTTCGATCGGAGTCCGTTTGAGTCTGTTTGAGAATCATTATTCCCGTTAATTAGTACGTCAGCGCTAACTGCCATCGTAAATCGCATTACGACCCGCGAATGCTCCGAATCCAACCGAACAACCGCGGACGCAGATCGATCGATCCAGCAATTTTTCATCGGGTACAAATTACCGATCGTTGTCAGGCGCTACTCGTTCGATAGGACTTGTGCGCTTGTTCCTTGCTTGGAGCATCTTGGAGCATCTTGGAGCATCTTGGAGCATCTTGGAACATCTTGGAGCATCTTGGAGCGAATCGGAGCGAAATTCTGCCGGTGTCTGGGCGCGTAAACGTTGTCCAGCATCCGCGCTGCGGACGTCGAAGGGAATGCTCGATCGAGCGGGTCGACATACCTGCAGCCAGCGTGGTCGCGCATCTGCGTACACGCGCATCAAGAGCAGTCGCGAGATAATCGCGCGGCGAGTTCTTAAAGGGCGACGTATCTTCTCTATACTGGTAAGCCAATTTAAATACCTATCCGCGGTGCAGTGGCTTCTTTTCTTCGGGTCGGCTGGAAGCTCGCTTCGGTGGTATATAATTATACGCGGGTTAATAATGACTTACGAACTGCAACAGGCTCTCTCGTTCGTTTGTTTAGTGCCACCGATACGTGGCGTAGGTACACCGAGGCCGACCGCGACGTTGTTGCATTAAATTGCACCGCGCGCTAATCTACCGCTCGTTCCATCTCCTCCCCTCTGTGCCTCATTCGTGCACCGCAATGCCATCTCGGAGATTTCCTCTGTTTTTTTTTTTTTTTTTTAAGCCACCCTTTGGAAGAGGTTTTCTCACGTAACGAACGTTTCTTCGATTGTTGATTCTCCGCCGTTTAAACGTTTTCGTTTTCGTTGGCAACGAAAAGGAATTCCACGCGACTGAATCATCCGAGCCCCTATCGTTTCCATGCATACGCGCATGCATTTTCTGTTTTAAGCGCTTTAAGTGGCTCGGCCAGTAAATTATTAGACACCCATTCCTGATACACCGTTGTTGGGTAACTATTTATTACGGTGCACGGTCCACTTCGATAAGTTTGCACTTACACAACGCGATATACGGACGCGGCTTATCGCGGGCAACCGGTTAGCCACGAAATTCTATTCGATTCGTGTAAACGAGCAACAAACGCCTCTATTAACCGGGCACCGTAGATGAATGGGGGATCTAGACCTTTAAAAGATAATTATCGGCAATTTGAGGCTTGTAATATCGAGTATTAATGGCGAGGATCATTACGGGGATGCTAAGTAGTTATTAAGGGAAGTCGGCTCCTGCCTTTTTTACATCGATCGTGTTTGCAATTTCGCGGCCAGCCTCGTCGGCTCCCGTCGCCGCGCGCTGCGCCCAATACACCGAGACTATCACACGCTCAAGTTTTTCTTCGAAAACGATGCAAGTAGGGCATCATTCTTCCTTTATTCTTTTCTCTGGCCTGAATTTACTCGGGCAGCATTCGATGCGTGTAAACGCCGCGCGTCTATCCTTCTCCTTCCTCGCTTTTTCGCGAGGCGAACATTCCCGCGAACGTTGGCGTATCTCGTTTAAATCTCGATTCCCTATTCACCTGTTCTCAGTGGGTCGCGCATCGTCTCGCGCATTAACACGCGTTCCATACCGAACGTGTAATTATCGGTAGAGCGCAGGAAGATCGAGGCAAGAAGATAAACGGGGATACCCGAATAGGAGGACGCGCGTAAGAAGTGCATCGAAATATAATATCGCGTAAAAACGCGTGCGATGCAGAACGCGCACAGCCAGCGTCGTTTCTCTGACCGAGAACTGTCGAGAAACGTTTGAAAAACAAAATGAGAAAGAAGAGGGAGGAAGAATGTAAAGTGCGTCCGAGTTTTCTGAAGTTTGCCCGCCAAGGGCAAAAAATTCGTAGGATCGTTGGCGCAGGGAAGAACCATCGAGTACCCGGTGTACGTGCCTCTCTCATTATCGTCTTCCCCAATGCATGACGCTATGGTTAATGCACTGTTATTGCCGTGTATCGCGTCGTATACACGTCCCGGGCGTAATGACTGTGCCAGCCGCATAATCCTCTGCTCCTCCCTTTGTCGTCGTACACCTCGGAACACCGGGGCACTTGAATCGATGAATGTTAATCCGTGTCAAAGAGCGCTCAGCGCGGAAGCGTTTCGGATATTTCGCGGGCTGATACCGCGACGGGTCGTCATCCGGTGCGGCTGCCGTTTCCGTTATCCACGGATGCCGCCGACTGTAATTGCGTCGAGGATCGGCTTAAACGTGGGAAGAGCGGAATTCGTTTGCCCACGGAGATGAAAGAAGCGAACGACAGCGAACGGAATTCGGAAAATGCGCGACGGAGGAAATCTCTCGGCTCGGCGAGTGATAATTAAGACGACGAGATGGACGGTAATATGGTAAACGTGGCGTGGAAAGAGGCGACAAGATGACCATACGAGAAAATCAGCCTAGCTACGGAATGAAGAAATAACCTTATGCAAAGTAGTAATAAATGTCAATCTCTCGATAAGCAAGGAACGAATATTCCACGTAACGGCGATAATCCGGCGTCGATCGACCTGCGCTCGCCGATAAAATTTCATCGCGTCGCTACGTATATACCATCGTGTTTACCATGCTCCCGCGTGTTATTCATTACGTAGCACGTTTCCATAATCCGATCGGTTGTTAACGTCGTCCGCGGAATTAATAAGAAGATCGATCACGACCTGGAAAGGGATCGACGCGCGCCTCTCGAAGAGGAATGCGGCGATTTCCTGGTGCCCGCTGAAACGCTTTCGACCGCCTCTGCTTAGGGGCTCGCGATTAATCAATTCCTGGAGAACGAGCACCGCGAGTTCTCCATAGACCCGGGGTACGTACAGTGCCAGAGGAGCCTCGAGAAGTGGCGGGTAAAAACGCTTATGAAAAAAGAGGGGCAAGTGGGCTTTATGCTTGCGAACGACTTCCTCTCGATCGATCTTCCGGGTTCGTACGGCCAATGCTCGTAACCGATATCGTTTCCCCGAGTGGAGCGGGGCCTCGGCTCTCCATTGTGCGCTGAATGCGCTCTCGCATGCGAGCGAATAGCTAGATAGAAGAGAAAAAGAAGGGTACGCGTCGCGTTCACGTCCACCACGTGTTCTCGAGCGTCGCGGTGGTTTGGGTCGCGCGCGATCGAAGGAGAAATTGCCGCAATTCCGCGGACGCCCGGCCGAGACGCGGTGCTCGCGTGCACGCGCGCGGAATCGACGGATTTCAGATATCGTTTCAACGCAAAATACGCTGCCGTCGATATCGCTGCGCGCAGTCGTAAAACAAGATAAATCCTCTGCCGCGGTGGTTTTTTGCGCGGCCACGGATCTTCCGGGTTGGTCGGGCATACTTAGATAGTTGTTCGTTTTACGAGTCGGCCAATGTTAAACGTATTACACGCGGACTTTTTCCCCGCCACGATGGGCAAGGAATGCGTTCGCGATAGGAAACACTTTAGTACCGGTTAGCCTCATCCCTGGAAGGCGCTCTTGAATTTATTACAAGCGAGTATCGGGAGAGAGTACCATTTTCCAGACAAAATGATGCGCCCCGACATAATTTCCTTGGATCCAACTGGTGCGTGTTAACCGGCTATTAACCAGTCACGTCGGGGACTTAAAGTCGTCCGCGATGAAACTGGAAACTTAATCGGTTTAAACGCGATATAAACGTTGATGAAGCGAGCTGGAAGTAATTAATTACTGTCGCCTTTATGAGAATCGGGATCGATGTTACATGCACCACTTCCGTTCGATCGATCTTCCGGGTTCCACGTAAGTGGCGAGCGGCTCGATTCACCGGTATTCCATAACGACCGACTAGTAAAACGAGTTTCGATTCGGTACGGCGCAAAACCGCGCGCGGCGATCGGTTGGCTCTATCTCCGGATGAACGCGTGAACGTTATCGAAAAAGGTTGCGCCGCGGCAGGCATCTTTTCATTCATATATCCGGCGCGCGATCATTCATGAAGCGAGCCCGACTCCTTTCCGCGATAATCGTGAAAGCATCGCGAAGTGAAAACCGATTCTCAACGCGTCCTTTCAATCGTGATCGAGAAACTGGGTAAACGCAGGGAATCTTGTCCACGTTACCGTTTAGAAATCGAGCATGCGATCTTCCTTTCGTATTTGCACGGAACATCGCGCGGAATTGTGCCGAGCGAACAGCTCGCGTATGTACGCGACGCGCGAAGGGTGTGGCGGCTGAAATATAGATCGATCTTTCCGAAGGAAAACTGGCTCAGCGTGGACGATCGCGTCGCGTCGCAGGGGACCAAAGTAATTCGAAATACCCGATCGATGAGAGAGAGAGAGGTGTCGCGGCGAAAAATTGCGCGTGGAAGGTTACGCGACACGGTTCAAGTTCGTATCGGACCACTTCCGATCGGATCGATCTTCCGGGTTCCATGTAAGTAATAAATGCTCGACTTGCCGGTAACCGATATCGTGCAACGAGTAAAACTCGTTTCGGCACGGCATATAAAGGGGGCAGGCAGGGCAGAGAGGCACTCTCTCATGGATGGCCGTGTAACCCTATAGGAAACCTTCAGCGAGTTTCACTTTGCACGGCTCTCCGTTACCGGACTCGTCCGTTGGCTCCTTGTCACGGATACGCGGGGAACGTAACGCGGGTTGCAACGAGCTCCACGCTCGGCCGATGCTTCGCTTTGCTAACCCGTCTACGCACCTATCGAGCGCATCGCGCTCTCGAGCTCTCCGCCGCGAGGCTGCAGCCGCATAGTCGCGTGTGTGAATGCACTTCGAGCAGCGACTCGTGCAACGCGACGTCCTAATACGACCACGCGACTATGGCCTTATTCTTTCGCCAAGTGTCACGCTTATCTTGGAAAAAAGTAGAGAGGACGACCGGTTGCCGGAGTTGTATTTGTGTTCCCTTTTTTTGTCTCTCTCTCTCTCCCTCTCTCTTTCTCTCTATCGGTTGCTCCAGTTTAGAACAATGTCCTCTACTTCTTTGAATGCTACTCGAACGTTTAACTCGAGTGGCTCTCGTAGTCTCCTTTCCGTTTGTAGTAGGTGCACCCCGCGCTTTGCATAGGTGGCCTTTGGCGTCGTTAATATTTTAACGTCTCTCGGATGAGTTTTTAACTGCTAAGCGGCAAGAATTGGAGTTTTGTCTCGCAGTTGGCCGCTCCAGCTTATGCATGATTCATTAGCCGGGATCCCCGATGTGGGACGCGGCTACACCCGCGACGAGACACGAACAGGTGCCCGTTTTCGTGTCTATTGTCATCGAAAAGGTAACCGTTACCGCGAACGCCTAAACAGGGATCGCACGCTTTTCCCGGTACATAAGTCATACGATGCAGTCCGTCCCGTTCTCGGTAGCTGTTCTACAACCGCAGAATTCGAGGCGACACACGATCACAAACCGGAGATATCCGTGGTAGGCGCGAACGAAAGTCGATAAATTCCTCGTAATCCCGTTTTCTATAGGTGCCTCGCGCCACTCATATCGGGCATCTACTTTTTCCACTGAAATACCAACGCTCGGCTGCCCGAGACTCGTATCGAGCACCTCGATCACGCCTAAACCAGGGTGCCTCTGTTACGTGTCGCCGTTCGCAACGACCAAACGAAGAAAAAGAAGACCGGGAAACTATCAAACGACAAATCCACGCGCATAACTAGCGGACACAATGCGGCGAGGTGATAAACTACCCTCTTAAATGGAACAACCGGATGATACTTCAGAAGCCAGGATCGCGCGCGCGACCCTCTTTTTTTTTACACGCGCCGCGTTACTTCTGTAAAGTCACCCTACTTCGTACGTTCCGGAGCAAATAACGTAAATCACACAGGCGCGCGTATCGTCTTGCATAAAATATCACGCGTTGAACGCGGCGCGAGAAACGTTTACAATAACGAAAGAGAATCGGTAGGATCTTGGATGAAATCGGAGAAGTGGTTCTCTATAAATCTATCGAATTTTTTCCCCGCCGACCGCTACATAAATATTTTCACTTCGTTGCATTCCTCCCAGCTACTCCCAAGTATTCGCATGCCTCTGTGTCGTATTAAAGAAAAACTCGACTCGATATCGTAGAACACGTTCGAGCGTGGAAATATCGGCCGTACATCAGCCATTGTGATCGCAACCTTCGATGGCAACCCTGATCTACCTGCAACCGGACGTGATCGGGGAAGGTTGCGCGCGGTTTTTCGAATCGTGAATCAGGATCGCAATCGGAACCGCCGCGAGCGGATACGCGACGCAGCTAGGCTCCTGGCAGATGTATCGATTCCGCGTTTCGCTTCCACGCGGGGGGACACGACGTGCAGGACAGGACAACGCGGCGTAGGGCCATTCCCAACACGGGGATGTACTTTGAATAAGCCGTGGAGGGGTCAAAGATACGCGAGGGTAACGCGGCTGGAATTAATGCGGAATGACTAAGCGGCTGCTCGCAGGCCGGAACCGAGGAACGGGCGTTTCATGCGCGCGTGCTCTATTGATAAAATATAACCCGTCTCTAGCTGCACACCACCTCCATTTTCGATGTCTCTTGTGCTCGTTATACGATCCCGTGCACGGTGCAAACGCGTTTCGGCGTCTCTTGCCATTGGCAAGTTTGGTGTGCAGCCACGACAGGCGATGCGCAGCTTAGGAGGGCGTGTTCCCTCGCTGCTCGGAAGTTCCGTCCGTAGACCCGTGCGTTATATACTTTTGCGTTACTCTTAGGCGTTGCCGTTCTTTGTTGCGCTGTTTCGTTTCGTTGCCTCGCTGCAGACATTCTTGCATATGGCTTTATTGTTTATAACAAAGGGAAATACTCTTTGATGTTCCATCCAGAGTGTGGAATTATTTCTTTTTCACTGCCGTTGCTCTCGCCAGATTTTGACTAGCTTTTCAAATCCTTTGGAACGCAATAGGATTGCAAAATCTATGAAATAGCGAGCCGAGCTATTCGAAATAAGCTACGTTGTTTGTATAAGGGTCGGTATGTAATACGGGTCTCCCGATAAACCTGAAACACGCGTCTCGCCCGTGTTATTTGTAATCATTTTTCGTGGCCTTCGATAAATCGAGTGCGTCATCCTGATATTCAAATGAGGCTGGGACACCGGCGGTGAAGATAGGTAACGACGAGCACGGGGAAGGGAAAGAGAGACAGGGAGAGGGGGGAGACAAAGAGAGAGAGAGAGAAATCGACGAAGAAAGAGAGAGAGAGAGAGAAGAGGAATAGAGAATGACCGCACTTAGGTCCTTTCGTTACGGAGCGGAGGAATAAGCCGCGGTCAATGGCTGCGGTATCCGCAGGTTCAAGGAAAGCGGGCTGGTCCGATTCGACATCGTGTCGTTCAGGGGGGAAACGAACAGGTGACGCGCTCATGAAAATGCAGGTTAATAGAATGCCGCCGAGAAAGAGTCTCGCAATTACTGGCACGCGCGTCCCGTTCTATAGAAACATATTAGTGTGTCGGTGTTGAATTTAATAGATCGCTGAAACCTTTTTCCGACGAATCGATTCGAAACTCTCGAAACTACGGTTCGCAGTTACCGAAATAGAAACGACCGCTAGGAAATTGTATCAAAAAACCAGTTATTTCGGAATCACTTTTGACACTGCTGTAACAAGTCTCGCGGTATCAAAAACGTTTATAAACACGTAAAGGTGTTCACGATTCGCGGTCGATGGGTTTATCGATCGCACGGGTGAAAGAGATCGGCAATTTTCTCATCGTTGGAAAATTGAAAGATTCGATTACGTTTAGAGCGATGGGCGCAACGCCCTGTGCAAACACTGCTCTCTATCACGTTTCCCTTTTTCCTTTTTTTTCCCCCCGCAAGCTATAGTCCCGACTTGGGTACGAACGCGTACATCTTCTAAGCGTGCACGAGAGTTCAAACACCTCCGACACGATCTGAAAATGTACGGAATTTCGAGTGGTTAAAATTTTCGAAAGCCATGAAATCGATTCGCATGGCACACAGGAAGTGGGCGCGTTTCTTTGCCGCGCCGCAGCGTTCCGTGAACAAACATTGGACAAAAACAGAGCATAATCGTAGCTGCGGACGAGGCGATCGCGATGCCGGCTCTCGAATCACCGGCTTTCTTGCCTCTGTTTCTCGAGGACACGTTTGACGAACTCTGCGTGTATCGCCCACCAGTCCCACCCGCTTGCATAGCAACAAACCGATCGATCGGACCGCGAACAACATTTTCGTCGGGCTAATTTTTCGGGGGCCTAAGTCCGCCGAGAAATTCCGCACGCGAGCTACGGGGCCAGGCGTCGAGCCCTCGCGGGGCTCGCCTGCTACTTATCGATCTAAAAGTATTCCCATACCGGTGCATGAAGGCGGCAGTCGACATGTTACTATCCATGGGGTGGTTCCATAAATCGCAGCCCTCCTGCGGCAACACGGTTTTTTAACACTCGCCCGTTTTCCCGCCGTGGCACCACCCGTGATGCCGCGGTTCCGCCCAAAATAAAACGGGGGTAAGTCACGACGAAGCCACGGCGATCCTCCCGGTCACACGGATCCTCGTTTCCCGTACTCGCGAAACTCTCGCCTCTCCTCAGGGGGGGTATTATCCGCGGATGGGATCGTAGTCGTGGATGGCAACAACCGTTTTGCCAACACCTGCACGACTTGGCAGGTTGAAACCGTCGGCTGAACTGAAGTCAGAATGCGCATTCGTCGGTTTCCATGGTAGTGGCCGACGATGCTGGTGGTGGTGGTGGTGGTGGTGGTTGGCGACGGGTTGCAGGAGGCGGCGGCCGCGGCAGCGGCGGCGGTGGTGGTGGTGCTGGTGCAGTAGAGGAGCCCGGTAGCTCCGACGATGGTGGGGATTGACAGAACAGACCGTCTGCCGGGCTCCGGCTGGCGCGTTCACAACCAGATGCGCTCCCATGGAACCCTAAGGTTCCATTCACATGACGGTCTCTGGCTCGAACGGTTTTTAACCATCGGACACGCACGGGCACACCTGACTCCGTCGCGCTTACGCGTGTTTCGAAAGGGGGCCTCGTTCGAACGCGAACTGGACGGAAATTCGTCGATATTATCGTTTATCCTCTGCGGAATTGCCCTCGAAACGACTGGTTCGTAATTTTTGAAGCAATTCCTCGTAGCATTCGAGTAGTCTTGAATGCAAAGCTGTCGATACATGGGAGAACGTTGAAAAATCGTTATGTTACAAACGTCCGACACCGATTGCCTCGTTTTGAAATCACGATTTCAACCGCTTTAACGCCTAGATCGTGTACCGTGATGCAACACGCATCGGTATCGTCGATGTTCGCTACGGAAAAGTTACGGGGGCAGCTCGTTTTATCGCGCTGTTCCCTTTTTCGAAGACGAAGCACGCGTGTTGAATTTTAATAACTTTCTTGTAGGCGCCCTGCACGGTTACAGCATCGGTATAGAGAAACCACGCATATATATTTTACTCCCGGCGTATCTGCCGACTATCGCGCGATCAGTTATAAAACGATCCGCCCTTTTCCTCTGCCTTTTCACCTGCACGGTAACCTCACCTCGAGCAGCGAGCCGTGTTCACGCGGTCGTCAAATCGATAAATGGATCTCGCAAGGTTGCGCTTACCTGAATTTTTATTCGTCGTATTTGTCCAAGATAAATCACCAGTTGGCGGACCCGTCGTTCAACCCCTCGATCTCTAATTGAAAAACACCTTTCCCGCAACCCTTTTTTTACTCCCTCGGAACAATGTAGATCCTCCTGTGAAATCTACGGGCCGAGATGAAGCGTAAATCTTGCTAGAATTTAAACAATAGCGATGCGCTTCGCCCATGGCGTGTTTTTGTGTGTCGAGGCCAGCTACGCTCCTAGGGATCGGTTCGTTGACGACGAGGAGATACTGGGAGCTTAAATGCAGCTTCTTAATGCACGAGCCATCTTTCTGCGCCGCTACCACCCCCTTTTTTTGCTCGTCTCCTTCATTATCTTCTCGAACCGAGCACCGGCGCCAGTTCAACTGATATTTACACGAAAATACCGGCTGGAATTCAGAAAAGTCTATCGAGGGCGCTTTTTCATCCCGGCCGTTTCCATCCCCCGACAGATCCCCCCTGGCTCTTCTTGCCCGCTCGGAGACGCACGAAATCTCGATAAAATTAAAACACACAGCACCGCGTTCCTCTTACGTCGCGGATCCGTTCCAGTTGCTCCGTGTAATCGGCCCAGAATCTAGCCCGTCCGATGTATACGCGTTCGCGTTTCATTCATCAAGCGATTCCCTCTCAGCATCCTTTTCATTTCGCCTACGGTCCGCGGGGAAAAAGTCGAAGCGGCGAGGCCACGAACACAAACGCCGGGATCTTCGAGATCCTCGTCGGTTATTACTACCCGTTCCCTATTTAATTCCGCTCCCACCACCACCCCCCAACCGCCCCTCGCGTTTGTCTCGTTTCTTTCGTTCCGTTTCGCGTACACCCTCCAGCCACCCCAGCTTCAGGGAGAAGGCTGGGAGTCGCGCGCGGGGCCGCCTCGTTCCGCTGCTCCACTTTTTCCGGCCCGCGAGGTACTCGCGGCGTCGAAACGGGAGAACGCGCCCCGCCATTGGACCGGGGCACGCTCGCGGATGCGGCACCGCGCGCGCATTTTCGGCCAAGTGAATCACCTCCGCTGCATTTTTCGCGGCGGGTTACGGTCGAGCGCAAATATTTGCCAAGAGCTCGGGGAAAACGTGCCCGGTGGCTCGGCTGATTAATTGACACGGCGAATAAACCGTGTCCAAAAGTATTCACGCTCACGGTGAATTAAATACGAGGCCCGTCGTTAGTGTAATTCAACGTTCTCGCTTCTACGCGAAAGTTTCTCTTTTGGCGCTCTCCTGGAACCGCTGGACGCCTTTTTATTTGCCACCGTGGCGGTGTCGTTCGTACGAATCCGTGCAAGGCCGGAACCAAGGGAGGAGACGATGGCCAACCACCGATTCGTTGCCATTGGTGTTTCGCGTTCGAGAACACATCGTGCTGGCAACAATGGCTTACGTGACGCAAACGCGCGACGATATTAGCTTGCACAATAGTACGGCCGGTCTCAGGCCAATTGCATTGGCCTACTAGCAAGTTGCCTCCCCGAGTTCGAGTACAATTTAATTTGCAAACCGAGCGCCGGGAGCTGAAGTGGCAGCGGAGTTCTCGGTTTCACCTGGACGATTCCCCCCGGTTCCGGCCTATTCAGATTTAATGCTCGAGACGAAATCAATACGTAGAGATATCTCTCTGCCGGTGCTGTTCCCCAGCACCCGCGCCCTGCTCGCCCCGTCCCTCTTTTCTTTTTTCCATCGTTCGCTGCCTCGTCTCGGCAAGAAGACCACCAAGTCAGCAGGCCGGAAAGTGTGCCAATAAAGAGAAAAGGAACGAACGGAAACAACCAGATACCAGACGTCGCGCCATATCCAATCTTTAAGCTACTCAGACACGGCCGATTTCGAATCTCGACGAATTTCAATCGAGAACACCGGTCAATGGCTAGGTCGCTCGTTGTTGCGTCCTGCCATATCGATACCGCGGACACCCCTGGGCGTTCCGCAAGATCATCCCCCATTTCATGCCGCTTCTCCCATGGAGAACTAATAACCGTGGCGTCGATGGAGCAGCTTTTGCAACCAGTTCGAAAAGAATTCCTCGAGACCCCTTTCAACTAGTTGCAGAACTCCGCGCGAACTTTGGCTTACTTCCTCGACGGCGGCAAAAGCCTTCCTACTTGTTCGCGGAACACCTCCCACCCTCTCGGCTGCGATTTTCGCAACGAGACAAATATGCGGCGGACGTAAGCGCGGATCGGCAGGCTCGGACGATTCATCAGTCTCGATTTCAATCGTTCCACGAGCCGCGCGGACGATTCTCGATTGTCCCGACGTGGGACGGGGCGCGCAACAGACGCGGGGAAAGAATAGGGGGAAAAAGGAAAACAGCCTGCCGCGTTGTACGTGGGTACTGTTCGTCGAGGTCGGACCACGGGACGAGTAGCATTATCCCCCTCGTCGGTGTGTTGCGATTCATTCGTCATTGTCCGAGGACCCTTTGTGGCGACGCGCGGGAACGGCTCGCGGCGTCTACGGGCTTATTCGGCGCGGGCAAATAGTTCGCGACTAAGTAAGTATCGCGCACGGACGCGTGGAATTGCGACACGCGTTCGTACTTAGGCCGTTCCGCGTGCCTGGATAGGCGAAACGCCGTGAAAACTTGTCGCGTACGCGTGGATACCCGACGCGCGCCAACCTCCTCGTGGGGAAGGTGAGAGTAACGCGACGCGTGAAAAATCACGATGAAAGTCGCGCTTGAATTAGAAAAAAGAGAAGAAGGAGTTCTGAGCCGGGAACCCACCGGGGAGAGACTTTGTTCGGTTTTTCGGCACGGTTAAGCGAGCGATTCCGGTGATTGCTGGAGTTACTCCCACACACGCACACATACGTACAGTAATCCCGCGGTTTCGAATCAAAAGTTTCGAATCAAAGGGGTGAAATGTATGAGTCTACGTTCTGGACTCTTTGCGGTTTCATTCGCGACTCGTACGTCGCGGATGTGCATTTAAAAGTAACCGAATCTCTATTTAGACTTCCTTCTTTTAATTAAGTCCGCAAAAATCCGTAATCTAGAAGATTGATTTATTTAATTCTAAACCGAGAGTCTTCCCATACGTTTCACTGATCTCTCTCGAACGAGAAGAGAAACTCTCGAACGATTTACGAGAATGTTTGGTTTCTCGTAAAAAGAATAACTTGCTCTTGACCAATCGGTGAAACAGATTGGAAAGATCGATAGGTAGGAAGCGAGAGAAAAACGTGGAGGATGCTTAAATGGAGAATTGCGCGGCACGCACGAGCACGGGTCGTTTGAACGCCTTCGGAATGGCAACCAGTCACGCCTCGGCGCAAAGACTCGCGTAGGGTGACGCACGCTGGGGTGAATAAACCTAAAGGGAAGGAAGGACGTGACGAGTCGCACGACTATATATATGTATATATATACTATATATATGCGCGAATGGAAAATTATGAACGCACACATCGACTGCCAGGAATGGAATAATTAGAATCGCGATATAGAACGACTAAGGGGCTGGAGAAAATTTGATCAAACTCGACGACGGAGAGTGAAGCACTCGAACTGTCGCGTTCGCACGATAGGAGGAATTTTCGATGGGGATTGTACTCGACGAAATTTTACCCTCGACTGTACAACTTGCCCTGGGGCGGTGGAAAATTTGGCAGAAACTGTATGCTCCCTGTGCACATGTACCCTCGTGAATGTTTTAATACCTGACGGAACAATGTTTCTCCATTATATATCGCGTCGTGGAACGAGCGTTCTGTAGGAGTTCTTTTGAAAAGATTTCGACGCTCGTTGCGATCCTGATTAATGCACGCTGTTCTGAATTGCGTAATTTTAATCGCTGTCGCGGAGATTTTATCGGCGACTGTACCGCCGTCCGATAATTAAACGGAAAATAAAAAGGAGGCTGATAGAGTGCGACGAAGGTTTATTTTGGCGAGACGCCTGAATTAAGGGAACCCGTCGTGCTTTAATGCAAGGTGGCTCGCAGCCTGACAACAAAGGGGTGAATAAGCTGTGGGCAAACATATAGCGAGAGGCAATCGTTATTGAACGCGTAGACCTTGAACCGCTGTACTTCGATTAAAACTGCAGACAATCGTTCGATGAGCAATAGCTCGCCAATTTATTAACTTTCAGCTATTATGTCGAATAATTTTTCAGTAAATTTCTCAAAACCTGCGACACTGTGTGTAATTCCTACTGTAAATATGTTGTTTTACAAATCGTTAGACAAATCTGTACATTGTTCGGTCGAAATGGAGGAAACGTTGGAACATTTCGACAGGAAATTTCTTGCCTCCGCTGTACCGCCAATGACCGTCTGGGATATCGACGCGGAGCGTTGCTTCCTATGCGGCTCGGATTGGTCCAGCGTGTCTTTGTATCGGATGAAGGTTCGCGAATGTACTGGCTGTTTTCGAAACAAAAGCTATACACGCCCTCTCATTACCAAAGATTGTAGCCACGTTACTCGACTTTTTTCCCCTCTGTTTCTAGTGAAACGTGAACGGACCCGAAGAAAAGGCAAATAACAAGACCAGTATCGTATACTTTTATCTCCCAAATAGCTAATTCTACACCCGTAATGAGCGCCATTTTCGAAGCAACGTTTCCTCTTTCGTTCGTTCTTATACGCAGATGAAGAACGGTACAAATCTTTTTCACGTGAATTTGGTTATTTCTACATATCTATTTGTCATCTTTTCAAATTCGTTCCATCATCAAAAGTTAATGGCGAATCCCTCATCCTGCGAACCATTTCGTGCGTGTCTGTTTCGCTGTTTGATAGACAGGGTATGGAGAACATATAGGGAGACTTTTCAATGGGATTTGCAACGGGGAAACAGTTTGACGTATGCACATTTCGTTAACGTAATTAAAGAACGCGATTGGATATCCGTCGAGGAAAGGC
Source organism: Xylocopa violacea (assembly GCA_963969225.1). Lineage (NCBI taxonomy): Eukaryota > Metazoa > Arthropoda > Insecta > Hymenoptera > Apidae > Xylocopa > Xylocopa violacea. The sequence goes on along the minus strand of CAXAJV010000020.1, from coordinate 11,763,041 downwards.
ATACGGTGTTACGCGAGCTGAAATTCGATGAACTCGTTGCTGTTGCATCAGAAGCGATCGTCCCATGGCGTTGCATGATCGATCGATTTAGAAACCAGCAAAGTTACCGCCATTTTCCCATGGAATGGTAATGAAATAATCGAGGCGCAGACTGATTTTAATGAACGTTCGTAACATATTTTATATTTATTACGTGTACAGGGTACACAGTGCGGTACCATAAAAATAATACGTATAAATATAGTACACCGTGTATTTAACAAGAATGCTGGACGTATTCCCTTAAATTACAAAAAAGGGCAACTGTAAAGTAAAGGTACATCGAGTATAATGTTAAATGTAACAAAAAGGGGAAACAGAAAACGCGAGAACTGTACATTGGAAAGTAGATGCGCGTGAAGATGCATTTTGATTCTCGTACTTCAGCTTAGGTACACTCAATGACGATGACACGTTGATTATGAATTCATGAGTCGCTCGAGGACGGCTGGCATCCACTTCTTCTTCGTTAGACTGACACAAAGACGGTGGCTGCATTTTAGAGCACACCACTCTCTCATCATTCTATCATCTTGAAGAGAACGCACGAGAATATCATCCCGAGGAACTGTGGACAAATGATGATTAACAGTAGTAACATTAAACATTCCGAGCGAAACATTCGATATATAATTGTAATCGTCTCCAGCGTTTTGTGCGACGTGTTCGAAAACGTAGCTCGTTAAACAGAAACTGGACGTAGCATTAATGGCGAGGCTATGCCAGCAATTGAGAGCGAACGAGAAGAAAGAAAGGGTGTTAATTTTCTCATGAATTAACAGTGGCCGGTGGAAGCACGTTTCTTGATGAATTTTCGCCGGCGCCGGAGTCGATTAAAATGCAAATGAAACGGAGAAAGTCTGTACCATCAGGCACGCGACTGCAATACCAGCGCCGCCCATGATTGTCGCGTGCTTCTGCATGTAAATCTGCGTTCCATTGATGCAACCGACGAGATAGGCATTCGAGGGATTCACTGTGTCTGGTCCAGCGTTGCAGTTGAATCGCTGCAACAGAAGATCGATCGTGTCGTCATGAGGAACATCGAGAAAGTCGATCGGATCGGGTGAAAGCGTGAGAGGCGAAGCTTCATGCTCGAGTCCCGACCGAAGGATTGCCCCAAGAACCGAATGCTTTTCCGAACGTGATCGATGGTTCGTGGTCGTTTCGAAATTCCGTGCAGAATCGTACGAACAGGCTTCGTTAGCGTTCCGAATCGCAAATCATTCCCCCCATTAGGAATTCAAAGGCTGCACGCTAGCTATTATCGTTGGCAGATGCCTGCTACATCGACCGTTGGTACCCTCGCTACCTTCTACTCGTTACTCGTACAGAAATGGGAATAAAAATCATTTAAGTTCAGTTTTTCAAAATATCTATATAAATTTGTGAAAGTATGCGAGATTTGTACAATGAAAATCTAGAGCGTGAATACCGCTGTTTGCAAACAGTCGCTTATGAATTATGCAAGCGCCAGCGCAAATTGAAAGCAATTATACCCGAGCGACTGGCAGATTCATTTTTTCCATTTTTCCCTCGGTTCTCGAAATGGTAATTGAATCTCATGGAGGTAATAACGCTGGACTCGTACAGACGATTCGCGCGCGATGAGTGCCGCACGTAAATCACTAATTACTGCAATTACGTATGCACGGATTCGACGGACGGCTGTTTCGTCTCCGGGAACGAGCTCGTTAAGAAAATTAATCTTTACCTGGCCAGTCTGAATCTCGCGACAGCAACTTTCCGGCACGATGAGACCTTGGGTGCCCCAATCCCTCCATCCATTTACACCGCAGCAATGGAGCTGAAATCGTACAATGTAAACAGGAAAAATACATTATACGTAATTAGACATATTTCTGGGTGCAGGCCATGTCCTTTTTTTACGAAAGCACTTTGATGACTTGCACCCGAAAACCTGAACGATGAGTTATCGTTTGTCCTACCGTCGACTGCGTCGTGTCCCAAGCTTCTTTGACTGCTTTACGGTTATCGTAGAGTCTCATCGAACTTTTCATTTCCCTCTCGAGCGTGTTCACCAGCTTCTCACGGAACACGTACGCGAGCACACCGCCAATCAGCATGGTCACGAACAAGAGGAACACGATGATGAAATACTGCAATCATTTTACGTCCATTGTAACGTACTTATGACTTATATAAGATTCGTCTGACGTCGAACGATGTGGTCCAGCAAAGATTTACCGTGAGAAGCATGCATTTGACTTCACGGGATGCACCCACGCAACCAAAGAACGACACGATGACCACGATGATTCCACCGGCCAGCAGAACATAAATGGCGGGTGTCAGCTGATCGTTCCCGACTAATTCGCCTATCCAGGATACTTTTTCCAGCAAAGCCCACGTGGCCAATCCAACAACTACGAGTCCACCTATCTGTAAATATATTCATACATTATTGCCCGAATTAGAGGCACTAAAACGATAGTTTAATGCCTTCTTATACTTACGAATATAACGAAGTTCACGAAAAACAAGGAATACTTCATACAGCGACCGCAGCCGTCCATTTCCGTGCCGTACCCCATTTTTTTCCTATTTACTTATCTGCAATGGAAGAAACAAGTTGAAGTGCATACAAATTTGTAAGTCGCGGCTGGCTGTTAACACTAATGCTTTAAACAAATACGGAAAGGTACGGAAACGGTGAGTCATAGACGCGTAAACTTGGTATCGCGACATTTTTAACGATATTATCACCTGGCCCGATGAATATGCAATTGGTTAGACGTTTCTGCCGTAAGCGGTGTTTAGAAAGCTCTGGAATGTTGTTTTGCAAGTGCAACGACGATTCCAGATCCGAATAAGGATCGAACGATCGCGTAACCCTGGTCATTGCGATTCCCCGAGACACGGCCAGACGTAGCCTGGTCGGTTTAGTAATTGTTTCCGCGCTGATGTCACGGCACGCAGAAGACTCTTTCACGGTTTCACGATTCTCGTGATCGTCCTCAATTTTTTCCTTCCGCCAACCCACATTCCTCCCGACAATTGGCCGTGATTACATCACGGTTTCGTCACCGTTAATTTCTAATCTTAATCGGTTTTTAAATACCCACGAGAATCGTGATCCGCCAGGCGCGAAATCAATGGTTTTCGTGGATGCGTTAACGCTACCGCGAATTTCATCCTGGAAGTCGCGTTTGACCGCTCGAATCGATATCGTTACATTTCGAAGTCCTACCGTTCGTCCAGTCTTTGCGACGCGACCCTTGAACTTTCCTATAGGTCGACATCGATGCATTATGATGTATCAATAAAAATCCAGCTAATTCTCTGAACTGTTTTCGCTCGTTTAAATCAGACACCTAGGAACGAAAATAGCAGCCTCGTAATAGCCTAGCGGCTGGAAGTTCCGCGTACTCGCAGTTCCTAATTGCCTTCTTAAATTATTGCTATCCTACCTGCATCTGTTTACAAATAATATACATATATATGTCTGTATGAGTCACCCAACGGCCGACAGTTTCTATCACAACAGTCAGCCAGCCACTGGCTAAACAAACCGCGCGAGTTCTTCCACTGGTGAACGCGTCACGGTTTCAAGATCATCGCGGATACCGATGAGTAAGACCCCGCTCGATTGTTCAGCGAGTCACGTATGCCCATCGTCGCTCGTAACTAAACCACGGATCTCTTTCGCGTGACGTAATGGATCGCGATCGATTCTCTTTGCATGCAGCAAAAGCACGGAGTTCTTCTACTAGGCCTTACAGTAACGTCCTAACGTGCAATATCGGTTGGATTTAACCGCGCACCTGCCACTCGCGATGAACGATGACCTTCGCGCAGATGGAGGCGCCCCGACGACTCCTCTATGAATGAGGACGTCGGAAGTAGGTCATTTTGAACCACCGCGGTTCTTCGTATCATGGGCGCGCTGATGAAATACACCGATGGAGACGAGGAAGATTGCATTCGCGATGCGCAAACGTTTTTTTAAACGCGTTCGTCCATCGTGCATCTCACGCAACGATACGTAATGCCTCGTTCTCGAAGAACTGGACTAGTCGTTGGTCACGGAAGTTATTCAATTGTCGACGTGTATAATTTCGAGCAATTTTCCTCAACGCGTTTGACCTAGATCGAGAAAACTCGGACGGAGTTCAGAAACGACCGTGACAGGGAAAAGAGCAGCAGGTTATTTGCGCGCAAACAGCTTCTCGGAACACATACGTAGAGCGCGCGTACGTTTCGATTTTTACGCTGTTTCACACGATAGCTTCCCTGCGCGATCTCTATTTGTTCTATCGAGTAAACAGCACTGTTGGCGTTTGTAATGCATTCCGCGGATGCAATTTTACCCATCAGTTATTGCCTCTCTCATTTTTTTTTTTTTTATTTCCCTCTCTTCAATCTAATATTGCCATCGACGATTACAATGAAACGTATTATCGCGATGACCATGACGCAACGATCGTTTCCAGCTTCGGATGCTGATACATCAGTTACCACAAAACCTACCATTCGCCCGGATATTAATACAGCCGAGGACTGACATACAACACAGTGTATTCGGTGTACAGTTCGATTCAAGAGATCGTCCCGATAAAATCGCGGAGGATTCTTGGCGATAGTCTTCAATGGCGTCTCGAGCATTGTTCGTCCTGGATAGTAAATCCGATTGCAGAAATCGTCGCTCCTGACCGGCAAGATTGTACAATTAATTAACGCGTGTGTTGTTCATTGCCCTTGATTACTCGAGCTTGCATCATAATTAATGCACGCGCATTATTGCGCGAAAACTAACGCTGTTACGTGACATCGCGTGTACGCTTGCCCTTATCGATCTCTTCGTTCGTCATGGATAAACAATTCTGGTCTCGTATCGCGGTCGATGCCATAGAACTTCGTACAGTAGAATTCCATTTATTGGAACGAAATTTTACGGAATACCTGGTTTACCGAATCTACTGCTTGGTCTCCCACTACTGAACCTAACGCCGGACTCGTACTACCGAATCTACTGCCGGACTCTTCTGCTACTAAATCTCCTACCAGACTCTTCTGTGAACGAATCTACTACCAGACTCTTCTGTTACCAATTCTACTGCCAGACTCTTCCGTTAACGAATCTACTGCTGGTCTGCTCTGTGACTGAATCTACTATCAGCCTCCTCCGATACTAACTCTACCGTCTGACTCCTATTGCCTGATTCACTGTGGACAGAGTTCAATGCTTTACGGTTAAACGTTTCTAATTGTAACGCAAAGTTAAGGAGAGAACAGGATATTCGTAACGCGTTCTGACTGGAAAAGCGAATCTGCGTATTCGTGGCTTCGACGTAAGGAGGACGATGCGAACGACCCAGTTCTCGAACCAGAAATTTCAGCTGGGACCCTTTCCTCGTATCAACGACCCGGCGGCCTACAATCGGTTCCAAGCTAAATATTGCCCTGATGCAACTCGACGTACGATAATTACTGAAAAATCGGCCGTAACGTTACGCAATACCCGTAGCGCGATAGCAAGACGGACGCATCGGTTTTGCAACGAGCTGTAGAGGCGTGCTCTCGAGATACTCGGTCACGCACCGACATACTGCCTTAAAGACACGTTATACGAGAGAGAAAGTGGATTCTCCCTACGCATTAAGTAATCCACGGGCAATGGAAAACGTAAAAAGAATAAGTCGGAGGCAACGGGGGAGTCGCGACACGTGACGTCATCTGGCCGCTTCGTTCCTCGTCCTAGACGGACAAACGAGCAACCGGTCACCAGGGAACTTAATTAGGACGACGTACAGTTTGCTTTTCGCGCCGTAATTGCGACCGTTCGGAGCTACTTGGACGCGTATCGATCACTCGTTAGCTCGCCTCCTCGCGAGCTTTGTTGCTCCCATCGACGAGCAACCACGCTCGTGTTTCTTTTTACAACGTTACGTATCTTACGTCTATCTTGGGTAGTTAATTGACTGTTATAAAACGTTATACAACCATGAGGTAACATTTAAATTCGTTATGTCAAGCGAGGGAAAAGAAAGAGGAGCATATAAAGGAAATTGTGAAACCACTTTTTTCTCAATGATGGTTGTTCGAAAATGGTGCTGATCGATTAGCTGCTTGAATACTCTCATGGAATTTACAGAATTCCTTGAGTTTTTATAAGAACGATAGGGATTATTTGTCATAGTCGCAGACAGGAGAATTGCAAAGTACGATTTCTTTAGTTTCCCTCGCGTATAAGTACCTGCTCGAACTTTCGATCGAAACGCAATTGCGTGCAGAGACAAAAGCGTTTTTCTCTTCGTTACGCGATCGATTACAGTCCTCTGAGTACTCTCTTAGAGCGAGTGGAATTTCGTTAACGTTGATTACAAGGATAACGTTATTAATCTTAATAATAACCAGCGAGAGATCGTACAGTACGATTTCTCCAGTTTCTCTGGCGGTTAAAGCGAACAATTGCTTCGAGTTTCGATCGAACCACGATTGTGTTAAACGACTGACGCGTGATTCAGACTGTTAAACGAAAACAAATCTACTCGAGTTGGCATCGTCGCGAGCGTCCGCACCATCGACGCATTGGCAGCGTGTTTCCCGGTACTAAAAGCCACGACTCGTCGTGAATGCTTTTCTCCAGACGACCGTGGCGTCCGCGAGGCGCCAAACGACTGTTGATTTACGTCGAAAGAAAAAGAAAAAACGGGACAACAATGAGGATTTCCAAGACAGTGAAACGGCGGTGAAACGTCGAGGCGTTTCAGCGAGCAAACTCGAAGGTTACGCTGGCGATAAGAAAATCATTAGGAACGCGTTACTGGCGACGTGTATGCACGAACTAATTCGCTCTATTTGGTCAAATTTAGTTCACTCGTTTAGAAAGTTATCGCGTCGATCCTAAATGGAGCTGTCTGGTCTCGTCCCTGATGAGTGTGAATAAAAAATTTAACCCTCGGTCGAGCGAGCGACGTCCAATCGTTTGATCCCAACTAGGCCGTACTTGAGCGATAAAACAAAACGGAACACCGAGTTCGACTTCGTGATACGGCTCTGCGAGGGATGGTCCCCGCGATAAAACGCGAACGATATCGAGCCTGAAAGCGTCAGCTGGAGTCTGACCTGGGATTGAAAAAAGGGTCGGCGCTTAGGAGGCAAAAAAAGGGAGGCGATCGAAGAAAAAGCCGAAGGAAGGGCTCCGTTCGGCCGGTCGAAAGTTACGTCGGGACCGAGGTCGCCAGGTTTTACACGGTCCTCGCGTTCCACGATCGTTTACGATGCTCGCGCGTCTACGATTACACGCGCTCTTTCCTCGAGCTTGGCCTGTAGGAACGCGTAAAGCGAACGGTCGTGCACAACAATACGTAAACACGCCGCGCAGCAATATGGATGCCGAGGAATTCCTGACCACCGTGAAACGTCGTTTCGGACGAACCTTCTTTCGTTCGAACACTCGAACACGAACAGGTCGCCGTCTTTTTGCGCGTGAAAATTCATAAACGCACGCACCGCGCGTGCGCTACCGCCAGGAAGAGCCGTTCGATGCGATCGATCGTTCGAAATCGAAGCGGTTCCCGCGTTATGACGAAACACGAATCTAACTCGAACCTTCGCCACTTGCAACATCGCTCTGTTCACCGTGACTTCGTCGAGATCGTGTTCGCGGCAGTTAGCTAATCCGTGCATTATTTCAGCGACGCTGGATCGGGTCTTAATCGGGCCTGTTGACCGTTTCGCGTTCATCGGGGCTGATGGATCGCTGCGCTGCGCTTTCGTTCGCGAAAAATGCTGAACAGGTGATTCACGACGCTTCGATTCGCAACGAGTTAATGAATCGGACACCGTGGCTGTATATCGAAGGAAGTTTCGTCGCACGAGCGAACGTGGGACGTTCCATCCACGATCGTGGATCGATCGACACCGCCAAACTCCGATCCTAGCCTCCCGTCTTGTTGCGAATTGCGAGGCGCGCGATCGATGTCAATCGACGATCGACGAGGGGAAAAAGCAACGGAGGAGCGTTACTCACGTCGTCGCCGTATGTCAGCCTCGGTCTCGTCGTGGCCGCGGTGTTGGTAGCGGACGAACGATAAACAGTCTCTTTCGTCGATGAAACGTGACACCGTTTCTCGTAGCAGACACTCTTGGAAAACTGTTGCTCCCTTAGCGGGCAGGTGCAAAAATCACTTAGCGGGCGGTGGCGAGTTCGTTCGAACGGTGCTGGCCCGTCGAGGCGCGGCACCCGTGAAAATTGTCGCTCTTAATTCAGACACGAAGCTGCGGCTCGAGTATCGGCGTGGACACGCGCGATTTCAGTCCGGGTCTGAGTGAAACTGAAATGGTAAAACCGACTCGACTTCTCTCTCTCCCGCTGCTTCCTTCCCTCTCTGTTACTCTCGGTTCACCGTGTTGCTCAGTCTCCCTGATTATTTCTATCCCCCTCTCTCTCCTTCTCTCGCGTTAGTTTCCCTCTCCGTTTCGCCTTCCTCTTCTCGCTCGCTCCCTATCCCTCTCCCTCTCGCGCTTTACGTACCGTTCCTCTTCTTCTTCGTTAGTCGAATCTCCCTTTCCCACCACGAGTCATCGTTTACCCGTGTCCCCGTGTCGTATATACCTGTGTGTACACAACGCAGTACTTTACTCGCTTCTCGTGTATGCTCTTGCTGCGTGTATCCATTGTACGACGCGGCTGAGAGTCCGCGACGCTACGCGCAGAGGGGTGGAGGCTACCGAAAGTGGGGTACGAAACGCGTCTTTGGTCGCACCGTGCGAAATACACACGCGACGAGATTACTCGCGTACGCGTCTGCATACGTATATTTATACGCGTGCATCTCATATTCTTACGTTGCGTCGCATTCCAGATGGGGTACATACCGGCTCGCTGCTCGTACGCGCATTATGCATGCCCATGGGGCGTATTAGCAACGGAAAAGAGACCCGACGGGCCTCCATGTGCCGTCAAACTACGTATCGATCCGCGTACAGATGCAATCTAAGCCTAACTTATTTAGATTTGTCGAATGTTCGTCCATGATTGCACTTCGTGCAACTTTTGTCAATCTTCGAGCGTCGTCCTTCTATATTGCATGACGTGACTGACAGACGAGGGCACGTTACGCGGTTGAACGACGTTTCATAATGCTTTTTGCTGGAATCCGTGGAATCGTACTGTGCAATTAACGAAAGATCTGTCTTAGGTAAAGAGAAGATTTCTTTAGTACGCAGAATATACAAAATATTGTTCGTGGTTATATTTAGCTTCTTATTGGAAGGAGAAGCGAGGAAAGATATCGTTTATTTTTATGGAGAATTTCATGCGGTGGGTGGTATGTTTTATCAGATAATGATACACGTTCAGGAACTCAAGTGTCACGCGGGTCACGAACTGGCACTTTCATTTCGCGAAAAGGCATAATGGTATTATTTGTATCCGGTCTGACGCGCCTTTAGATTCGTGATTACTTTTTCCTTGGCAAGGCTGACCCAGTAACGCAAAGGTAATTTCACCCACGACATCAAGATACAATTAAAACGCATCGTGTCTGCGGTCGAAGAGAATTTTAATTTTGTGCTTTCCTTTTAGAAAATACGGTATTCGCGTTTTTCAGGTATACCTCGACCGACTTAGCTAAAAGATGAACGAAAATAGAACTCTTAGAGCGGTTTATTTTCATTCAGAGGTGTATTCCATTTTTCACGTGCCAATTCCAATGGCTAATTTATGGCAATTGTAACTTGTAGCATACCTAATTCTTACAAATTGCTGTTGCATTGGTAATATGGGTAAGCCTTATTCTTAATCGTGCCTATACGCTTCCGTCATCTCCGAAGTTAGTTCCTATCTGATCTAATTTCATCGTTTGTTCAAACGAGGCTCCACCCCGAGTAATAATCATCAACTCAAATTGGACCGATCAACAGTTGATGTCTTTCTTGTTCCCTCATGGGGGTTATTGGTGGCAGTAACCTTTGCAAAATACATTAGTCATAATTAGTTCGACGGTGGTGCAGAACGTTTTACACGACATCGTTCCGAGTCTGCAAAATCGATCGATATTTGTTTCATTTAATGTTTGACGCTTTATTTCACAGCGCGTGCAGGTATGAAAAATGTTCTTCATTCCTGAAACAAATATATGCGAGATATTTAAAGGCTTACGAATATATTGAAATATCTATTACAGTTCGCCAAAACTTGATTTTAGAACTTGTGAACACGTGCGGTATGTATTCATGATTCATTTTCCGCGCGTGTGACTGTTTTCATCGTCATTTTCAAATAACGATGCATTACATTCAATTAATCCACTTATCTACTTGAGCTCTTTTGCGCGATTTCTTCTAAAATCTGTTTGCCACTATAGTTTCACTCTGGTTAGATATGATTACTTTGGTACTTCATGTCGTTACATAATCTATTCCGTATCGCGTATAAAAACAATTTTACGGTTTCCAAAGTTTAACAAAGACATTATTTGTTATCTTTTTATACAGATAAATATAAAAACTAATAAAACATTGTGTTAACTGTAATCTATACATAACATTTAAGTATAAAATTATTTTAAATTTTTCTTTAACGTGAATTAATAAAATTAAAAACGTAATAAATATTCGTATGTAATGTACATATAAAGTATTGAAAAAAGTTATTTTCTGCTAATTAATAAAATACCTGCAAAATATAGGCGACATTGTATTTAAATAACAGCCGATGTATCGATACTGTCGTACCGCTACGTAGTACCGATATATATCGATCTTAAAATCGCAATGAACTAAATGTTCAAGATGGTGGCTGAGAACTCGAGGTTTAATAGGCGCGGTTCCTTTTGTTCCCTATTTGGACAGTCAAAGTGGCATCGTAACGCATAATAAACGATCCAGGTTACCTTTGACAATAGCAGCTTTCGATTCTAAAGTTATTAACATTTTTGCGATCAATCTCCGTCACGTTTACACGTCAGCTGACACATGTTTATGTACGAGTTGAGTTCACGCATGTAACGTGCATGAAATTTCACCTGGGAAAGTTACCGAATCAAGACGACCGTTCCATTGAAGAACCTGGTTCGAGAACGAAATGACGGTGCACATTATGGAAAAGTTGAAAGATAAAGGATGGTGTGTATGAAAATTGAAGTGTTCCATTATTTATAAACATCCTTTGTTGAGAGCGTAAATATACCGTTTTAAATTTAGACGCATAAATACTTACGAATCTTTTGAATTAGGTACATCACAGATCATGGATACGATAGCGCAAGTGATTCTGGAAGTGTTACCGATACGCAGAAAATTATTAAACGATTATTAGATGTAAGAATGACTGACTTATATAACATTCTTGCTAACGCAATGGTTATTTGTATACTTCAATTTTTTGTTTACTCTGCAGCTTGATTTGAGAGAAGTTGGTAGTGGTCAAGGTGATATAACACAGGGTAATATTGTATTGCAAATACAGAAGGTACGCAATGTGGCTGCTCCTAAGAACAATGAAGAATCACGCGCAGCGCCACGATTGTTAAAATTCTTCCTAACAGATGGTAAAAATAATTTCCAAGCTATAGAAGTGGAACATATTTCATTTTTAAGGTAGACATCTATACGAACTTATATTTATCTAGATTGTACAGAGAACCAATAAAGAAAATTGAATTATATTGCAGTTTAAACACACCTCCTGGTACAAAAATATTAATTGCTTCTGGAAATCCACCAATGTCCCATGGAATTATTTTACTGAGGCCATCGATCATAGCGCAAGTGCTTGGAGGGAAAGTAACGAATCTTGTAGAAAAGTGGGAATTAAACAAAGTATGTTGTACCATTAAATTCTAGTATACATGGTACTAAAAAATGGATTTTGTAACAGAAATTAGCATTGCATACAAGAGTAAGATCTGCGGAAGAAGGAGGTCCACCACCGTGGATACCATTTGGGAAAAAAATTATAAAAGTTTCTGAACATGATAAAAATTTTAAAGCCTTGGCAGAAAAAGAAAAAGCTAGTAAAGAAAATGCAGAATTTGAAGCTCAGCGTAAGGATGCTATAGCAGAAGCAGCTAAGCAAGGCAACAAGAAAGTTTTCGGTGGAGGAAATAAGCAGGTATATTAACTATCTATCACTTTGCTACAATTTAAAGCTATTTTACTGTCATATCATTATTTTCAGCTCTTAGATCACAGCGTACAAAAAATTGTAGATCAAGGCTTTTCTGTAGAGCAGGCAGAATATGCCTTAAAAGTTAGTCGAAATAACGTTGATAAAGCTTTAAAAAGTTTGCAGAAAGCAGATAATAAACACAAGTATATACATTTTATTTTATTTTAATACTTCAAATTTTTTACAGCTTTTCACTATCAATTTTGTTTTAATTATTTTAGTACGTTTAAAGAATCACGGGAACCGCGCGAACCACGAAGTAAACGATTCGATAAAAAAGCCGAGGAAAGTAAACCGAGTAGTGGAAAAATATCTCTGTTTGATTTTCTCGAAGATAAATTACCTTTGCAATCCGACTCGACGGAAACGAATAATTTATCTCAGAATAGTTATGTGCAAAATACAGAAAATACTTATGACAGAATCGAATCTAAAAGTAATGAACTGCAAAGTGGAAAAGCTGGAAGGTACGATTTAATAGAATACAAGTTTCATGACGATATAATTACGGCAATAATCATTAAAAAAAACTTTGTTCTAGAACTCAAAAAGGAAGCCGCGGGTATCAAGTACCTCCAAGACATTCAGAAGAAAATAAGAACAACAAAAAATCAAACTTCAACAATCCTGCCACTCAGTACTCGCAATATAATGGAGGAAATCATTCTCAACAAAATAAACCACCAAGATTTCAAAGAAATCAAGATAATCATAGTTACTCGCCACAAGATGGTTTAAATAAATCGCACCAAAAATCTCAAGTAAATGATTTACGAAATTCTAGCATACCGCAAACACGTACAGACGGAGTGAACGTTATGAATAGTAGTAATTATTATAAAGCTCCGCAAGAACAACAGGGAAAAAATTTGGGTACCGGCAGAAATTATAATCATCATGAGATTGATGCCAGGAATAGACAGACTTATGATGGTTCTTACGGTAGGCATAATCGAGCACAAGAAGACGGAACACATAGAGCTTATCCTGCAAACACAACTGATAAAAATTACAAAAACCAACTGAACAGATTTCAACCAAATGAGAATTCTGGTAGCAAGGCGACTATAGGACCTAACAGCCAACGAAGTCAAAATCAATATAGTAACAATCAAAACGCGAATATTTCTTCCGTTGGTAGTACCTGGGTTTGGCGAGTAGGTGACAAATGTCTAGCCAAATACTGGGAAGATAATAGAGTAAGTGAATATAATCGTGTTTGTTTAAACCTTATATTTTTGGTAACATTTATATTTCATTTTAATTGATGCTTTTAAAATATAGTATTATAATGCAAAAGTAACTGGAGTATCAGATAGAACTTGCGTTGTTCAATTCAAAGGATTTGAGAACTATGAAGAGGTGCTTCAGGCGGACTGTTTGCCTATAACAGACGATGTAGGTAATATTCTTTGATGTTTTTTCAGTATTGTACATAAATAAGATGTTTTCTATATTTAATCGTAGAATCAAGTTGTTCAAGATTACGTTATGGATCAAAAACAATCAGACCAACGATTTAATAATAGACCATTACGGTATGACCAAACCCAAAACCATATAACTGGTAAATTTAGAAATATTTTACAATCATTAATTACGTTTAAGATACATTACAGTACTAGCCGTTAATAAAAGTTTTTGCAGCAGGTATGGAATTTCGAAGAGGCGGAAGTGGAGTTGTTCCTGCAAATAAGGCTGGTTACAATAAAAAACGTAATCAACAGCGGAGTACACAGCCCATTTATCAACCACCAGCTCAGCGATATCAAAATTCTATGCCTATCAATACTCAAAATAATTCCTTACTTTAATGTACTATCAGTCTTGCTTTTTTTTCTTTTAGTAAAAATACTATGTAAACATCGGTAAATTATTAATTGTAGTTATATTATTTCTGAAGAGGAAAACAGACTGACCTCATGAAAAAGATGCTCCATACTTTTTATTGTATGGTGATATTTAAATCATAGGTCAATAGGTTGAATCACGATGTAAACGAAACCTGTGCCACAGATAATTCATAAATGAAAGGTGTAATAAGTGTACAATTATAGTACGAATTATTTCCTTACACAGTGAAAGTGAAACTAATAATTAAAAACAAATGTAAGGTATTTATTATATAACAATTAAACATCAAAATATTTGTAATTGTAGAATAATCATACTAATGTCAAAAGATTGTGCAGCATTTCGATATTTCGTCCAGTTTCGCTAAAATTAATTAATACAATCCAGATGCATAATGTAAAAAATTGTGCTGTGTATTATTTGTAATTAATTTGTAATTACAATTATTTAGAACGAATTACAGTTGTGGAAATTGAAAATTCGTTTGAAATTCAAAAAATATTTGAGTACCCTTTTTTATTACTTGCTATTACACTTTCATGACATTTTTTGACTCCTTTATTCACTTCTATCGATATCTTTCTTTCTATTACTTCTGTACCTATGTATAATTATTCGTTATTAATGTGTTTAATTGTGTGTGCAGATTTTTTACACCTTTTACTTGCGTGGACACGTAGAGACATTACGAAGCAACTGGACTTCTTTGGATAACGAATAATAAATTAGATTACAGACCAGAAACATAAGAGATACAATCCCAGTGGATAAGAGGTTAATTCCTTGGATATTAATGGAATGTTCATGTCGCATAAATTTTTGTTTCCTGAAACGTGAACTGTTCCACAAAATTTGGACTCGGAAGAGGAATTACAACAAGAAGAACTAAGAATTTCTGAATTAGTTTCGGAACAGAAACATAGACGAACTACAAGAAATAGTTTAAACAATATTTATATTGCAAATTTGCATAAATTTAGTTGTAAGATGTATTGTAAATGGATTTATAAGTATTATAGTTTATAAGAGAACTTCTGTAATTTGTAAATTGTTAAAGAGTTTCAATAAACGTTCTGTCATTGTTAATTAATTACCTAGACCTCAATTATCAATTCCAATCCTTAATTCCTGGAAATGACGTCATTTTCCAAGAAGTGGCACTTTAGAATACCTCCTCGCATATCATGTTCTCCTGATACAAAGTCCGAAAATCGGGGTTTCGGTCGAGGAAAGTACAGAAAACTGAGATTTCCTGGAAAATGACGTCACTTCCAAGAATTGCCAGAATTCCTGGAATTTCGAGGATTCTTGGAAATGACGTCATTTTCCAAGAAGTGGCACTTGGGATACCTCCTCACATATCATGTTCTCCTAATACAAAGTCCGAAAATCGGGGTGTCACGCTTGAGTGAGCACCAGAAACTGGGATTTCCAGGAAAATGACGTCACTTCTCAGAATCGCCGAAATTCCAGGAATTCTCGATGACGTCATTTCCAAGAAGTGGCACTTGGGATACCTCCTCGCATATCATGTTCTCCTAATACAAAGTACCAAAAATCGGGCGTCACGCTTGAGTGAGCACCGTAAACTGGGATTTCCTGGAAAATGACGTCATTTCCAAGAATCGCCGAAATTCCAGGAATTCTCGATGACGTCATTTCCAAGAAGTGGCACTTGGGATACCTCCTCGCATATCATGTTCTCCTAATACAAAGTCCCAAAAATCGGGCGTCACGCTTGAGTGAGCACCGTAAACTGGGATTTCCTGGAAAATGACGTCATTTCCAAGAATCGCCGAAATTCCAGGAATTCTCGATGACGTCATTTCCAAGAAGTGGCACTTGGGATACCTCCTCGCATATCATGTTCTCCTAATACAAAGTCCCAAAAATCGGGCGTCACGCTTGAGTGAGCACCATAAACTGGGATTTCCTGGAAAATGACGTCATTTCCAAGAATCCTCGAAATTCCAGGAATTATCGATGACGTCATTTCCAAGAAGTGGCACTTGGGATACCTCCTCGCATATCATGTTCTCCTAATACAAAGTCCTGAAAACCGGTGCTCACTCAAGCGTGACGCCCGATTTTTGGGACTTTGTATTAGGAGAACATGATATGCGAGGAGGTATCCCAAGTGCCACTTCTTGGAAATGACGTCATCGAGAATTCCTGGAATTTCGGCGATTCTGAGAAGTGACGTCATTTTCCTGGAAATCCCAGTTTCTGGTGCTCACTCAAGCGTGACACCCCGATTTTCGGACTACGTATTAGGAGAACATGATATGTGAGGAGGTATCCCAAGTGCCACTTCTTGGAAAATGACGTCATTTCCAAGAATCCTCGAAATTCCAGGAATTCTGGCAATTCTTGGAAGTGACGTCATTTTCCAGGAATTGGTGGAACTCAGGCTTCTCGTAATTTGTGAAAATGCCAAGGAAAAGGATTAGGTGGACGGTAGAGTACAAGGTAAATGATAAAGCTTGTTAAATTAATTTTAAAACTAATTTATTTAACAATATTAGGAAAATATACATCAAATTACAATAAATCTTTATTTCACAATAATTATTAATACTTATAATACAATATTCTACATATCTAACACCATAATTAATTTATTATGAGACTAAAGATGTCCCACATGTTAGAAAATATAATAATCTACTTAAAAATTAATAATAATAATACTAATTAACGAATAATTACTCTACAATGCTGATAAGATGAAGTGACTTCTTCCAATTACATTGATTCTTTCTATTTTTCCTCCTGAGATACCTGTGACAAAATGAAAGAACGATTAATTAATTAATTAGTACATTAAATGTACTAATTGTAAATCAAAATTTATATTATTTATATACTTTAAATTATATTGGTATTTATATACAATTTAAAATTACTCGTGGCGCCATCTCTCCACAAAGTGCTCAAACTGGTCGCGCACCGTTATCGACAGCGAAGTAAACTGCTGAAAGACTGGTGGCGCCATCTCTCCACAAAGTGCTGAAACTGGTCGCACATCGTTATCGACAGTGTAGTAAACTCCTGCGCGACTCGTGGCGCCATCTCTGTGAAGAGTACTGAAACTATTCTGCAACTAGTTTCAGCTGTGTTTACATAGATGGCGCCACTAGTCGGTACATAGTTTACTTCCCTGTCGATAACGATGTGCGACTAGTTTGAGCGTTTCTTACACAGATGGCGCCACCAGTAATAAAAATTGTTTAAAAATAAATGAATTATTTGTGACAATATAATTTGAAACGTAAATAAACATGATATAGGTAAAAAATACTTGTCAGTGCAATTAAAATTGAAAAATCAACTCTAAATCGCCTTTAGTTCTCTCCTGTTCCTGTTGTACCCTACTGTCTCTCCTTGTCTCTCCCTTCTTGTACCTTATTCTACAGTATTACAATAAACTAAACGTTCAGTACGTTCATCCAAATGCTTGAATATGTATAACACTTCGATATGGTTTTTACTAACAATTGAAATCTGTTTTTAAAACGCCATCTCTCTCGCTCTCCCTACTATGTCTGCGAGCATGTGAAGTTTATATATGGCGGAGGCGCCATGTCATTTCTATTTACAAATTTACTGATATATTTCCTAAATATATTTCGTTTTCAAGAAATTTCATGCATGAAAAAAGTGACATTTGGTGACTGCGGTGATTGAAACAGCTGTACGGTTCTATCACCCGGACGCTGGAAATGCCACCATTATCTGGAGGTTTCGGTGAACAGATAGAGGTTAGCTTTTTGAATTTGTACGGTTGCACCGTTACATCGTTTAATTATTGATTTCTAAACTTAGGATTACGAGGTATTAAATCTACTTGGAAAGGGTGGCTTCGCGAGCGTATATCGTGCAAAATGTCTTCGCAGCGGCATAGAAGTTGCGATAAAAATGGTGAATACATTAATTTCTTAGGTTAAACGTTTCTATGTATGTATAAATATCATTTACTTATCCTATATAAATAACTGCAGATCGACAAGAAATTGATGCAAGCAGCTGGGATGGTGGGTAGAGTTCGTCAGGAGGTAGCTATTCATTCAAGACTGAAACACCCAGCTGTGCTTGAATTGTACACATTCTTTGAAGATGCCAACTATGTGTATCTGGTGTTAGAATTGTGTCACAATGGAGAGCTTCAACGTTTTCTTAAAATACAAGGCTCTCGTGCACTACCAGAAGAACAAGGTAGTAACTGAAGTAATTGTATGGTTTCAATCATTTTGTACATCTCTATACTAACCATACTTGCACTGTTCTAGCTGGTCGTATAATTAGACAAGTAGTACAAGGATTATTATACTTACATTCGCATCAGATACTTCACAGAGATATGTCCCTATCGAATTTACTTTTAACTAGGGATATGCAAGTGGTAAGAAAGATTGTATACTTTCAGATCTTTTAACTTAATGATGGAACTAAAAATATTAAGGATCATTTTAATTAATAGAAAATAGCAGATTTTGGATTGGCTACACAATTAACAAGGCCTGATGAGAAACACTTAACCATGTGTGGTACTCCTAATTATATATCACCTGAAGTATGTCTGATACAATTTATAAAGATGCACAAGGAACATAGATACACACCCAGAATATTAAATTCTTGTATTCTTATAGATAGCAACAAGATCATCGCATGGTTTAGAAGCAGATGTATGGAGTTTGGGATGCATGTTATACACTTTATTAGTTGGCAAACCTCCATTTGATACAGATGCTGTTAAGAGTACTTTAACACGCGTTGTCATGGCCGATTATGTAATGCCAGCTCACTTATCCGATAACGCTAAAGATTTGATAGATAAATTGTTAAAAAAGAATCCAAAGGATAGAATTCGTTTGCGTGATATTCAGAAACATCCGTTTATAGCTAATTTAGAAAAAAATAAATTGCACTGTGTAAGTAATAAAAAAAAAAGATAATCTTGAAAATAATTCTATTTTTTCGGATTATTCCAAACATTCGTATTAATAGGAAAAGAATGGTATGAACAAAGGACTCTTTGGAGATGGCATGGTTGATTCGGGAGTCGGAAGAACATTATCTTCCTATGGTCGACCAAGAATGCGATCTAGATCGGAAGAAAGAATGTCAACGATGCCTATAATGTCTAATGGTCTTGGGCCGATGTTCAGCGCAAGAAGCGAAGCTCTATCCGAGCCTATTACAAGGACACATTCACATCAAACGAATTGTATCGATTATCGCGCTAAACAAAATTCTATATTAGCAGGAATACCACCACCGCCACAAAGCAAGATCTTTTCGCAATGTGAACAATATAGCGGTTGTGATGTATATCAAGATGATGAGAAACATAAGAATGAGAAATATCGAAAAAAAGAGAAGCCTGATAATTGCTTTGAAAGTGCCGACGATGGGGGAAAATTACAAGTCCCACCTCTGTCTTCCGAAAGATTACAACCTACTAGACACAGAACGAAAAATGCAATCCTTACTATCGTAGATAACGGAGAAGTTTGCATTGAGTTTATCAAACGTAGAAATGGCATGGTATGCACAAGAATGTTATATACTTTTTTTACAGTCCTTTAACTAATCGTGTTTCTATGTTATAGGAAAAAGTGAGCGAAGTTTGTCGAATATCGGGCGACGGGTTAAGAGTTATTCTCTATAAACCAACATCTTCAATGGATATTGGTGTGCAACCGCCTCCCTTACCAGCTCGTGGAGCTGATAGTATTTATTCGTACGAAAATTTACCACCGCGTCATCACAGAAAATACGTATATGCTTCTCGTTTCATAAAACTCGTAAGAGCTAAAACTCCGAAGTTAACGTTGTACACTCAACGATCGAAATGTCTCTTTATGGAGAACGGGCCGCATCCAGATTGTGAAGTGCACTTTTACAATGGAGTAAAAGTACGTAAATAAATGATCACAGGTTAAGAATTAGTGTTGAACAAATTAAAATGTTCACCGTTGCAGGTTGTACGTGTTGACGGCGTTGTAAAAATAACTGAAAGAAGTGACGATCATACTTATACCGAGGGTGAATTTCCGCCACATTTCGACGAGTATTATGAACATTATTCAGAGTGTTATCAGCGCTGTTTGTTGTTAGAGTCTACTTTAACATCTTTGGAAACAGCTACTGGACACTCTTGTTTCCCTGTCATTATTGGACGTAGGCCTAGTACGGCCTTAACTGATTCTTCTTGTTCGCAAGGGAAAGAAAATATTTCGCAGGCAACGAACAGTACACCCGTGGTAGGTAACAAGATATATGTTTTTTATAAAATATAATCTACTGTCTGTTTCTCGATGTTTTAGATGCCATCCTTCGATGCTAGTTCCGTTATTTCAACGGTAGCATCACGGTCACGAAAAATGAATTCCATACGGAATGAAAATAACAATACTTATAAGGTAGCAGTTCCGGGTATTGGAACCGCAACGCAATTATCATCCGGTGATATTCGGGTCGATTATAAGGACGGCTCTACTTTAACTGTAAGCAGATTTTTCAAGTTGAAATGACAAATGAAGATACATAATTTGATGATTGAACCTATTATTTTCTAGGTAAGCCCTCAGACTTATGGCGGTGGCATAATTTACAAGAGTAATAATGGTACTGTCACAAAGTATAACCAGCATTATCAGCAGAACTCGGAAGTATCTCAAGTCGTGAAAGAGAAATTACGCCATCTGCCAACAGTTATTAAACATCTTGTTCAACCGAAACATAAGAACATCCGGTAATTTTAGATATAAATTTAGGTAATAAAATATTTTGTATAAAATATAGATTTTAAGTAGATTTAATTATAATAGGAGCAAAGCTATTTTTATACATGTACTGTACCGAATCTCTTAATGTATCTCATAAAATATGAAGTAACCAATTTTTTAAATATAACGGAACAGATACATTTTATTATTTTTTTTTTTTTATATCTGTATTTGAAATTTATAATTTATGGAATTCTATGATAGAAGATTTAGTAACTTTATATTATCATGTAAAGATACTAAATTAGAATATTTTAGTAATGTTACACAAAATAGATGAATTATAATAAAATTATAAACGCAAGCACAATAAAACCATAAACCTTTCTTTTCAAAATACGCGTTGATGTTCTATTCTTGCTCAGATGTCTGACTATCAAAATCTGCTTTAAGATCACAGAAAGCAATCTAGTTGATCCGTTAGTTTGATTATAATTACGAACTCGGCACAGTTGATTATAGTGAAAGGAACGCTATGCGTTTGATTTACTACATACGCTACAATTTTCAGAGGACAACGATCCCATTCACTTTTACCTTTTGTCGCCATATTGATTTGTTCTAAAGGGATATCGAAAAAAAACAAACGACGTACTAAAAGTTGATATACTGACTGAAAATATAGCACTTACTGAAGTTTTTAATATATACCGATTCGATTTCATAAACTGAGCGCATAAAATATAGGAGAAACAATTCCAAAATATTTTAACAAACGATTAATAACACCAGTCTGTTAGGACTGGTAGGGTCTTTACAAATAAGTAGCGTAACGCGCGGATGTGTGATTACGAGAAGTGTGTAGGATGTTATTCACTAATACGGTAGAATGACACTCAATTGCGACAATAATTGAGAGAATTCTAGCATTGTAGTCTTGGAATCAACAAGGGGCAGTGCCCGTCTAAAACGAACCTAACCTTGAACAACATTAGAACGAGACATGGGTAAGCAAAATATTTGTAACAATCTTTTTTTACATATATAACATAGAAGGGAGAAAGCCTTCCTTCGAATAGAGGGACTGTCCTGGTAACGGTTCAATAGCGCGGACAATTGCGTACGATACAGTTCGTAATCTTATCTGTAATATATATGAAAAGATTACTGATTCATCGCTTCAATCATCGCTTCATACCTCATTCAAACGGATGTTGAAGTTGCCCGTAATTGTAAAACATGAGAAATCATCAGGACGCAAGTGACAATTTACCGTTACGTAGACGGTTTGAGTATGATAGTAGTGTAGACAGATTTTCTGAAAGACATTTTCATGGACTTGATTATGACACTCGAAGTTGTAGTAAGTTTTTTTTTTTAATTTACAAAAATGACAAAATTTCGACAACCCCTCATTGTAATCTAATACAATCACCTTTATATATGTGTTGTAAAAAATTAATGCAACATTCGAAATATTTGTAGGGAACATGTGCAATGATTGCATGGCTAGAGTGCCATACGCCACTCTTATTGCAACAATAATGTGTTGCTTGGGTGTAGGCATATTCTGTGGTACGATGTACAGAGGCGTTACATTGGGTTCTCTAATGATGGATCAGGTAAACTATGGCTGTAACTTTTTAATAAATTATTTTCTATTTGTTTTATATTTGCCACATTTACTAATATTTGTATGTTACTTAGGTATTTCATCTACGACTTGGATGGTTAGAAGCAGTTCAATTGACATTTGCAACAATTGGTGCTAGTATGGCAGCTTTGGGTTTTATGATACTATGTGTTGGTTGTCTCGCAACTGGGGCTACAAGACACAAAGTATATAGAGCTTGGAGATCTAGAGTTGGAGGACGTATTTCTTGTGCTGTTGTACGTAACTTTAATGTAACACACACTGTAATGTCACAGCATATATTTATAAAAAATGTTTTATATTTTTTAGTTCATGACAATCACTTATATATTGCAATTAGTTTGGCTTTTGATATTTGCATTCTTGGTTATAATTACTTGGATTTTCACTATATTCTGGGGTTTATGCAGCAATCCCCATGTTCAAGCTCTTGATCAATGCATTGATTTTACTCAATTCAGTAAGTTATTCTTTGTTTAGCAACTTCTCTTGCAAATCAATTTTTTAAATACATTTTTATATCAATTGACATGGAAATAATGCATCTTGAACATTTTATTTCTTGTAGGCTTCATATTTCCGAATAATACAAGAGTAGACGACATGAAAGTATGCGGACCGCAAGAAGTAAAACTATTTTGTAAAGATTTTGTTGAAAAGGCAGAAGTTATGTTTATCTTAGCAACGGTAGCAGCAATGTTGGTTGTATTAAGTCTTATACATTATTTAATGTGTTTGTCTGCTAACTATGCGCACATCAGGGATCATGAAAAGTTTCAAGAATTGCAAGAACTTCAATACCTACAAGATGCAGGAGATCCGGACTCTCCTCAATCTGGTATGGGAACTCTGAGCTCGCATCGTGGTAAAGACAGATTCTAGGATACGGCCCGCGAGATCTTCGCGATGAACCCCCTATAATTTCCAATACTTTATTTGTAAAGTATTGGAGATCTCCACTCTACAAGAATTGATAACCATTCGATGTCATTCTTCTCTATGTACCTAAACTCAGTATTCTACTAATTGATTAATGTTACAGTAGTCTACTGACCGAGGATCTTGCGGGAACACTTTATGCCGTCCATTTTCAGCGACTGTCTTGTAAGCATTTATTTTTTTTTTTTAATGTTACGAATCAATTAGATGACGATTAGAGGCAAGTAAGATTTCATCTTTCGTAGCATTTATTCGTTCCACTATTGTTCGATTTCGATATATCGATAGCGTATAAGACCATACGAAAACATTCCATATTCCCTATGTGTTTGATGATAAAAAGTATTTTATTTCAAATGAAAGATGAATATGCGTGAGATTTAAGCGCACAGAGTATATACTTTCTAAATAACTTGGTATGCAGAGTGTATCATTTTCATTTATACATGCAGTTATCTTCTGATAAACTCATTAAAAAAATATTTTGAGCTGAACTTACTCTATTTCGAAGGTGACATAATTTGATGTAATTCTTTTGTAGATAGATTTCTAAAGAACAAAAATATAAATATAATTATATCCTCTATGAAACGCTTTCATAAATGATGAACATGTGAGAATATAATTACATGGATTAATTTAAATGATACACCCTTTATAAAGAAACATCTCTATTGCGCGCAAGAATTATTAGTTATTTCCATTTCGTTTAATGTTGTCTTTATATTGTATAAGACTGTTCATTAACACAAACTGTATTACTAAGTTCTATTTCATATAATTCTTGCAAAGACTATTTTATACCTCCTTAAAATAAATTACGAAAACTTACTACATTGTAAGTTGTTATTGAAAAATTTTAATTATGCTGGAGGAATAGATTTGTAGATAACCTACTTTTTCTAATTTTTTAATTACATTGTAATAAAAAGGAAATACTTATGAGATATATAATTTAATAATTATGTTTTCTTCCAGTATGGATGAATAAGTATTATAACCTAAATCTGCTAATGTTGTAGAATTACTGGAAAGATCAAATTGTATTATCAAATGTTAATAAGATAGTAGAAAATTAGTCTAAAATTGTAGTCTGTGCACAATACTCAACTGTGCCAAATCTTATACAGTATAAACCGTAAAAAAATGATTACATACATATATCATATGTTATTTCTGAGAGAGACAGAGTTTAAAGAGTGAATATATCTACTTAAAATAGCAAGTTTAACTTGCAATAATTTCGTACTTGCTCAAATTATTTAACAATAATTCGAAATTCTCTTAATCGCGCAATACATTTCACAAAAAATTCTTATACAATGTTACGCACGTGCGGTAAGTACATATCAAACTGGAGATTGCATTTTATTTACAGAAGTTTGCAAAAAATAACGTTTATATATATATATATATATAAGTTGACATACTAATTACATGTAAAAGAAATTAATTTATTGTTATTTTTGCCCTACGTTTTTATTTCTAAACATTTGTATATTTCTGTAAGGATGAATAAAAAATACTTTCTATTCAACATGTATGTTTAATATTTAAAAGTAGTTTAAAAGTTATCTCAGACTCTGGCTGCTTTATTATAATATTGATTAATAAATTTAATTTTTTTTTCCTTTTAATATGTACAATTAATTACAATTTGTACAAGGTTACGAATTAGTATGCGTTAATCGTCGTCAAATTGGAGGTCCAATTCCAGATCAAGAGCGCTTACTTCTTGGAAAGTATTGATGAACGTGTACCGCGAAAATATCATGTACAACTTTCGGAACCAAACATATTGAGATTTGTGTGCAGTCATAGCCTTCTATAAAGATAATTCCTTCATGTTAGCAAATAGGAAATCGGCGTTGTTTCTTTTGCAGATATTATACATATGTATTAACTGCACACTTACTTTTATAATTTTTCTTTGATCATACGTTACTAAATACCAATATGAAGCAGTTAACAAGCTAATTGGTAAATCTAGAAGTTGTACATATTTTCTAATTATATTCACAGATTCTAAAACATACAGTTTACAATCTGCAAAGAGATCGAGTTATTTAGGACTTGGTTAATGTTGATTCTATATTGTGGTAAACGATACTAACAATATGGTACTTTTTTTTCTATGCATAATGCAGCTATGGCAAAGTATAGGGAGATATGATTCTTGTGTCTGCTTATGCCATGCTTATCAAATGTTACAACTGCATTGATTTTGTAACTCTCTACATGTTGTAAAATACATTCAGCCACTACCTCTGTTGGCCATTGTACATTTTGATCATCAGGTAACTCTGTACTCCTATACATGCATTTATTGAACTAAGATAGAAGATTAAAAGGATAATATATAACCGTATTCAAATGATATCGATGATTAATTATTTTGTAAATTAAACAAATAAAATAATCCCTTACATCACTATAGTTACATTATCTTCTGGAATTCCTAATATTTTTGTACAATCCCATAACTCTTCCTTCCTTCTCTTATCTCCGCCTAAAAGAATAAGTAGACATGTTCCAATTCTTAAGAGACGTTTATATTGGAATAATCAGCATACCATCGCTAAGACAGAGGAGATAAATCTTGCTAGTCTTTGCTCTTGAAACCCAATACACCAGCGGACCAAAAAACATGACCTCATCGTCAGGATGGGCCGTGACTAACAATATTCTGGCAGGTGGACCTGGAAGCTGCCACGCTGCGTGGCTAACTCTTTTCAAGATTGAATAGAGAAAAATGCAAACGCAAAGATACGCGGTGACAGCTATTAGCAACTGCCATGAAATTTCATTGATGTAAAACCACCACCAACAAATTATTTCGTTAACTTGCACACTAAAGTATTCTCTAATGAAATCGAGATCTATCATTTTGAATAGCGATGTATACGAACTATTTCCACTTACGATTATTACGGTCCTGTCATATTTCCGGAAGAGCGAGCTGTCCCGTTAAAATTCGGGATAAGATTTCTTTTATTTAAAGGGCATTGGAAGGTTATGTTATACACAAACGAGATAATAGGATTGAGCGCCATACTTGTATACGCTAATAGAAATCCACTATTCTAATGCTCACATAACTTATATTCGGTATTATCGACACCTTTACTACTTGTCAAATTCTTTTCTCCTCTGAATGCAATTCTTAATGTTTCTTTACTGTTACTAACATTCGAGAAATATATTTTCATTACTATTTAACTACCTAGATGATGTTTTGATTGCAAAATAATATTATTTAAATATTAATTACAATATATGTCCTTTACTTTGCTACCAAATTTAAATTTCTCTATTTAATAATGAAGTCGGTCATTAATTCGACGAATAAAGATTAGAAAGTCATAGTCTATAAACATTTACACGATATTTCAGAATATGTTACTACTGTAAATTAAAAGTAGTATCTGATATTTTTAATCGAATAATTTTTTATGATAATTGAATATGCAAATCGAAATCTATGGAAACCACTATTAAATTCAATGATTTCACTGTTTCGAATGTTCTACCGCGTGTAAAGTGTTGATACTTCAACAGAGTTACATGTGAAATTCCCTATGTTCAGAATTTTGATTCTAAACGTTTTGAGCTTTTTCGAGGCCTTTTTTACACTGCACACTGCACTTGCACTAGACTAATTGTTTCTTTTAAACGATTCATATGAAACATACACGTGACTTAGGAATTATATAATTTTTATTTCTGAAGAAATCAATATTATACTGCGCCACTGTGAGATACTTCGTACATCGAATAACGTGTCAGACACATCGATGTAGGTTATATACGACAATACAAAAATTGTGTAAATAAAATGTCTAGCATAAAGGATATAAAGAATGAGGTGAATTTCTACCGTGACACGCCTATCAGATATTTGGGTAATGAAAAGCAAGTTATCAACCATTGTTATTCAACTTTTCATTGATGTCGACGTGATTTTAGATTAGCGTTTCGACTTCGATATTTATGGATATTGTTGCTTGTTTAAGTAATTCTTGTATAGTTATTATTAAATTAGTGTTACATATAATATGTTATGTATAACATTTTTAATTTTCTGCGCAGGATATGCAAATGAGGTTGGAGAGGCTTTTAGACCTGTAATTTCAAGCTCGACTGTATGGTTCAGTTATGCTGTGGCCTCTGGATATGTTCTTGCAGATACAATTAGCAGTGGTCTTAAAGCTCACCAAGTAAGTTAACAATAAAATAATATTATTAAATGATACAAATGTAGTATCAGATACCATAGTCGCAGAGTTTGATAAATATTTTGTGTTTCAGAGCGATGTTACTCCAAAAGCAACAAAATATACTTTACTTTCTATGACAGACACCTTATTGTGGCAGTCATTTGCGTCTGTAATTATTCCAGGCTTTACAATCAACAGAATTTGTGCTGCCATTCAATTTGTACAAAGAAGAAGCAATAATGTAGGCTTAAAGTGTCGGTGGATTCCAACAATGATTGGTTTGGCATCTATACCGTTTATAATACATCCCATTGATAGTGTAGTAGAAGAAACAATGAACGTTACATACAGGAAATGGTTAGGATACCACCCTAAATGACCACTGATTGGAAGTATGTAATTATGCAGGGTTTTCTGAGGATAAATCTTAGATTTGCTCAGTCTTTGAAGAAAACGAGAACTTTGCTGCTTATGTATGAAACGAATACGATAGTACAATGTGACTGAAAGCTATGCCTATTTTATTACACTGTATTTGTTATATCTTTATTTCTTTTTACTGAATATTTTGGAACACTTTAAAAAAAATGTAACATGTGAAAAAAAAAAGAATAAAACGTATTGTGTATTAATCTTTTTTGTGATTACTTTACTGTTTGTGGAGTCTAATCAACGAACGCAACGAACTTTCCTGTTAACAATACATCTGCGTATATACGTGTATAATTTAGTACTATCAGAAACTATAGGAATAGGATGCGCGAAGTAGAATTGTCCGCTATATAGTCAGACGCAGCGACCATGCCTATTTATTAGGGAGTCTAAAACTTTCGTACCAAACGTAGCAAATAGCGTACATAAATATCGTGTAGCATATCTTCTGATAACATGTTATATGTGTATAATAAAAAATAAACAGGAATAAAGGTTTAAAGGTTTTTCAAGCGTAATTAATATTAGAGAACTCGTATTTAAAATGAAGTGCACGACTTTCTCATTTAATCGTGAAAGCTAAATAGGGGGTGCTGGTTTGTTGGAAAACCAATAATAATTATCGTATACGTAGAAAATCGTAACTCGCGGGCCACGTTCATTTTCCCATTTATCGTCTTGTCGAGGCGACCAAGCTAGCCGCGGAACAATGGCTCGACATTGCGTAGGAACGAATAGCCTGTCATACCTGTGACATATTTTTGTTGTTGCCACAAGTACAGTTATCAGGTCAATTAGGAAGAAAAGCTGACAGTATTTCTTCGTTCTCTTGGCGCTTACCTCATGATTTTGCAAGGCGAGCTTTGCGCGCTGAATACGAATGAAACATTTCGATCAGATTTCTCGCGGTTCCCAATATTTCGAGTTATCGATCTCGACCTATCAGTTCGCTTCCGTTGACTACCGCAGCTCTCATTTGCTTTGATAAATCAATTTATGATAAACGTACGAATGATAAATAAGTTAATCACTCTCATAAAACTACCCCTCCGTTCGTGGCACTGATACACACGTTGTAGACAAAATATTTAGAGATTAAACAGTTTCTGATTTGCGAAGGGGCATCAATTTCATCTTAATTAATTCCCATACATTTATTGCATATTACCGTATTTTATTGCCTCTTAAAAGTTGGCGTAACACGATTTACTGCTGGTCGAGACGCGGGTAAAACGTACGAAGAATCCGGGACCCTTCCCGATCCTCGTTGATTATGAAATTTCATTTGTCTTCCTGTTCGTCGTAAAATTCACAGCACGATAATAACAAAATGGTTTGAAAAGGAGGAGTTTTGATATCGATGTTCACGTACGATCGACCGCTGGTAATCGCGCTGATTGTACGACTATTAGCGCATGGCGCAAATGAGCGAATTCTGACAATAAAGTTTGATAAATGTGCTAATAACATCTTTCATCGCGATCACTATCGAACCGATGATAATAGCTTTGCTTAATGGAATCGCGATGAGGTTGTTTCTTTTAAATGGACCGTTCTACTTACAAGTATGAAGACTCACATAAATTCCTGCGAGTATGTTTCAAGAGTCCCTGGGTGGATGTTTAAAAAATAAAGAAAAATGAGGCACATCTAAATGGAACTTTTTGCGAGGGGTATAATTGCCGTTCGCGGAAAGAAGATGGAATAGGACGGTAAAGGGCTATACTTACTCAGGCGCCGGGTTATGAATTGACACATCTACTGGGCGGTCGATTTTTCACGGGACCCTGTAATAATCTCGACAGCTTTTCAGTAGTCTATGGTCGACCCTCGTAATAAGCTAAACCAGTCCACGGTGATATAACTTATAGAGGTCACTTGTTTACGGCTAATTATAGCGGCACGTATGAGTAACCGTTAAATTTATTCCGCGCGACACGCGTTTCTATATAAATTGCAACTATCCAAAGATCGACGTGAAATTTTTAGTACATCTCAAAATCTGTACAACTCAAATGTTCGCAGAAGAAATCGCCGCAGGACCAAGATTTTTCATATCGTTCCAGATCTTCCCAAGAGTTAAGAGAGGAGTCTCACGTGCGAAACGCAATCGAACTATGCGACAAAAGAGTAGATTCTGCGTATAAACAATGCGAACCGTCTGCGTCCGACGATCCACCCGGAAGTACATCGTCGCTACACGGGCCGTAACCCGCGCGGAGCAAAAATTCACCCTGGCACCGGTTCTCAAAACCGTCGAACAATAGCGCGAAGAGGTCCTTAATCGATAGAAAGCAATGCGTCGCCTTGGTACACGCCTCCGTCACGAAACGAGCCTCGCGATAAGGTTATGTCTCGCGAGTCGGACAGAGGGCGCGTACACGTACACGTATACAGGTGCGGATAGGTGTACGTATACGTGTGCTATCGGCGTGAATAACGGAGCGAACGAGAAAGAGGATCCGAAGGAACGTTCGCGGGAAGGAAAGCGAACGACGAGTAAAAAGAAAAAGTGGGGGAGAGAGAGAGAGAGAGAGAGAGAGAGAGAGAGAGAACGAGAGAGAGAGGGAGAGATGCTTGCGTGGTTGAGCGAGTATAGGAACCGATGAATGCGGAGAAGCGTGAGAAAGAAGAAAAAGAGAGAAGAGAAAGAGAAGGCACGGGCCGAAGATGGGGAAGACGATGGTGAAGGGGCGGACGGACGGCGATGCGGGGGGAGGGGGAGGAATATTTCGCGGGCGCGAGAGGTAAGGATTCTCTGAAACCTGTGGCATTTCGCGAGGCGCACACTTCTCTTCGGTATACGCCGAAGGGGGATCGATAGCGCGTCAGAGACGAGGAGGAATCAGGCGGCAGGGCTATTTCGAGCAACAACACGGGCGGCAGAACCAGCAGAAGCGGTAGCAACGACAGAAGCGTCCCGTCCGCCGTCAGAGATCCGCAGCCATTCCACGGCCATGTCTGCCGGCGCACGGGGTTGGCTACGCCCGAGCGGGGCAGAGCCGTCCAATCGGGACGTGGCGCGGAAGGTCCCGCGCCGTGGTCGTGGCCAATGGGCGTAGCCCGTTCCAGCGAGGCGCGCGACGTCCCGTCAAGGTAGAGGGGGGCCCCTCGCGGCTGTCACAGGTGCAGCCAGTTGGCTGGCGAACTCGAGGCGAGCGTGCTCGAGATCGGTCGTGTTTCTCCGTTCCGTGTGACACGCTCGTCGAAAACGCACCACCCGTTCGCCCGGTTGCGTTTCCCTGCGATTCGTCCGCGCACCTCTTGGCTCGGCTCGGCTCGTCTTCGTCGCCTCGTGTCGGCACACCGGGTCACGCACCGATTTCGTTTCCGACGCCGTCCGCGTCGAGATTCACGTGAGATCGAGCGAGAGAGGAACTCGAAATCAAGTGTGGATCCCATTCGAAAATCGTCGCCCGAGCGAATTGCAGGCGCGCGGGTCGAGTTGGCCGCGAGATCGCTCAGACAGCGAAGGTAAACTGGCACACCGGGACTCTTGATATGCGGGGCCGTCGCGCGGACGCGCGCGTCGCGTCTGAGAGATCCGCCGCCGATACCGGTCCCATCAGCGCCATGATCCATCGCGTAGTGCCCAGTACCGCGGAGGAACGACCTTAACCGCGACGAAGGACCGCGATGTGCCGGCGGTTACCGGCTGGTCAGCTGCGATACGCGAGGGATGAGAAACGGTGGCCCGAATCGGTGCCGAAACTAGAACGACCGCCACGTGATTCTGCCGCGGAATCTCTGTAGAACCGTCAGCGGTGATCTAGAGAGCGAACGGAACGAGACCGCCGCCGCGAGGAGACGACAACGTCGGGGACGACAACGGCGAGAGAAAGAAACCCGGGGTTCTCGTCCTCCTCCCTTGAAACGTCCGTGTTGATAATCGGTAGCAAAGTGACAACGGAAACGTGGATACGGGTAGACGGAGGTAAACGGCGAGCGCGAGGAAATTGGAGTCAGGTAGGGGGGCAAAGCGGAGGAGCGAATTGTCAAAATATCGAGTGTGTGCTGGCGAAGAAAAAAAGGAAAAGGAAAAAAACTGGCAGCCAAGGGGGGAAGTGTGAGAAGTGCGATTTAACGGCCGTTGGGATAACACCGCAGTAAAAGTGGGTGCACTGGGGCCCTCGGGACCGTTCGGCCGATACGGGCCCGTGGAAGGTGGGCCTGGTGGTGGTCCCGGGCCCGGCACGGTAGTGGGGACAGGGGTGGCCGCAGTCGCGGCTGGGGAGGTGGAGGGCTACGGGGGCGCCGGGGGCGGGGGAGGGGGCCCCGGGGGGGTTGGTACCCCCCGGATAAGGGTCGCGACCCTCAGCGGGCCTTGCTGCGCACCCCTGCCCGTCACCCAAGCCTGTAACATAGGTAAGTGAATCGCTTCGAACTTTACTCGATACCTACTTCTCTTATCACCGGAACGCTCGTTTTCGTCGCGAAGTTAGCTTTCGAGGAAATTTCTGCGAACGCGAGAGAAACGATCGTTTGAGCAACGCGAATCGGTCAATGGTTTTAACGGGGACAGATTCGCGTGGACAGGGGAATTATTCGTCGGTCTCTGGTCATCCGTTCCTCTTTTTATCTCTTCCTTTTAAGGGTAGCCACCCGTGTGTTTCTCTTTGGAGTAATCGGAGTTTCGCGTTCTTCTGTCGAGAAATATTTCGATTCTAAACAGCGAGAGAATCGGTGGGTAACGTTGGTTTAACACCTCCTTAGCGCCGGCGCCAGTTTGGCCTCACGCACGGACCGCGGAAGGTTAAACGGTTTTCCTCTCGAATTCCTCGCGATTCAAGCCAGGAGAAGCGGTTCCTCCCCGATGATATTTTTGTTTTTTTTTATTTTTTGGTTGACCGTAGGAACGTCGTTCGTACGCTTATCGTGATTGATTGTACCGTAATTTGGATGTCATAGGAATGCGCGTTTTTTATCCGCGCCGTGATGGATTGTCCCGCGGTTCGGATCTAACGAGGATAAATTTGCCTCGGACAGGGTTGAACGCTCATCAAAATACGCATCATTGTGCGTAACGAACGGCCGATTCGAGGAAACAGTAATCTTCGTCGATGCAAATGTAAGCGGCATTACGCGTGTCGCTGACAGATTTTCCCCCGATATTGCCGTGAAAAATGGTAGCGACCGCAAGGAAAAGGGATATTAGTAACTCGGAAAAATGGTTGAACGTAGCCGAATACCCGAATCGAGCTGAAACGCTGTGCAGATAAGGGAAAAGTAACGATTTCTGTCAGAAATGGCTGGTCTAAGTCGATACACCGAACCGATTGATTTTATGCGACCGATGCGAATATCGAATTCTAGCGACGGAAAGGTACGCCCCGTCGTACGTCGGGATATTAATGAGGAAAGGATGAAACAAGTATTTTATTAGGTCTAATACTGACGCAGCGTTATCGAATGGAAATGAAAAATTGCCGATAACCGTCCGATAATACTCGTGAGATATACTTTTTCTTTTCCGTTAATTAGCCTGTCCTGAAAATTCCCCAAGCACCGCGAATTAAATTCTACCTTCTCTCCACCCATTCCTCTTTACACCCTTCTGGTATTTCATTATGCGGCACATTCTTTGTTCTTACTCTTCTCGAACTTTCCTGTAGATAGCGCGCAAACTTAAACTGCGAAAGGGTTTTAGAGAGCGTATTACCATATTTCAGAGAGGGGTGGCTCGAAGTAAAATATTGACACTGAAGGTATCGGATCACATCCGACTTGGTGGATTTGCGTACCGTAGCAATCGTATCGATTACTAATTCACCGTGAACTGTACACGACGTCTTATGTTAATTGTAAGACCGACTAATTGCTTCTTGTCACCGTTTCCGTTATTACGATTGCACCCATGACTTATGCAATCCATTTTTTATCCATCCGACAGTTACCCGTTTGAATTTTAATTCGAATACAAAGTTGACAGCGAAATGGAATAAGTTCTTCGAGAAATTAAGACGTCAGGCATAGCCGCAAACCAGAATTCCCGACTTCGCTATCAGCAGGATAATGTGATCCGGGGAAAAAGTGGCACGAGTCGTATACGGTTGATAGAAAAGAATCGAATTAATCCAGCCACGTTTTCGCTGGTTTGTCCAGGCTTTCGTCTCACGTATACGCTTAATCCTAATCTGGTTTGGGCGATTCAAGGGAATCTTTCCTCGCCTCCTCCGCTTCTTTTTCGCGCGCCATGGCCGTGAAATCGCATCCCGTGATATCTGATTTAGCGAATGGAAGGCCAACTTCATCGGGGGATATATTTCTTAATATTCTCCGCGCGACGATCTCTTCTTAATTCTCTTTCGAACGTACGAGCAACTTTGTCGATCTTTAGATCTCCTCGATCGATAAATTTACAAGATCATCCGAGTTTGAAGTTGCTCGGAAAGGCGGAACGTGTGTCTTTAATCGATGGCGCCTTCGATTCGAACGCGCGATTCTATTTGGCGAGACCAGAAAATGCTCCGCGAGAACCCAATTTCGCCCAAGGAATTACTCGTATGTCGGTCTCGCGTTGAACGATTTAAATCTCGAGATAACCGCGGGGTGGTCGGGTCAGGCTCGAGTCGCTTTCCTCCTTTTTCTTCTCGCCCTCCCGCAAAACGGAGGGAGATGAGATGCGCAAGGTCAGACCTTAAGGGGTGGGAGAAGGGTTGCTAGGTTGACAACCCTGCCAGCAGGGAGGAACTCCGCCCATTGGCGCAAACCGCGAAAAAAAGAGAGGAGTGAACCCTAGAGGGTTCAGCAATGGCGAAAAAAGAAGTCAAAGGTCGACGAAGCGGCAGAGGACGCTACGTGCTTCGATAGAAACCGACGAAGACGGAGACGGACTAACGGAATGGCAAAGAAAACGTGATAGGGGGCAATCCCGTGCTTGAATGTTAATCAACGACGGATTCTAATTGTCGAGAGATGCGCACACGCTTCACGGCTATTGACGAAGCATTCTGACATTTGTTGCAAAGATTGAAATTTCGAAACGAACGTAGAAAATTTGATCGCCGCATTCTATTCCATCCCACGATCGTTATATTTTTATATCGATACGCAGACACGTACAAGTACCGTTTAGTTTTGTACGTTCGAAGAGAGAGGTTCGCTTGTTCCAAGTAGATGTAGATGCGCCTGCATTGACGCTGACAATGTGGACGTCGCATTGTGCTGCACTTTTACGTTCACGCCTCGGCTGCGATCCGTATAGTTTGGTAGGCTGCACGGTAATCAAAGCGTTGGAATTACAAGAAGTGTCTGCACAATGCGCGGTTCGTTATGCACGTGCGCATCCACGGCAAGCGCCGCCGATTTTCTTCGTTAATCAGGAATGAATTCCAGATTGATCCCGCGCGTGTTCCGGTTTGTTCGAGCGGTCTTCGTCCGTTCAATTAATTAAAATATTCCTGGTTAACCCGCGAATTGTCTAGCGTGAAAAATTTCCCCGACAATTTTCAGTCGGAACGAATATTCGCTGCTCGAAATGTATTTCTATTTTTTTTTTTTTCGCGTTTCATTTCAAAGCGTTGGACAAAATAAAAGTGGGGCAATCCGGAATACACGCCCGATCCAAACGTTGCGCCGATGGAAACGGGGTGTCGCAGAAATTTCCTCGTTTTCTACGTTTCGCTTTTCGCACGATGACGCGCGCGTTCGAACGTGCGCGAAATTAAAACGCCTCGTCAGGTCGTGGCCGCGCGCGTTCCGTTGCAACTTTCCTCGACGCTCGACGTTTTTCACCTGCGCCAATATTTTTGCAACCCGGTTCGTTTCGTTCGACGACACGAACTCGTAACAGAACGAACGAACGCGAGGATCTGCGAGCGAATTATTAAAATCGCGCGACTCGAATAAGCGTACACCGCGCTGATCGTCCCTCTCTTTATTCACCGATGCTCTCTTTCTTTTCGAAGCAGGGAGACGTGGTCTGGCGATGCTCCTGTCATGTGCAGGATGCGAGAAACCGATTATGGATCAGTACCTGCTGAATGTTTTGGACCGAGCATGGCACGTCGAGTGCGTACGCTGCTTCGATTGCAGAACCACGTTGCAGGACAAGTGTTTCTCCAGGGAGGCGAAGCTTTTCTGCAGGGAGGACTTCTTCAGGTACTTATTTACCCCGATCATTGTTTGATATCCCATGGGATGCCACGTTTCTGCGTTTGTTGCGCGATCAGACAGAAGATCGTGGCATTCGAATCGCTGAACCCGATCGAATTTCAGGGGTGAACGCTTTTGAATGTTGCCCGCTCGATATCTTGTTGGATGATCCTTTGAATAGTTGATTCTCTAATTATTTCGATCGGGATATTTTCGATTGGCGTATAAGCTGTTATATTTGGGGCATCGTTTATTTGGTGGGAGCGCTTTGACCTCCTCCAATGGGGGACGAGAGTCTGAGACTCCGAGAGAATTTCAAATAGGATACAGGCAGTTGCGTCGATTTAAAATGCGAAAATATCGACGGGTTTTTAAGTGCGCCGATTGTCACCTGGACTGTATAAACGAAAACTCGTACGATCGCTGCGAGGAGAAAAGCTCCGTCGAAACAATACGAACAGTAGACGCACGACCGGTTGGCAATTCGTCAAGCTAAGCTGTCCTTCCGGTTGTCTATGTAATTGGCGCTTCGACTAGCTCCATCGATGGGACGCGACACGATCGATCGCTGTCAGAGAAGTCAGGAGGCCGCAACTTTTGAACTTTTTGCTTTCCTCGGGCAGAAGCGTGTACCAGCACGCGCGACAAACTGTTTCCCGTTTGCATAATTAGATAAACGGTCGTGTCACAACTGGTACCAGCCCGTCGACACCGTCAGCGAAATCGAGAGATTTACGATCGATGCATTAGCAGACAATCGTCGCGACATTTGTCGCCCCGATTTTTCTCCCTCCCCCAGGTTTTTACGATTAGACACGTGGCGGTGGTTGTGTGCGAGCGATAGAAAAAGCATTTCGCGACGAATGGAAAGGAGGCCTTGACATTTTGCCGGGCGACTCCGGCGTCATTTCGCTCGGCCAAGCTTTCGAGCAAAAATCTCGCTCGATCGAGTACCGTTCCGCGAGCGAAACACGCTGGCGCTATCGCGATTCGTTACGCGGTCCATCGATATATCGCGCAGCCTTGCCCGGTAGTCGATTCATTGGCTGCGCGATTTGACAGACCTCGTGGCTCCGGTTTCTTGCCACATTCCGAGGTGCGAACGCGCAAATAATAAAACCAGCACCCACTGATCGACTCCCGTGGGTCGTAGTTATCGTTTTGCGACGTGAATAATGCAAGAAACGGAACCGTAATTAATGGTACCAGCGCGACTCGAACGCGAGACGAGCGATTGCGAACGCGTACGTATCGTGCAAAACGGAACCAACTCGGAAACGTATGACCGTTATGCGCTCGTTGTTATGAGTCACAGAGTTCAGATAAAAAAGGCGATTAAATATTTATAGTGTGGAAGAATAAATGGTTAAAAAATCGGGGAATCGAGCAGACATCGAGATCGAGTTGTCGCGGCTAAAGGACGTAAAGAAAAACCGCGTGACTGGTGTTCCAAGCTGCGCGATTAGCGCGAAGGGAGTGTCTGGACGGCTGCCGCGGAAACTTTCCGTTCTCACTTTCATGAGAAGTTCCTCGCGCTGATACAATAACCCAAATCGCCTGGGACTGTCAGGGACACCTTGACATTCGCGCAAGAAACCGATCTGGAGGCGTGAAGACCGTCGCCAAGTTCGGGCTCCGAACCGTGGAGCCCAGCGATTTTTGTCGCTGATTCGTGAGCGGCGAAAGAAGTCGCGCGAAAAACTAGCGGCGAGTCAGCTAAATTAATTACGAACACGGATTAAAGAAGCTGGAACGTGTACATCTAGATATCCAGCGGCCAAGTGTCGAGCGTTCTTTTTGCCCCGTAGTTTTCGTTCGTCGCGGGATTGTGATTTGTAAGGAGCCTGTCACGGACGTAACGAACCAAGGAGGAAGCAACGGGCTGCAGTTTGAATGATAGCAATTTAATTGTACATTCAATTCGCGATAGGTAGAAACGGTCTCTGGTTTGATTCCAGCAATGCCCTTCGTAAGAATTTAATTTAATTCAAGCAAGTCCGTCGTAATGGATGATGCGCGTTAGAGGGATTAGAAATAAAGATAATATTAATAATGAAAATTAAATTAGCGGTAATGATAGCGAAAATACATGCATTTGCGGGATGATGAATGATAACTAATAATACTAAATATTATGTAATGACGGTGTGATATTAATACTAAGGAAAATCAAAGTAGTAATGGGGATACTGACAGATGAGGAGATACGACGGTAGAGAAAAAAAAAAACCCCCCGAAGAAGACGATCCGAAGGAAGCGCGACTGAATCAACGAATAAGTCAAATGAAACAGAAAAATTAATTAAGTGGTAGAGCGGAAAATGATCGAGCTGCTCGTAAAGGAGGAAAAAAATCGCCGCGGACTGACGAAGATAAAAGATGTTGGAATAGTTGAAGGTAAATTTGATCGCATCGCGTTAATTAGGAATGAATTCTCGTTTCGGTTACGGCGCTCGTGACAATCGGTAACAAGTGCAACCGTTCTTGTTTACGCGTAATAAATGCGTCTACCTTCCCGGTCGCCGGGCGAGACGTATCTCTTTCGTGACTTCTGGAAGCGATGAACGATCCCCTTTGTAACCGAGGACCCAGTATACACGCGGAAAGTGGGGAGGCCGTTTAAAGGGGGGCCCTTTGATACTTATACGAACGAGTGTATAACGAACGTGTTGTATACTTTACGAGCCACTTTGCATTTCATCCCGATGAAAAATTCATTAGACGTAAGGCGAACGGCAGAGGAGGCTACGCTCGAACGGCGTAGAAAAGCTTTTCGGGTCGAAAATAACTCTCGCCGCGGCGTCCCGTTAATTAGCGTTATCCTCTTTGCTACCGTTACACGTAGAGCGCGGAGTCGATCGGTAATTACGCGTTTTTTTCGAGCCACCCGCCCCGGACCAACTTGCACTTTCGACGGTGGCAAGTGCAACTGGAAATCGGAACGACGCTCGAAGCGGACGCGTCCAACGGACAGGGAGAGCATCCATCGATATCTCGGGTTCAAATCGACGGAACGCGAAACGAGAAAGAAACGGAATGGGGACGAAAGGAAGAGAGAGACCGGTGGCGAAAAGAAACAGGCGAGACCAAAATGGAAGACGCAAGCCATAGGAGTCCGATCGATTCCCACGACGCGACGAATCTATCGATGCCGTTTCTCAAATCGAACCGCCGGTGTTGCCCCCCCCCCCTTCTGCTTTCAGCGAATCGCTGTTGGGAATACTGTAACACCTCCGGGAGGTCCGAGGTATCCGGTCCGAAGGAACGGTATACGCGCGGTTATGGTAACCGGCTCTACGAGTCGCAGCAAGGTCCTTAAAGGTCGATAATGGCCCGTGGGGGCCCCGAAAGGGTCCAGGATCAAAAGGACCGATGTCCCCGTTTCAGCGCCGCCTCGACTGCCGTAAGCTTGCGGTCGATGGCCTGTCGATGTGTGTGCGCGCGTCTGTGCGTATGCGTGAGTACCCACGGAGAAATTATTACCTTAAAATATGGTCCACGCCGTCGTCGGAATACGGCCGATGAAAACATTAACTGGGGGCTAGGGGGATGTGACTGGTGTCACCGGAGAACTAAGGCTAGCGCCCTGCTAATAGTCCAAAGAGTGTCATCGGGGGACCAAGCTCGAACGACTTCTGGCGTGTCCCTCTGAACCTCCTCGTGGATTCTCTGACACGCACGACGCGCACGCACACGCGCGCCAACAGAAAAATCGGAGTCTGGCGCGAAGAAGGATTAGAATATTAATAGATTGTTAAGAAGAGTCATATTATTTGATGAATTACGCGAGAATTGTTTGCTACCCGTACGATAACCTACAGGAGTATCAATAGCTGGCAAGAGTTTTTTCTTTCACAACGAAATAAATCACTCAGCGTGTTGCAACCGCGTATCTACGCGTACGGCTGGAATAATAGACGAAGAATGTTAATGACACGGTTATTCTTCGCGCGGCGACGATCTGTTCGATCGAATCAATCCCGACTGTCGGCAGAAAGAAATTCAATCCCGGACAATTAACCGTGCTACACCAAGGACATCTGACGATCGATCTTTTCGTCGAAACCGTTCATTAATTAGGGATCTTGTCTACGTGGACTCCGAGCCGTGTTCACTCGTGTTGCCTCGTGGCCTTTTCCTCGGCTCCTGCGAGCTAAGTTCCGAGCTCTAAGGGAAAACAGACTCCGAAACCAGACGATCCGCAGCCGGACCGGGAGGAGGATCGAAGCCTTAACGATCGTAGGCGATCATAGATCCGCGCGGCTTTCCTCGAGCCGGCTCGAAAGGGCGCCGACGAGTGGTCCCCATTGTCCTTGCTTTCCACCCGCGGTGCTGGCCTCCTCGGGAGTAGACCCGTCGAAACTCGAACGTGGAAACATTATAAATGCGGCGTGACGCCCGCTACGAACCGTAGG
The DNA here is from genome assembly GCA_963969225.1 of Xylocopa violacea. Taxonomy (NCBI): domain Eukaryota; kingdom Metazoa; phylum Arthropoda; class Insecta; order Hymenoptera; family Apidae; genus Xylocopa; species Xylocopa violacea. The sequence continues at coordinate 11,722,525 of CAXAJV010000020.1, read as the reverse complement.
AGAAGTTTGTTGGGCGTGACGGGGCCGGCGCGGTCGAGAACAGAAAGAGAAACAGGGGGGCGGTGGTGAGAAGGGGGAGGAGGGCCAGGGGAAACGAGAGAGAGAGAGAGAGACACGTAGTTGTTTCCCTTCCAGGAAGGTTCGGCAATAGTACATATCGCGATGCGTACTCGTGCACGGGGGAGCGTTTTTGCCAACCACCGTACTCTTGCGTCACATCGCTCGAGACAGACTCCCGGTTCTGCCACACGACGTTCGACTCCCCTTTTTTTCCCTTCTTCTTTTTTGCCCACTTTCCGCGCTTTTCTTTTTTAAATCAATTAGCCGGTCCGCGTCGCAGAAAGTCTAACTGCGGGATTACCTAACCGCGAAAGCTCTCCCTCGCAGCTGGTCCGTTTAACGATCGCTCGTCGTCTCGTTACGCGCGGTATTTAACCGCGGTTCGCGGCACGGAGAAAGTGGCACGGTGCGAGACCGATACCTACCGCGAAAGTTCGATGAGGAACGAGGACGAAGACGGAAGGGAACGGTCGAAATTCGTAGCTCCCGGGGCCGTGCCGCCTGGACTTAATGCAAACAGCGTTTCACGGTGTGTCGCGCGGCTCCAGCGCCGGGACATTAGCATAACTGTTATGAATCGTTTCTCAGGCATGCCTTCACCCTCTACGGGCGGTAATCGACGATATTTCACGAATTAATCGGCGCCAGCTTGGAACTCGTCCCGATAAACGGACCACGGGGTATTCGCGTTACGATCCTTCCGCGGGAGATCCAACTCGATAAAGAGAAAACCGCGACGAGTCGTTGGCCGCCGCCGCGGTGAAATTAGCGGTGACAGGGTGTATGCGCGTCTCGCCTCGGCTCTTCGTCTTCGAAAATTGGCCGCAAAAAATGCCCGAATAGAGAAGGAGTGTCCGTTTGATGATCGCGGCTAGTTAATTAGACGACAGCCTCGCGACTAATTCCGCGGCTCTTTATTCCTTCGCCACGGCGTAACCGCGTGGACGTAGCCGCGTGTGCGTCGATCGGGACCTAATTGAGAATAAAGAGAAAGAGTTATCGATAGAGTCGATCGACGGCGTTGAACGACTGTTTACGGACAAACAGTGAATCAGTCGGTGATTAAAGTTTCTGTAATAGACGAAGCTGGCGAAGGTTCGTTATTCGATCGCGCGGTGGGGGGAAAACTTTTACGACGGGGGAACACAATCGACGTTTCCCGTTGCCATTAATTAACAGACGTACACACGACGTAGCTGACTCTGCCCCACCTAAAATGGTGGCCGCGGCGGCTAGACGTAGAATACCTCGGGGACCGCGCTCGTCGCGGTCGTTCCACGGGACCCCGTAGGAACCAGCACGCACCACATACATAAACTCCGGGCTCCGTGGCAAATCGTGGCCCGGACCCACCCCCTTTTTTTTATCCAAACCCGGCTGTCCTATATTTCTTGCTGCACGCCAGAATTCCTGGCTCTTTACGCTCTCCTCTTTAAGGGAGCCCGGAGAGAGGACCGCACCACCTTCTTCGTCCGCCGTACCCCTCCCCCCCATCCCCCGGCTGTGGGACGCCCTCGTCGAGAGTTGCTTTCTCACACACGAAAGCACCACGTAAGCCTTTCTATTAATGATTTTTACGGCCTGCCTCTGTTTCTTTTTCTTCCATGAGGAAGAAAGGTACCTCTGGCTGGGAGGGGGTGTGGGGCGTTGGTTCGAGCCCCTCGCGGCCGTTCAAAAACGAGAAAATCACCGACGGAGAGGCGCGCGTCCACAAGCAGCAAGGGGTACGAGCGTCGAAAGAGAAGGGAGGTGGTGGAGGAGAAGGACGACGACTAGAAGCCGAGCGATTCGGTGACGTATGCATTCGGGAAAGCTGACACGGGATCGGCTAATTGCTATAATTAATTAAATAATTCCTGTAATTAGACTAGAGGGATTGTGCGCGAGGCGAAACGGGAGGGGGTCGGAGGAAGACAGAAACCGGCGAACGGGGAGGGAGAGAATGGATGGAACGAGGGAGAAAGAGAGAGGAAAGGAGGCTCTCTCTGGCAGCGTAATGACCGTTGGTCAAGAAATATCTCCGGCTTCTGCTTCCGTGAGAAGATTGTTAGGAACTGCGCGTAGGACTGCTAATTTGGACAGGTTGATGAATAGTTTGAAAAAGTGTGCCGGTTGATTATAGGATGTTCCGCGTAAGTACGTTGTATAATAGTTATAGATGACCGTGTCGATCGATAAAAGGGAATCCTTGTAATTTGTACTGCTCTTTCTTCGAGTCGTTTTTCCTTTCTTTTTGCCCTCCCCTTTTTTGCATTCTAAGCAAACAGAGAGCACCGTGGCGGTTCTTAACGAAACCGTACGGCGCGCCGCTGCGCTTGTTGCTGGTTAATCGACGGCGAAGGTTGCGCGTCCAACGGAAACTGTTATTGATCGAGGAGGAAGGTTTTCGCGTCTTTTCCAGCGACGGACCCGCCGTTCCAGCAGGCGTGACATAAGAATCGACGAGAAATATTAACGAGGGGCAATGTGGGTCGCGGGTCACGTTCGAACGCGGCGCTTCCGGTCCGGAAACGCGATAGCAATAAAATAATAGCAGCCGCGGGGTTCGCGAATCGGGTCAGCCGATACTGTACGCGCACGTGGGGACCACGACGACGGGCGACGGGCGACGGGAAAGCTCTGCCTCCTGGGACAGACAGCCGCAGAGGAATTCGAACGCGCGCGTTTCGCCTCCGCGTTCGATCGGAAGTGCGCTGGGCCCGCGTAGAGCGCGCACAGCCCGTAGTAGGCATCGATTGAGATATATTTACTTTCGAAAGGCGGCAGCGGCCCTAAGGGACCGCGGTAATTGCTATAATTAATCGCGTGATTCCTGTAATTAAAGCGATCGGAATTACTGGCTGGGAAGTATGCGGCTCCGATGCTTCCGTAATAACACAGCCGCGGGAGGATCGGACGGACGAATCGTTTCGGTCAGATTTATTAACTCGCACGCGTGAACTGTGTTGCAGCTACGCTGGGAGGATGCGTCGGAACCGACGCGTGTTTGCGCAACGCAAAGAGGCCCGTGTACGCTCATTTTTCCACGATAAATCGTCGATCGGCGTTTTGCTCCGTGTTTCTACTCTTTCAACGAATTCCCACTTCCCTCCTACGCTCGCTCTCGATCCGCAGAGAAAAGTGAATCGAGCAGCTTGCTCGAGAAATAAACGTCTCGCTCGCGAGACCTCGTAGAAAAAGGACGAGCGGCTAATGCGAAATTAACAAGTAGGACGCGACGGGGTTAAAGGTGAGAAGAAAGAAAATCGAACGGCCGCGCTTGCCGGTAACCGCGCGACGCGCTTTTACGGCACCGAAGGGTTTCAACTTTTTTATGCCCTATCGGGACGTTAAAGTCTCATCTCTTTAAAAGCGCCGTATTTCTTTTATCGACGTTTGCGAGTCGCGCGGCTTAATGACAGGACTTGTAAGTTCCCAAGCCCAATAAACGTCGCCGTCGTACCGCCGCTGACTTTCCTTTTCGTTCGTCTGTCCGAGGCGGTGTCGATGAGTGTTCGTTCTGTCCGCGACGTTCGCCGTTTCGAGATTTCCGACGAAACAGAAAAAGAACGAGGGGGAAAAAGAGAACCGGGAGAAAGAACCGTGTGTCGAACCGTACGTAATCGCGCGATGACCGAGCACGCGTGAGTCGATGGCGACTGAATTTTACATATCACGATTTACGCGGTTTACCGTGCAAATCGTTACGCAATATCTGTCTGAACGTCGAGGAAATGAAAGGAAAAAAAAAGAAAAAAAAGGAAAAACAGATGATAGAAACGAAGACGAAGAGAAGAGCCAGGGAAGCAGATATTCGGAAATCGCGAGACTGACCGAACGATTAATGGCGAGGCGTGTTCGAACGATCGAGGAGTCGCGTGCACGCTCGTTATCCGAGCTTTCAGCATGGCCAGCCCCGCGGGGGAGATCCGAACTACTACCCCGGACGTTTGTTCTTTTCTCGTTTGTTCACGTGGTTTGTCGCGGCGCTCTGTTCCAGGCGATACGGCACGAAATGCAGCGGTTGCCTTCAAGGGATAAGCCCCCAGGACCTCGTGAGGAAGGCGAGGGACAAGGTTTTCCACTTGAATTGCTTCACCTGCCTGGTGTGTCGGAAGCAGATGAGCACCGGAGAGGAGCTCTACGTTCTGGACGACAACAAGTTCGTCTGCAAGCAGGACTACCTGTCGGGCAAGCCGCTGCCGGACACGCATCACGTGCACGGTCATCATGGTGAGTTACAAGTGTCATTGTCCTTCGTTATCCACCGCGGAGAGGAACACCACCGTCGCGAGTACAGAGACGGCCCCTGGTCCGCGTCAGCTTTGCTCTACTCTTTGTTTTACCCGAAAATCGGATTTGCGGCGCCGTGCACCGTTGGCCAGCGGCGCGATATCGATTCTCGACCACCCGTTTATTCCGCGTGCCAGGGTACGTATTTCGCGCGACTTAAAACGATCGTGATTCTACCCGTTGGAACGGAGCCGATGCGCAGGCACGCGCTCGATGCATGGACTGAGCCGCTGTTGCAGCCTCTCGAGACTGCCGCTCGTAATTGGTATCGTTTTAATCGACGGGAAGATGCTCTTACGCTCAGGGACAACCGCTTCTTCTCGGAGGCTCGTCGAACCGCGAATAAATTACGGTTCGATCTACGCGTCGAGGCTCGAGAGACTCTTCGGCACAGCTTGCGGGGACGACGGTACGATTCGCAGCTAGACGCGTCGCGCTCGCGTAAACAAAAATACAGAATCCACGATCGCGGGCGACGATCGAGATTCCTCGCGCTTCTTTCTATTTTTTTTTTTTCTCCGTTCCTTCGAACGCAAAAAAAGGGGGCTAGAGGCTAGACGGCTGCAGGAGTCGGGGAGGGATCGCAGTTCAACGCGTCCAACGCCCCGAGATTTCACGGAGTCAGGCTCGTTCTAAAAAAGAGGGGCCGGGGGTGGGTTTTTCACGGGGGCTTTACCCCGGGACGGGAATGGCAAGCTGTGAAAACAGCGTTGCATGTAACCGACCGTCAGCCACCAGCCGAAAGAGGAACGGAGAAAAGGTGCGAGCGGGGGGGAAAAAAGGGGCGAACGCGCGCGAGAGTAAGGGAGAAAAGAGCATCGGCTCGGTTTCACGAGGCCCTCTCGCCGGTGTGTAAGCCGTGAAACGAAAACCGAAAGGTCGTTAGGCAGGGGCAAACCTTTTGTCGCTTCGATGCCGACGTCGAAACCGCAAAACGTCCGACAACCCGTTTCTTTTTCGTCTTCTTGCGAGACACGGGCACGGTGCCTTCTTCTTCTTCTTCTTCTTCTTCTTCTTCTTCTTCTTCTTCTTCTTCTTCTTCTTCCTCCTCTCCGCCGAGACGTGAGTTCCGCGAGGCGTCAGACCGTTCTAATCGTTCCGCTGACGTCTCGATGCCCGCGGTCACCGTTGGCTAGTTTATAGGAATGCGAACGTTGCGATTCGACGGGAATTTTTATTCCGATCGAGGATACTCCGACGGCGATTTTTGCGCTCGGAACGTCGGTACGTGCACCGAAGGGGGGACGCGATTACCTGTTTCGATGATCAAACATCGTGACGTCTGGATGTTCCACGCGTTTCCGACATTAATCTCTATCACCGTGCGGCCATTTGTCAGTTGTCGAATTCGCGGTGATCGTCTGCGGCGCACGTGAAAAGCGCAGCAATTACGCGGCGAGCGTCGATTAATCAGCAACGTTTATCGATAACTTTTAGCGTCTTTTGTCGCTGAATACGCGAAATTACGATGGGGGGAAACGCGCGGTGGCCGGTGGGAAATTGCGAAATTTCGAAAAATCGTAATGAACGGCGCCGCGGCGTTACACGCGCCGTGTACGTCCAGGAGCGAATAACCGTAATCACGTTTAATTGCTAATTTCGTATGGAACATCGACAAATTTACTCGTCCTGCTGATAAATTATGTTCTATTTACTATAACGAATATTCGCTGCTTTGTACGTCTAAACTTGACGTTGATCGACGCAATTATTCTGCAATGGAATTTTATGACTGTGCAATAGCGCGCGACAGCCATCACCGGTGTCTTGCTACGATACTAATTATCACTGGCCGTTCCAAGGGACCCTAGCCGACTGGTTTCAGAGCGAACCGTTTGTTACGCGAAACTAAATCATATTGCTTTTCTTTCTTTTACCAAAAAAAAAGTAGCTAGACTAACGATCGAATTACCGATTTCGAGTGGAATTGATTTTTTTCTACTGAAATCTAGTGGTTTCTTCCCGATTGGAAGCATAAGTGCACTCCGGGCATCGCGTGTAGTTAATAACGAACGAAAATCATTGAACAGAAAAGTGACCGGTGCTCTTTTCGAAGTCAATGATTCGACGAGTGATGTGATTAATACGTACGATTCGGATCCTTCACGAGCAGAATCGTCCAACCTGTCGACAGGAGGAGACTCGTTGATGGGTTCAGGATCGGAAGACGAGGACGAGGACGGTAGTGCTCACCATCATCACAGTGGTGTCGGTGGCCCTCACTTAGGGGCCCATAATCTGGGTCCGGGTGGTCCTGGTGATCAAACGGTTGGTCACACTGGCGACCTACCTCTCGGAAGCGATCCATGTAAACAGGAAGACTCGGAGGATCAAGGTAAGCCATCGCTTCCAGTCGTAGCCATTGTTTCCTGCAAACCAAACAGAATCGTCAGAGACGCTGTGGCGTTCGGATGCGGAGTGCGTAAAATGCGATGTCCATAAAACTGGCGCTGGATCGCTCCGCACCCTTGTCGCGTCTATTGCCTCGATTATTGCCAGCACCGTGACAAACTCGATTTCGTAAAGGACGATTGACCGAGGCTGACTAACGACTTAATCGTGGCCAATCTTGCCCTTCGGTGGAGCCTTTCGAACGAGGGAGGAACACTCGGTGGCTCGACCTGGAGCGTCGGTACGAATTACTAAGCGCGCCAGGTCTTCCCGGTCTATTATTCGCTTCTGCTCTTTTATCGCGGGCGCAACAATGACCCCCCTTGCTTTTACCTCTCTTCGTGGCACGCTATACACCGGGTACACAACCGCGTCTATGCCGCGCCGGAGAGAGGGAAAAAGAGGGGTGTCTTCGCGAAGGGTGGCCCCTGTAGTGCGGTGTGACACTGTCCAAACATTTTCTTTGTCCCGTGGTTAAGACCTCCCCGGGTATATATAGATTATCGTGAAGAGTTCGGCTCGAAAACTACGCGTGTGCGTGTGTTCGCGTGCGCGTATCTGTACAGTCCACGTATTGTACGCGCGCGCGGGCACACGTACGCGTCCACAGAGTGTAGCTTTCAAGCGTAGAGCGGCCACGATAATCCGATGGGGGTTTCGCATCGCTTCCGGGGGATTGGCTCCGATTGTTGTTACCTCGATCCGACCGATCAAGATTCCGAGATATGTATATTACGCGTACGCGTGTCCGCGTGTACGGGTTGTTAAGAGAGCGTCGGTCCCAAAAATGTTGGCCGCTGTTTGTTCGCTCGATCGCGAGCGAACCCTTTCCGCGGGGGCACCGTCGAAGGGGCGAACGGTCAAAAATGGAATATCTCTGATCGGCTTCGTCGTCCGCGACGAGATCGATGCACGGTGAAATTACCCCGAACGGTCAACAACCACTTGTTTCGCGAGAGCCAAGTGTTTGCGTAGCTGCGGTTGATCGATTATTAAACGGGGGTTTGTTTGCGTTGGTCGAAGGTTCCCTGGACGGAGATCCCGAAACGAGGGATAGCCAAACGGAGAACAAAAGTCCGGACGGCGGCGCGGGCGGCGGTAGCGGCGACGGCGGTGCCGGGTCTAAGAGGCGAGGTCCAAGAACGACCATAAAGGCGAAACAGTTGGAGATCCTCAAGTCGGCCTTCTCGTCCACTCCGAAACCCACCAGACACATCAGGGAACAGTTGGCGAAAGAGACCGGGCTGCCCATGAGAGTGATACAGGTTTACAAAACTTCATCCTATCTCGCGTACCCGATGGCACGGTACCGGTCGAACGTATTTGGACCCGCGATTATCACGCAGCCCTCGAATTAGAGGCGATCGATGGACATCGATAAAAAGGAAAGCGGCTCCGTCCGAACTCATCCGTCCGGTACTGTGTCCGATGGCTCAAGCATCGATGGGTTTCTTCCGTGCGGTACGTCTGGTACACGCTTACGTGCACGCTAGAAACACGATCGTACTTTCTCCGAGGAGGAAACGATTTAAAGAGCAGTACTCTTCGTGGGCCAGTAAAATCGAATAAAAAACAGTCGGTCGTGTGGTTGTGCGCAGGTCTGGTTTCAAAATAAGAGGAGCAAGGAGCGTAGGTTAAAGCAACTGACGTCGATGGGCAGGAGCCCGTTCTTCGGCGGCTCGAGAAAAATGAGGGGCTTCCCACTGAACCTAAATCCCGGTGCTCTGGGCGGCGAGGACGGACCGCCGCCCGGTTTTTCATATTTCGGCGCGGAGAAGTTCGAATTCGGTTACGGCGGGCCCGTGGCGTTTCACCACGAATTCTTTGGTGCTCATCCGCCTCCTCATCCACATGGACCGCCCTTCAGTGGACCAGGTAATCACGGTGAGTGTTGGAATTCGATTTATCACGGAAACTCTTTCGATTTCGTTCGACTGGTCCCTTAGAAAGATCGGGAGAGACGTCGCTTAGCTAGGAACGCAAAGCGAAACGCAAAGCGAAACGCAAAGCGAAACGCAGAGGGAAACGCGATCGATGAACGACGCAGCGGGTAGTTTCGAATCGATTCGAAATAATCGGGTCTCGAACAGTCATCCGGTACGGTAGCCAACGCTTAGATATTCGCGCGTTACATCGCAGCGGAGCTATTCGCGTCCTGCGTCCCCGGAATCGAAAGCAGTGAGTGCCTCGTCTCGAATTCTATCGCGATTACAATAAACATCGTAGCTGGTAGGTAGGTCGCGATAATTATGACAGCCGGGTTCGGAGATAGCAGGCCGGATACGATCCTCTCTGAATAGTACACGTAATCTGTTTCTGACAGGTTTGGACCCGGCGAGTTTAGCGGGTATGGCGGCCGCAGTGGCGGTGACAGGGGAATATCCACCACCGGGTGCGGGAGGCGGCCCCCCGGAATTTCTCACGGGCCCTCCCGGACAGGGGCCCCCTGCACCTCCTGGCGGTAGCCCTGGAGAGTTCCTAGCACCTTCAGGTATGACCAGATCTTATTGAAAGGTCACACTCACGTGCCAGTAGAACAATCTTACGTTTTCGCATTTGCGTTTTGGAATTGATTCTCTTCTTTCCATCGATGTACAAACGTATATAGTCACTAGTATTTAAATTGCGATCTAGCGTGAATACGTAGCCTGCTGATGTTTATCGCGTTTTGCGCTCGCACTCGTACGACTGAATATGTTACTCGTGGATTTGGTACTCGTTTCCTCGTGTTCATTGGAACCGCGTAAACATTGGCAGGCTGGTAATAAGACTTGAGAGTAGCAGCATGGGTGTTAGAAACTTCCACGAACAATAATATCGGTGGTGGAATATCGACGCGCTACCATACAAGTTTCTCAACGTCGAGCGATCGTGCAATCGGGACCTTTCTAACACCGCATAGCGATCTCGACGGAGAGAAGCGGTTGGTTTCGTTTCATTTTTGTTTCCTTTTTCCGTCGGGTCCCACGTTTCTTGGGATATATCGAAGCACCGAAAGGAACCGATTCGATGGGTTTGATATTTCTCAGGTGGAGCACAGGGTAATCCCAGTGCCGGTGGGAATGGTGGCGGTCCAGGTGGCGGCGGAGGCGGGGGTGGGTTCCTGGAGCCGCACCAGATGCAGAGCGAAGGGCTGGCCTGGTAGTACGAGTTTTAATTACCGTTCTTTTCGTCGTGTTTTGTTGCTTTCCATCGGTCGAGCGAAAATCGATCGAGTTTCGAAGAAAAATCGACCGGTCGCAGGCACCCGATGGGGAGGCGGTACGATTTTGTTCCGGTTCGAGAGACTTTTGTCCGCCAGTAGAATGTGGCGAGAAGTCGATTTCGTCGCACCAGGTCGACTTTGCATCTTGTAAGTTACGTTTCTGTAAGATACGCATATATGATAAGACGATCGATCGTTTAGCTTCGTTTCTTTCACGGTTATCATTGTCATTATTAACATTATTATCTTTATTATTATTAATATTATTATTATATTATTATAATAGTCGTCGGCTCGCGTCGACGTTACTATTTTATTATTATTATTATTATTATTATTATTATTATTATGAATGATTAAATATTATTATTAATATTATTGTGTATAAAATTTCGAATGTCCTATCGTGTAATATTATACCCTCCCTGTTGATTACTTTTCGACGTTACTTTAAGAAACATCCTGTAGATATCTGCTGTTCTACACTCGAGACACACGTGCGAACACGAATTCGACCGGAAGAACGACACAACCTAACATCTGTGTATGTAAGACACACACGGAACACAACAGGTACACGCGTACAAACGACACACAGTACACTTGCGCGTAATTCTACACTTAAAACCGCTGTACTAATTATCATTAAACTATAAATATAAATAGGAATGTGTAACCTGTAACTGTTAAGGCGGCGATCGATGTAAATAAATCTGTCTTTTTTGCGAGAACCGCGCGAAACTTTAACGTTGGCTGAGTTCTATCACCGAACCACCGTCTGTAATTGTAACTTGCATTGCAACGTGACGCGAGAGAATCAGGCACGCCGCCGCGATGCATAATGATTATAAATATTATTATAATAAACCACCTCGTATTTCCGTATGCGTATAGTTGCGTGCATTTCTTGCCCTTCGTTACTCCCCTACATCCTTTCCTTCTCTTCATGCTTAATTTAAAAACTGTGTTTAAAAACCGATCATTGGAAACCATCGAAAACTACCCAAAAAGGTGAGTAAGTCTACATCAATCTTTCCAACGCGAGCGCCACAATTCCCCGTCCCGAAATCTCGGTTTCTTTCATCCTCAGCGGGACAAACACCTGAGACTATCGACATTGGAGTCCCGAATCCTTCAGCTCGGTCGCTCCCTTAAATCGTCGCCCGCAAACGCATCTGCGCCACGGGGACCTCGCGTGGTCTAACATCGTTAACGGGTGCAACGTCGTTCCCCGCGAGGAGTGGGTGCGGCAGATTCGTTTTCCTGGACATCTGGTGAATTCGATTTTGATGTGTTTCTGCCCTCCGGGGGTTGGACGGTTCCTCGGGGCTCCATCGTCGGCGTTCCCGTATCCCTGACAGTCCCGATGGGGACAGAAACGATGCTGCTACATCCCCGGGCGTGTGCTCCGCGTTTACAAGCCTGTGTACACACGCTATCGACCCCCAGCGACCGCTTCTACAAGTGTATCTCACTTTTAAGCACGCACGTAGAAGCTCGTGGCCTGCTGTCACAGTTTACCGCCGCGTCCCCAGGTAGCCCCTGTATTTTTCAGTGGCGCGAAAACGTGGCGCCGCAGACGCGACCCGACACCTTTTAATATTGCAGCTGCCGTTTGTCTTCTCGCCGCGTCTCTGCGACGCGTCCGTTTTCCGACGACCATTTATTCCTTTCCCCCTTTCTTCGTCCGGTCGTGCACCCCAGTTTCTCGCTCGCGTTTCATACCTCTGAAGCATCGATGGCATTTTGTAGGAATTTTTCCGTTAATTCGGGAACAAACGCTAAACGAAAACGTCCACCGCGAGATACGTCAGTTAACCAGAAGTTAACGACAGCGACAGACCGGAGAGGGATCGTTTTTCTGCAAAACGTCCGCTAAATCTTTTAATCCCCCGCCGAGTTAGCTAGCCGCGTCCTCGCGGGAGTTTATCATGGAATTTAACCGGATAGAGTACCGGCACCGTACACCCGTGTGTACATTGTAACAGCGACTAGTCGGACGAAGGGCGTCAGCGTAGCGTGTAATGCGTGTCCTGACGGATCTCTAGCAGAAGATCCATCGGGAGATTCGACAGATGCGTGCCCGCCTCCGCGCCCCAGGAACTACCACGGGGGTCTCGCGGGAGTCTTGCAGAGACAAACCGTCCCAGCGGGTCGGTGTACACCCTCGTCGTATCATTCTTGTTACCCTCTTGCTCTCTCTCTCGCGCGAGCGCAAGAAGACCACCAGGACGTAGGAATTCTTCTGCAACGATACCCACTATCCAGTCCTGATTGCGCTCTGATATGTTTGATCAGGTCGTAGCGGCCTCGAGTGGCAGTAAGTCTCGTCGAAAGCTGGAGAACTTTTCTCGATCGATCAATTATTCAGTAGCGTCGGATTTTCGGTGAACGGTGAACGCGAGACGAGTTTGACAGCATCGTTTCAAATAGGGGATCGTAAGACACAGGGGTGGCTGCGTGTCACAGTCGAAAGCGTTTCAAACACTCACGTGCCGTAGCACGTGTCGGAAAACAAGCCCCTGTGTCGTGCATACCCTTCGTTCTTCTTCTATCATTATGCAAGGAGGCCTTACAAATCACGCCCTGCTTACCGCGCACGTTCCAACCCTAACGCTCCGTCACCGGCTCGAATTAACGTGGCAAAGCTACCAATTAACCCCTGCTATTGCCGTTTGATCGCCGTGATTTCCTCCAGGAACCGCCGTTCACCAATTAAATCACCTGCTTCTCGCTTCGATTTCTTTTCGTCCAGCAACATCGAGGTATCGATTGCGGTTTATATTTTTTTCAATGGAAAAAAATGATCGAACGCTGCATAATCTCGGATCGTTTATCCCCTGTCGAGAAGCGCGATGGAATCCACCTACCGTCGTACGCCTGGTTCGATTCTTCCGCGAACCGAGCGTTCCTGGAAGCGTGTATATAAATTCGTGGTGGAATATCGGGACGACGAGCGGGCGTACAATGGAAACGTCTAGCGGGCCGTTGTCACCGATCGGGAACGAGGCGCGGATGAGACGTGTCTTTTCGTGGCGCGTAGACCGACTTATTTTCGTCTCGGTTCAACCGGACAGACGGAGCAGAAGTGTCCAGAACGACCTCCTGGTGTTCAGGCTGGGCTTAGGCTAATCCGAAATCCGGATTACTCGTGCCTCAGCTGGTCCAGTCTTACGGGCACGGTCGTGTAACAGCGATAGCTGTTTTTTCTGGGGCAACGGAGCCCCCCCGTTTCTCGGCCATACGAATTTCGTGGGTCGTAGAAAAGCGGTCGTATCAACGTTTCCGAACTCCTACATTCCCGCTTAAGAAGTAACGATCTGCATAAATATACTTATGCTAATTGCCCCGGATTGTCGGGACGGTGATCCGTAGATCTGCTGAATCACGTGCACGCACGCACGCACACGCGGAGAGATCTGTACGCGCTGGTCCGCGCGGAACGGAAGTTCTTATGGCATTCTCATTACCGAGACACACGGTGACGTATGTAAATAACATCACTCGTACGCGGATCGCTTTATTTCGCGTGCAAACTGTGCATACTTTATCCGGCCGTGCATATCTCACGAGGACGCGGTCTCGCTCCGCGCGCGCGTGCGAATTTCAAGCACGCGAGGAATTTTCGAACCTCGACCCGCGCCACCACCAGGGGGTATCGAAATCTCTTCGATGGTACGCGTACCATTCGGAACACGACGCACCGTTGGTACGAGTACCAATCATCGGTTCCTCCTTATGTTTCAATACGGAGGAGCGTTTCGTCCCGCGTTTCCTCGTCTTGCGTTTCCTATTGTAGGTAGTCGCGTGCGCGTATCTACCCCTCTCGACCTCCTTATCGGTACTTCCACCCTACCGCGGGCAGCGAGATAAGTATTTGCTATTTAAAATACCAGTCCTCGCCGCGCGGGTCCCAAGATAAACTGTTCATGCATCCTAGGAGGGTAGACGGCGCGAAAGAGAACAAGAGCCGAGAGAAAAAGAGGGGTTGATTATAAACCGAAGGCAGCAGGCGGGGCGGCAAGGATAACGGCGAAGGGTGGCGGAGTGTGCAGCAACGGCAACAGCAACAGCAACAGCAGCCACGGCGGTCCACCGTGAGGGTGGTTTATGGGGGGTTGTACCGGGTATTGTTGTATAAATAGGTTTGGCGAGTTAGGGGTTGCTACCCCCGAGGGAACTGCACATGTCCGCATCGATTATACCACCCCTTCCTGACCCCCCCAGTGCGCTTCCGTCTCGCTCCGTTTCTCGTTTCTCTCACTCCTTACGGGCCTCTTCTCGATTCTCTGCCACCGGTGGGTGGTTTCGAACCCCCTCTGCCGTACAATGTGTCTCCATCCCTCTCTCGATTTACCCTGTCTCTTTCCCTCGGCCACCCTCGTGTGCCCATCGAGAGCTTTCTCCCCGCGGAGCCTACGGGGCATACCGCTCGGTTATTTTCAAGCCATTTGCTTTGTAAACGCACGCAATCTCGACCAGTCACCCTCTCCACGGACTTCTTCGATAGACTCTCCCGTCCCCCTCGTGTGTGTGCACCACACGTCTCGCGCGAAAACTTTGAATATTCGTATCACCTCTACGGTGGCTGATAACGATTTCCGAAGAAGGGAGAAGACGAACGAGAGCGAACAGGTGGCAACAAATCGTCCCGACGATCGCCATTCCCTCTATCCCTGTGTCGCGTTGGTCTTTCGCGCGGCAACGCGGCGAAAGAATGCCAAGTAGTTGGACCGTGTTCTAAGGTCAGCCCAGCGATTAGCGGAACTCTCCCCAGTAGTTACTGCCTTTCGTGGCCCCGACGATCGACCTTTTCGTACGCCGTCGTAACGAATTATTTATTCGATCCGCCGGTTGTACGCGGCCGTGTTTACATATCGTTCCCTTTAATATTAGATTCGCGCATTCCCGTTAAACCGTGTACCAGAGGCCGGGGAACGCGGAGGGTCCGCCGCACCGCTCTTTTTTATCGTCCGCAGGCATTCGTAAAATATCTCCGTTCATATTTCTTCTTAAGTCCTCGGTGGCAGCCACCGTCTCGATTCGGGGCGCTGTTTTCCGCGGGCCACCAGCCTGGGCTCCGTTTCAATCGGGGGCCGAATCCACGGGCGAAAGGGTCGAGGCAACGAGCAAGCGGGGTGAGGCTGCGAAGCGAGCTTTAATACCGCTTGGGGTGAACGTCGGTGCCTCGAAAATAACCGGCTCGCACACCTCCGATATTCGCTCCGCTACAAGTGGTGGCCCTGACGAAAGCCCCACTTGACTCCTCGCGATCCACCGTGAACCTCGGGTAACACCCGTTAGAAGTTCCACGAGCGTCGCAATCAGCACCGCCCTCGCTCTGTTTCCACCCCATGGAGAATCCTCTGGCACCTGGCGCATGACAGAGTACACTCCAGCGAAATCACACTCCGAGCCGAACCGCGCCGCCCGCCCCGTTCCCTCCTCTGGCTGATGATGTTACGGCACGTTTGACCTCGTGTTTTTATTAACAACAGGTACTATTACGGTCCATCGGCGATGACGACGCGATTCCGTGAGCGGCTCGACGCCCTTGGGGCTTTCGATAGGTAGTCGAAAATCACCGGCGATCTAATCCTCGGAAGGAGATTTCGGCTGGACAATGTAAACGATTTTCCAACCGGGGGAAATGCGGCGACGAACTTTTCGTTTCAATTTCTCGCTTGTATTTTCCCCATTTTTTCGTCCCTCCTCTCTGCTTTTTCTTCTCTTTTTCAGTTTTTTTTTTTTTTTTTTTTAAATTCGTTCGCTCTCGTTTAATATTCCGTTTTACTTGTAATTTCGCGCGAGCAATGAATGTTTCAGCCCGTTCGTTTAACTTTGATGTCAAATAATTTGATTTCTCGTCGAGCAATTTCAATGTCGAGCGTCCATTTATTTGCTCGTTTCTAGGTAAACATTGCACGCGCGTTGATATTCGAGCGTTGTCGCGGAATCGTGGGACCCGCGTCGATACATTTCGATCGACCCGGCGCGCCGCCGGAATCGGCGAACTTTTCACGGGGAGACCGCCGCCTGACACCGTCTTAGATTGCCGGGGCGAAATGCATTTTCCTCTCCCTGGCTCCCGGCCTCTCCTCCATTTTCTCCTTCGCCCCGTGTTCCGTCGATTCGTAATTCCAGGATGCCGCGCCACCGGCTGACTCTCTCCGCCTAGGATAATTGCGTTCCGCGTTGTCCTAATTGTGTTAGCAGGTCTTATAGGGGGATTAACATAGTTTGCCGGAGTTTGGTATACAGTTTTACGGTTGCTACTGGAAAAATATTCCATCACGCGGGGCCAACGGATGCCGGAATTTCCGTGGAAAATGAGAATCTCGTTCGAATATCATCGTCGTTGTCGCGACAATCGCCGAACTGCTACCTGTAATCTGGCTAGGTATTTTCATTCTCCGGCAGATCGACGCGTTACCAGACTACCAATGGGCACCGTGCGGTCCCGTACAAAGAGGGTATCAAAGTAGCCAACGCGATGGGACCACGGTGAAGTAACTTTTGTGCGCTCGCAACTTGTCCCGTCGCAATAATGGCCAATACATTACGTTAGCCACCCCGCCGCAAACGTAGCACCAGCAACTCCGCGACAATTACCTCGTATGACACGGTGCACCAGTTATTACTGTAATTTTTCTGTTTAGCGGCTCCCCTAAAGGATGGGCGGTGTTCACGGGGCACAAAACGAATCGGGGGCAGGCGAGGAAGACACCGCGCGCGGTCATACAGGCACTTACGTTGCGTGCACGGGGGTGGAAAAGCGTTCCGCAGATATGCAGAGGCGTCTGTAGAGATACGCCCCCCATCTGTCCACCCTTCGCGATCCCGTTCGCTACATCCCTCCACGCTGAATACACTTCCCTCCCATTCGATGGGCAATGGCACGCGTTCAAACGGGGTGAACGGGGTCACCGTGGGGGGTGCGATCGTTGGGGGGTCGTTTCTTTGAAAATTCTAACTCGTTTAACGTGACACGTAGCGTCCGTGCATTTGGCGGTAGGCGTCGTTCCGTGGAACGGGAAAAAAAAGAGGTGGAACAGGTGTCAACGGAGGCTCGGCCGTTCCATTAAAGGGCGAGCGGGGCGCGTTGCCACTTTTGTTTCCTGCTATGGAAACGTTAGATCGTCGACAGGAGCGAAACGTGGCGCGGCGCGTAGGGTACGTCGCGTCGCCGCCGCTGTTTAATCGCATTGCTGCGTAGTAATTAACGAAAGGAGGTTGACTGACGACAAGGTGGAGCGAAAACGGCGTGGATTCGATTCCAGTGGGGTCGGAAAACGGCGGCGGTGGTTGCCGAACCACCGTTACGTTTCCAACGAACTAATTTACCTTCGCTCTTTCCGATACCGCGCGAAAAAGTCACATTCTCGGCGGCAGGGCGCACGAATCGACGAAATGTTTATTGATACGTTTCTCTGAATGGGATTTCGCCTGGAGAGACGTTCTTAAAGGGCCTCGGGCGTGTACTAAACGTCGCGAGCTAAAATCTCGTATCCACAATCAAAAGAGAGAGAGAGGGGGGGAGGGAGATAGAGGTCCGCGAAGAGGAGCGAGTATCGCGAGGGTACGAAGGGAGGGAAAACAAAAGGACGAGCGAAAGAAAGGGACGGAGTCTCTGAAGGGAGTATGTTATGCGATATCCCGCGTTGCAGTCGGAAAGGTGGGGTCGCGAAAGGTGTACGAAGCAAGAGGAAGAAAAAGTCGGCGAGCAAGGGTGGCGGGGGATGGTGCTGGGAAACGGGGGTCCCGGATGACCCCATGGCCCGGCACGTATGGGGCCCCCAGACTGCTGGGCCCGACTCCTGACTCCCAGCTTCTACCAGAAGGCTAACCCTGAAGAAGCGAAGTCCCTGGGGTCCCTCTTTCTTCTCGTTTCTCCTCCGTCCACCTCAACCCACTTGCCTTCTCACAGCCTATACTTATCCTCCTACTAATACCACCACCACCGCCAGGTTGCCTCCCCTCCCCACCCCTTTCTTCTTCTTCGGGTTACCTTATACTTATTGCCTCTGGTGGGCTCCGGGGCCTGCCCCTACAGGGTGTGTTATTATTATCTGACATTATCTATAATTCCGAAGCGGGCAGGAAGCCCACTTAGGGATTGTGATAGCCCCCGTGATTAAACCACCCTCCCCCGACCTTTATCCCCACCTCTTTCTATACGAGTGTACACCTACACGGCTAACCGACGGTGGACGCGGCTAGAAGCAAATACAGGATCGTTCAAAGTGATCACCGATTTTTACTTGCCGGAGAACAGTGTCATCGAGTCGGCATCGTCGGTGTTTACCGACGATTGCTCGTACAAATTGTGGGGATACCGTGCGGATAACTCCGCCGGATGGAGTTAGCGAGGGATACAGCGATAAAGAATCCCGATGGAATTCAATGGTAAACCTTTCCCCGATCAGAGAGGGTTGTGACAATACCCGCGATTATAACCGAGGAATCCTTTAAAGGATTCGGAGAAGCCGTGTGCTGCGCCTGGGACGAAAAATCAAAGCGGTATCGATGGTCTTCTGTATTTGCGTATCTACTACGGATCGAAGTACTCTCGATGAGTAATGGCGAATTTCAGGACACACCTACGTAATATTTCTCTTTGATCGGCCTCGATTTGTCAGAGATAACCTGTCGGAAGTGCCGCCGTTCCAGAATAAAGATAAAGAATCAGGTGGGTGTTCGGGCGCGGGCCGATATCTGATCATCGCTGAAGAGGCCTGTATAGGAAAGCTACACCTCTAATCGTACACCCCCGTCGGGCCTCAGCCGGAGGGGGGGGGGGAGGAAGAGGGAGAAGTCCAACAGTAGGCACCCAGGGACCGGCCCCAGGACGCTACTTCGGTAATCGCTGGCCGATTATAAACCGAAAAAGCCGGAAACCACTTACGTCCGAAACCGTGTGGCGTTTATATGGCAGTTATGTCGGTGAAACCACACCTTGCCAACATCGGACAGATTGTCTTGTTCATCGAACGCCAGCGGAAAAAGAATAACGTTCGACCAAATATATCGCGGTGTTATCGATTGAAAATTCAATCTATCGACGATGTTAACGACTGAAGAACCGATCTCTCGGGGATATTACCGATTGTCAATCCAATTATTCGACGATGTTAATTCCGGCGTTAAATTCTTTGCGTGATTCAACGTCCACTCGATGCGCTTTATTTAATCGAAACGCGAGACGAGGTACGAGGTTTTCCAAGCACCGTTCGAAGGAGAGGCGTTCCTCTCGGGGGGGCTCGCACGAATTCTTTCAAACGCACTTCCTGGATAGAGCGTATCCTCTATTTCTTCTCCGTCTGTCCTTGACTCATAAGAGGTGCTAATTTAGCAGACGATGTCTGATCCATAAAGATCATCGTTGGAGGGGCCAACGGAGGAAAGAGCAACGGGTAATAATCGAACATCCCCTCGGGCCGAAAGGCTCAACAGTAGGCGGCCAGGTCCAGCCCCGGAACGCTACCTCGGGTAATCGTCCGGCGATTATAAATCGAAAAAAGCCGGAAACCACTTAGGTCGAGCGGCGCGGCGCGGCGGGCCGTTTATACGGGGCAGGTTACGTCCCTGGAACCACACCTTGTCGCCACCACGGAGGACAAGTTCTTGTGTGCCACGCTAGAAATTCGACTTGGTGTCGAAGGAGTGGGTGTCGATGCATATCTTGTGTCCTGGACCCCCGCGGTGTAGAAGGCCCCTGAATGTCTCGTTGAGGACCACTTATGGTGATCCTCCGGAGCCCGAGGTGGTGCTACCGTGCACGTGTATATCGGCCAGGAATCTACGCCGGGATATAATCGATCGTCCCGATATATAAACGGGCCTCGTCGCGTCCGTGGATTGACACAGTTCTCGCGATGGATCAATGTTTCGCGAGGAGACGACTTTTTCAATGCAGTCGCTCCGCGTACTCTGCTTCCGAGAAGACATTTTTTCCCCCGCTGCTCCGCTGCCATCGGACAGTTTGACGAATCGTGTGAAATTCATCTTCGGGGATCGGGAAGAGGACCCGGAGACGACGAGCACGGTTCAGCCGCGAGATCTTACGTGCGTCCAGACGTGAGCGCAACGACCAGAAGAAGAAGGGGAGGCGGAAGAAAGGGTGGCAGGAGCGCGCAGTCGAAATCATCGAGGTAACGTCGAAAACACGCGAGCCTCGCGGGTATCCATGTGGAAACATCATCGGCAGCTGGGATCGCGGGGGCCCTTTCAGGGTGTATTTTTGCCCAAGTTAGAAGGGCGATGGAAGGGAGTAACGGCAGTCAGTCGTTCCAGGCGAGCGTGTAGGCGCCCCTAAGCCGCCCCAAAGCGCGACCACCAAAACCCTGCGGAGCTTATTTCACGAACGACCGGCCACCCTACTCGACTCTGTGCGTCTCCGCGCACACTTTCTCCGCTCTTCGCCGCGCTTCTCCGCTGTTCGCCGTCCTCTCGTCTCATCACCACCCCCACCCTAACAGTCCCTCTTGGCCAGGCGAGAAAAAGAGACGGAGACGGTGGCTTATCTTGAACCCGCCAGGACCGTAGACTCGGTACAGAAGTGAAACTCGATCATCCTATACTGGGTGTACTGCATCCTGTCGAAGTTAACGATATCCGAGGGGATCGCTCGAGTACGAGTCGGGAGAGATTTTTTCACGATCCGCTTTCGCGAGCGGAACGTTTCGCCGGTCAAAGTTCATCGCGAGCCGCATCGGCGACGCGATAGAGAGACGTTTTCACGGCGGCTACCTTCTCTGAAAACGAAGCGCGTACAGGTTAACGAGAGCGCACAATAACGTTTACGACGACAATAACCCGCCACCCTTTCGAAGTCATTGTTTCGACGCTCTCGTCCCACGGGGTTTCGATAGTTCCTGTGCGACGAAACAAAACAAAAAAATCGTTCGCTGTCGCTGTTGTTCCCTTCTTCCCGATATTTTCCTTTTTCCTCTGTTCGCCTTTCTGTTTTTTTTTTTTTTTTATTTTTCCTCCCGTTTCGTTTTAATTTTGACGTAGCACGAAAGCGCGCAGTCAATTCGACGACTTCGACACCCAGTATAGGGCAGGGGTGCAGCACGGAACGGGGGAACGTTATCTGCCGGGTCCCAGGCTGACGGGGTTCGCCCTTCGGGAATAACGCGGAGATAAGCACCCCCGTAGCCCACTCGCCCACCCCCGTCGTCCGCCTAGCAGAGATGCAAAGAGATCTTGATACGGGCTACATCGTGGCCCTCTTGCCTCTTCGCCTCTCTTTTCCTCCGTCGCGCAGCATCCACATAGATACGGCCACCCCTGGCCTACGGGGTGCTCCCTGGTAACTTATGAGTCAGATTTATCTCGCCGACTGGTGACTGATCGCCCCCACGAATTTCCAAACTTCGAGCTTCGACTGGCCCCGTCGCCAGCCGGGGAGACAACGAACGCGGCGCGAGGGGGGTTGGCAAGTTTTCCGCAAGACGTCTACCGTCATCGATGGACGTCCCCGTTCCAGCCTGGCTGCGCTCCTCGAATCGGGCTACCGCGTTTCCGTGAACGCGATTATTCTTCCTGCTACGGGCGCGCACCGTTGCACCGGCTGGAACTAATGGCACAGAACGAAGAAATGGGTCCACCGGTTCGCCGAGCCGCGGCTCGGTTACTCGGCCACCTTGAGCCACGTGTCGATGACGTTTCCCGTCAGTCGGGCGGTTTTTCTATCTTCGAACGCGTACGCGACAGGGGTTAATTATTCGAAGGCGGGGTAACGCGGTTCGTCTCGCGGGGTGTTTGACGATGGAAAGAAGAAATTCTGTTAGAGGAGACACGACCCCGTAGTTGGTGTCGCTCTCCAACTTGTTCCTCGTTGAGATGCAACACCGGTCCCGGAGTTAGCGATGCAGAGCAACGAGGCGGACCAAGATATGCCTCGCGTGGCAGAGATATTAAGAGACTCTATCGACGCACCGGAAGTGGGAGATACTTTCATGGTAACATTCGTGCGCTACGCGTACAGAAAGCAGTGTGATCGCGAGATACAAGGGACCGGGGACGTGGTGTCCGTTGGATACCACTCGTTTCGAGGAGTGTTCGTATAAAATGGAAAGTCGAACAACGGGAAAACAAATCGGAAGAATTTCGGCGGAGCCACTCGTCTGGATTTGAACGAGTAGCCGCGATCGTGTTCAGCGTGGATCCCTTTTGTTTTCGTAGCACCCGGTGCGTATCGGTGGTCGGTCACCGGCAAACGAGCGTAAAACTCGTGCGGGACAATAGGGAATGGTGCGTGCCGCATTTTGGTGGCACCGCCTCGTCGCGTAGCCGCGTGTAAGTGTACATCATTTGTGCGCAACAGTGGTTTCGATCGTGCATTATAGGGCGTAGAAGGCACGCTGGACTACGCGCGGCGGCCCCGTTGCACGCATGAATCAGGTTAATCAAGTGGAACTGTCTGCCGGTTATTGCAAAGGGCGCGGAAGACAGACTGGCTGCGTGAGCGACGGACGGCACCTACGCGATAGCGTGCAGGTGCCACGATTGCTTCTCTGTTCTGTTATTTCGCCTGGAACTGACGATAAAACTGTCTGCCATTGCGTCGCGATGCTTACGGTTTTATGGATTTTCCGTTCCCAAAAATTCTGCGACCTCCAAGGATCGTGCGAACGGCAGACGAGATCGGTTTTATCGTCGAGAAGTGGGATCCGCGGTAAGACGGTCAATGGGAACGGAGCGTTTTTACATCTGTTCTCTCGGGGACGTAACAGTTTCAATCTTCGTCGGAGAAGAGCGTCATCTGCGTCACAGTTCTATCCGACAGTCCGTGGAATCCCACTCTCGACCCAGGCGCGGAATGTTTTACGTTCAGGAAGAGAGGAAATTACCGCAGACTGTCGATACTCGCGAATGAAGACAGATGGTGGAGCGGGAGTGCCGCTAAGGGCTATTCGGCGTGTGCCGGCACGGGCAGAGAGAGGCGCACCACCGTGACGGTTCTTCAAAGGTAGAAGAAAGAAGAAGCGGAACGTCGGCGACCAGATGACAGAGCCATGACCTAGGAAATCCCACGAAAAAGAGGGTGGCAGGGGGGGGAGGGAAGAGGTCCGAGAAGAGGCGTACGTCAGACGAGGCACTGAAAAATTGATGTTCCCGCGCTGGTTCCACCCTCGGGAGAGCCGATGGGGTGGTGGGCAGCGGGCAGATCGGTGGAAGAGGAAGAGAGGAACGAAGGTGATGGTGAAACACGATGACTGGCGATCCGTTTTTTCGAGATCAGGGCGGCGAAACTTCAAGGACCTTCACGAAGGCCAGAAACACTCGCTTGGCCCCCTAATTATCACTACGGGGGTTCCCCTTTCGGGCGCAGGGCCTCTTCTGGTACAAAACTGCGCAGCAGGGGTCCCGTGTGGAGCCCCCTTTAACCTCCTCGTGCACCACCTCGTCCCTTCTCGCTCTGGTCGATCGACCCACAAAAATATCTTCTTCTCTTTCCCAGCATCCCGTCCCGGTCTTAGCCCGTTTACTAATATTTTCGTTACCGTGAAGCGGCAAGTGCGGGTTGTTGCCGGGAACGGGCTGTTGCGATAATTGAGAGCCAGGCATTGCTCATTGATACGGAGGGAATCAAAGGAACGAGTCAATTGATTGTTCGACCGGCTGTGGCACTGTAACGCCGAGAGGGCGCCCACTTGTTGGCGCGAGCTACTACTTTATCACGGATGAAAATTCGAGACGAGATACGAGAACCAACGACCACTGTGCTCGTGTCGTTCGTCCCTTCGAATGGGATTCTTATTTCCAGCAGACGCATCCGCGTTACTGCCGGCGGAGTAGCATAAGCTACGGTACAGCCTTAATTAGATTCGAATCTAGGAAGAACCTACTTGATCCTGTCCCAACCAAAGTCTTTCCGAGTAATGCCGGTCGTTTCCTTTCTCCGTGACCCTAACGTGGACGAACATCCTGAATACGTACTCCACGTCACGATTACGAAGGGTGGAAGTTAGCGAAGGGCCATCGACAAACACCGTAAGACCATTCCTGCGGCCTCCGAGCAACCCCACGCAGACCAGGAATGCGTCCTGTCCCGTGCACGCATTCGCCCGCCGATCCACCCCCGATCCGACACTTGGCCGGCTCGCGGCAGTTACACGCTTCTCCTCGTTCTTCGTGCCAGAGGGGTGGCGGCCCCGCGTTCGTTTAGGGTGGTTAGCTTGATCGTTGATGTTTTGCCCCCGTGAACGCGGCGGGAGAAGACCGCGAAGAAGAGAGGAAGAGAGGGACACGTGGGACTCGAGGAGTGGGACGAGGAGAGACGCGCGCTTACGTAGAGACGAGACTGCGGTAACGCGGCGAGAAAGGAGGAAAGTCGTGGAACACACAGGGGTTCGAACGGGGAGTTTCGACGAAGAAGAAGAAGAGAGAGAGAGAGAGAGAGAGAGAGGGTAGACACGAGCACACTTCGTGTTTCCCACGTGCTGCTCGGTGCAAACGTCGTGCATCGCGTGCTCACCTAGCTGTATACGTGCAACCGTCACTCTCAAAAGGGAATGGGATTAGTCAGGGGGGTTGGTTATAATGGGGAGGGAGAGTAGAGGGCGATAGTGACGGGGGTGGTGGATCCGTGGATGATTGCAGGGACGACCGCGTGACGGTAACTACTGGGGCTTGCCATGACGGACAGCCCCCGACGCGACGGCACACGGCCTGCACACCACGGTCACGCGCCTGTCTCTTTGGGAAAACTTTCCTTCCCTGCTCCGTCTTCTTCTGCCCTGCCCGCCGCCCTGTAACCAACCCGGCACTACTGTCGTGCGATCGTTTTCTGACGTGACACCTTACACGCTCGACGCTATTTGTTTGCATGTCGTTGGGGCGGATCTGCTTGTAGCCGGTTCAGATTTATAGCCGGCGGAGATTAGCGCGTTTATTCGTAACCACCCACGTTAACACAGGCCATTCTCTCGGCTGTTCGCGACCGCGGAGATCGCCGCGATTCTTGAATTTACTGTTCGGCTGACGTTCCACCGAGGAAGCGCATCTAGCCTCGTTGCCCCGGTACTTTCTCAAAATGACGTATGGCCGGGTGGAAAGGTACACGGAACGAACGCGAGGAACGTCGATGCGTACCACCGTGCGGATCAATGGGCAAACTGTCAATTATTATCAATTATCGCATCTGCATCAACGCTGCGCCTCGGTATTGGCCGATGCTATCGTCTCGTTTTACGAAACAGATATTTCACGGAACAATAATGGTAGCCGTGGCGCGTGATGCATGATTCTCGCGCGATTCCAGCCGAATGATAGATAATAGATTTACCCCCTACGAAGAATTCATCATTACGATCATCCTGATCATCGAGTCGCCGTTAGCATACTTCTAACACCTTCCAGCGGACTACTGACTCGCAATGCGATAAATTGAATTTCCCGTAATACGATAATGTTATCATTGACCCCGCGCAAGGATGACGAATGACACGATTAATCACGATAATCGAAAGCTGCCTTCTTCGGAGCCCAGTAACATAATTCTGTCCGAGCATTAACATACGCCTGTTGATCTTCTGCTGCTTTTTTTTTTTTTTCGACCAGCGTTAACACACCTGGCCATTCGTCGCGCGATTTACGGTGGATAATGAGAGCAGCCGCGTAGAAACCTTACCTCATCGTTCGTTACACGAGGCGAGCGCGAACGTGATCGACGTATCGCGAGTCTGCATCGCGTTTTTACCTCCTGTTTCCAATTTTTTCGATTCATCGGGCGGTAATGTCGCGGAAATCTACGCGACGACAACGGGAATCGATGCCGACACAGTTTCGAACCCGTTTGCCGGTCATCGATCGCTGAATTCGGGACTAATGCGCGCGAATTACGCGCGACCTTGACTGCATCGGAAAGGCAATTCCGCGGGAATTAACCGCGATGAAGAGGCAAACGGTTTCTTCTCGTTCGGTCATTTCACGCTGCAGTCGGACGCGCGAGCGAGAAGGAACTCGAAGATCGATATTTACCCTTACGGATCTCATTCCGCAATATGCAACGTGCAGCCATAAATTACTCTCTGTTCACTTTGTTCTCCCGTTGCCGTCCCTAATTCTTTTTTTGCGCGAGTTTCTCTCATTAAGATTCAATCGCCTGGCGTAACTTCGGAACGGCCTGGAAATTAATTGCGGCGAGAAAATCCAAACAGAAATTAACACGGATGCTGATGCACCGAACGGTGGCGAAATAAAAGTGATTTTACGCGGTAAAATGTCAACGTGATTCATGAGCGCAACACCAACGCTGCCTCGCGAACGGGGATCGAACGAGTCGATGCTAATTTACTCGAATTATGCCCGACCTTGGCCGGATCGGAGGATCAATTCGGGTGTAATCGTTTTTGAAGGAGCACCTAGACCTCCTTTACGCGTGTATGCGTCCCATCGGTGCGTGTATATGCATGCGTATGGGAAGACGAAGCCAAAGTTCCGGCGATCCCTGTGGAATCTTAATGGGGAAGCAGCGGACGAAGCTGCAGGCAGGGACGTACAAGAACGCTCATCCTTAACCACCTTTAACAAATTGCACCGGGCAATCGTTGACCGACAGCAGGATGTGTCTAAAGTCTTGTACCGTTTTTGCCGGCGCACCAAAGCGCTCTGACGGATTTGCGAACATCAGGGTGTTCAGCTGCGACACGATACCAGCCATTCCTCATGTTTGCAGCGGGCAAACAACTTGCGAATCGATAAATAAATTCCGCGTACGTTCGTGTCGCTTTAATATAATATTTGTCGTTTTAAAATTATCACCATTTCGACGGCACGGCCCTCGAATCGAAATGATCCGGGCAGCGTCGCGCGAGCAACCGGTCACCATTTTGGTCCGCGCCTTGTGGATCGAGCTTAACCGATGGGCTCCTAAAAAATTCACCAGAGACGCGCACGTGCGCGCGTGTTTCGTCCACACGCGTGGAAAACACGCGGCGCTGGGCGTGATACACGCACGCACATTTCCAGTAGGTAATCAGACGTGCGGCAGGGGTGCGTTAACCTTTCGATCGCAGATTGCCGGATTGCAAACACGCGAAAATAAATCCAGCCGAGCAACTTTTACATCATCGCTGGCTACGCCTACAAGTCGATCGCGAACGAAATCCGTACGGGATACAGATTCATCTTGAAACGAGAAAGAGGGGTTGTCCTGCGGATCCTACGAGGAACGTCGAAATTAGGTATTCGAGGGACGTCCGCGGTGGTTGTAATTGCGCCAACAACTTACCACGCAGCGCGGCGCGTCTTTTCTGATGCCGACGTATCAGGCGAGGCATCGAACATCGTTCCCTGCGATTTTCAAACATCGAAATTGCCCATAAAACGCGTCTGAAGTCGTGCTGCGTAAGACTTGAAAAAAGTCACCCTCCTCGACATCTGTGCTCGCTAGCACGACGCGACTAGCATTGTCCCAAACTGGTGTTATTTCGAAATTCAGCGTGGCGGAAGGGTAAGAAGAGGCCGGCTGTATAATTGCATCGACCATTTAACACGTATGGTGGAACATCTCGTCCGGTGTCGGCGTGATAAGTAGGATGCCGCACTTCGGTGGTTGCAGTCGGTGGATGCAGCGGGAGAGAGCTGCGCCCAGTACGCAAAGAGAAGCGTGTGTTGTGGGTTTCCATAGGGTCGTCCGGTGGCGAGTTGGAGGCTGGCCGTCACGCGGGGACGAGAGGGGCTCACGAGGAGGGGGTTAGTCGGCCAGAAGAGGGGGTGAGAGGGGTGGACCGTGGGGCTTTAATGAACCAATTTAAATGCATGCGATGATCAGTTGGCCTCTGAGCCCTCTTCTTCTTCTTCTGCGGGCTCTTTCGACGACGACCGGCTACCTTTACACACGATAGGCCAAGCCACACGACACACGCTGCCTCCTAGGACTACCAACCACCCCTCCGCCCCCGCTCTCTCGCTCCTCTATCGTTCTCCAGTCCACCCTTTTTTCTCTTTCTTTCTTTGTTTCCATCCGTTTCTCCACCTGGAAGCTGGTGCTGCTCCATCTTCATTTTTTAATGAAATCGGAATTGCGGCTCTCTCTCGAAAGCGTCGCGCTGCTCGCCGGGGCAACGCGAGCGTCTCCTTTTTCCCCCTTGACACCGTGCACGCGGCGTCCCCGGAAGGGGAGCGAAAGAGTCGACGAGCGTTTCGAGCCGTGGCCCGCAGCGACAAGTCGGAATCGTATTAACCGATAAGTGAGATCGTTCCGCGAGAGATTTCTGGGAATCAGAGCCTAGGATTTTCTCAGCGGTCCGCTTCTGCGGCCGCGCTGTTTCATTTACGCTCCGATAACCAATAATCGGTACCGCGTTCGGGTATCGCGTAGATGAAACGTTCTTAATTCGATGAAATATCTTGGTTTACGAGGGCTCTAATTACGAGGCGCGCTGCTCGGACGCGTTCCCGTCGAAGGTTTCATTGAAAGCGAGCCTCCCCGCTATCGGGGCTACAAACGTCGCCGGTGAGTTTATGCGCGATATTTAAGAATGAACGAGTACGAAAGGAGCAAAACGAAGGGACGAAACGACCGAAGGCTGTGGGAGACCCGGTGCACCTGCCCGTGAGTCCCATACGAGGCCAGTGATTGCAACGACAAGACGTCTTGACACCCCATAAAAAGAACGACGCGCGTCACCGTATGTCGACCCCCTACGACGCATCGGCACCCACGTTCGCGTTTGTCATCGTCACTGCTTTCGGATTGACGCGTTTTATCGGTGATTAATGTCGTCCGGCGGCGTAATAATAATTTTATGGGACGCATCCTGAGGCTTTCTCGTATCGACACCGAATACGTTAACCGTCCCGTAGCTTCTCGCACGGCGGATCGAACGGGTTATTCTGAATGCATTTCCGTCCGAATTATTTCGCCGCTCCACGAACCCGTAACGATAAACGCGAACAGATTTTCCCCATTACAATCAGACGGCGGTAGCCGTAGTTCATTCCGATGGCCTACTTACCGATAACGAGAACGTCCAGCGAGTTTTCTTCCTGCGATATTTCACCGGAGATGAAAATAACGACTCGCGGGGACGCGACTTCATTTATCGCGAAGTCGCGCCACGCATCGGCACCCACGTAAAATACGTAAACACACGTAGAGGGCCGCTCGTCATCGTCAGGGGGCTGTCGAACCGACGTGTTTTGTCGATAATCAACGTCTATCGAACGCGTAATCGAGTGCAAGCGCGCGCCCACGTACCTCCACCTCCGGCTTCCTCGCCACTTTCATTTCGAGCCGGAGCGAAAACGCTTCCATGAAAATTCGTTCCCCTCGACATCGTCGAGTCGTCGTTTCCGTGCTTGCGACGCTGTCCTTTCACTCTACGCCGTTGATTACTTCGTTCCTTTTCCCCGTGCCGATTTCCTCTTTTTTCTCCTTCTACTTCGTCTACTTACTCCGCCCCCGAGGATCGTACCGTGACGGGGGAAAAAATGTCGCTGACACGCCGGCCAGACGATATTTCTATCCCCCGACACTTCGAATTTCCGTGCGAGCCAAAAAATTGCCCGCGCCAGCGAGCATTTCGAGAAGAAACCGCCGATATTTATTAGCTCCGTCGAACAGATATCGAGTGGGTGCAACGCGAGGAGGGAGTTGGAACAGCGAAAGACAAAAAGAACGAGCATCCCGGTAATCTGAACGCCTGTAAAGTTAAACGAATATACGTCTGTTAATGAGGAGTTCATTCGAGTACGTTTCTTGCGGGAGCTTCCAGTTCCCGCGGTTTCAACGCGATACGGAAAGGTCGTTCGGGGGCCGCAAAAATCGTGCAAACTGGCGGATGATTTATGCCATCGGGTCGCGTTTCGTTTAGCGGATCGTGAATCGTAAAGCATGTAATTAGTGGAAAAATGTACAAGTCCGGCGCGGATCGTTCGGTTCGTGGCCGCGGCGGCGGGCCGTGCGAGCCGTCGAGCGCCACGAGGCCGCCACCGGGGGCGGAGGATTTTTCGTCCGGTGGCTCTCGCCCTGCAGCGAGGCATCGCCTCCTGCAAAGTCACGGCAGTGAAATTTAGTGGCGGGGCACTAAATTTCTCAGGTATTCCAATATATTCCGCGGTGCGTATCTACCTGTTCCGCGCCTCCTCTCTCTCTCCCTCGTTTCTTCGTCTTCTCTTTTACCTTACGTCTCGCGGCGCCCCTTCTCCCTCCGATCGCCGGGCCGTTTCGCTCGCTCGCGCGGCACGCACACCCCTGTGTGTGCACCCAGTTTCCCTTTCTCCCTCCGTCTCTCTCTTTCTCCGATTTCTCTGTTCCCGTCTGTTTAATACGGGCAAGCGCGAGCGAGCGAGCGAGCGAGCGGGCGAGCGAACGGGCGAGCGGGCGCGTTCACGTGAGACGAGCGTTTGTTGCACACGCTCGACTTTAAAAGAAAAGGCACGAGATGAGGATGGGCGTTCCCACCGGAGTTATTAATGGCTTTGACTTCGTTGCTATGGATATCCATAAGTCTTTGGCCAGCAAGAAAAAGAGAAGGAGAGAGGGAGATAGCGCGGGCAAAAGTAGGGTGGGAGCGAGTGAGCTCGAAGAGAGAAAGACGAGACCGCCGCCACGGTCTTCCTCTCTTGGACCTCGGACCGCTGCTGGACCGAAGGACGTGAAACACGAGAAAAAGGCAGAAAGACGAGAAAGGGCAGACACGGGGGGAGATGGTACTCGCGTATCACGGATTTGTCAATTTTTCGAACGCTA
The DNA here is from genome assembly GCA_963969225.1 of Xylocopa violacea. Lineage (NCBI taxonomy): Eukaryota > Metazoa > Arthropoda > Insecta > Hymenoptera > Apidae > Xylocopa > Xylocopa violacea. Next base: position 11,691,890 of record CAXAJV010000020.1, on the reverse strand, counting down.
CGCGAGGTCCGACCGGTGCCCAGATACGATCGAGTGCCCCTGTCGACTCGGATCGATCAGCAATCGACGGCGATCGATAATTTATTGCGATTAGACGCGTCGCCACTGTGATTCGAGCGGCGCGATAGCCGCGCGATGCTACCATTCCGGCATTAATCCATTTCAGCGACTAATTGCGCGCGATCCGTGCCGATAATAAAACCGGCGCGCGATACGGGCAACATTTTCCCGGGGCCGGACAAATAGAAGAGCCGTGGCTCTGGTACCGCGCGGTGCTTGAAATCGAAGAAATCGATAAGGGAAGGCGTCCGCGGTTCTGTCAGATGCGTTAGATATATGGTAGGGAAGAATCTTTACGGACCGAGGAGAATCGAGAACCCGTTTTCGAAGACGATCGAGACGAGTTTCCTGGTCGTGGTGCGAGGCGCGGTGTGTATTCGAGAAAACGGGATTGCTCGTAACGCCTACTTCGCGGTGTAACCACGTGAACCATGGGGACCCGGGACTGGACCCGGCGCGGAGGATAAGTGTGAGTAAACATAATAGCAGAAATAACGTCCGCGAGGCGATGCCCACGAAGCGAGCTCGCCCGCGGTCTTTTTATCGTGGATCGCGCGAAAGGCATCATCGGCGGATGCTATGCGAGCGATTTCACGTGTGAGTAGTCGCGTTGATCGCGCGAAAAAAGAAAGCGAAACGTGAGCAAACGTAATAGCAGAAACACGCCGGGTACGGACAACAGCCGTAGCCGTTCGCCGTATCCGTTCCGTTTCGTACTGTTCCGTTCTCCGCCGACATCGTCCGAGATAAACGCGATCGAACCCGCCGTAATAAGTATAAACAGTATATAATTTATCGTGGATTCGTACGATTCGTACGGGGAGGCAGCGGGTGCCGGTCAGATGCCGGGTCCGATCGAAACGTTGAAAGCATTGACGAAGTTCGATGAAATTGCACGATATTCGTGATAAGAACAGATACGACCCGCCAGCTTAATGCTGGAATCATGCATCTCTAATGGACGGAAATAAAAATGTTGCGTATTTTACTCGAGACTATCCAGCGAGTGAAAAGAAAATTACGTGTCCAGAAAAGAGCATGCAACAAGGGGAAAAAAAAGTAGGACGTATTATCGCCACGTAAGGGCGGAGAGTACGGCCACGGGCTATTGCAGACTAACCCCATTTTTTATCTGTATTCCGCGAAAGGAGTAAAAAAAATCGGATCACGGCTATGCGGTACACGTCGTATTATTTTAGCAAGCTTAACTCGGTTAAACAGTTTTCCTATACGCGTATCTGTGCGTCCGAAAATTGATCGGCGTCGTTGCGTTCGCGTGGAGAACTTCGTTTGGGAACGAAGATACTATTTTCGACGGACGAGAGGGGCTTCCCGTCGCATCGACGGTTCTCCACATTGTCCGGGAAAGGCGGACTTTTTCCATCTCGGAATTCCGCGAGATTTCCATCCTCCTTAGCCCGGAGAGAAAAGTTCCAGCGACAAGAGGACGCTGCCGGGGTGTTATCGGCGAGACGAGACGCCATTAGGGAATCCTTTGAAAAGGTGGCGATAATAAAAAGAGCCGTTCCTTCCGGCGTACTGCAATAATGAGGACGAAGTTCGGCCGTGTAGTTCCGCGCGGAAGAAAGGAAATTCAGGAAGAGAGTGGAGCGGCAGGGCGAGCTCGAGGTGGGGTAGAAAAGAAGAAACTGCGGGGAAGCGTTTCCCCGTGCCCGGATTAAGGACATTATGGTCGACGGGCTTTTTAAAACGTAGGAGAAGTTTCATAGCTTATCGGACCGTTAGAATCTCGTTCCGTGCGTCGCTGCGATTCTTTTTCATTCGCCGAACAAGAACAACGGATCGCCGCGATTTCCTCCTCGACGCGACACGCGGACGCGGCGGTGGTAACGCTCGTATTTCGCCGCCCCCCGAAACCCGGGAAGACCGTTTTATTCCCCGTTCGAATCGAGAGCGGACGTTCTCCTGCGGGAAACTCTCGAGGAAGGTAGCAACGATCGGAGGCGTTCGATTCACGAAGGAACTCAATTATCGACTGCGGAATCTAGAACAGCTAGGGGAGTGGCAACAACCTTCTTGCCGTTGGAAGAGAAGAGGAATCCATTTTTGAACCGTTCGTTGGACCGTTGCATTATCGTTACGGGGCAGCGGGTACGATGGGGGCCCGGCGTGGCGGCGGCGCGGCGTGTGTTCTCGTTTCGAAAAAATCCAGCGAAAATCAAAAGACAACGGGGGCGAGGAACGCGGGGAAACGGTGGAACAAGAGGAAGAAAAGAATGGTCGGGGGAAGAGCGAGGAGAACGAGAAAGAGAGGCTCGCCGGTGGAGGAAGGTGGAGGAAGGTGGAAGAAGGCGAACGAGACGGAAAGAAAGAGAGATTCTCGCGGTCGAGAGTTTGGCGTAATGAAAGAAAAAGAGGGAGAAAAAAAGGAGCAGCAAATTGACCGCTGCCAGCGGGAAGCCGAACGCGACGGGGAGTCCTCTTTGCCCAAAAAATCTTCCGTCCTTCTCCGTTCCGATTCTTCGCTTCGAGCACCGTCTATCTTCATCCCTTTCGCGCGCAGCTCCGCCGAGCGCAACCTTTTCTCTCGTTCTTCTCGTCGCTCATCTCGAAGCGAGACAAATGAGCGGCATCCGTCTGCGTCACCTGTCCGTCAGTCCGTTCGTAACTTTTGACTCGAGGCAAATCGACGAGAGGGAGAAAGGAACGAAAACCGACTTTTTATCGTGGTCCACGTCGTCGGTGACCCGCGAACGTAACAGCGTATACCGATGCGTCTACCAGCGTCTACCATCCTGCTCCTCTTCTCTTTTTTTCCACGACGTTACCCTCTCGCGGTCTGTGCCAGCTGCGTTTCCCACTTTTGATAACGTAATAAGCGCGCTGGATATATATTCGTCGACGCAGTGGGTTATCGCGTGCATGTTCACCGAACGATATCACCGCGTATCGAGCTGCTCGAGCTCCTGCTCGCAGCGGACGAGAAATTCCTTTCCAAAGGAGAGACCGTAAAAGGAAATGGTCTCGGCCTGCTAAAGATAAAATTGCCAATTAATCCGTGACAATAAATGGGGGTAAAAACTGAAATCTACGATCCCGGAAGAGCGAACGTGATGCTGTACTTTCTCCAAGCTTGATACGGTGTAACCGTATTCTTGTTTGCGTTAATTAGGTGCGCACGACAGTTTGCAGGTATGAACGTAAGTTTGACGAATCATTCGACTCGCTGTGCAAGCGCGGTGCTTGTTATTTCCTACTCTCAAGCCATACACCGTGCTAGCCAAGAGTGGATAGCATTATCCCTGGGATCGAGATGTTCACTTTCGAAGACCTCTTTCGAAGAGGAACGAACAAAAAACTCTGATACGTTCTTCCCACACGTAGCTATCAGCGGGATGAGCTCCCGCGGGATTCTACATAGTAGGCACGCCAGTTGTCGGATTATATTACTGCATCGTTGTATAAATACGATTGGCGATATCAGATGGACTCGCGATTCGCGGCAACGTGTTGCGCGCATCGAGCATGGAAACAGCGCGAAAGCGGACGGTGCGCGTCGGCAAACGCGAGCGAGTTGCACAGCGCTAGAAGCCAGGCTGCGCCCGTCACTTCTGCATAAGACGATTACGTCCGAGGGGATCCAGGACGATTTTTCTCCGTTTAGCTGGCCAGCGCGAAAAACCAACCGCTGAACCGTTTATCTGTCGGTGTATCTGTCGGTGAACGCGTGAACTGGCGTCGCGATACATTTTACAAGTGCTACTTCCTCCTGACCCTCGATAACCGACAGAGTGGTCGCGCGTCTATCGCGGTTATCTTTATGGTGCCAACTAGAAGCCTAATGAGAAATTATTCACGTCGATGGCAACCTGGAAACGGTCGCGCGTGGTGGGGGAAGGAATCGTCCACGAGTCCGAGTTACAGGTTTATCTGGTCGTCGTTGCTTAATGTCGAATTAATTAAATCGAGCCTGCCGATGGCGTCAATAAAGAAACGCAATCTTATCGACGATGACACGCTCGCGAGCCTCGAGTTCCCTAAAATCGGCGGACGATGCTACCGTGGAGCCGTGCCGTGCCACGCGGTCTCGTTCACACGGATTCATTAAGATAACGAAATCCATATATTCGTTCGTTTCAGGAGGGGGCAACGATAGGCCGCCACGTACCTATCGGCGGTATCGCCGCGGCTGTTTGCGTATCCGGTGGATGGAATGCGAAGTGACGATTCGCCGTCAGAAAATTGCGCTGGGTGGCCGACAGGACAGTTCGGTTGCCCGAAAGGATATAATTTCGTTCCCGTTGCCGGTAGGAAAAAATCGGGGGTGACTAAATGAGCGGTAGTCCTCGATTCGTTCAGGAAATACAACTGGGTTGCCTCTTCTGTCCCGAATTCCGCCGTCGAATGCACCTAAATCGTGCACTACTGTACCAACTACCGTTACAGCAATTAACGAGCCCCCCATTCTTTCGTTTCCATCGGTACCGATAACTTCGAGCCGCGAAAATTACGATGTGTCTTTAATTGCCCCGATAGAGCTATTTATTAACTGAGCGACACGTCGTGATCTATAAACGGACCCTGGGTCGAAACCGATCGGCATTTCTATGCAACGCGTCCACCGGTGAAACTCGCGCCTAAGGTAACAACGCATAAATCCTGCCCACGTGATCAACGAACCAGGACACGTTTAAGGCACCCGAATGAGACGAGCGGTTCAGATGGTCTCGAGATTAGGATCGGAACGACTGTTAGGTGTGTCGCCGTGCTCCGTTCTGAAACGCATCCGGAATTCCTGGTAGCTCTTGTCCACGCGCGTCGAGCTCGTAAGAAAAAGTTCGCTCGACGTCGCCTGACATCTTTATGCCACCGTTCGACCGCTCCGTTTTAAATAACCACGGTCCGTGGCTAGAAGAAACGCGGTGGAATTCGCGCGCAAAGGAACGCGCGACAGGGAAAGTAACGTTTAAAGGGAAGCCAGGATCGGTTGGGCAACGGGTACGGAAAATGCGTCTGAAATCGGTCTACGTGTCGGGCATACTTATCGCGATACCATAAACAGATCATAAATAACTAAGAACGCGTATTTCAGTGCTCGCTTGAAACGATCTCGCGCAACCAACGCGGCATAGAAACCGAGAATGATGAACAAACGGGGGCGCGTGAACAGCTCCAAGAAACGACGAGATTTATCCTCGAACGCCCGACATTATTCATACGCGATACTGCTGCACGCGTCCGCGGGAAAAGGAGCTGCTTCGTCGAATTGAATTCGAGATTCCTGATTAGAAAACGGTCGCGCGAAAATACGACGAATCGGGAGGAGTTCCGAGTGCCCCCAAAAACGTGGAGCGTTCGCGGTTAGTCGCGCTTCGACATTGAAATCGTTCGAACAGGCGGCGAACGGGAAATTTGCACGTGGTGTCTGCGCTGCAACACGAGCAGCAACGTTATAGGGGTTGCAAGATAAAAAGAGGCGATGTGGCAGAAAATATTGGAATCGTAGCGGGTTTCGAAGCTTCGAAAAGTCTTGTCGGAAACGCGACAGAGGACAGAGCGATTGGCGATTGGACGCCATTTGTTGGCGTGTTTTCGAACGTTCGAATTTGAAAAGTCGTAGCCAGGTACATCGAAGATTCATAATCGGGTCGCTTAACAGTTAATAACGTGTTAGCGAGGCGAGGCGTGCTCGGTGTTTGCGTTTGCGCGACGCTCGCCAAGCAAAGAGGAGGACTGCATACAGAGGCGTGCACGCGCGCCGAGGATATACACACGCGAGCGTAGAACAATGCACCGGCAACGGGAGAAACAAAAATTCCGTCCGGCGCTGGCGGAGTCGCCGCGGGAAAGCGTTTCATGCAGAAAACAAATTGGTCACGATCATTAACGCCCTCCTCGTTTCGAAAGCCGGGCCTTTGGCAGTTACAAAGCGATATTTTATGTGGCCACGCCATACGCGCCGCGTTTTGAGATAGATTAAATAACGTTTAATGCACTTGTTGCGATGTCGTTGAAATAATTAAACCCGGCCCGCTGGTTAGGCACGTTTCCTGGGGAAAATGAATCGGTAATTCGTCGAAACGAGCACTGAGGACCCGGGCCGGTGGCCGTCTCGAATGTCCCAGCCACCCTTGATTTAACGCCGGCTGCGAACCCGCGCTGCCACCAAATTTCGTCGCTACGAAAATTCGAATTTCCTTCGCCGCCAGTTTTCGTCCCGGCCATTGTGTCTCTCCGAATTCATTGTTTGCCGGTCGCGTTGCTTGTTTGCGCTAAGCTAAAGCAGTTCACCCAGCCGATACACACCCCGTCCGTCCCCATTCGCGTTCCACCCCCCTTGGAACTATTGAAAATTGTAGGCACGAACGTTTCCGAAGCAGCACAAATCGTTCAGGATTATTAATAACCTGCTCTGCCCACCCACCCACCGTTCCACCCGCCTCCTCCACTACCTGGCCATCGGTGCCGCGTTCCCCGATATTCGGAAGCGAAGCTTTTGGCAGGTACAAAGCCGCGTTTTATGCGGTTTCGACCGTATTAAATAACGCTCGATGCGTTCCCTGTAATATCGTTGAAATAATTAAAACGATACGGCGAGCAACGGTGTCGGGAGAAAAATAAATCGGTGTCCCGACGCGCGCTCTGAAACGCGGGGGCCACTCTGATTTTGGGGTTCGTCGTACCGGGTTGCGTTTCGGCTCGCGTCGCGTCCCGGCGCTAGGAGGACGCGCTACGCGACACCCCGGATTCTAATTATCGAATAAATTAATGTTACAAACGATCGATCCGTTTGACGAGCGATTTCGTCGCCGGTTAACTCGCGCGATCGTTCATCGAGGAAAGGGTTGTCGCTATTGATCATCGATGCTGACAAGTACTGGCCCAGTCGAACGCGCGCATTATCTTCCCTTTGATTGATCGATTAAATCTCGTCGATGTAACTCCCGCGTATATAAATATTCCATTTATAGCTGATAATGAACGCTCCTCGCGGAGGCTCGCAATTAACGCCGCGGAGCCACCGATATTTCAATTAAAACGCAACCCTTTCGATTACAAAGTCGAGCCGACCGGGGAAAACCGAAACGCGGACAAAAGAGCTAGCTACCTTTCCACCTTTGGCGGCGGTAACTCATGAAAAATCATGCGTCCGTCGCGGTTTTTACGACAAACTCATTATCATAATTACGGCAACGTTGTGTCTAGAGGCGTACCACGGGGGAAACAAATTGGCCACGATCATTATCACTCTTCACGATCACAGAGAAAGCGAACCAACGCCGACTGGCGACGCGCGCGTGTGTGAGTGCGCGCGCGATCAATCGACGGAGTGTGAATCGCGCTTAAGTTCCGCCATGGTACGTACGCACACGCCGACAAACGATCAAGTTTTGCACGCCAACGATATTACCTATGCCGCATACCATTCGAGGCGTGAAGCGTTCCGTCTTGTCGAAAGCGAGTTTCATTGTTTCGAAAAATCCGCGGGAGCGAACCCGTGAAGCGGTGGTCTCTCCACCGAGTGTTGATATCGATTCGATCGATCAACGTGTCTACAGGAAATTATCGGCGTCATTAAGTCCGTTTCCATACACGCGTGAAACTTGTTAGGAATTTATTTACACGCGAGAGGAACGGATTGTTCCAGTGTACCGCTTTTAACGCGCAAGCCAACGCATCGATGAATCATAAGAGCATTCGTTAATTAATTTAATGGGAAAGAGACGTATCGAAGAATGCGAGATACCGGTTGGCGATTGCATCGATTAATTACGCGTCCCTCGTTTCAATTAAAACGCGTACGACAATGAGTCGTAAAGAAGAAAAATCGTAAGAAGCGGCGAACGGACGTGCGGTCGCATCGTCCGCGGAAATTTTCTCGCGTCCTCCAAGGGAACGACCAAAGTAGCGGATTTCTTTTCTTTTCCTTTCTTTTTTCATTTTTCTACATTTCGTAGCCACCGTCTAATATTCCCCGACGCATTCCGCGCGTAATCCCGGCGAGCGAAAATATTTTCCGACGTTATTAAAAAATCAACGATACCCGTTGCTGCTTCGGCCAAACGGAAAAGCGGAAACGATTTCCAGCGTACCTGAAAAATCAACATTTCTACCTCGAAAGAATTAATCGTGATACGCGCCGGTTCTTATTATAATTTCGCGAAATTTTAAATTAAGCCGCTCGCATTTTAATCAAAGGGAAATTCAGCAAATATTAGCGAGCTAATTTTTTCCTTTTTCCTCTTTGCTTTTTCGAGAGCGCGGAGCCGAGCCCGGCAACCATGTTGCGGATCGGGTCTCGGTGCTCCGACCGAAGAATAATATTTAATATTATCGTCGTGCCACGCCTTTGGGCCTCAAACAACCGTCTCGAGTTTATGCAATACCGGAAATCGACCCTTTGCGAAGAGGAAGCGGATATTACTTTTGCATAAATATCGAGCGTCACTGATCTGTTATCCCCCGCGAGTCAATCGATCCTCTCGGAAGAACGGGGACGGAACACGCGTTCAAAAGGACTCTCCATTTTTTACGAACGCGGCTGTAAATACGCGTTGGAAGATCATAAAAGTTAACACGGATCACGTAAGATCATAAAGAAGCTCGCTGAAAAATTCACTCGGTTCTCGAGAGGAAGGGAACAGAAAAAAAGGGAGAATTTCCACCGAATCGATTCGTGCAAACAACTATGTAAACACTGCCACCGCATGTAGTCAAAGTGGTCGTTGAGCGAAGACGGATAATTAACGACGCTTGCCGTGTTCCTGATTCTAATCAAATCAGCCGTGGAATCTGGCGATCGTCTCGCGATATCATCAACGTCGGCGATGTCCGCTAATTTTTCGGTAATTAACGAATACCGAGTAGGAAGTTGGACGCGCACAATTCGAGATTCCATTCGATCCGCGGCAAATTCGCAGAGGGGCCCCCGCGGTATCTTCTCGTCGCATCCACTCGTGTCCTGTCGCTTTTACCTTTCGAACTCGGTGGTCCGACCTGCGGCTAACGATTATCATTATCGCCTCGCCGCCTTTAACTTTCCGAACGACCGTCTTACGCAATGCTTGAAATTGGCGGTGAAGGAAACACGACGGGCAAGAAAAAGAAAAATTGGGGATAGGGGGAGTCCGAGGGAGCAGCAGGAAGACCACAAAGAAGCTGGAGGATGTTTTACGACAATCGGCTTTACGATGTTCCGCCGGCGACCTTTGCTGCCTCGAACATTCTTGCGATCACAGATTGGAAAACATCGATTTCTCGATACGCCACCAAAGTTTTCGCTCTTATTCCTTTTTCCGTTCTCTCGCCTCTTTTTTTCGTCTCCTTTTCTTTTTCATCGAAATTCAGCGCTCGTATAATTGAGTCCTTCGACATCGCGTTTAACGATTTTACGTGTCGCGGCGACATTCCGTTACGCGAACCCGAGGACTACGTAATAATAGGGACCAAGGTAACCGAGAAAAGATCTATCGCCGACTGAATTTCGCATTCCCGTCGAAAAGTGCGCGCCGCTGGACAAATTGGAATGCGACGCGATAAATATTTCCTGCGCTGTATACTTTGTCCGTGACATCGCGCGTTAACTTGTAAAATATTGCCGGCGATTTATTCAAGGAAGAACAACCGTGTATTAGCGAGCCGTACGGTGGCAAAAAATGATAACACTTTTTCGTCGATCAACGCGAATAGTTTCTGGTTCGCGGACGATGAATTTTTCAGATAAATCATCGGTCAAACGAGATGCACGTTTGCGGAGAGTTCGATAAGAGCTGGCGTTATTTGCTTTCCTCGATGGCAACAGCTTCGTCATCCTGGCAACTGACGGATCCCGGCGCTCTTCAAGTACCAAGGATCAAGCGGGACGAGAGGACGGCGGCGGCTCGGTCGGAGGATCGAGGGCGTTTTGATCGTTCGAAACGCTGCGTCCCTCCCCGGGGCACGGTTTTTATTTTCACGTGCCCCCAACCCCTCCAGGGCCGATCGCGCTCCCTCGCTCGCGTTCCTGCGTGTCGTACGTGCGTGCGAATTCGATTTCACGCGATTCCTTTCGATCGGGTGCCACGTATAAACTATTTCGAACCGATCCACCTTCTCGTTTCTTGTTTCACCTGCCACGGACGTGTTGCGTCGAAAAAAAGAAGACAATTAATCGCGCGGAGGCATGTGGAGTTTAAACTGAAACGTACGTTGGACCGTTTCAAAACCGCTCCTCCCTGTTGCCCGCTCGGCTTTTTTCATCCCGCGGCGGGTATTCCGACGAACAGGGCACGCGTTCTCGGAGGACCGGCCGGTTGCTCGTTACTCGGAAGGTTCTCGTAAACGCGAGAAGATCGATCCCGTGACGTTAACAGGTTGCCTGTATCTAATTCGAAACTTAAATTGTACTGTCCGAACGAACGAAGACAGGAGGAACGCTCGGGCAACGACGGAGGACTCGAAACGGGGAAACGGCGGGGAGGAAACAACGCCGGGCGAAACTTTCTTCTTTTCTCCTCGAGCGATACGTACAATTACGACACGGCGCGCGCGGGGGGGGGGGGGGTGCGGCAAGAAAATTGAAGAAGAAAGGGGAACGGAAAAACCGACGCGGGGAGTTCGGAAAAACTGGCGAATAGTAACGAGGCGAGCAGCGGGGAAACGGGAATTCTTGGCACGCGTCGCTGAACGGTGCGATTGTTCGGTAAACGAGGACAAAAAGAGTGGTACCGTGAAAAAGGCGCAAAAGATCGAGATCTTAAATTGAAAAAGGATATCAAAGGACAGTGCACAGCGTGGCAAGGAGAAAAAGAAAGCACGCTGAAAGCGGATCACCGGGTCTTAAGTGGAAGCGGACTGTCCGACTGTCTGGTAAAATTCAGAGACAGGTGCGAGTGGTATGCGACCGCGGTCGACAGCCAAAAAAGGAGGCCGTAATAAATGAAGTAATATAGCTCGCGTGTTGTCCTTAATAAAGCTCTCTGGAAGCCGTGGTTGTCCTCGATACTGCGTACGGGTTAGATTAGAGCGTCGATAAAAATGCGAACGAAGGCACGTGGGGACGGACTGGAGAAGCGAAGAGAATAGGCGGATGAGGATCGTTTCGGCTCGAAATCTTGCTTGAGAAACGGACGTTACCAACGTTATTTTCACGGGGAAGAGAGGATTTTTTTCACCGCGGCTTTATTTCCAGCTGAAATCTCCGGGAACAAAGGGTTTCGCGCGGAACGAGATTTCAAAGGGGTACGATGCGAAGATGCAACGAAAAATGCGGCGCTCGGCGGGTGAAACGAAGGGTGAGTGGGGAACGTGGACGAAGAAAATGCGGCAGAAGAGGAGGCGGCTAGGCGAATTGAATCTCGAAAAACGGATATCCTGGTTCCGCGAGCGTGGAATTTAAAAGCTTTGAAGCCGGGGAACGGTAGAAGGAACGAAGGGATGAAAGGAAGCCGCGGTAAAGGGATGCTGCGAAGAACAGGAAGAACGGTCCCGCGGAAAAATCTTTTTCCGAGAATTCAATTTTCGACGGCGGAATTTAAATGTTTCCACGACGAGGACGGGGGAAAGGCAGAAGAAGAGGGAAACGGAGGGAAACGTCCGAGGGACGCGAGAATAGAGACGCCGAGGCAGCGTTGATCTTTGGTCGATGGAACCAGCGGAGGAAGAGAACAGAAGGAGAAGCGGGAAAAGGAGGACGGAAAGAGGCGAAGCAAAGAAGGAAGAAGCACGTCAGGAAGGAAGGAAGGAAGGAAGGGATCCTGGAAGGCGGATTCACCGCAGGATCGCAGGTAGTAGCAGGGTACGGTAGGACGATTTCTACGTGGCCCATCCCTCCGTTCGTTTTCTTCTCTTTCTTCCACCGCGTACACCTCATCCTCTCCACCCTTCTGGGTTTCGTGCCGAACGAAAGCCGAGGTAAAGCCGGAGCCGAACGAAACGAAACACGGTTCTCTCTTATTCGCTCCACCTCCTACCTCTCTTGCATATATACACACACTCGGCTGCCGCTCTTTCCTCGCTTGCTCCGACGCTCCTTCGCCCGGCCTCTCTTCCTCGCTCTCCCTTTCAAGATACCTCGCACTCTTTCACCACTTCTCTCCCTCTTTCATCCCCCTTTCTCTCCCGCCCTCTCTCTCGCTCTCTCTTTTTCTCGCTTCAACCCTCGAAACAGCGGCGAGGCAAAGGTGACTCCGTCTTCCTCTAATTCTATCTCGTTGCTCGGCCGTCTCGCTCTTTCCCTCAGCCTCGTTCGTTTCGCGCTCTCTACGCCTCTCTCTCGGACCCAGGGCATCCGCGGTCACCGCTCTCCGTCCTACCCTCGCCGTCCACCCTCTCCGTCGTGCCTTCTCTCGTTCTTGCTCTCTCGCTCGAACAACCTATCAACTCGGTGGGTAGACGCGAGGTCCGGACGACGATTCTCTCTCTCTCATCCCATCGACCGACCGTTCTTACACCGATATAGTCCGCGGCCTGGCTCGGCTGTGTTCGTGGACGGGAACACGGGTCGTTCTATACCGGGTGTCCCTCCAAGAACCGCACGTATCCACGCGCACACACGTTCCTCCGTCCCTTGGACGACACCGGAACGTTCCGCTGCGACCCCTTTGTCGAGCCTTTCCTCGGTTCCTCGAGAACGGATCGAAATTAATCACGAAACGATGCGCGAGGGTGGACGGAGAGAGAGAGAGAGAGAGAGAGAGAGGGCGAAACGAGTTCGAACGAATCGAAAATAGGAGATCGCGGGTTAATTGGTTTCTTCGCCGGTAGCATAGCCGACCGTACGATTATTCGCGCGACCAATGGAGATTTATAATGCACGCGGTGAATTTTTGCTCACAGAATCGAAACGAACGATGGGTTTCGGGTGTGTAACGCTCCCTGTTCGCGTCCGGCTGGACTTCGATGCCCAATTTTTGCCTCGGTTCCGCGAGAATTTGTTCATTTTATCGTTGCGCGAATCGCCGAACGATAATGCATCGATGCGCGAAGAACGAACGCGGCAATTTTTCGACAGCCGTTTTTGTCGTTGCCGGCTCGTTTCGCCTTTCGTCGCCCCGTTGCAATTTAAATTACACGCGGCCAGTCCCTGGTACATATCAAATTTGATAACGGAGGCCCCGTGTAACGTCGAACAGTGTGGAACCGCTGATAACAGGTGTTCAGCTGGTGGCCTTCAGCGGAAACACCGACCGTATTTCGCGGAATATTAGATTTCGCGCAAATCGTGCATCGCGACGATACGCTGGCCGCATCGCGAACGATAATGAGCTCTAAAATTTTCGAAATTTTTCGAAATTATCCCGACGCCGTCCGACGACAAAGTTATACGGGGTTTAGCGAAGGCATAAAACTACGATCGTCGACGTGAAAGAGGCAGTAGCCGCTTCTTTGGCAAGTTTTACGAACATGTCCGCGATTGAGATAGCGAAGGGGCAGCGGGAGACGCGTACAGGCGAACGTCTTTTTTCCTTCGACGAGATTTATTGTACGTCGTTAATTGTTTCGAATTCTAAAACGTCAGAAGCTGAAATCAGCGAGGCTGGAATAGCCGGGAATGCGAAATCGAGGTGCACGTGCGAGCACGTCACAGCCGAGCTGCGAGTGATGAGTTTCTGCTAATCGCTGCCGCGCTCCGTACGTTTCAAGTACGAGAAAAAGGATCTCTCTAAGCAAAACGTCCTGACGATGCCTAAGATCCCAGTCGAAGGACTCGGAGTCATCGTTACCGCGATACGCACGCGTCTGGCTCGTGATAAAAGGAAAACGATGCAACGGGTGTGCGCTTTTAATAATTAGAGTCAGCCAATTTCAACGGCCCAGTTACTCCTTGGAAAAACAAGTCGATTACACGCGTCGAATCATCGTCGTTCGCGACGCGTAACGTTCGCGTTGCATTTTTCCTGTTTAAACGCTTAAATTTTATTCATCGTAACGCCAGGTTAAACGTTAACTGCGTGAAAACGTTTCACGGTTCGGATGATAAATTCCACGCAAGTAACGCTCGCTGAATTCAATGAAAAGCGTTTTACCATAACGAATAACAACAGATAGGAAACCAGTAGGAGAACTTAATCAATTCGAATCGCCGGAGCGATTCCAGAGATCGGTCGGCCAGATTACATCTTACAGTTTCGACATTGGTTTCATTCGTCGCACGTGAAAACCCCTCGGCATAGATGCACGTGGGCAGAGAACTGTGACAATGACGATTCCACCAGAAATTTTCCGGGGCTTCGCCTCGAATGTACGACTTCGCGAATACGAACGCCCACGGAGGGCTTGTGTAACGTCCGATAGACATTCAAACTATTATACACGCGAATCGCGAAACGTCGCCACGATACTTCTGTACGAGCGATGTCCTTTTACAATTCGTCGCAACGACGAAACGATTTCCCCTTCGCCTGTTACGCGAGTTTTTAAAACCGCGCTTTCTACCTCATTTTCCCTCGAATTATCGCGTTATCGTTACCGCGCGACGCACCCTTCGGCCTGCCTTTGAATTATCGCCGATCGCACGGCGGGAAAATATGAAATTTCGTGCAAACGTGGCAATTTTTCTCCTCCGCTCCCCTCGACCGCCGCTATTCCATTCCGATTTGCGAACAAAATGCACTCAACAGCCGGCGGCGCGACTGAAAAAGCGCGCCGGGTAAATACAGTTAAAGCAACGATAATAGACCGCGATATAGAAAATTTTTCATCTCCGACTGCGGTGTACATCGAGGATTGGACTTTACAACATTTTCCACGCCTCTCGCGCTCTTGCCAGCTCGGTCGTTCTCTATTTTTCGTACGCCACCTCCGGTAACGGTTCACAACGGCCGATAAACTATCAATTCGTATGGTTTTACGGATTGATCCGTGGAACTATCACCCGCGCGTTCATTAAAACGTTCGAACAAATAAATGGAAACGCGGCAACCGCGAAGATGTTCAAGAAGATATTCGATCGAAGTTCTGAAAGAATCCTCCTACGTTACACCTGCCGCGAGGGACTGGTCTCCTATGCCTACCCTCGTTTCGAGCCACGCGGTCCCCGTTTCTTTCCGCGGACCCTGAGATCGAGAAATCGATCGGTCGAAGACGATCCCGCGGCGCGCCGCGGTGAAGAGTGTCGGTACGAAAAAAAGTGCCGGTTTCGCGATCACCCGGTACGTGTGGTGGCACATACAGCCCCGCGGTAGACGAAGCTTTGGGTCGCCGCTAGCTGCGGGCGTCCGGACCTCGCGTCTACCCTCTCATTTACCATTTGGTACCTATAGATAGGTACCTATATATACGCGCAGGTACCTAATGTACGTGCACGCAGACAGAGGCGCGAGTGCCGGGCGACGAAGACGAGCGTACGGGCCACTAACATGAAACACGTAGGTACACACGCGGCGGAACACACGTACGAACCGCGGGCAGAGGACGCAGAACGCGCGAGAGAGGTGGCGAACGCGGGCCGAGAGTGCAGGACGACTCCTCTCTCCGGTATCCCGTTCTTTCTTCCTTCTATATCCCCGCGTATCCCTTTTTCTCCCGGTTTCTCCCTCTGTGTTCTTCACGCTGGGTGCCTAGGTGGCTCCATGTACTTATTTTTCTACATAACAGGCTCGCGGGAGCGAGAGAAGAAAACTCGCGCGCGTACGCACCACCGTGTACATACGTACGCGCGCAATGCTGCATCCGTATTTACGTATATTATACCCGCGCCGTTCCCCCGTCCCTTTTCCCTCCTATTTTCATCTCCGTCCGTTTCTATCTATCGCTGCCCCCCCCTGTCCCCCCCCTCCCCGCCAGGGGCCCCTGTGTGCACGTATGTGCATGCACGCGGCCCGATATTGCTCTCTCCAGGTAGGTTGCACGAAGGGAGGCGGAGGAGCCGCGCGCGGGTTTTGCACACGGGCATCGAGAGACGGCCGAGCGAGCGCTCACTTTTGCGTGTCTTCGGCAGAAAGAGCGGAGAGCCGAGAGAGAAAAGAAGGCGGAGGTGGCGGCATTGACGTTCGGGATCGGGGCCGTGGGGCGGAGGCGGGAACGCGGCGAGCATCTCGGGAACGGCGGAAGCTACGAGGAGTTCTGCCCGAAGGGGCATTTTTTTGGCGACTCGAAAAGGAGGCGACGGGGAAAGAAAGGGAGGCGAGCAGAAACGCGAACGGGAACAGGGACGGGACGCGAGAGAGAGAGAGAGAAAGAGAGAGAGAGACGCGGGCGCGGGCCAAAAAAGGGGACAGGACAGAAGCGATGATGAAGAGGGTGAAGGTGGGAAAGGGATGTTTCGGAGGGCGCGTACGCCTCTGTCTCCCTTTCTCTTCCCGCTCTTTCTAGGCGAAATTGATCAACGTCCTCGGGAAACCGATTAACCGAGCCAGACGTCTGCCATGAATTTTATAAATATATTTTCTTTGAGCTCCTCTCTCTTTCTCTGTCTCTCTCCCTCTCGCAAGCGCGCGCGGCCACCATCGCCGTTCCTTTTGCGCCAGGGCTTTTCGACGATTTTAGCTGATGAGATTGCACGTACCTACTAGCTTTGATAACGTACAAAGTATCTCCGGGAAAGTAATTTCGTAATATCGTTTACGTGTATCGATGCGGATATCCCTTTGGAATGTTTCTGCGTCGAGCTACGCTAAGTCAGCCTCGGAAAGCTTTTGTCGGACGCAGTTTAGTCGTTAAAGGACTACGTACGCGGAATAAGGCTCGAAAATTTGATTCCCCGCCAGCGGGGAATCGGTTCGATTCTCCGATTACCATTTTCGGATGTAACCACCTATCGTGTTTAGTAGGAGATTACGTAACCGGCACGCGCGGTTTAATTGAACGCTCCTTTCGTTGGACCGGATAATTCGAGCGAGCCCGCGCGTACGACGGGCCTTTATCTGAAAATTGAAAAGAGTCTCGAAATCGTCGGGTCACTGTCCTTCACCCGTAATTATACCCTACCGCTGAAGAAGATGTTACCGGCGAGGTATCGTTAGATGCGACAATGAATCATTATCGATGCGGCAATTAATCATAATCCACGGGCTGCAATTAATGTCCTCTATGCTCGCAGGGTGTAATTACAATCTCCGTGTGCACGCACGATGGAAAAAGTGGACTTTTCTCCGTGCCCGTTAAACCGCCTCGTCCGTGGAACGAAACGGAAAAACTCTGTGTCGTCGCGTGGGAGCGGGGCCACTAATCGCCTCGAATGGCGCTTGGAATCGTCCTCGGACTCATTGGCCGGAAAATAGTCACGATCCGAGGCTACGAACACGGCCAATGTTCTAAATAATAACGAACAGACGGAGAGGGAGAGAGGGAGAAAGAGAAAAAATGGACGGCTCGTTTGAGCTTGAAACGGAGTGCCGTCCTGGTTGGTCCGACCGCAAACTATTTCGCGAAAATCACGTTGCGTGCATTTCCATTCCGTTCCGTCCTCAAAGACACGCTTTAATTATCTCGGCATGAACACCGTGAGAAAATCGTTTCAGACAGACTGAAAGGTCTATTTTACCCTCCTCTTCGTCCCTTTCCAGCGCCTCTGTTAAAGTATTGCCGTCAAAACGGGGAACGAAAAATCGAAACTTTAATCTGTTTGAATCGTTTAACCCGTTGCAATCCTGTAACCTCGTGCACGGACCTCAAAAAGTTGTTCATTTCGCACTGCAAACCCATAAATGTATGGATCTGCAGTCAATCACTGAATGATCATAGAAGCGATAGCACCAAGCTATTTTTTTACTTTACACTTGATATGTATCTACTTTAGGTATCATAATTCTTCCCTACACTTTAATTTTCAAGTAATTTCGATGGAATCGATATACTTTACATCACAAGTGAAATATTACCTTCCTACTCAGACACAGCGTGCGCTTTATCGGAATAAGTAAACAGCGTACCACGCACAGGCGGCGTTGAACGGTCGAGGGCTCTAAGGGTTAAAAGCAACGAACGCTTATTTTGCAGAAAACTTGAGTTGGGGGTGCGGAGTATAATGGACAGCAAAGATTTTTGCGTTAAATAACTTATGAAATCCAAAATTCGAGGCGACTGTCGATTATTTTGGAGAATTCCTTCGACTGAAACGCGCGACTGCTGTTCCACTCATCTTTAGGACCAATATCGCGGTCAAAGGGATGCAATCATCGTTCAAGGGCGACGCGAAACTTCACGATAACGAAGGGAATAAATTTTCGGCGGAACTCGGCGCGCGCGCTAACTTTCCCTGCGAAGATTTATCGCGTTGCTTCGGTCTTGGCAACGATTCGCCAACTTCCGAACAAAACTGCCTCGTTGTTACGGTACCGTGGCAAAAAACAAAAAAAAAAAAAAAAGAAAAGGGCTAGCCACGCTTCGCGTTTTTCCGCGGATCGACAAAACTGCGGGTCGCTTCCGCTCGCGAGCACCGCGATTTTCCGTCGAGCAACGAGCAAGCTACACATCCGTGTCATTTTCTATCGATTTCGTCGGACTCGTTTATCGCATTCAATTATCGAGTCGATAACGCGATTAAAATCCGTCGGGTACTAGGAGCCGCGTAAACGTCGATTATAATATATTATTTTATTTAACGGTTATTTAATACCGCGGACAATAATCGCGATTTACCGTTCGCATTTTGGGCCAAGTTTCATAGAGCGTATAATGAACTCTCCGGGCAGAAACACCGAATGAACAAAAATTTACATAATATCGCCGGTGTGTTCACTTCGTTTCGTCGCGAATAATCGAATCAATTTTCGCCCGGCGTGTGTTATTGCCCGCCAGGGAGAGAAGGATACCGGTGAAAGGGGGGACAGAGAAAGATGAAAAGACGAGGAAAGACGCGCGGAGGCCCCCCCCCTCCCAAAAAAAGGAACAAAATTAACGCATCATCGACGTGTATGCTCGAACAACTTCATACGCGTTTCGTTACACTCTTCCGCGAGTTCTTCGACTGCCACGGCCGCCATGGACGCGTGCAAATTGAGTTTAAAGTGGCCGAAATTGCGATCGAAATTTTACTCGAATTCTCCGCACGATTATACCGGCCACAATTTGCCTCTTAATCTCTCCTCATTTTTCCCTCGGTACCCGTCATTTTTTCCTCGCCCTCCATTTTTTTTCCTCCCCTTTTCATTCCGTGCCCGCGAATCGATGCTTAATTGCACGCGAACGGTGTACCCGTTCGGTCGGCCGCTTCTCAGAAGCATTAAAGTTAGCGGAAACTTCTAAAAGGGACAAGGAAACGCGGCAGCGAATTGCTATCGAGCGATCGTAAAGAAACGGTATCGCGGTCGTAGCCGGGAAACAAAGGTGCGAAACACGTGAACCCCGCGAGGTGCTGGAAGTCGAGCCAGTGCGCGAGAGGCTGATCCGTCGACGACAGAAAATTTTCCCCGATGATTAAGCGCTTGTCAGGCATATGCTGTCTTCATTGCTTCCCTTTACGGGGTGCCACGTGGTCCGTGTCTGCGTTTCCGTGGAACCCAGCAACCCCTCAGCAGACCCGTTATTGGCCGACTAATTTGTCGCTGGCTGTAACTTTAGCCGGCTCTCGAAAGTGGCTGTTTCTTTCCCTTTCCTCTCTCCCCCTTTTTTCTTTTTTATATAGTCGGTATCACGCTTTTTACGCAGGCGTTAAACCGGAACAGGCGTAATTTGCGTGTAACATGGAATAAAGTTATCGCGATTTAAACTAATCGCTTTTGAACGGTAACTTATCGAAGTCACGCACTATTTTTCGAGATAAAGAGCTGGAGATAATGGGGCTGGCGGGATAATAAAGACTTGCCGAACCTATCATTGTTCAGAATTATCGGAAAGGCAAGGAAAAACTTCGCGCACTGCATCTGATACCGCTTCAGCGATTGGGACAATTAAAAAACGCTAACGAAGACGCCTGCAACGTTCCGCAATTATTTTCATTCCTCTAAATCAATTTCTTCGGCCGAGAACGACTCGCGAAACTAAAAGATGAGGAACGCCATTGGTTAATCAACGTTTTCCCATTACCTCGCAATGTTTTCCCTTTCAAAATGTCGGAAAAGATAGCCGTCCAACGGTTAGCTGGTCTCTCACGATATTCTAGCGTCGAGAAGACCAGTGAGGGGCGAGGACAAAAAAGAATGGCGAAAGGAGAACGAGAAAAGAAGAAGAAGCAGACTCAGACGGAGGTGGAGGAGGAAGCAGAAGAAGAAGAAGAAGAAGACGGGCGTGTGGCGTGCGTTCGTCGTACGGGACGTGTTATTAGCCGGCACCCTCTTTCACGTAGCCCCATCTCCTCGAGCACCGCTCGTCTCATCTCCTTTTTTCTCTGATTTCCTATGCGGGGGCTAGAAACGCGTTTAATTAACATAGCTGGCGTGGCTGCATCCCTCTTCTCCTGGGTGCTGGGCAGACAGTCAGCTTTCACGGGCCATTGCACGCCCGATACACGCATTACAAACTACATTTCTTTCTCTCCGTTCCTCTCCCTTGGCCTCTCTGTCGTATACGAGGCCAGTCGATCTCTGGCCCGGATGTACAGCATGGATGTGATTTAAATGTTAACACGAAATTCCAAGATCGATGAACGGATGAAAAGTATACACGCGAATGCATCTTGCACGGCCGTTAGGGACACACGACGCTAGTTTGTTAAGCGTGCTCCATTTTGTTCGCGGATCGACTCAAGATTTATCACCTCTCTTTGAACTTGGTATTTTCGAATTTACGTTTCTGTACAATTTTCAGAACGATATGGAATAACATTACGTAGCGTACAGTTGAATTCTCATCGAGTTTTTTAAGCTGAAGCTCTGAATCTTCGAACGTCGAGTGTCCTCTACGAACGCACGAGCGAATGCCTTTTTTACGAATTTTATTTCAACCATTTAAGGCACGAATATCTATTTTTCAAATGATTTGGGAGAAAAAGGCGGTATTTATGTTATTAACGTTTAAATCACACCATATATGCATACAAATTACCCGTGGCGTACCACGAAGATGACTGCGCAAGCGTGTCTGCGCGCGAAGCACCATGTGGCTCCGTTCGCGGCGGATATAATGCACGCCTACCACGGAAATGCTCTTTTTGACGGATAGGCCGACTAATTTGGTCGTTGTCGCTAAGTATGCCCGAGGATTAATGGGCGACCACCTAGCCTATACTGCCGCGAATTCCTCGTAAATTCTTTCACGCCGTTCGTCGAAACGGTGGCCCCCTTAATTAACAGTTCCGACTACATTGGAACAATAATGAAGTGCTAACGCTGCTACCCTCAATTTGCTATGCAGCTACGACTTATGACTAAACGCACTGACAAAAAAAATGTAGGTTCTTTTCGCATTCACAGAACAGAGGACGTGTTTTAACACGTTGCGAGCCACGTGCGACACTTTATGATACTTCGCAAGGATACTGCGTGTTCTAGAAACTATGACGCGGCTCGAATGTTTCGAGGTTACACTTTGTTTATCAACAGCAAAACAAAGAGTCATAGCGTGTCGCATATAGCTGAATCGTAATACTCGTTTGTAGAATATAGTAATATGTCGCAAGAGATCAAATCTTTCTCGTCGTGGCTGTAATAACGCATGTTAATTAATTATATGTACGATCGTGTATAGTACGTAGTGAAAATTATATGATTCTTTGCAGAATGAGAAGGAAAATTTTGATTGACGAACTCACCATTCGAAGAACCGCCACAAATGTGCGAAGCGTGCGACGACGGATCCTTCTGCATGGACAATGGTTTTCTCCGAGGCTTCGATGATGCGTACAGCAAATATCACTTGCGTGTGCGTCTTGACACCACCGGCAAATATAAATAAACGATTTTGCAACAACAAACGCGGGCACTGCGCGCCATTCCTGCGGAGCGACTGACCGGCCTCGCCACGCCATCTCGCGTGCTGCACTGAAAATAAATTCGACTGTTATCGGCGTACGATCTCTCGCGCGAAATTTGAATTACATCGTTCAACATATTACGTGCAAATGACAAATTACATAGACACTTTCCAATTCGTAAGTAGTTTTAGAAAAATAATAAAACGTAAATGTTTTTGAAGTGATAATTTTATCCAAGTAAATATTATAACACAGAGTAATTAAAGTATTTTATGATATAATTAAATCGCAAACAACGCTGAATGGGAAAGCATGTAATGGGTAACAAAAAATTGTGATAATACCAGTAGAAAAATAATTAGAGCGATACAATTGCGGAAACAGAATGTAAACGAAAACTCACTAAACCAAATAAAACATTTTTCAATAATTTTGCAATTGTATACTCGTGTATCCAAAGCATTAAATATAAAATAATTAATCTGGCATTTATTTTGGTAGTATTTTCTATATAATCAATCTTTAATAACGTTTAACAATTTTTAGCATTTAAGTTATTAACTATTAAACGTATCTTTCTTTTTTACTTTTTCCTTTTAATTTTTTTTTCCATTGTATTTTATTCTGTTTGAGAAATATACCTCAACATTTCTTCTTTTTTTTTTTAATACATGTAATAGTATACACTACCATAGTACTACACTACTACAGTATACACACTGTTGCGAAAGAGTGTAGCACAACCATTGAAATGCAAACGATTGTATCAAGCCTGGCACAGTGAAACCAAGCTTGCGAATTTATGAAATTCTATCTACGGTCTATTTCCAGGAACTAGAGACGGATTTCATTCTGGCCGCATTAATAGCAGGGGCCAGTTTGTGCTCCTCTTGCAGAGCGGAGTCGCCCATCACACTCTGATACGACTGGG